>OX453322.1:8464082-9664082 GCA_949710035.1 Crambus lathoniellus
ACATCTCTAGTCTTTAAAGTAGATAGAGGTGATGACTGTTCTGACGAAGTAAATAGTGCTCTTTCAAAAGTGTCAAATTGGTTTAATAGTAATAATTTATCATTAAACTCAAAGAAAACTAAGTGTTTAAATTTTCGTTACCTAATGTAAGACAAGTTGATTTTCATATTAGACTAGACGGCGATACGGTCGAATTCATTAACAATACAAAATTTCTAGGTATTATATTAGACTCGCGACTACAATGGGATCCTCATATCGAAGCCTTGGCGAGTAGACTCAGTTCGGCTGCATTCGCAGTTAAGAAAATAAGGCTCTTAACCGATATTGAAACGGCTAGAATAGTCTATTTTAGTTATTTTCATAGTGTTATGTCCTACGGCCTTTTGTTGTGGGGCTCAGCCGCTAACATCCAAAGTATATTCGTGCTCCAAAAAAGGGCTATTCGAGCCATTTACAACCTCCGATCGAGAGATTCTTTAAGAGATCTATTTAAAGAAATAAACATTTTAACTGTTGCAGGACATTACATTTATGAAAATATAATTTATGTGAAAAAGTATTATAATACATTTGTAAAGCAGAGCGATATTCATCGCTTTAACACAAGAAATAAAGATAAACTTGTCGTTCCCAAGTTTAGGCTAGAAAAATCAAGAGCCTCATTTCTGGGGAAAAGCATAGCCTTTTTTAATAAAGTTCCACAGCATATAATTGAACTACCATTGCATAAATTTAAATGTTACATTAAAGAGTCGCTGATGAGCAAAGGATACTATAAAGTAGACGATTATTTGAATGACCGCAATGCATGGTCATGATGTAACACATAACATAATCACTGTTTAATATGATGTATTTTTATACTAAGCAATTGTTGTATTAGTAACGATATGTTTTTTTTTGTAAATGTCGTTACCTAACTAAGAAACGCTGGCAAGTTTCTTGCGCCCATTCTTCTTGTCAGTTAAAAAGTCTTGAATGGGTGGTAGGAAAATATTGACGATTCATAAGTACATATTTATTATGTCTAAGTGAATAAAGATATTTTTATCTTTATCTTTATCATAGAACGCTCGTATGCTCGTATTTCAAATGAGCTGGTAGGTACCTCTTTTTCTTTTCTTCGTCTTCAATAACTGCTGCTAGTAGAATAATTTCAGCTTCGATTTCACTTTCGCTATCTTCCATTATCACTAAATTCAATACGAGTTTAAGTTAGTACCTATGAGGACGCAGACTGGACTGAACGCGTAGATCGCGCGTTTGGTGTGTACTGGCCTTGCACGCGCAGTGATCGCCACCGCGGACGCCACCGCGGCCGCAAATTGAACGCGTCGGTTTGTTCAGACCTTAAGTCAGTAACGGAACAGTTTTATATTAAATACATATTACATACCATTTTATTACCACACTGCTTATAGCTTATTAAGCCGTGTTTATTTGTAGTATACTTTATTTTCGAACATATTCTTTGTTGCTCAATTAATTTATTAAATTAATCTCTTAAGTTTATTACTCTGTGGCCCCGTTAGACGTCACGGCGCCAAAGCGTGAATGCTCTCCCCAGGCGCCCCGTACCACGACACGGAAAGGAAACTGTCGCTTTTGTGTCGCAGCTGGTTGGCTTACGATGTTACCTTTTTTATTTTTTATTGTACATACAAAATAGTACAAGGGGCGGGCTTAGCGCTAAGAGCATTGTCTACCATCCAACATTAGGGAGAATAGAGAAAGCTCAAATGCGGTAATAATAAATGAATTAAACAAATATTAAAATACCGTTAAGTACTCATAATCAATATCATCATCATCATCATCATCATCATCAGCCATACGACGCCCACTGCTGGGCATAGGCCTCCCCCAAGGATCTCCACAACGATCGGTCCTGCAATCAACGGGTCCTGAAAGTAATAATATACCAAAAGATACGGAGATAAATATAAACTTATTTAAATTTTTACTTTATTGCATTCACAATGCAATTTTTATAATGAGCGATTTTCTCAGAGGCCATTTAAAAAAAAAAGTTTCCAATTGCTTCACTAGATGGCGTTGAACGAAGTATGTACATGTCTATGGTATATTTTCGTAAGAAACATATTTAAATTAATTACTTTTTAAAAACCCAAAGGAAACTAATAATATATTAGATAAGTACTACTGTGAGGAACAGAAACGAAATAGGTAAATTTAAAGATTAAGGTAAATAAATAACATCTGTCTGACGTTCCCTTTTACCACTGATAATATAATACTATACTAGTAGTTTTACGTAAAAAAGTCAAAGTAAAATTTATAACGTTCCGTTCCTTCTAACTGCATAGGTGGGACAGCGCCATCTAGTGACTGAGCTTTCAGAAAATCGCCCATTGAAAAATGGAAAATGAAGTAGATACCTATTAAAAAAAAAACCACCGGAGCTAGGTGTGACGGGTCGATTTGTTCTAAAATACCTTTTTCACATTTTTCAATTAAACATAAACTACCCAAAATAAAAGGCTTAGCTACTAAGTTTTTCCGATTTGATTTATTAACCCCCTTACTGCAAAAAAAGGAGTGTTATAAGTTTCATGTATCAGTGTATCTGTCTGTCTGTGGCATCGTAGCTCCTGAAAGAATGAACCGAATTTGATGCGGTTTGTTTTGTTCGAAAGCTGACGTAATCGAGATGGTTCTTAGCTATCATTTGTGAAGATCGGTTCAGACGTTTCAAGGTCATCAGCTCTTTTAGTTAGCTGCACTAAGGATCTGACACGCATGATGGGTAAATAAATACCCATTATTATATATATTATTATTTTTAAATTGCACACACAAACGGCAAACGTCTAAAAAGTAAAAACAATATCGCTCTCGTTCGGGGGACCAAAAAGAGCTTCTCTTTTATTATATTATATTTTCTTCTCTTTAAGGGAATATTATATGTGTTGTGGGGGTCCCCTGATCGAGTGAGATATTATGTATTTAATTTTTTTACTCTTTAGTTTTTTTTACTAGCTTTACGTATGAACTACACAATGTTTACCCGTGGAAATGTGGTATTTTCCCGAAGGCAAAATGTACCTCTGTCTGTACTAAATTACATCTAGATTCGTTCAGCGCTTTCGGCGTGATTAAGTAGCAAACGTTCAAACTTTCGCATTATATTTTGAGTCAGATGAATGAATGAATAGATGAATTATTAAAATACGGACTTACAGATTTTAATAATAATGATGATCTTGCTACAGTTGGGGAACTGCATTTTTGTATTTTTAAATGTTATATTTTTTAGTGTTATACATTGTAAAAATTTAATGTTTAGAAATATTATTTTGTAGGTATTTAAAATGTAATAAAGGGAATAATAATAAAACACTTTATCGCAAAAAGAAAACACAAAAACCGCCTTCAAAAAAACCACATCAAAAAAGTAAGAAATAATTCCTCACCAAATAAATAACGTAAGTACTTTGAAGTCGGGCGTGAAACATGTACAATTTTTTGTTGTTTTTGTTAAAACCCGCCCGACTTCAAAGTACTTACGTTATTTATTTGGTGAGGAATTATTTCTTACTTTTTTGATGTGGTTTTTTAGAAGGCGGTTTTATTTTTTTATAAAAAAAATTTTTATTTCACTCTTTTTAGTGCATCGTGCAGGCAATTTACGTGTTTTCTGGTAAATAGGTATGTGATCAAACTGAAAACCTCCTTTTTCGAAGTCGGTTAAAATACCTTGAGGTATCCCCTTTTTACCAAAACAAGAATCATCTAAATCGGTTTATAAACAAAGGAGTTATGCCTAAAGATACGTATTAAATTCACATAAAGTGGTAACGAAAACGACAGTATTTTCAAAATTTCCTGAAAACTACTGAACCGATTTCAAAATTTCAAAAAATGGGACCAACTTGGAAACCAACCTGATGTAATAACGTTTGAACCATTTCAATCGGTTCAGCCGTCTTCGAGTAATCGGTGGACATACACAAAAAAAAAAAAAAAAAGAGAAAAAAACATACATACAGACGAATAGAGAACCTCCTCCTTTTTGATTTAGAAGTCGGTTAATAACAAAAAGAAGAAACTACAAAAGAAGTACACAAAAGGCGGCCTTATTGCTACGAAGCAATTTCTTCCTTTAATATATTAGAATACGATGTAACAGATTTTATCATAGAATAATTGGCTATATAAAAACAAAAAAATAACATAGTATCATAGTACATCCTGTTTCTGAGCTTTCGATGCCAAACAGAAGCACATCACTACTTTAAAATTATCGATTGTATTCCGAATCGCGTTCGTGGTACAAGCTAGACATCTCTGTCATAATTTTATTTGGCTGCGTTCAAAACGCGTTTTATTGTGCCTCCCGCTAACTTATCGTTCAATCGGTAAGGGCGCCATTATCTCTCGGCCCTTTGGCATTTAAGTTCAAATTCCAGTAATTTTACACCGTCTGTATACGTTTTGAGTTTAGTTATAATTTTCGCCGTTGCTTGAATAAGTTTGTTGGACTTTAATGCATGTTTTGTGTTGTGCTTTTGTGTTTTAAAAAGGTAGCTTTGGGTTAAATTTTAAATTATTTTGAGGGGGAATTTACGAGAGGAATTTGTAATTTTAAAATCTTGTTTGTATATGAAATATTCATGATTGTGTGCCAGTGGTTGCTCACGATTTCGACCAATATTTCTGCACAGATATTTTATCAAGCTGTCTTCCACTATTATAAACAACCACTTATTTTTCGTATATATCTTTATTTTGAACACGGAAATTTGTGAAGTAGTTTGTTAGTATGAAGTAAGTGATTGATAATCAGACGAAAAGTGCAATTTTACCACGTTTTTAATATGGTTGCGTTAGTACTCAAATTTTGCAAACGATTTTATACTAACTTCCCGATTAGCTAGAGATTTGAAACTTTGAACATAGGTCAGAACTGGATGACAATGCAATATTACGGTGTCATTGAGCTGATCTGATGATGGAGCCGGAAGAACGCCACAGAAACTCCACGATGAAACCGTGCTACCCGATCGTGTTTGGGCTCGTTAGAATTGTCTTGAGACGTACTCTGACGGGAGATGAGGTTCAGGGTCTGATGATGAAAGGCCATGCCATAGGAACTCAATATTGAATTTTAAGAGTACCTACTGCGCTTCCACCTTCAGTCTTATCATCACTTAACATCTGCCGGCCTAGAATGAGCGGCTTATAACGCGCGATATGATATGGTACGGCATGCCGTCTTGCTTACACCTTAGTGGAGTAAGCAAGACAACTTGCCGTAACATATCATATCGCGCGTTATAAGCCGCTCATGCTAGGCCGGCAGGTGTAATGAAAGCTAAGTCTACCACGTTGTGGAAAAAAAAACACTACGCAACGGAATGCAGTTTTTACAATCATCATCATCATCACCCATTTAATGTTCCCACTGCTGGGGCACTATAGTCTTCCATATGGATGGATAAGGATTTTTTACATTAGAGAGATTGATTCAGAAAAAAGTTTTATAAGTTTTTACGTCTACCTTTAAAGTGCCCCGGTAACGATCAATCGTCATTCGTCAATTGTTACGTGATTGACCGTTTCAATTGAAGGTGCGAATGATGGAGCTTCATTCGATGCGTCAATTGCTCGCGCCATGTTTCTCACCGAAAAATCTGTCAATCGCACAACGAGACGATCAATTGGTAGCGTCATTCGCGATTGTCAATGGGCTTTCCATCATTTACATCAATCACGTAGTTTCGAATGACAATCGCTTCAATTGCCTCTGTAGACGATCATTTGGTCCGTCAATGACGTAAACATTGTCAATTGCGAATGATCGTCCGGGGCACTTTACCCGTGTAAAGTCGGGGCAGATATCATCGCCGTCACTGGTATTGTATAGTACACGATTTAACATTATGTACTTACCTGTTTCTACAATTGCTAACTTTTATTATATGCTGTTTTCAGTACTAAAAATCTTTAGGCGTAAGCAAGTCTAGTCTCGACTCTATCTAGATGTGAAATATTCAAGAAGTGTTATCTCTTGGGGTTAATGGATGCTGGAGAGGTCTTAAAATACGGACCTTTATCTTGTTCTAGGGATTTGCTACGAATTTCTCGGTGGAATAAAATGAAGTACAATCATCAGAATATTAAACGTAACAGTAGCTGTGCAATAGTAGTCCAAATTTCGTACAAGATACCTAAGGGTCTAATCAAGGTTTGTTTCGTTGAACTTGTAGTGCTGTTTAATTTAGAAAATAAAAAAAATATTTCCTTAAATAATTTGTTACAATCACACCAATTATCTAAGCCCATTTAAATTTCGTTTAGAAACTGTGTCATGGAAAGCTTGATAGCGGATAAATATAAGTATACAAATAAATACTTTTTGTTTTGTAAATGAATACTTAATAAACATAGAAAAAAACCAGACCACGACAAATAGACATGTTCATGCACATAAATATTTGTCGCGTTCGGGAATCGAACCCGAGACCTCTGGCGCAGAAGGCAAGTATCCTACCCTTGCGCCAAATCGGTCGTCAATTAAGATTCATCATCATCATCATCAGCCTATTAACGTCCACTGCTGGACATAGGCCTCTCCAAGAGTACGCCATCGAGCTCGATCAGTAGCTGCTCTCATCCAGCTCTTGCCGGCCACCCTGCAAAGATCGTCGCTCCACCTAGTCTGAGGGCGTCTTACACTACGTTTGCCGATACGCGGTCTCCACTCTAGAACTCGTTTACTCCAGCGGTTATCGGTTCTGCGGCTTAGCGAGAAGGCCTGCCCACTGCCACTTCAGTTTGCTAATCCAGTGGGCTATGTCGATTACTTTGGTTCTCTGTCGGATTACCACGTTCCGGAATCGATCCTTCAGAGGAACTCCGAGCATAACCCTTTCCATAGCTCGCTGAGCGACTTTGAATTTATGAACCAGTCCTGACGTGAGTGTCCACGTGTCAGCTCCGTATGTCATAACAGGTAATTTATTAAAGTTCAATTAAAGACGTAGTTTCATTTTTCAATTAATGTAAAAATAATGTTAATGAAAAGAAAAAGCGCCAAAGCAGAAGAACTGTTTCGCTTGCCGAAAAACAGAGATGGATTTGCGGAGCTGACGGCCAACCTCCAGTAATGGGGAGGCACTGAAAGAAGAAGAATGAAAAGAAAAAATATACTTAAATAATGTGAATGTGCAAGACAAACACTGTGCTTCATACAATAACTGGCATCTGCCTGCGATTTCGCTTGCGATATTTTACCGGATTACCAAATTACGTAAAGGAGATTAGTTAAATTGGACCAAAAAGTAAAAGTGTCGGCCAACGAAAATAGTGCCTGTTTCACAATGTCCGATTAGGAGATACCTACTTTCCAGTTTACTTGACAGTTTTGTATGACCTAATCTGTCAATTAACAGCTAATCAGAACTTACTTACGGCCAGAATTAATAACCTATTCACAGATAGGGATAGGTGCGATCCAGATTAGTTGCTAGGCAACACCTAGCAACTGTCGTAATTCTATGTTATTAACAAGCGTTGCATAGCAACTAATCTGGATCGCACCTACCCCTATCTGTAGATAGGTTATTAATTCTGGCCGTTAGACTTGTGGAACAGGTCCTAAATGGCACAATATTATTATACACAGTGTTACGATATTTTTTTGTTATGACGTCAACAGTGTACGATTAGTGGCCAAGCAGTATTTTTGGTATAAATACGACCACAAAACGGATTGAACCACCACGTAATAATTAATCGTTTAACACAGTGAATATATAGTTTTTTACATTAAGATTTATGGTTCCTCGTCAGCATCATAAGCGACCAACCAACGTCCCACTGCTCGGTCCCGCCCGACTAAACAATAATGCAATACTTTTCGCTGAATATATTTTACAACATTATTATCAGTTTAACGTCAGAAGATTTTGGTCACCCATCTCCTGTGTAACCGGAGCGAAAGTTGTTTTACCTCAACGATCGCAGGCATAACGCCCTAGCCACTGCGCCACGGGCTCACAAACTTTGTGTTGTGTAAGTACCACTTGAATAAATAAATTTGAAAGTCGAAAAAAGGTTTCTTAACTCCTTTCCCGAACCTACCTTTTCCCTAATCCCAAATCTGATTACTTGAACCTTTTTCTAGCTCCTAAGCGTCGATCGCGTCAACTTGTCAACGTGACGTAATAGATCCCTTAAAGGGATTGACGTGACTGATTTTGACACGTCACTGATATAGGTCCATTCCAAATTTATTCATACGAATATCACTCATATTCATATTGGGGTAAGTGACATTGTAGCGTTTCATGTTATTGATTGCGGTGACGATATTTTTTATGGGCGATGTATTGCGTGCCGGTATTGATACAATTTGTGGGAAATCTGATGGATAGTCGAATTAGGTAACTGAAGTTTTAAGCTTTACACCGACTATTATTGGCAGACCTTGATTTTGTATTTAAAATGCTATCTCACTAAGATAATAATATTTTAATTTATAATTAACTAAAACCTACTAGAAAAAGGAAATTGTCTAAATACAATAATAATATGCTCTGATGGAACCTAAGCCACAGAATACTTAATAAAAGTACTTAAACGGCTCTGTGATCTAGTGGTATCTACACATCACCGGTATGAGACCCAGCGGTCCGGGATCGATTCCCAGTGGGGGTTCATCAGAGGTACATATTATATTCAGTTTGGATTGTGATTGAAGAAAGTGGTAGGGCTTGTTTAAAGTCTGCCTGCCAGCTACCACCATCTTATCAAAGTCTGACGCCGTAACAACGATGTTTTCAGCATTGTTGTGTTCCGGCAGTTAGAGATAGCCAGTTCCTCAGTAATTGAGGATTAAGGAAGTAGGTGCTTCCACTTTCGGCCTGATCATCACTTAACATTAAGTGTGATGCAGGCTAAGTCCTACCCCGTTGTGGGTAAAAAAAAACTCAAACCTTAACACCTTTGGCTACCAGGGCATTGTCTGAGTGAGGGCGCACTGCCCATGAAAATTTTTTGATCCGACAAAGTTCCAGACTATGTTATAATGCTTTGGGATTGTTTGTGTCACCGGTAACTAATACAAACAATCCTTTAATAACATAGGTACTAAAAAAGGCATTTCCGCTACTTACTTCCGTTTTTTGACAGGTTAAATCTCTGTGCCAAATTCCTTCCAGATAATATTATGTTCTTGGGGAAGGCCTATGCCCAGCAGTGGGCGTCGTTCGGCTGACATGATGATGATGATGATGAATATTATGTTCAGCCGTTTTGCCGTGCGTGAAAAACATCCAAACATACCTACATACAAACTTTCGTATTTATAATGCCTACATTCCGCTCGCGACTATGCCCGTATAAGGGTGGTATTCCATTTATCAAAGATCTTTGTCCACTATGCATTTGATCCAAGAAATTGGACGCATATTGGACGACTTTGACGTCCAATTTCATGCATTCGACGTCAAATTTGTTTGACGTCCAATTTCTTGGACAAAGATCTTTGATAAGTGGAATACCACCCTGAGCTAAACGATGTTTTTCCGTTGAATGACATACTTTCCCGGGGTTAAAAATAGCCTATATGCTTTTCTAGACCATAACTTAACCCAGATCCGTTCAGACATTTCACCGTGATTTAGTAATAAACCTACAAACTCTCGCATTGTTAATTTTATTGTTAATATTTCTAAAATAAAGTAGATTTCAGAATGCACTTCATAAGCGGAAACATGTAAATAGTGCATCATCATCATCATCATCATGTCAGCCGAACGACGCCCACTGCTGGGCATAGGCCTCCCCCAAGGATCTCCACAACGATGGGTCCTGCGCAATAGTGCAAATAGTGCATAGCGTAAGTATATTTATTTTCAGAAATATTAAAAAATTTAAAATTAAGTATTTAAAAAAAATCGACCCGTGTCACAACCAGCTCCGATGGGACTCGAACCCACTACCTTTAGCTATCCGGGCGACTGCTCTAACCACTGAACTACGGACTCGTTCGGAAATATTGTCGAATTGTCTATTTATGTTTTATTGTTTGTGTATGTTTTCCCAATAAAGCAAAATAAAGTCTCTTGCAACAAACACAACAATATATCTTACTCCTTTCCAATCACTAAACTGCACGTTTCATTGTTTACATTTGGACGAATACTGCCGTCTAGACAGTAAGATATTTTTCAAGCTGTCTCGCTGTTTTCAATCTCATTTTCAACTGTAGTGCGTTTATTTTCAATTTTAATGCATATCTAATACAAAACATTTCTGTCTCTTATTTTGCTGAAACTTTTAAAGAAAAACCTGAAAACCATTCATATGGTACCATCTTTGTTGCAATAGGAAAACAAAATGAAATTTTATTATGACTGCGTCTTGTTTGAATGACTAGCCAGTAAGGCGTTTAACCCTTAATTGGTCGCTTGGGGTGTTTCGCACCCCAAAGAATGTTTCCAGACTCATAACTATATGAAACATTTATAAAGCGTGCTGTTCTTCCAGGTAGCTCCTTAAATGCGTTTAAAGTTCATGATTCAGTCGCGAGCGGGACTCGATTGTGAGCGATTGGGCTTGGAGAGCATGTTTGATGTGGATACCTCAAAAATGCGTGCAATTTTAATTTTTTATTTTTTTTATTTGGGATGTCATATGCCCCACGCCACTGCTTACGTAACTATTTAGGCATGTCCAAATAAGGGTTAAGTAGTGTTTCTGCTTTTTGCGCCAGGGGTAATGGGTTCAAGCCCCACCCGCAAAACACATTATTTTTTAAGTTTTTTTTTAATAATAAACTTTCGAAATTTTCGATTAAGTATTTTTTCTGACTTTATTATATTCACGCACCTTTTTTTTGCATTTTAATTTTTCAATACGTTACCCATAGTAACTTTCGATTAGATAACAATTGAAAATCTAATATGAATGCGGTTTAATATTAAATTCGGATAAATCCAAATTCAACTGTGGAATTGAAAATACTGATTTCCGAATAGACGCAAATTATAGATAGCCATTGCTATCCAATGATAAATTATTTTCTGGAGCCGGGATCTAATAAAGAACAAAGGATCTTTTCGTGAGCTAAACCAATTAAATAGATGAGTCCTTGATTCAATTTAAAGAGCTCAGTTAAAATTACGTTCATTCCATTTGATGAGATCTAATTAGTGTTAAGTCCTTTTGTTCCACGATTTTAACCTTGACAAAAGTCATACGAAATTTTGTACTATGGTTCATCATCATCATCATTTAATGTCCCCACTGCTGGGGTACAAGCCTTCCTTATGGATGGATAAGAAGAAAGTGCCTTGACCCACCACGCGGGCCCAATGCGGATTGGTGGGTATTAACGACTGCAAATGCAGCCGGGACCAACGGCTTAACTTGCCCTCCGAAGCACGGAGGAGCTCGATATAGTAAATATTTGGACACCCATCCCGTGACCGATCGTTGCAAAAGTTGCTTAACTTCTACGATCGCAGGCCCAGCGACCGCGCTTCTATAGTATATTACTGAAGCGTCAAACATATTCATAAATACGTTACAGCATATAAATGTACTATAAAAGTTGTTTACGCTACCCATTGTTGCCACACAAGAGGCACACGTTTAGAAGTTCGCAAATACTTATAGATAAGGGGACTGCTGAAAATGTCATTACATTAAGGACTAGGTGGGGAGTCCTGTTTCATCCTTCCCGAATACCGGAATCGCCTACACTCAGTCGCTGCTGAGCTGTCAGAGGGTCACCCCGTGCCGTAGCCACCCTCGCGAAAACCCCGCGAATTACAAACAACCAATAGAATCAGTGCGACTCAGAATTTAACCAATCATCTTCAAGTGTTGTGAGTGTCAGTGATAATTTTATTGGATTATTACGAAAGAGGATTTTATTCAACCCTTTGTTGTGAGTATGTTTTTTTCTACCCAATCGATTTGTTATTGAAGTCTGACGCTTAAAAGTTTGGCGCGTTTTGCAATATTTTTTCTTTTTCTAAACAAAGGAGTTTGTAATTCACAGCCTTGTTTAATCGGAATTCGATTTTCTACGGTTGGTGTTTTAACTTTAGTTTTATTGGGAACTAATATTGAAATGAATTATTAATGAGAACCTGTTGATTCACATGCGAGAGCGGCGAGCGATGTTTCAATTATGTTTTTAATTAAATCTTGCGGTTTGTTATTAGTGTTCGTCATGGCTGGCTACAGTTTCATTTGTAACACATGCATTTTTGATAGCGAAAAAAAGATAACGGTTATTTTGGTTGTTTTCAAGCAAACAACTGTAGGTAGCTTTTCGGCATTTAGATAAAACTTATTAGCTTGATATGGAATGATAGGGAAAATATGGAAAAGTTTGGTCAATAATCTTTTATTGATTCGTGAATGTCTTTAATTATACATTGGATAACAATAATTAATTATATTGACTAGTAACGACCTTGAATATATTGCTCTGTATACTGTTAATTCTAAGTTTTTTTCTCATATTAAGCTCTGGTAAAAATCATGGTTAGATTCCTAAGTAAGAATATAATAAGATTGTTGGTATTGGATAAATACTTTAGACTTGCGTTCATTCTTACATTACGATACTTATAGAGGTATCAGTCGCTGAGACGAGTAGCTGGCGCGTATCTAAAAAAAATGTAGAGCCCTGGTTCTTATGCATTTCAACAACATACCGAAAATCCATTGCTGTATGTCAAGGTTGAGAGAGTGGGAAACGTTATCGCATTTTGTATGGAGACCGTTTGCTACACAATCCTCTTAACGTTTTTCCGACAACAAAATCTTTAAAAACATTAAATGACTAAGTTCTGAAGTAGTTACTTATGGAAGTCACTTTATTTCTTGTCCTTGCAGACGGCCAGAGGTCCTTTGTAGAGATTCAATATTTAGGTACATCACGTTGATAACATGTAATATCACAGCATATAAAAAATAAATAAAAGACATCTTCACAAACATTGTTCCAATACCAAACTTTAATAGCTTGAGTACTAGTGTTATGGAAATTGGAAACAGCGACGGGTATTACATCATACACCCAGACCAGAGGAAATATTGAAAAGTACGTTTTCAACATTTACACGACCAGGAATCGAACCCGGGCCCTCCAGCGATAGCGGCAGCTTGAAAACCGGTGCGTACACCCTCTCGGCCACGGGGGTCGTCAAAATGAAATCGAAAAGAAAAAAGTCCTTAAATAAAGGCCATGTTTATTATAAAAGTAGATATTTACGGAAGTAATACTATTTTTGTCCTTGTCTGAAACAAGAACAGACGGGCAGGGTCCCTTGGGATACGTCGGATGATGGTAATGAAGAAGGGAATGGAAATAAATACGCCATCATGAACTATACTTATTTGGAGAAAAATTTGTTTCTATGTAATTACTAGTTGCGCCCCGGGGCTTCGTTCCCGTGGAATTTTGGGATAAAAAATAGTTTATGACCTACCTAGTTATTTAAAATTACACTTTTTTGCATTCACAATGCAATTTTTATTATTGAAAAATTGAAAATGAAGTATTTAGAAAGAATTCGACCCGTCTCACAACCAGCTCCGATGGGACTCGAACCCACGACCTTTCGCTATCCGGGTGACTGCTCTAACCACTGAGCTATGGAGCCATTTGGTATTACGACTCCGTAGATTGATATAGCGAAAGGTCGTGAAATTTCTTCAAAATCGGTCAAGCAGTTTCAGAGGAGTGTGGAGTGAGAACTAACACTGTGACACGAGAATGAGAGATTTTCTGCCAGCAAATAAAAAAAAAAAGTTTATTTATTAGCTCGATAGATGGCGCTGACCAGACAATGTATCTCATCTGATCTGACCTACACTTGTATTTCAAAGTTGTGCAAGAAGGTGCAAGGCCAAAAAAAAATTGACGTTGACGGAAGAATAGAAATGTCAAATAATTCTATTCCTCTTGTTTTGCGTTGCAATACCATACCGACCATACCGCGAGTTGTAGATACGCCTTTTCAGTCCTGCAAATGTTTTTTTTCCTTATGCAAGTGTTTTTTTTTTAATTGACCGTCTTTACGTAGACTCCTTGCCAGCAAATAAAAAAAAGCAGACCCATGTCTGATGAACGCCATCTGTTGAGTTTTTTGGAACTAACTTTTTTCTTTTTTAATCATCTGTCAGAAAATCCCTCATTGTATACAGGGTGGCGCCAAAGAGAAAAATAATGGTGGCGCAATAGAACGTGCATATTGTATCACCTTTTTTCGCGGTGTTATGGGTGCGTGCGAGGGAGGAACATAGTGTGTTTGGGTAGCGACACTAATGCCGTTTTAGGAGCAATGACACAGTTCTACAAGAAACGTCACGAATGTTGTGTATGCACCTTTTACGAGAATAGTTGTTTTTGAGTCATAACCAGGCGACTATATTGTTTTGAGTATGGACTACACAAATTTCTCAAGCACCAGGTGAAAATTTGATTGAAGTTTGGAAAGAGACTGATTCAACACTAAAACTACAAGCTAAGAGTTGTCCTAGAACTTTTCGGACCACACAGACAACATTGAAAGAGTGAAGCAGTCACTTTGAGACACTTTGGAGAGTACGCACAGGAACTGCACGATCTTGTCCCTTCAGTCCCTTTCCACAATCGGGGTACCAGACGCAGGTTAGCTTACCATCCATACATCGTAGACATACCTGTCCGTACTAAGCGCTTTGCCAGTTCATTTTTAATGCGAGCTGCTTTGATTGGAATGCGCTACCTGTGAACGTGTTCACTGTTTCAGCAGTTCTGCACTTCGCGCTAAGCAGCCTGCTTCCCAAGCATAGAACTGCTTAGTTGATCGGGTTATTCCCGACTGAGTATGCAGTTATTAATACCTACAAATCCGTACTGGGCCCGCGTAGTGTGCCATAGCTCATTCTCGTTATCCATCCATAAGGAAGGTCTGTACCCTAGCAGTGGTGACATGAAATGGCTGATGATGAATCAAAAAACAAAGCTGCAGATACCTAGTTACAGGCTTTTGGCTATGAGATGAGCTAGCTTATATTTTTTCCAATATTATCATCTCCACACTGTATAAGGATGTATGAGAGATAAGCTTTAAGCGTGATGAGCATAATAATGGCGTTATTATGTTATGAGAAAAAAACAAAATGGCGTTGGGAATTTCGGCATAGTCACTCCACGTTCCGTAACCCCTACTAATTGTTTTATTTCGTTGTGTTCTTAGGTTTTTAATTAGGAACTGACATAAAAGATTATAATTTATGATGATAAAATAAATATGATAAATGAGCAAACGACTGCCATTAAAGAACTAGGTGTTATTGTTTTTTAAAGCATTGAAATTAAAAGAAATAAATATATACACACAATACACAAAAGCAAGCGTCAGATATAGGGATGTAAAGAAGTAAAATTACCCCAGTAAAAAACGTTACTCACACTCAGTACAACTAGAAATACGGAAGAGTGTACCTTATATTTGTGTGTCAGCCACTTTTTCAATTAGTTACTTAAATATAAATAGATTTGAATTCTGTTTTGACAGATCTACATAAGTATAAGCATAAATATAAAAAAAACGGTTCGAATGTACTGCAATCTGTAAAACAGAATTTTTTAAGTTACACCAAATCATGAATCACACCACGTTAAGAGAGAGATAGAGAATAGTCAAAATTAAAGCTTTAAATGTCTTAAGTCGCCGGTAACTTTACCGTAATTCATATACCTAAATGACCGCAATACCCGCATTTAACCAAATTTTACTAATTATTTTAACTCAAGTAAAAAAAGTTTAAATACGATAGGTATTACTCATATTTATCAAAATGCGTAGAGCTTAATAAGTTGCTTAAGTACTTGTTTTGTGGTTAGCAGAACCAACAGATAAAATGTAATAACACTTGTGTTGTGTAATATAAAAATATAAATTCATACTAGGTGAGGAACCCCCTGCTTAAGGTGAACTTACACTTACACGAAATGATTTTTAGAATTCTGTATGGAACGGTTTCGTCGAAGATTCGGATGATTCGGCTCTGGCAAGTGTGTAAGGTTTCAGAGGATTTCATATAAATATTACATAAACTAATTTGGTTCGGCTCCTCCGCCGCCGATTAGGATTAGCAGGCACGTCAACATTTTTTACAAGAATAGAAGTACTCACATACATATTCGCAATCAGAAGCTACTCTACAATAGGGTGAAAAGATAACATTCCATTCCACAAATTGTACTAAAACCTCCCATCCAATTACCAGAAAGAAGTAACGAAATCCATAAAATCTACTTACAAAGAGTTTCACCAAATAACCACGAACTAAAACAAATGCCCTCATAGAATACATTAGACCTCATTCGAGAACACATTAAGCCTCATTCGAGAATACATTAAGCGTAATTTGACGACGAAATAGATCCGATGGTAGGGGCATTCACCGTGGATTCCGTACATAATTAATGGAAACCTCTCGAAGAGTGGGAAAGGCAGAACAAAAGAAAGAATTAAAGGATGGCCAGTCGTAGCAGAGCGTAGCGATTTCGTAGTCTCGTAGCTTCGTAGCAAGGTAATGTTTAAAATATGGACTACATTTTTATTAGTATATTCAGCGTTTAAGTATTCAAAAAGATTTGGTCCACTCGGCATATACTAATGGTGAACTATCGAACTAAAAATTCGCTTTGTAAACTCAACGACTGCGAAATTAATTAAAATCGCTACTCCTTGTAGTGTGGTCGCATTAATTTTGTTAATGCAGTACAACTACCTACCTCTCTTGAACAGTTTTATTCTTCAATGCTGTCTTCTTCTATTCTTCAATACTGTCGTATTTTATCGGCAGCCAAGTCAGCTTCGAAAGGCGGGATTACCGCCGACAGTTAGACAATAAATAATGGTATAAAAGGAAAAAGCAATTTTGGACAAAAAAGAAAATGATTTATGGAAGTATGGGATTTTGAATCACGTGGCTTTTTGGTTGTGGTACCTAATAAGGCATCAAGATTTTTTGTGGATTGTCCTTTCTTCATATTTTATACTAGCGGTTATATGCTTTTTTCTGCGACTGTGCTCGACGGACCCCCGTTTTATTCCCTTACGTTATGGGGTGAATTTTGGAATCTATAGCGGATGCTTACGTTCTATTAACTATCTGCGTGCCTAACAGCACAATCAGTTTAGTGTTTTGAATTATGTATTTATAGATCAGCCCATCAGCGTTTGAAATAAATTAAATTCTAATTAAACTTTATTTTAACAGATTTAAAATAAAGTTCTTAAATTGGTTCCATGATTCAGGTGTGTAAAGGCAAGGCAAGAGACAGAGTTGAATTTAAAACTTAGTAAGTCTAAAAATTTCCACACAATATCATTAAAACTGAACCTGCTAACTTTGTATAGAAAATAAGCAAAGTCCTTGGAAGAAAATTTAGGTAAAAATAAAATGATACCTGGCAGGTGAACGTTCTCATAAATTCTAATCAAATTGTACGCAACAAGAAATATAAAAATGATTGGAGAATTTTTACCAAAATTGAACCGCACCTGTGCACAAATTTCTTTTCAAATACACTGTGAAAGTGTCACTTTTAAACACATGTAAAATTGACATGCACTGTTCCATCGATGCCATCGAAATTGCGTTACACGAAATTTGAATTTCTGCTTCCCTGCCATATTTTTGAGGGAAAAAATAAAAAAAAATAACACGCTTTTTATTTTTACGAAGTTTACTAAGACTCAAAACTGTTTTTAAAACTTCCGATCTTCTAGTCAGCTAAAAGAGTCTTGAATGGGTGGTAAGGTAAACTGTCGATTCAAAAGTGTTTGTTAAAGGTTTATTTAACTTTACTGTTCATAAGAAACAGTAATGTTGGATTGCAATTTTCTGGATAATCTCTCCTGAGACTGGAGGCAGTTACGGCTTGCTGCAACAGTTTTAGGGTTCCGAACAAAAATGGTAAAAAGGAACCCTTAGGGTGCGACTAAGTCTGTTTGTCTGTCTGTCTGTCTGTCACAGCGAGATATCTCGAAAACTACTAATGCTATCAACTTGAAATTTGGAATAGTTTTATATGACGTTTGCCAAACTATTTGGCAAATACGAGAGAAATAAGAGAGAAATGAAAATATTTATATTTTTTTTGCAACAGAGACTGAAAGGAGGTCTTAAAAAATCGAAGTGGGGATACTAAGGCATATGGGGTATCATATGAAAGAGCGCTGCTTGCGAAAGGTAAATCAGAAAATATTTTATGTGATAGAAGTTTATGTGAAGATTGGAGGAAAAAAAACGATGTCTCCAAATAGTAAACTTTTTCAGAAATCATCAACAAAAATTATGTTATTTCTAAGAGCTGACGTTGACCTAAAACTGCAATATTTTACACCGCAAATGCTCTGACGAATCTAGCCTCACCGATGAAAGCATTTTCACGTTATGTTTAGTTAAATTATAATGGTACGGAACCCTCGGTGCGCGAGTCCGACTCGCTCTTGACAAGTTTTTAAATAAATGATGAACTTGTACAGTCCCTTATCAGTGAAACATCACGGTTTATTTTATGCTAATATTACCTACACGGTTTAACCAAATTGATTCACTTTAGTTGAAAGGCGCAGAAATATAGGCGCACATTGACACTGAATGATTCACTTTTACGTTTACATTATTCAATTTGGTTGCTTCATCCGAATTGAAAAGCAAAATTGAACCGTGTATTTCCGCCATTACTACGCATACAAGTCACACAATTCATAGTATGAAAACTTTTATATCTCATTAACGGTAATGCCAACTCCAGAGGCCGTTTGTTTGAACATCAAAAAGCTGTGTATCTAACTTAGATGGGGGCTTGTAAAAAGTTACAGTCTAGCCACGTTATTTGCGTGCAAAACGATAAAGTTAAAATGATGTGATCCAAACTCTTCAATTTTTTATTAATATTCTGCATTCATAATGTAGTAGTGTTATAAACAAAATAACGTCGAAAGCGTGTTATTATTTATGAAAATTATGAGGTACTAGCTTTCCGCCAGCGGCTTCGCCCGCGTGGACTACACGACGTTTTACCGCGGAAATGTGACTTTTTCCGGGATAAAAAGTAGCCTATGTCTCCAGGCTACAAAGTATCAGTGTCCCAAATTTCAGCCAAATCCGTCCAGCCGTTTTGGCGTGATTGAGTAACAAACATCAAAACATCCAAACATCTAAACTTTCACATTTATTTATAACTAGCGGCCGCCCGCGGTTACACCCGCGTGGTTCTCGTTCCCGTGGGAATATGGAGATAAAAAGTAGCCTAAGTTACTCCTTATTACATCAGCTACCTGCCAGTGAAAGTCCCGTCAAAATCGGTCCAGCCGTTTCAGAGATTAGCCGGAACAAACAGACAGACAGACAGACAGACCGACAGACTGACAGACAAAAATTGTAAAAAGTGTTATTTTGGTATATGTACTGTATATATAATCATATGCATGTAGTAAAAGACGGTTATTTTAATATTACAAACAGACACTCCAATTTTATTTATTTGTATAGACTAGCTTTCCGCCCGCGGCTTCGCCCGCGTGGACTACACGACGTTATCCCGCGGGAAATGATACTTTTCCGGGATAAAAAGTAGCCTATGTTCCTCTCCAGGCTACCAAGTATCTATGCCCCAAATTTCAGCCAAATCCGTTCAGCCGTTTTGGCGTGATTGAGTAACAAACATCAAAACATCCAAACATCTAAACTTTCACATTTATTTATAAAATACTAGTTTTTCGCCCGCGGCTTCGCTCGCGTGAACTACATGACATTGTCCCGCGGGAATGTGACGTTTTCCCGGGATAAAAAGTAGCCTATGTTCCTCTCCAGGCTATAAAGTATCAGTGTCCCAAATTTCAGCCAAACCCGTCCAGCCGTTTTGGCGTCCAAACATCCAAACATCCAAACATCTAAACTTTCACATTTATAATATTATAGTAGGATAAGAAGACTGGTTTAGTATTTTGGTGTAAAATTTTACTCACTGACATGTAATAGCATAAAAAAGTATTATTTTGAACTTATCAATACCTAATTAAGTTATAATTAAAAATAGAAATAAGTACGATTCCTAGTCTAGACATAACTACGTGTAAGTACGTAACCTTTATACATATAACTGCCGAAACACAACAATGCTGAAAACATCGTTGTTATGGCGTCAGACTTAGATAAGATGGTGGTAGACTAGCCAGGCGGACTTTGAAAAAGCCCTACCAACCAAACCGAATACAATATGTACACCCACTGGGAATCGAACCTGGGTCCTCTGGGTCTGATACCGGTGGTGTGTATCACTAGACCACAGAGGCGGTTGTCTCTAATGGCCCAGGCCCTAAACAGGCCCTGCCTTCTAGTGGTGCCTACTCTCAACCGCCCCATCTGGTCAGCCCACCCGGAGTGGGTAACCTTATGGGGAGATTGAGAAGAGGCTCTCTCCTCCTGCCCCGCCTCCTGTCGAGCTTTAGATAAAGATAAGATAAATCCTAAAAAAGTCCGTGTTGATTAGGTAAATCAAACAACAGATTCACGCAATAGCGAAAGTTATTTATTCAAACTAAATTTTAGAATATACATATAAGACAAAAAATCTTAACACCGCCGTTCAGAACATACGTAAACAGTACCTACAGCGCCATCTATCGGTAACTAAACTAACTAATATTAATAACAAACAATGATCTCTTAACATTCCGGCCGCCATGGACATAGTCCATAAACGGTTGATAGAGCCAAACAACTAATAGCATCTACACACGTTCCTATCCGACCGCCGATTTGGTCTGCTCCCAGACCAAATCGGAACGTGTGTAGCGCAGATTTGGTCGGAACAGACCAAATCGGAACGTGTGTAGCGCAGATTTGGTCTGGGAGCAGACCAAATCGGAGGTCGGATAGGAACGAGTGTAGCGGCTATAAAATAAAAACAACAAGTAACATGCTTATCTAAAACTAATAATAATAACTAGAAATTACAACGTGACACTGCAAAAGTGTCTGCTTATCCTAGGTATCTATAGGTAATAAAATTAATTTGGATACAGGTCGTTTAATGTTGTTGCCCTTGTAGCGTAATGTAACGACACGCGTAAGTTTGTCCGAACCGGGATGTTTTTCGGTTATGACTCCGAACAGCCATCTGGAGGGTGGAAGGTCGTCCTCCTTCACTAACACTACTCTTCCTACTTCGGGTTCGGGAACTTGTTGTGACCATTTGTATCTGTGCTGAAGTTGAGTGAGATACTCATGGGACCATTTACGCCAGAAGTCCTGAATCATTCGTTGCGTCAGGTGCCATCTTTTTAGGCTGCTTATATTGGCGTTTTCGTAATTTATGTCTGGAGCAAGTACTAACGGCTCTCCTACCAAAAAATGACCCGGCGTCAGTGGTGTCGGATCTTCTGGGTTGTTCGACAATTGGCAAATGGGTCTTGAATTTAAACACGCCTCAATTTGTGACAAGGTGGTTGTCATTTCCTCAAACGTGAGGGTGCTGTTACCTATGACCCTTTTTAAATGGTACTTGGTCGACTTAACATCCGCTTCCCACAATCCTCCAAAATTTGGAGAATGGGGAGGGATGAAGTGCCAATTGGTACCATTGGAAGCCATCCAATCTGCTATTTCAGATGCATACCCAGAATTTTCCGCAGCGAACAGTTCTCGAAGCTCTCTCGCGCTTCCTACAAAGGTGGTGCCATTATCACTCCACAAATCAGCGACATGGCCTCTCCGTGCAACAAACCGTTTAAATGCAGCTATAAAACTTTGAGAGGTCATGTCGCTCACCACTTCGAGATGAATGGCCTTAGTGGCCATACATACGAACAAACATATGTAACCCTTTGTTGAGTGATGGCCCCGGCCCTTTGTAGCTCTAATACTGATTGGACCGGCGTAATCGACGCCGCTGCTGAGAAACGGTCTAGTTGGGGTTACCCTCGCTGTAGGCAGCTGACCCATAAGTTGTTGACTTACTGCTGCCTTTTGACGGACGCACGAAATACACTTATGCACGAATTGACGAACAGCATCTTTAGCTCCAATAATCCAATATTTGCTCCTTAGGTAGTTCAACATAATTTGAGGGCCCTCGTGCATAGTGTTCTCGTGTGCATCATCCACTATCAACTTTGTAAGATGAGAGTTATGGGGGAGGATGATAGAATGCTTTACGTCATCACTGACTTGAGCATTTTGAATCCTACCGCCTACTCTAAGAATTTGATCTGCGTCTAAGAATGGACATAAGGAGGTAAGTTTGCTTTTCTTTGGTAAATTTCCCGTTTTTTGTAGGCAGTCAATATCTTCATGAAAGTTTTCTCTTTGACAGGCTTTAATACAGGTAAGTAGTGTTTTATTTATTTCTTTTGCTGATAACCATGTATTAATTGTATTTGTGCTTTCTTTTACAGGTGTCTTCCAGCGCAGAACTCTACGGCAGAAGGACAAAACACGGGTAAGTTTCCTCAGTTTTGAAAATCGTGGTAATATGTCGTCAATTCCATTATTTACTGTTGTTGTGTGACATTTTATCTTACTCTTTTTCTCTTCCATATCTGTATTCTCCAATTCTCCCTTATTAAACTTTATATTTTCCAGATGTAGCCACTTAGGACCTTGGCGCCAGAGTGTATTTTGAACACACTCAGAAGGCTGCAATCCTCGTGAGGCTGGGTCTGCAGGATTATCCTTAGAAATAACGTGGGACCATTGTTCGCCGTCTAAAACGGTAAGTATTTCTGTTACCCGATTGGCCACGAACGTTTTCCAGCGGCTGGGATGGCTCCTCAGCCATGCCAGGACTATTGACGAGTCAGTCCAAGCATGCCATCTTTCTTTTGGAAATTCCAAAGTTTCAGCAACCTCTTTCAAAAGTTTGGCTAGCAGAACTGCACCGCACAATTCAAGGCGTGGGATTGAGATTTGCTTGACTGGAGCAACTCTGGTTTTGGAGGTAACCAAATGGACGTGAATCTGCCCTTGTTTGTCAACGATACGTGCATACACTACGGCAGCGTAAGCGACGTTGGACGCATCCGAAAACCCATGGAGCTCAAACAGTCTCTCATCTCTATCGCTTTGTATCCATCGCGGAATCCGAATTTCAGAGAGATGGTGAAGGTCGTTGCGAAAGGCAATCCAATCCTTCAGTAATTCGGATGGAAGCTCTATATCCCAGCTTATGCCAGCCAACCATGCTCTTTGTATAAAGACTTTAGCTGTAGTTACAGCGGGAGCTAACCAGCCTAAAGGGTCGAATAGCCGGGCGATATCCGAAATCATTTTTCTTTTCGTGACTGGAAGTTGTAAAGGTGGGAGATCGACAGTACATCGGAACTCATCAGTATCTTGATTCCATGTCAATCCAAGAATCTTTACAATATCATCAGATTTAAACTCTACATTCTGATTTAAGTCTCTTGATTCTTTACTGAGTTTTTTCATGAATTCCTTAGAGTTGCTCGACCACCTTTGAAGAGGGAATCCACCACGGTTTAGCAGAGCTGTAACTTGTTCGTGAACCTGGAGTCCCTCAGCTACAGAGTAACACCCGGTCATAAGGTCATCCATGTAAAATGAGTCAAGGACTCTGGGCACCGCCAAAGGAAGATTATCACCATCTTCATAGGCTAGCTGTTGAAGGCAACGTACGGCTAGATAAGGCGTCGATGAGGTTCCAAAGGTTACACGCAAGAACCGAAGATGCTGTAATTCACTATCAGGATTTTCGCGCCAGTATATTCGCTGAAAATCAGCATCTTCATCAGCGACTCTTATCTGCCTATACATTTTAACAATGTTGGCAACTAACCCTATTTTATAGCGCCGCCACTTCATAATCAAGTGTCGTAGCTCTAGTTGTAACTTAGGACCAACTAACAAATCACTATTAAGTGATGCTCCATTAGAGTCACTACAAGATGCGTCCACCACCATTCGTATCTTAGTAGTGGGTTTATCTTGACGAACTACTGCATGGTGAGGCAAATATACTGCTCTGTTAGTCCCTATGGCTTGTGGCCTTACAATTTCCATATGACCTGAGCTTAAGTACTCTGCCAAAACCTTTGAGTACTCCAGCTTAAGCTCGGGATTTTTCAACAATCGTTTTTCTAACATTAGAAAGCGTTTTAGTGCAATATCGTTTAAATTACCATGTAAACAAGCTGGATCTTGTGTTTTAAATGGTAGTTTCACAATGAACCGACCAGAATCATCACGCCTAGTGGTTTGAGTGAAAATATTCTCGCACAATTTCTCATCGGGAGTTAGATGTTTTGACTTGTCGAATGATGGTTCCGACTCTAGCTCCCAAAACCTTTTGAGAAGTTCATTCTCACTAGGTTGCGTTAAGTGCAAGCTGATTATATTATGGCAAGACTCGCTGTGGCTGTCGTTGCCCGAAGCCCGTATCTTACCAGAAAGGATCCAACCTAAGGTTGTGCGTTGTGCAATGACTGCACCCTGAGGATCCTTGATCAATCCGTCTAATAATAAATGACTGTAAACATCAGCGCCTAAAAGCAGATCTATTTTGTTGGGTGTACCAAACGACGGATCTGCTAATTCCGTAGGCGAAAGTGTTGGTAACACTTGGATAGGGACCGTACTAGTCGGTAGTAAGGTTGTAAGTCGACTCAAGACATGAGCTTTAACCGTTGTGGTAAAGCTGGGATCGAGGCGGGACTGAATTTTCACTATTACTGACGACCTTGAGGACAAGGTCGCTTGGTCGCCGCCCAAACCTGATACCAGACTAGTGCCTGGTATTTTCTTGAGCCCAATTAGTTGAACGGCGGCTTCAGTTATAAATGAAGCCTGAGAGCCCTGGTCAAGTAGAGCTCTCAACATGAATACGGAGTTTGTTTTAGGTGACTCTACCTTTACTAAGGCGGTAGCCAATAGTACCTGCCCTATTGCATTTGTAAAGCAGGAAGCAACTACGTGTGATTTTTGAACTTCGCTATGGGAATGGGAATGTGAGTGTGAGGGCCCGGGAGACTCTACGGCCTCACTATTCACAGACTGATCCGATTTAACTTCATTGATTGATTTAGGACTTCTGGGATGAAGTAAGGAGTGGTGTTTCTTTTTACAAAGACGGCACCTCGTTGACAATGTACACTGATACACCGAGTGACTAGAGCCAAGGCAGTTGAAACATAAGTGGTTTGTTTGGACAAAATTACGTCGCGCGTCAACGTGTTCTTTAGCAAACCCTTTACAGTTAGCCAATTTATGGCCCTCCGAGCAGAAAATACAATTAACTATTGTAGTGGCAACATGAGTACAGTTTTGCTTTTCAGATTTTTGAACTTTAGTATCGATGAATTCCAACGCTCTAAATCTACCGTGTAAAAACTCTTCAAATTGCACAAAGGTAGGCAAATCCTGAACAGAGTCGCTAATTCGTTGTTCCCATTGTTTACGCGACTCGGGATCTAACTTCTGACTAATTAAATAAATTATGATGGTATCCCAGCTACTGACATCAATGCCTATATTAGTCAATGCAGACAAACACTCCTTGGTAGTGTCTAACAATTGTTTAATGCAACTAGCCGTCTCAGATGTTAAACATTTTTGGTTAGTTAACTTTTTCAAAATGTTGTTGGCAAGGTATCTCTTATTATTGTATCGACTCTCTAATTGATTTCAACAAACACTATAATTGTCTGCAGTGACTGGTATGTACCGTAAAAGCTGCTCTGCTTCACCAGTTACTGAACTTTTTAAATAATGGAGCTTTTGCACGTCATCGACACCAGAGTTCTTATGAATTAGAGATGTGAACAAGTCTCGGAAGCTTTCCCACTCCGAATATTTACCTGAAAACTTAGGAATTGATATCTTTGGCAATTTTACAGCAGATTGTTCACTACCTCTACTTTCCTTAATTACTTCCTTATTCTCTAAAGCTAATTTCGACAATATACCTTTCAACAATGACTTGTACTCATAGTATAACTCTTCCGTTTGCTCATATAGACCAACAGATTCATAATTGGATTCTTGGACCACCTTTGAGTCCAACTCTAATACAATTTTGTTATGGTTATTATTGAATGAAGACCAACTTTGCTCTAAAGCCTCTAAGCGTGCTTCTACATAAGCTATAGTGATTCTTTCTTTAGGACTTTTCTTAAAATTACTTTTAGATTTATTTATTTTATTCGAAATATCTTCTTGAATTTTAAAGTACTTTTCAGTCATCGTGAAAAAGAACTAATTCAATTTGAACAAGGAAACTATAGAAATACAACTTAAATTTCAAATAAAATTAACAAGTTTTATACAAGTTCGGTAACAACAGTAAACATCAACTTTCATCAATTATTACAAAAATTAAAGTCTAAGTTTTCACTTCAATAATCTTCTAAGACCAAGTTGAATGAACACCGTCCAAATTGTAGCAAAATATTCTAAGTCCGAAATTGTTGAGAATTTTTCTAAGTCCCAGGTAAGCGTAAATATTACAAGTTGAAAGGAATTACACGCATAATGACATATCTATGTCTCTGACGCAAAATGACATATTGTGACTACGCAGAATGACATACGCATAATGACATATCTTGGACTTGACATATTGTGACCACGCAGAATGACATACGCATAATGACATATCTAAGACTCTGACGCAAAATGACATATTGTGACTACGCAGAATGACATACGCATAATGACATCATTCGTTGTCATTGTTTTTGATATTTATTTATGTCTAAATAATATTAGGCGAATATACAATATGCCTAATAAAATTATGCAAAATCAAATTAGCCCAAATGATAATTATGCCAATATAAATAGTATGCCAAAAAAAAATGGCAAAGTGTATTAATACGACAAATAAAATATGGAAAATTTGTTATGCTGCCAAAGCAAATTAGGAATAAAGACATTATGCAAAAAAATTATTTTTATAAAAAAATAAAACCGCCTTCTAAAAAACCACATAAAAAAAGTAAGAAATAATTCCTCACCAAATAAATAACGTAAGTACTTTGAAGTCGGGCGTGAAACATGTACAATGTTTTGTTGTTTTTGTTAAAACCCGCCCGACTTCAAAGTACTTACGTTATTTATTTGGTGAGGAATTATTTCTTACTTTTTTTATGTGGTTTTTTAGAAGGCGGTTTTATTTTTTTATAAAAATAATTTTAATTTCACTCTTTTTAGTGCATCGTGCAGGCAATTTACGTGTTTTCTGGTAAATAGGTATGTGATCAAACTCAAAACCTCCTTTTTCAAAGTCGGTTAAAATACCTTGAGGTATCCCCTTTCCATCAAAACAAGAATCATCTAAATCGGTTTATAAACAAAGGAATTATGCCTAAAGATACGTATTAAATTCACATAAAGTGGTAACGAAAACGACAGTATTTTCAAGATTTCCTGAAAACTACTGAACCGATTTCGAAATTTCAAAAAATGGGACCAACTTGGAAACCAACCTGATGTAATAACGTTTGAACCATTTCAATCGGTTCAGCCGTCTTCGAGTAATCGGTGGACATAAATAAAAAAAAAAAAAAAAAAAAAAACATACATAGAGACGAATAGAGAACCTCCTCCTTTTTGATTTAGAAGTCGGTTAAAAAGGGGATCTCATGCCACATACCACAACCTTTATGACACTGATACGTAGGTATTTATTACAAATCTACGCGCAACAAAATTTTACGTCTTTAATTCATGTCATTTCGCGTAAGTGTCAATTCGCGTATATGTCATTTCGCGTATTTGTCATTTCGCGTATGTGTCATTTTGCGTATGTGTCATTTTGCGTATGTGTCATTTCGCGTATATGTCATTTTGCGTATGTGTCATTTTACGTAATCCAAATGTGTCATAATGCGTGAAATTGAACACTTTTATTAAAATTATTCTAAGTCTAAAACACTTTGCCAATTTCACATGCACTAAACTTGGATTTTTCAAAGTTAATCACTTCTTGAGAATAAGGTTCAAAATCGTACTGTTCCTGAACGCAGCGAATCGCAAGTGGCAATACCGGCGCGCGCGTCAACCGAATGACTTGACAGATATTGACGGCTATTCTATCATCCATCCATCGTTAGAACAACCAAATTTTGTAATATTGCATCTCATTAAATCTATTGAAGAAAGTAATCTTGAACTTCATTGCATCCACCTCAACATTTTTGGTGACCCCGACGTGATTCAAGAATCGACGTTTTACTATACTACGAAGAAAGAAAGCGACGACGACACGCCGCAAAACGCCGGCTGCCGCCGCCGTGACAGAAGTAAGCCTATTCCTTTTCCATACCTGTCCCATCCTATAAAATACCTATTCAATATAGCATCAAAAAGGGTAGGTAAAATTAGTTATAGTATAAAAGTGATAAAATTGTCAAAACAAGTGTAATTTTGTGTGCTAACGGTGAATTCCAAGTTAATAGTTCCGCGCGTCGTTTTGTGTTTCTTATCAGTTACCTATCTATTCATCGAACTGCACCGGCCGGCGGCGGCGACTGCGAAACCGGTTTGTTACGTACAAGCTGCAGTGAGTAACGATATTGTTTGTTCGCTCGATTTACTTATTCCTTGTAAAACTGCAAATCATTGCTTGTGCGCAAAATGGCGGATTACAAGGAACTTGTGAAAGTCAGAGGGCAAATAAAATCGCGTCTTACATTATTTGAAAAGTTTTTAAGCCCATTGTTAACAACTAAAGAAATAACTAAAGTTCAATCGGCCGAATTAACGGTAAGATTGAATAAGGTGCAAGACTTACTTTATCAGTTTGAAGAAACTCAAAGTAAAATTGATTTATTAGAAGATGACTGTGAAAAGCAAATAAAGGAACGTGAAGAAGTTGAAAATCGTTTTTATCACTTAATAGCAACGGCGCAGGAATTAATTGAATTTTTTAATGAAAACAAATTAAAAAATCTAGATTTATTGTCACAAAATGGTAGTACTAAGCAACTTAACTTAAAATTGCCTGCAATAAAATTGCCTACTTTCGATGGTGACTCAAGTAGATGGCTTGAATTTAGAGATATGTTCTTATCACTCATCCACAATAACGAGTCAATTGATAACATAAGTAAATTTCAGTATTTAAAAACATATTTGGAGGGTTCGGCCAAGGCCGTTATAAACTCAGTAATTGTATCATCCTTAAATTACCCAGTTGCTTGGAGGCTTTTGTGTGATAGATACGACAATAAAAGATTATTAATTAATGAACATCATAAAGGTTTATTTTCAATTGACACCTTGTCGAAGGAATCGCACCAAGGTTTACGAAGCTTAATCGACAGTATGTCAAAAAACTTAAGTGCATTAAATTCTCTTGGTGAACCAACGGACAAATGGGATACATTAGTTATATATTTAGCATCCACAAAGTTAGACCCTGTGACTGGTAGGACTTGGGAGGAATTTCGAAGCAATTTAGATTCTCCGACATTAGGTGAGTTTTTCGATTTCTTGCGTCATCGTGCTACTATTTTGGAAACAGTACAAGTGAATAAAATTGATAAAAATACAAAAGTTGAAAAACGTTACTCTTTCGCAAAATCTAAATCATTTATAACGTCAACGTCCAGCGGTTCACTTGATGGACCTGCTGATACTTGTTTATCGTGCAAGCAACATCATAAACTGTATGAATGTCCAAAATTTAAATCTATGTCCGTTGAGGAACGCAATGTGAAAGTCTCTCAGTGGAAACTTTGTTGTAACTGTCTGCGCAGTGGTCACCTGTCGTACCAGTGTAGGCTCGGTGGCTGCCGCATCTGTAAAAGAAAACATAACACTATATTACACAAACCACATTTTACAACCTCACAAGCAAATACAAACCTTGAACAGAGTTCAACTTCTCTTGTAAGTGCATCCGCAAGTGCGCCTTTATGTAGTACAGATTCAACAGTTGAACTGGTGGTTGAACCAATTAATAATATTGTAAGCATGTCTGCTATCGCTTCCAATCAGACTCTTCTTTCTACGGTCATGGTGGAGGTGGTAAACAATGGCAAAGTACATACTTTAAAGGCGCTGCTAGATAGTGGAAGCCAATCTTCTTTTCTGACCGAAAGGGCCTGTTCACAAATTGGATTACCTAAAATAAAAGGCCAAGTGCAATGCATTTCTGGCATCAACAATTTAACAATAAGTATAACAGAACATTGCAATGTAGTAGTGAAATCAGTTCATAGTACATTTAATATATCTGTCAAATGTTTCATCTTGCCTCGTATAACAGATAAAATACCTCAAGTTCAATTAAATGTAGAACAACTTAACATACCTAGTTACATTAAATTAGCCGATCCCCAATTCAATTATCCATCGGAGATTGATATGTTGCTAGGCGTGGATGTTTTTTGGGACCTTGTTGGTACCTCTCAATTGAAACTGGGTCCAAATAAACCCATTCTTCGTGAAACTCACTTCGGCTGGATCGTGGCTGGTTCCATGGGGGGGAGCTCTTCTTGCCAACGTTCGTTCTGCCATTTTAGTCAAGAAATCCAACATCAACTCGCTAAGTTCTGGGAACTTGAAGAAATTCCCATAGTAAATAATGATCAATTAGATACAAATCCCTGTCAAATTTTATTTAAAGACACTACTTACCGTAACGGTGATGGTCGATTCTGCGTGCGTATCCCTCTTCGTGAATCTCCCGAAGCATTAGGTGAATCATATCACATTGCTGAAAAACGGTTATTGCATATTGAAAGAAAATTAAAACGTGATGAATCTTTAAGACGTCAGTACGTGGAGTTCATGAAGGAGTACAAAGACCTAGGGCACATGAGCGAAGTACCACTTAATAAAAATGGTTGTTACTTACCTCATCACGCGGTAATCAAGGAGCATAGTGAAACCACTAAACTTAGGGTGGTCTTTGACGCATCAGCAAAGACAGCATCAGGTGTATCGTTTAATGACATCCAACATGTCGGTCCGGTTGTACAGGACGACCTCTTCTCAATTCTTCTGCGTTTCAGGCAACATCGTTACGTAATAACAGCTGACGTAGAAAAAATGTATCGCCAGATTCTTGTACAACCGGATCAACGACATCTTCAAATGGTCTTGTGGCGGGATAGTGACAGTAGTCCTGTTAAGTCATTTGAGTTAAACTCGGTAACATACGGTACGTCTTCAGCACCCTTTCTTAGCACAAGGTGTTTAATAGAATTAGCTCACGAGTGCCAAGATGACACCATAGCAGAAGTGATCGCGAAAGACTTCTTTGTAGACGACTTCTTGACAGGGCACTCGTCTGAATCAGAACTTCGCCAGATAGTACATTCAGTAACTAATATTTTAATGTCAGTAGGATTTCCGTTACGCAAATTTCGTAGTAACACACCTTTAATGTTTGAGGACAATCCTGACTTAATTCTTCCAAAGAATTTAGATTTAACGTCTCAGTCAACAATATTGGGACTTCGTTGGGATCCTCGTTTGGATTTCTTCTTCTTTCCTGCTGAATTTAAATCTTCATCAGAAGCTACAAAAAGATCAATATTATCAGCTTCTTCTAAATTATTTGACCCTCTTGGTTTATTGAGTCTGTGTACCATAACGCCAAAAATAATCCTTCAGAAGTTGTGGTTATCAAAACTTGACTGGGATGACCCGATTCCTGAGGAATTGAGAAAGATGTGGCACGACTTTGCAGGGTGCCTATCTAATTTAGCATCACTTCAAATACCTAGATTTGTACTTAGCAACAATCCTGTTAATGTCGAATTGCACGTTTTCTGTGACGCGTCTCAGACTGCTTACGCTGCTTGTTGTTATGTGCGAACAATAGATGAGTCTGGTGGCATTTCATCACGGTTACTCTGTGCTAAAACTAGAGTAGCACCTTTAAAATGTCAAACCATTCCACGGCTTGAACTGTGTGCATCATTGTTGGGAGCTCGTTTGGCGTCAAAGGTGACACAAGCTTTGCGGCTCACATTTTATAGAATAGTGTATTGGAGCGATTCGACCGTAGTCCTTAGTTGGCTAGGATCCCAGGCTCACGATCTAAAAACCTTTGTCTCCAATCGAGTCGCTGAAATTCAGCTATTGACGTCCTCGCATTCTTGGAGACATGTGCCGGGATCTCTGAATCCAGCTGATCTCGCATCTCGAGGAATAAGCCCAAGGCATATCTCTGAGTCTCGTTTATGGTGGTTGGGACCTTCGTTTCTTTGCGAAGACGAAACCAGCTGGCCTCTCGACGCTCCACGAACCTCTAACGTTCCTGAAAGAAAAGTTAATGCTTGTGCAATGGTTGACACTTCTATTCCACATTTAATCTCATGTACTGTCTCAACAGACACGCAATCTAATACACTTAACACTATTGTACGGTTCAATGAAAATTCAAATTTTAATGTACTACATAGAGGTTTGGCATATGCCATGAGATTTATTTACAACTTAAAACATCCTAATTCAAAAACTACAGGATTCTTAAATGTAACAGAGTTAAATTCATCACTTAATTATTTAATTAAAGTTCATCAGTCACAATGTTTTGAAGAAGAATTAAAATTACTAAAAAATAACAAAGACTTACCTCGTAAATCACGTATGCTGTCTTTGTCGCCTTTTATTGACGACGAAGGACTTCTGCGTGTCGGTGGACGGTTGACCAACGCTGCGGAGAGTTACAACAAAAGACATCCAATAATCTTAGATGCCAATCACGTCTTTTCTAAACTTTTATTTGCTCGTGAACACGACAGACTTTTCCATTGCGGTCCGCAACTGCTACTGACTAATATACGTCAATCTTACTGGCCTTTGGGAGGAAGGCGACTGGCACAAGGTACTATTAATAAGTGCAAAACTTGCTATATTTTGAAAACACAGTCTATCAATCCTACAATGGGAAATTTGCCAGCCAGTAGGGTAACATCAGCCTTTCCATTCCAAGTTACAGGGGTTGACTTTGCGGGTCCGTTCTTTATCAGAGACCGTAAAGGTCGTGGCTGTCGTTTGATCAAAGCCTATCTGTGCCTATTTGTCTGTTTTTCCACCAGAGCTTTGCATCTCGAAGCAGCCTCTGACCTTAGTGCAGATAACTTTCTGTTATGTCTTAAACGGTTCATATCACGCAGAGGCAAACCAAGCAATATTTACTGTGATAACGGAAGAAATTTTGTAGGCGCAAGCAATGAGTTAGCAGCGTTAGTTAGGTCAGGCAAACAAGCGGTATCGTCTTTCGCCGCCACCGAAGGTATTAAATTTCACTTTTCGCCAGCGTATTCTCCCCACTTTGGTGGGCTGTGGGAAGATGGTGTTAAGTCAACTAAATTTCATGTTATTAGAACAGTAGGTAATAATCATTTAACGTTCGAAGAGCTATCTACTCTTTTTATCCAGATTGAGGCTATGTTGAACTCTCGTCCTCTCACACCCCTTTCATCCGATCCCTCAGACCTGTATCCCTTGACTCCCGGGCACTTCTTAATCGGCAGGCCGCTGACGTCACTTCCAACACCAGACCTGCTGACCTCCAACGTGTCACCAGCTTCTCTCAATTCATATAACAAAATTGAGCTCATGCGTCAACAGTTTTGGGAAAGATGGCGCAAGGAGTACCTGTGCGAGCTGCAACAGAAGACAAAATGGCGTACATCACGCGGACAGCTGGAGGAAGGAGAGATGGTAGTAGTCAAGGAGCCTAACCTACCACCGCTAAAATGGAAAATGGGCAGAATCCACAAACTGTACCCTGGTCCAGATGGAATTTCCCGTGTGGCTGACGTGCGAACAACAAGGGGAATCATTCGACGTGCAACCCGTAACCTGTGCCTGTTGCCTCCTCGAAATCCCACGGTATTCGAGGGGGGGGGAGCTTGTTCCTGAACGCAGCGAATCGCAAGTGGCAATACCGGCGCGCGCGTCAACCGAATGACTTGACAGATATTGACGGCTATTCTATCATCCATCCATCGTTAGAACAACCAAATTTTGTAATATTGCATCTCATTAAATCTATTGAAGAAAGTAATCTTGAACTTCATTGCATCCACCTCAACACGTACTCACAATTGTTTCTTCTTTTCACTCACACTGTTTTGGATGTTTCAGTGGTGGTCCCCTTCAGCCTGCTCCGGATAATCTGCAATTTTCCTGAAGTTTTTCCCAGGGGGTGCTCCCCCCGCTGCCAGATTTGCTCTCCGATGATAGTTTCAGCTTTCGGGGGTGCTCTCCCCCCGCGCCGAAACCGTCGTGACTTCTTCAGCTGCGTTAACGACTGCACCATTGACAGCAATCCGCTGTCCGTTCGGTGCCTCGATGGATATAGTACACAAGTCAACTCCGTGTCGTGATTTACCGGCTAACGAAGGACCATGAACAAATCCCAAAAAAGTCCGTGTTGATTAGGTAAATCAAACAACAGATTCACGCAATAGCGAAAGTTATTTTAGAATATATCGGCGCAAGCGCTGCGTGCGTCACAATCTACGTCGCACCTGCGTTGCACCTGCGAAACACCTGCGTAGCACGTGCGCATGATTCATGTCCCCACTACCCGTAGCCGCCTATAAAACCGGCTGGAGCTCTAGCCAGAGCGCATTCGCTCTCCGACACTCGGACTGTGCGGACCTAAACTTTAATTTATTGCTGAATAATAGTGATTAAATCTAAAGGAAGTAATTTATTGCCGAATTAATCTATTTTAATTGTTTAATCAAATTATTTAGTCGATTTAATTAGCCTTTTTAAATTTATTGCTGAAATAATTAAATTTGATTGATTGTTTTAATTACTTATTCGAGTTAATGAGCTTTTTAATTTATTGCTGAATTGATTTATTTTGATTTATTGTTTAGAGAATTTTTTTCTAATTAATAGAGTTTAAAGTAATTTTTCTTGTATGATTTCTAATTGTCTAAAAGTGTATTATAATTAAAAGAAATTAACATGAGCGATGATGATTTTAATCGGCCCAGTTCCCCGCCTCTTATATCAGAAGAAGGGACGAATCAACGCCGACAAGCACCGGCCATAAGCAGCAATCTAACAACCATGTCTCTTTTAGCGAATACTTTCAAGGACACTATGAGTGAAATGATGATGCAGATGTCCCAAGAAAATCGTGCTGCTCTTACTAAAATGATGGCAATGATTCGGCCAGTAGAAACTAGTATGGTGCGCATATCAGATGTCTACTTTCCTACGTTTGATCCAGACAAGGGAACAGAGGTAAGAGAATGGGTGGATCTAATCACACGGACACAGGAAGAATACAGGCTAAAAGATCATGAGGTACGTCTTAAGGCAGCTAGTGTACTCAAAGGTAGGGCCCAAACTTGGGCTGATGACTGCTTGCTGAGAACAACTACATGGGCAGAGATGAAAGAAGATATGTTGCAAACATTTGAACCTGAAACGAGATACTTTTCAAACGTACTTAAATTCAGACGTTATACTACTGACGATGCCGCCACCATACCCGAGTATGTATCTAATATGTGGAAATATTTTAAAAGGATTGTCAAGCCAAACCCAACGGAGCAGGACGCCGTCGAGTTCATAATTGGTAGCATCACTGACGACACACTGCGCACCGAACTACTTAACAGTAAGTCCCAAACTGTGCCCGAGTTAATTGCAATCGCAAAAACTATGCGGAAACGCAGAACTACGACACCACGTGAACATATTCCTAACAAAAGACCGAGACAAGAAACAGATCAAAGTTTAACTTGTTTTGTATGTGGAAAAATAGGCCACAGAGCAAGATGGTGTAAACAGAATGCAATAACACAATCTCGACTCGAACAACAAATAAACCAGCCTTCAACATCTAAGGAGCCTTCAAAGGTAGCTGAAAACAGAAGAAAGGAGTGTACATACTGTTCCGTTCCCGGACACACTTACGAAACTTGTTTTAAAAGACTTAACGCTGCAAAGGATATCAACCTGTGTCAAAAAGGTAACATTTCCAATAATATTACTATTTCTATTGGTGATCAAAAAATAAACGCTATATTTGATAGTGGAGCTGATTGCTCTCTGATTAAAGAAACGATAGCATCGTTAATCCCTGGTTCGCGAATAACCAAATCAGTATACTTAAAAGGCATCGGGTCTTCGCATGTTTTATCTTTAAATCAAGTGAGATCTGTATGTGAAATAAATGAAATTTATATTGAATTAGACCTTCGCATAGTATTAGATCACGAAATTCCTACTGACGTTATTATTGGCAAAGATATATTAAGTATTCCAGGGATCGAAATTACACTCACTAAAGATGGTGTTTTGGTAAGCAGAAATGAGGAAAAAATTGAACAGTACTCCAATATTTTGCATCTCTCTTCGACTGACTTAAACACAGATATAACATGTGTAGAAGACTTGAAAAACCTGATGAACATCCTTGGTACGTACGAAAACTCATTTACAGACGGCATTTCTGGATCAAGGATAACAACAGGTGAACTCTCAATACGGCTGAAAAATCCTGATAAAGTCGTGAACCGCCGGCCGTACAGGTTGGCACCAGTTGAACGTCAGAAGGTCCAGCAAATGGTAAAAGAATTATTTGATAAGAACATCATTCGAGAAAGTAATTCTCCCTTTGCGAGCCCTATTATAATGGTGAAGAAAAAGAATGGTGAAGATAGACTATGCGTGGACTACAGGGAATTAAACGAAAACACAGTAAGAGATCACTATCCACTACCACTAATTTCTGAACAGTTAGACCAGTTGGCGGATGCTAAGTTTTTCACATGTCTTGACATGGCAGCAGGGTTCCACCAAATACCTATATCACCTGAATCAGTAGAGAAAACGTCGTTCATTACCCCCGATGGCCAATACGAATATCTGACCATGCCATTTGGCCTTACTAATGCTCCAGCTGTTTATCAAAGAGCGATCAACAAAGCACTTGGTGATCTGCGGGGTAAAGTGGCTTTGGTTTATATGGATGATGTACTAATTCCCAGTGAGACAATTCCTGAAGGCCTTGACAAATTATCACAAGTATTAGAAGTTCTTACTAAATCGGGATTTACTATTAATATTAAAAAATGCTCCTTTTTAAAGACAAGCGTCGAATACTTAGGGTACATAGTCAGCGATGGAAAGATAAGACCTAGCCCATCCAAGGTAGAAGCCTTAGCACGAACTCCTCCTCCAACTAATGTAAAACAGCTCAGACAATTCAATGGCTTAGCAGGCTATTTCCGCCGCTTCATACCGGACTTCTCAAAAAAGATGATACCATTATATAACTTGACTAAATTAGATGTAAAATGGGACTGGACTTCAGATCATGAAGCAGTACGTTCCCAAATTATAGACTATCTCACTTCGGCACCTCTACTAACAATTTTCCAGGAAGGCCATGCGATCGAGCTCCACACCGACGCAAGTGCATTGGGGCTTGGAGCAATTTTAATTCAAGTTAAATCTGGAGTAAGGTATGTGATTGGATATTTTAGCGTGAGAACTACACCAGCTGAATCAAAATACCATAGCTATGAGCTGGAAACTTTGGCGATTGTACGAGCAATAAAGCATTTTCGACACTTCCTATATGGGAGACATTTTACAGTATTGACTGATTGCAATGCAGTGAAGGCATCAAGATACAAACAGGAATTACTACCAAGAATTCATAGATGGTGGGCTTACCTACAAAACTTTGATTTTGATGTGGAGTATCGCAAAGGTGAAAAGCTAAAGCATGCAGACTTTTTTAGCAGGAACCCCCTTCAAGTCGTCATGAACCTATCAACTAAAGATGACTGGCTTATGGTAGAGCAGCGTCGAGACCCTGTATTATGTAAAATTATCAATGAGGTTAGTAAAAATCACTTATCACACCCAGAATATGAAATCAAAGATAACATTTTGCATTACAAAGCAGATTCAAAGGGAAAAATTAAACTAACAAAAGTGGTCCCGCAATCTTATCAGTGGAGTCTTATCAATACTTATCATGATGCACTCAAACATATGGGGTGGGAAAAAACACTGGCCAAGCTTAAAGAAAACTTTTGGTTTCCGAAAATGTCTTCAACTGTCAGATACTTTGTGGAACATTGTGTTATTTATTTGTAAAACTATGAAAGGCGCATCAGGAGCTATCCAAAGCCAACTTCATCCTATTGAAAAAGTACCCGAACCATTTCATACTTTACATATCGATATATCTGGTAAGCTTAGGGGAGCTGCTACTCAAAAAGAATACGTTTTTGTAGCAATTGACGCGTATACAAAATTTGTTATTCTACAACATGCTAAATCTAAAACTCAAAGCAGTGCACTTAAACATTTACAAGAAATAGTTTTTCTTTTCGGAGCCCCCAAACGCATTATTGTGGATGGTGATGGTGCTTTTGTATCTCATTATAAAGCCTTTTGTGACCAATATAGCATAGAACTACATCAATGCGCAGGATATTCGAGTAGAGGAAACGGTCAGGTTGAAAGAATCATGAGAATACTTAAGAATGGACTAACTGTCATAAAACACACACAAAAAGCGCATTGGGCAAAGACATTAGGGACTTTGCAACTTGCTATTAATTGTACTATTTCAAAAACTACAGGTCAAACACCGATAGAATTGTTAACAGGCAAAAGAGGAAGTGTTCCTCCCGAACTGCTTAACATTATCGACGAAGAGAACGAGCGAGTTGACCCACAGTCAATGAGGAATGCTGTACTGATGAGGATGACCGAGCAGGCTGAAAAGGATAAAATTCGGTATGACAAAGGAAAAGCCAAGGTTAAAAGGTTTGATAAGGGTGAATATGTTTTATTGAGAGAACCACCTCGATTGGGCACTAAGTTAAGTCAGAAATATGATGGGCCTTACGAGATTAAGAAAGTTTTACCGCATGATAGATACGAAGTTCGTAGAATCAATGGTCGAGGAAGATTTAAAAAAGTTTGCCATGAACATTTGAGAAGTACACCTAAATTTGGAGTTCAGAGTGATGTGGCCATATCGGCGATGAATAGAGATGATAGAGAGTGTAATTTTGAGACGACAATTTTAACATAGAATCTTTGAGACGGCTATGACTATGAGGTCATGTTTGTTATTATAACCAATATTAGCGCTGAGGCTATGAGGTTGAATACGAGTTAAGGCCAATATTAGCGCTGAGGCTATGAGGTTAAATACGAGATAAGGCCAATACTAGCGCGGAGGCTATGAGGTCTAGTGAGATGTGAATTATTGTGTAGTTTCTTATAAACCAATTATAATGTGTGTTTTAATGTCCTACAGATCGAGTGACGAAGTAGGCGCAGGGACGCGCCTGCGTCAGTATGGCCGTATCGGCGCAAGCGCTGCGTGCGTCACAATCTACGTCGCACCTGCGTTGCACCTGCGAAACACCTGCGTAGCACGTGCGCATGATTCATGTCCCCACTACCCGTAGCCGCCTATAAAACCGGCTGGAGCTCTAGCCAGAGCGCATTCGCTCTCCGACACTCGGACTGTGCGGACCTAAACTTTAATTTATTGCTGAATAATAGTGATTAAATCTAAAGGAAGTAATTTATTGCCGAATTAATCTATTTTAATTGTTTAATCAAATTATTTAGTCGATTTAATTAGCCTTTTTAAATTTATTGCTGAAATAATTAAATTTGATTGATTGTTTTAATTACTTATTCGAGTTAATGAGCTTTTTAATTTATTGCTGAATTGATTTATTTTGATTTATTGTTTAGAGAATTTTTTTCTAATTAATAGAGTTTAAAGTAATTTTTCTTGTTTGATTTCTAATTGTCTAAAAGTGTATTATAATTAAAAGAAATTAACATGAGCGATGATGATTTTAATCGGCCCAGTTCCCCGCCTCTTATAAATATACATATAAGACAAAAAATCTTAACACCGCCGTTCAGAACATACGTAAACAGTACCTACAGCGCCATCTATCGGTAACTAAACTAACTAATATTAATAACAAACAATGATCTCTTAACATTCTATAATTTTAAAATCTAAAATACGCGATAATCCGATTATTGTGAATATATGTTGTCGATTCGAAACCTTTATTTAATTACATTCTTTAATTTGAGGGGAGAGTTGACCGTATCGACGGGATGAACATCAAATGTTTGACAGGTACGAAACTTAGGAACAATTTGTATAGGAAAATGTTTTCTCTTTTATTTTATTTTTTCGTCAATTTTACAATGTTTTTATTAGTTATTCTGCTATTCGGGACGGAAACAAATCCAACAAATCAAAAACCATGGCAATCGGTCCAGCCGTTCTCGAGTTATAAGTGTTGTAACAAACACGACTTTCTTTTATATAATTATATAGATTGATGAATAGACAAAGTTTGTCTTTCTCACCTTTATACAGAGTAATTTTTTTAACTGTGACTTTATGGGGAAACCCTCTATCTCCGATTCGGATTTCCCCAGACTGTCAGAGTTAAAAAAAACACTCTGTATGTTGGTGAATTCGTTTCTTGATTTTCTCAAACTTTCGATAAATCTATGTTTTGTTATACTTGTAAAGTACTAAAGTACTAAAGTTGTAACATTTTCTCTATTTATCACATTTCAATTCAACTTCTACAGGAAAATGAAGCAATAAATGGACTAAGTCGAACGGAAATTTGTATGGCATGATGAAAATTTTTACGAATGTTTCTCGAGGAAAGTTGTTCAGTTTCATGGGATCTCCACCTAAAATATTATTGCTCTTTTTTACACTCTGTATACTGACATATAAAACTTTACAATGCTACTGCGACTTTTGTAATAATAAGATTACAAAGAGAGCATGCGTGCATGAGTGTCTGTCATGTCACGTAAAAAAGTACAGTAGCTCGATTTTTTTGCTCTGAAGTTTATCGATATCTATATGGTTATAGTAGATTGGTCAAGGGTTGAAACCGCAATCACCATATGTAGAGGTTTAAATGGGTTATTTCTATCAATATCGTTTGACCTATGGTTCAATTTTTAACCGACCTCAAAAAGAAGAAGGTCATCAGTTTGACCTGTATGTATGTGATATTGTTGGAATTGGATAATATTTGAGTGTACCGTTACATTTAGGCTTCCAAGCACGTGTGCTAAATTTCGTAAGTGTATGTATGTATATTTGTATGTTGGTCCACGAATTTTTCGAAAACTAAAAGTTATATCAAGATGATTCTGATGAAAACAAGTCCAACTTAGGAAACAGTCTGTTTCATTAAAATCTGTTCAGTCGTTTTTGAGTTAAAACATATGGTACAATCTACACTAAAGTTTTAAGAAATAGAAAATATAAAAGGAGTTTAAAGATTTAAACCGACTTCAAAAAGTACATGTCTACTGAAATGGATAAAATAATATCTTTAAAGTAGGTACCTACCTTTTTGAGTTGACCTCCAGCCAGGAGCACGAAAAAGCCAAAAAAGGCACTCACCTCAAAAAGGTAGGTACTTTAAAGGTATTATTCTTTCCTTTTCAGTTGACAGGTACTTTTTGAAGTCGGTTTAATTTTTTAAATTACTTTTAACGAAATATATTTATTTATATGAAAACTAGGTCTAGGTATCTACCTACTTATAGCTATTATGACGTAAGCGTTCGCTAAAAGGATTTGTAATATTCATCCTCTAGGGAGATGAAACGAAAGTATGCGTTCGCCAAATCGCATGCGGGCGAAGCTGCGGGCAAAAGCTAGTATCAACTATGATAAATAATCCGTAGTTTTAAAAAATGATATTGATAATGTTTATTGCCTGCAAAAATTGTTATTACTAAAATATATACTATCGTAGAAAACGAAGGGCAAATCTGTAGACATCCTTAGTACAAAAAACTATCGTTATCGTAATCTTTATCGTAATCGTTAACGGAGCAAAAGTTTAATAGACACTGACAAGAGTATTTTGACTCCTTTTAACGGATTAGTTTTTTCGTGCTAGGGCTACTGAAGAAAGTTTTTATGGGTTATGTATGTAAGGTTTATCTATTCTATAATATTATGACGTCAAAATTAATGTAGTACATTACATTATTCATAACAAAGTGTCGTCAGACGTTTTTCCTAAATCCCTAATACAATATTTAGTAGTAAGCAGCCTCTGCGAAGAACTCAAACAAACCTTGAAAACACATTTCATAAAGAGTAACAACAAATAGACCACTGTCCAGTACGTTTCAACAGCCTCAAAGCTTTAAAGTTTTCCAATCACTAACTTCTAGGTTGAGACCTCACAATATAGAACGGTCGAACTCTACACTTCGCTTTGAACGGATGGCGTAGACAATATCGACTATAGTCTGTTCACCGAGACGAGAGTTGATAAATATTATGATACGTCTTCGAATGGCGTTACTATCGCTTAATTATCGCAAAAACAGGGTGGAAACGCAAGTATGTAGTTCTATGAAAAAATTGGACAGAATAGTCTTATTTTGTCCCGGTGACGTCAGTTCTATAGAACAAAATAGGAACTACCCCGAATGCCACTCGGCCCGCGGCCTATTCGATCGAGGACTGCAGATGGCCTGCCGGCAAACTGATAGTCTGTGAGCCCCGTTGGTCAACCGCGGCCCGAACGGGAGAGTTGACTTGGCGGCCATTTTGCCATTTTCTCTTTTTAAATAATTAGCGGGCCGCAATTAGTAATAATTAAATTGGAGAGGCCGATGTCCAGCAGTGACAGATGATGATGATGATGAATTAGTAATGTGTTAAGAAACCCTGACATTATCAACTCTCAGCGAACAGCCTTTATAACGCTCGAATTCTACACTTTGCTTTGAATGGTTGCGTAGACAATATCGACTAGTTATTGCGAGGGAAAAAACGTTATTAATAGCAACTTTATGTTGTTTTTAACACAACAATGCTGAAAACATCGCTGTTATGGCGTCTGACTTAGGTAAGACACCTTGATAGTGGTAGCTAGCCAGGTGAACTTAGAAAAATCCTACTACCAACCAAGGGAATCGAACCCGGGACCACTGGGTCTCATCCCGGCGGTGTGTACCACTAGACCACAGAGGCAGTTAAAAGAGAGGCGCTTTATTGACAATTACATTGTCTCGCAGACATTTTTAAATTGAAATTGAAATTTTAGCTCTTATTTGAGAATGGAAGCCAAATACTCTCCTGAAATAGCAAGTTCAGCTAAAACTGCTGAAGACAGCCGTATCTACCTCCAGCCCCGAGGAGACAAATGAGATAATCAAGAAAATTTGGGGTGGCGTTACTTGAGATCATCCCGCGAATTTAATGCCGGCACTGTGTCACACAGAACTGTAACATTTACATTATTGTGTTAGAAAAATATTTATTAGTTTTAAATATGTAGGTATTCATAATTATTATTTATGTAAGTAAATTGAGACACTGACCCACTCTTGTGCTCATTATACACAAATGGCCACGGGCCACGCGCAGTGTAGGGTTCCGTGGCCCATCTCAATAATTCATTAGATACTTACCGGTTTCACACACCGGACAACGTTACTTAAGTAGTTTCCAATGAGGAGTTTGTACACAAATATGTGTACGCGCTAAGTACATTTTATAAGTTGGTCGACTGTTACTTGTAAAGCCTACTTAGCTGTGATAGTTTTCCTTTTTACTTCGTCATTTATTCCTACAACTATCGTGAATTTTTTCACGTATCCAAAAACAATCATTTGGCTAGCAGGGAGGGGAGGGGGGGCACTTGACTCTAACAAAATTTTGCACTATAAAGCTCTAAGTTCACAAACGGATGCCTTAATCAAAAACTGTTTTCACAAACCCGCAATAAATATTAATAATAATCATTTTTAGGGACTTATGTTACAATTCGGTATAACAGTCGGACACAATCTCTCATGCTCGCGTTATAAACACAGCTATATTACATTTAGCAAGATTTGCAATTGAAAACCTTGCCCTTTCAAAGGGTTGACGTTGCTTTTGTTATTAAGTGAAAGTCGTTATAAATTTTTATTTGGCATTTAAAAACGTATTGAGAATGAAATTAACGTATGTTAAGTAATTGTTTGAGACTACTAGGTACTTACTATAATTTACGAATGCACGTTGCGATATAAATGAAGTTATTTTTATGAAAAAAATTAATCAATATTTTTGCCAGCCACTGTACTCCTAAAGATTTTTAGATGTATCTATAAATATATAATAAGGTCACTAGTTATCCAGATGTATAATCAGAATAAAGAGAAAAGCTTCATACATCTTCGCCAACAATCTAAACTAGTTTGTTTTTAACCGACTTCTAAATCAAAAAGGAGGAGGTTCTCTATTCGTCTGTATGTATGTTTTTTCTCTTTTTTTTTGTGTATGTCCACCGATTACTCGAAGACGGCTGAACCGATTGAAATGGTTCAAACGTTATTACATCAGGTTGGTTTCCAAGTTGGTCCCATTTTTTGAAATTTTGAAATCGGTTCAGTAGTTTTCAGGAAATCTTGAAAATACTGTCGTTTTCGTTACCACTTTATGTAAATTTAATACGTATCTTTAGTCATAACTCCTTTGTTTATAAACCGATTTAGATGATTAATGTTTTGTTAAAAAGGGGATACTTCAAGGTATTTTAACCGACTGCGAAAAAGGAGGTTCTCAGTTTGATCACATACCTATTTACCAGAAAACACATAAATTGCCTGCACGATGCACTAAAAAGAGTGAAATAAAAATTATTTTTATAAAAAAAATTAAACCGCCTTCAAAAAAACCACATCAAAAAAGTAAGAAATAATTCCTCACCAAATAAATAACGTAAGTACTTTGAAGTCGGGCGGGTTTTAACAAAAACAACAAAAAATTGTACTTACATGTTTCACTACCTATTTACCAGAAAACACGTAAATTGCCTGCACGATGCACTAAAAAGAGTGAAATAAAAATTATTTTTATAAAAAAAATTAAACCGCCTTCAAAAAAACCACATCAAAAAAGTAAGAAATAATTCCTCACCAAATAAATAACGTAAGTACTTTGAAGTCGGGCGGGTTTTAACAAAAACAACAAAAAATTGTACTTACATGTTTCACGCCCGACTTCAAAGTACTTACGTTATTTATTTGGTGAGGAATTATTTCTTACTTTTTTGATGTGGTTTTTTTGAAGGCGGTTTAATTTTTTTATAAAAATATTTTTTTATTTTGTATGTTTGTAATAGATAACTTTAAAAACTACTCCACCAATTTTATTATAAAAGTTCTATTTTCTTCCCGAGTGACATAGGCTATATTTTATCCCAGCATTCCCTTGGGAACAGGTACCACGCGAGTTAAACCGCGGCAAGCCACTAGGCTGCTTATAAAGCTCGTAGCTAATTTATTTTTTGGTTTAGCAATAAAATCAAATGGAAAGTGAGTAGGTATATTGCTTGCTGAGTCAGGGCTTGTAAACCATCTCGTAATGGTGTACTAAATCAGACGGTTTAGGGGATTAACGTGTGTCAACACCGTAAAAGAAAATGAGGTTATTTAAGCAAAGGCTAAGCATAAAATAAATAAATGGACTTAAACAATGTCGCTTACATGGCCTGGATGCCTAGTTTATTGTATGACTAGCTTTTCGCTCGCGGCTTCATCCGCGTGAGCTAGTCGATGAATTTCCGTGGGAATGAGATATTTTCCCGGGGTAAAACATTAGACTAGACTATCCTACTAATATCCTACTTCCTATTAATATTATAAATGTGAAAGTTTAGATGTCTGGATGTTTGGATGTTTGAATGTTTGTTACTCAATCACGCCAAAACGGCTGAACGGATTTGGCTGAAATTTGGGACACAGATACTTTGTAGCCTGGAAATTAACATAGACTACTTTTTATCCCGCAGGATAACGTCGTGTAGTCCACGCGAGCGAAGCCGCGGGCGGAAAGCTGTAATCTATATAAAATTCGTAACTATTTCATCCAGATCCGCTCAGCTGTTTCGCCGTGATTGAGTAACAAACATCCAAACAAATTTAATAATAAATAAAGTAAAAGCGATAAAAAAATTGCTTTGTATATTTTAAGTTTTATTATTTGTAGTGTAGTTTTTTGTAGCTATTAAGTGAGGTCTTGTGATTGACCTTCTGATTATATTGTATCAATTATTCTGTGAGACTGGCTGTTGGTCTGCCAATAAGAAAATAAATAAACAAATAAAAAAATATGCTATTAATCCTTGCAAGAAGTTTTAAAAGTACCTACCCACAAACTTTTTTTCTCTCTATCTTTCTCGATGAAACTATAACCCATACATTACGAAAGTTACGAACGACTGGGTATGGTACGCCAGTCGCTGAGACGAGTCGCCGAGGCGTATTCTACTAATATTATAAATGCGAAAGGTTGTGAGTATGGATGTATGACTGTTTGTTACTCTTTCACGATGTTCCCTGCACCGCGTCGGTGTAGTGATTTCGTTACCTCGCCTTAGCCGCCCCTCAACGACTAGCAAGGATCAGGTGGGGCCTAGCTTGAACAGGCCTGATCGTTGGCGCACGTCGCCTCACGTTGCTTCTACCGTCGCCTCCGTTGGTTATTGGTGGTCGGTGGTCGCGGTTTCTGGGTTGAGGAGAATTGGTTTGTCGCCACAACAGAATGAAACGAAGTTTTCACTGACTTGGTTTATTTTTGCACTAGTTGCTTACACGAAATTATAATATATTGTATCATGTTGAGATAGAAATTACACGCACTGTGTAGGTAACAAATTAGACCGTCTCGTAGACCGGTCAGAGCAAGAAGAGAAAAGATGGCCGTCACGCGTCGGCGCATCCACACATTATAGTGTAGGGCTGTGACACATTAACATATTTACATCATCGTGACTAGTGTCACATAAACTATCGAATCTATCGATATTGCGTGAACACACGAATATAAGTACTACTTAACGGATTTGTTTGAAATTTGGCACACAGATAGTAAATAGCCTGGATTAGAACGTAGGATACTTTTTATCCTGATATTCCCACGGGAACGACGCGGGTGAAACCTTGGGCGGCCGCTGGTCTTCCATACCTTTGTGTAGCGACTCGCACACGCTACAAGTATCCGACTTGTTACGCAATCCAATTGAGAGGTCTCCGTGACTTGAATCGGATGTTAGGCCTACTCTAATATCAACGAAAAACGAAACTTCGTTCCGTCCCTCTCACTCTCCGGGCATAACAGAATCAAGTGAAAGTGGCGGGGCTAATGAAGTTTAGTTTTTCGTATCTGCTATTATCTGTAAGTTTCAGTGTAAGAACGGACTTACCAGAACATCCAATCCGACCAATCAACTACAGCTGCCACCGTCACCGAGAAGATCAATGGTTTAAGTTCTGAAATGCATACCGAACCGGAAACTTTGGAACTTGAAGTTTAAATTATACATTCAAGAGGGAAAGAGCGTCATTCCTAAAAATAAACCCTGATATAGACAATGAAAGTTTACCGTTGAGCCGAAATAGCATAACAATAGTAGATTGTTAAGTAAGGGCTGTATGGCAGTCGAGTGTTTTGGCGCACGAACGAAGTGAGGGCGCCGATAGTTCGAGACTGTTATGGGACCATACACCCGAAGTAAACACTCTACTTTTCATGTCGAATATGAGGGAAGTTAAAATAAACAGAAATATTCCAAAAAATATTTTTCCTATGGCTGCGGAATTTTCGATAGGCTCGAATTCTCATAACTTTTTCGTTCATTTTCTCGATTTAAGGGAAGGCAAGGGAAACTAAGTCCATACAGCCATGTTTAGTGTTTGACCCGTACTCTATGCAATTCTATGGAATTAATAGCCCGATTTGTTATGTTACAAATAACTTATTTGGTTTAATCTGTTTCTAAAAACGCATATTATTAAAAAAACAATGTTTTAGAAAATAATAATATTTTCTCTTTTTGTATGGTGTCTACGATTTTAGTTTTTTATATACAGGGCGTCCCAAAACTATGCCACATGGAGGGAAAGTACCTTAAATACTGAAGATATAAAATTTTACTGAAAGGAAACTTCATTTTTATTTAAAAAAGAAAACGAACTGCATTCAAAGAATTTCAAATTATCGCATGTCTGAACTGGAAATCGAACCCGGTGAAAGTGATTTTTTTTATTTTTTATATTTTATTATACCGATTGAAAGGCTCAATTATTATAAGCATTTATTTATGCTGAGTAACATGGCATCTTAGATAAAAGGGAGACTACGAAATTTTACATTTCATGTTGAATAACAAGTTTGTGCAGCGTTATGGATAGCCTTTTCCGTGACAGTAGCAAAGCTGGCTGTATAGGCTTCTGTGCCTTTGCCCACATACCTTTGGTAAATAAATGTCCAGAGATTATAGATCATTTTTGTACATAAGTATTCTTTAATTTACAGATTTTGACATGACCCCTCCTGTTCCTTTTTTAAATTTCATTACAGCATTACATTTATTTTAGACAAGTTATGAGTTACTTTCAGAATATGAGACCAAATCGGAACGTGTGTAGCGCAGATTTGGTCTGGGAGCAGACCAAATCGGTTGTCGGATCGGAACGTGTATAGATGCTATTTCAGATTTTGACATGACCCCTCCTATTCCTTTTTTAAATTTCATATCGGCCCTAGGGCCGCCACATACCACTTTCAACCAGCATTTTAGCCAAGTTTGCAGTTACTTTCAGAATATGAGACATGAAAAACTCTTTGCGTCCGCGCGAAAGTAAAAAGTGGAACTGTTATAGAATAGTAGATTGTTTAGCAAGGGCTGTATGGCACCCATAACAGTCGAGTGTTTTGGCGCACGAACGAAGTGAGGGCGCCGATAGTTCGAGACTGTTATGGGTCCATACGCCCGAAGTAAACACTCTACTTTTCATTTTGAAAATGAGGAAAGTAAAAATAAACAGAAATAATCTAAAAAATATTTTTCCTATGGCCGCGGAATTTTCGAAAGACTATAACTTTTTTGTTCATTTTCTCTGTTTTAGGGAAGGCAAGGGAAACTAAGTCCATACAGTCTTGTTTGGTGTTTGACCCGTACTCTATGCAATTCTATGAAATTAATAGCCTGATTTTTTATGTTACAAATAACTTATTTGGTTTAATCTGTTTCTAAAAACGCATTTTTTTTTAAAAACAATGTTTTAGATTTAAAATAATAATTCTACGATATTAATTATTTTATATGATAGCAAAACATGGCTGTATAGGCTTCTGTGCCTTTGCCTGCATACCTATGGAAAATAAACGTCCAAAGAGAAACTTAAAGACTCTACACACGTTCCTATCCGACCTCCGATTCGGTCTGCTCCTTGACCAAATCGGAACGTGTGTAGCGTAGATTTGGTCTGGGAGCAGACCAAATCGGCTGTCGGATCGGAACGTGTGAAGATGCTATTACAGATTTTGACATGACTCCTCCTATTCCTTTTTTAAATTTCATAACGGCCCTAGGGCCGCCACATACCACTTTCAAGCCGCATTTTAGGCAATATATGAGTTACTTTCAGAATATGAGAGATGAAAAAATTTAAAACAATTGACTATCATTGTTGCGGCTGGAAATTATGTTGTTGGAAAATGTTTTGTATTTAATTTTAATTACTTAACTTCATAAATTTAGCTTTTTTTTCTGGAAAGTGATACCGAGATTTTTTATATCAGTAGGTACCATTATGAGGGCAGAAAAACATCGACCTGTTCAACATGTTTTCTGTTTCAAAAGTGTTCAACTCAATTTTGTGTAAACTAGATTTTTGATCGGGATACTCATGTTTTGTTTTAGTGACGGTATTCGCCGTTACCTAAAGGCAGCGATACACGATCCAGTCTATCGTCAAGTAGTCAAGTGTAATTGAATCAAATATTCAATGCCTGCTTCAAGTGGACTTGTCGTGCACACTGATAGCCGCTCAAGTTTACCGAGTTGCCGCTTCAAGCGCACTGCAATTTTGACGGTAAAATGGATCGTGTATGAATTCCTTAACAGCTACCAGTGGCAAAGGATCTATACATGCCGATTCCTATAGGCTTCCCTTTTAATAATATGGGGATATTTATTTCCTGAAGAAATGCTTGACACTTGCATCACGTGGTAATTTTTTTTTTGGTCCGGCTTACTTTCGCCAGATTTCCACCCTTTGCTACTGACAGCTACTATATGATATAACGCCACCGCCGATATCATAGAAAGCCACCTTAAAGCTTAGTCGTTAAGAAATTACTAACTACATTATCTAATCCTTACTTCGCGATCCATTTCAGGAAACAGCGTAAAGGACAAAATTAATTGAGTCAGACTATTTACAGCTGAGCAACTTGAAGAATTAATGACATCGCAATATTTACACCATTTTCAACCTTAATAACTGAGCAATAGAGCTAAACGTTTAAGTTCAATCATGACACTATAATGACATTGTAATATTTACTCCATTTTCAACCTTAGTAGCCAAGCAATAGAGCTGAGGGCTTAAGTTTAGGGCTTAAGTTTAGGGCTGAGATCGTAAAATTGTCTCGTAAAGTGGGACTTTTAGCGTAAATCATGTGTTGACCTTTAAATTGAGTTGAAACGGTAAGTAAGTTTGAAGCACCACTTATATCAGGGTTGACAGATCAGGGACCCAGCAGGATTGTCCTGGAATGAAAATTGTCTCGTTAAGTGGGACTTTTAGCGTAAATCATGTGTTGACCTTTAAATTGAGTTGAAACGGTAAGTAAGTTTGAAGCACCACTTATATCAGGGTTGACAGAGTGACCCAACAGGATTGTCCTGGAATGTCAGTCTTGCGATGCGCCCCGTCGCGGAGCGCTGATGCCAAAATCAAGCGCGTGGCGATGGAGGAGCAGCCTCTGTAGACAAGTGGCTTTCTGTTATCGATATCGCCAGTAGAATAGAAAGACAAATTTATGGGATTGACATTAGCAAACGAAATTTCCCGTGACCGCCGACCGAGTCATTATTGGCTGCATCAACGAAAATGTATAAAATTATGTATTGTTTTGTTTGTAGGGAAAAACCAGGAGAGATGGAACACATTTTTTCCAACTTTTATATCTTTTGTATTTCCTAATAACTAATATACACTTAAGGCTTATGGTATTTAACTATTAATAGTAGACATATTTTTTACTTTTATATGGCATGATCATAGCTTACTTACTTCGCTGGCTCAGCGACCCGAAGTGGATCTTGGCCTCCGACAACAAAGTGCGCCATTCTTTCCTGTTTTATGCCAGGTCGGACCAGTTTGGCACGTCAAGCTCTTCCAGATCTTTGGCGACTTCGTCTTTCCAGCGATACCTCGGGCGACCCACAGGGCGACGTCCAGTTGGTTGCCCAAGATATGCTCTTCTTACAGCACGATCCTGGCCCATCCTTTCAACATGACCAAGCCAGCGAAGTCGGGCAGCTTTTATTTCTCCGATGATGTTTGGTTCGGCCACCAGCTCTTCTATCTCCAGGTTGTGTCTTTGCCTCCACTCCCCGTCCTCTCCTCTAGTTGGTCTTAGAATCCTTCGCAGAATCTTTCGCTCTGCTACTAAGAGCTTATTCTCTTCCTTTAACGTCAGTGTCCATGTTTCACACCCGTACATTAAAATTGGTCTGATGACGGTTTTGTAGACCTGTATTTTGGTGTTTCGGCTTATCAATTTGGACACCAATACCTTGTGGAGAGCTGCGGATCATCTTAGTGCGTTGATTGTGCGGATGTCAATTTCATTTTCCCTTTGATTGGTGTCGGTGATAGTGCACCCAAGATATTTGAAATTTTCCACACCTTTGTAGGTGGTGCCATTCACATGAAGGTCTTCTCGCTTGGATTTGCGATCTTTGTATCTCTTCATGTGAAGGTATTCAGACTTCTCTCGATTGATTCTGAGACCTACTTGCTTTCCTTCCTCCTCTAGGACCTGCGCCATAGCTTGCCAAGCCATGATCATAGCTTCTTTATGGTAATAATTGAAATATTAACAAAAGGACCCTCGGTCTATCGCTCCCATACTATGCGGGTGAGTCGGACCACCCAGTAAGGAGAGATAGATGGTAACAAAAATATTCTTTAACACTTCTACAAAAAAATAAGCATTTTAAATAAAATTAACAAGTAAGATAAACAATTAAATTCAAATAAAATCTTCGATTTGTTACCTAAACCCCCCATCGGTCACACATATCGGAATATTTGGTGCAGCCTTCATGGGACCAGCATTCACAAATAGTGCACTGCAGCCATTCATCTTTAATCAGGGTAACCTCATAGTTACATACGAAAGGACAGAATAACTCATTAAAAATGTATAGTTTTAAAAATAAATACTAACTAATACTTAATCTAAAACCACTTAAAATTAGCAAAAAAATGTTTTACTCTTGGTCCATCTCTCCTAAATTGCGTTGAGTGACGGACCACTTTCTTATATCAAAAGCACAATAAATAAACAAAAAGTTTGGGGTTATTTTATCATTTCATGAACATATGAACACAGAAACATCAATTCATATTCTATAAACACGGTATCATAAACATACCTTCGTTTTTAAAACACCTAAAAAAAAATCACGCCTCCGAAGCCTTTTAATTCGTATTTTATTAATTCCACAAACGAAAATCCAACAGTCTCGCTTTCTACACAGAGCATACCAGTTGACAAGTAGGTGTAAGTGTTGATAGCTTAAATAAAGGTAATAATTTGGCAGAAATTACGATGGTCCCTCTCACCCGCTGGTCCATCTCTCCTGGTTTTACCCTATTTACAAAAAAAGTTAAAAACTAGGTTTGAACATCTCATACGTTTTAAAAGTTACCTTGGGTTAGATAAAAAATATTACAATTATTTAGGTAATAACGTAATAAGGTATACACATCCAGCAAATCTGGCAACCCTACTCGTAAGCCAAGTTAAATGGAACTTGAATCAATAAAAGTACCTCGCAAGTACTCGAGTGTCGAGTGTCTTATTATTGGCTCTTTGAAAAGGCAATTATCGAGGTTATAGCGTACGTAATATTTCTAGAAGTTTGTTTTTGAAAGGCTGCAATTTATCAGATTGATTCAATGAAATCTATTTTTAATTGTTTCCAAAGAAAATAACCACTTAGTTGAAGACCCGATGAAAGCAGCTAAAAATAAGTCCTTATTTTTTTTTAAATACAAACATAAGTTTTCATAACAATTACGCACAACAAATAAAACCTTCTTATCTTCGATTTTGTCACAAAATAAATTAATTTTCGAAGACTTATTTCTCTGTTACATATATTTTTTTACTTGACTTCATCATCATCATCATCATGTCAGCCGAACGACGCCCACTGCTGGGCATAGGCCTTCCCTTACTTGACTTATCGGGTCGATATTTTCAATATTTCAATGACTTTTAAACCGAATCAAACTTTTACAGTATCAAGTAGTTGTATATTTAATCTATACATCTATATCTATACAAATAAATAAAATTGGAGTGTCTGTTTGTAACATTGAAATAACCGCTTTTTACTACATACATATGATTATATTTACGGTACATATACCAAAATGTCATGTTTTAAAAATGTTGTCTGTCTGTCTGTCTGTTTGTTTCGGCTAATCTCTGAAACGGCTGGACCGATTTTGACGGGACTTTCACTGACAGGTGGCTGATGTAATAAGGAGTAACTTAGGCTAATTTTTATCCCGGAAAAATATCACATTCCCTCGGGATAACGTCCTGTAGTCCACGCGGGCGAAGCCGAGGGCGGAAAGCTAGTATGAAATAAATTTGTTTGTTAAAGTTGGGGTGTATGGGCTCTTCAGTTATTGCACCCACTTGAGGCTAGCGTTCTTTTAAGAATAGAATAGAATAGAATAGATTTTGTTTATTCGCAAAAAACATTGTACATATTATAAAGTTCGTACATGTTTTACCGCACTAGCGATATGCAAATATTTCAGTCGTCATGCAGTATTATAGGTAGGTATATCCAACTAATAAAATAAATTAATAATATAAAACAAAATTAAAATTAATAATAAATTACACAAATTAAAATTCAAAATGTCCAGTCTTGCATATAATAAGTTACAATGTCAAAAACAAAAACAAAATGTCAACAAAACGATGTCCAAGTACGTACGTCAAAACAAAATAAGAAGGTTATGTCAAATAAAATCTAAGAATGTCAAAATATAAAACGTAGAATTCTGTTATACTTACTATCATAAAAATTTCACACAAAAACAAATGTCAAAGTTTTATTTTATTTAAAGTGCCATTACGACCATGCCATTTAAAAGGACGCCACATAACAATAGTAGATTGTACAACAAGTGCATAAAATGGGTTTTATGTACGAGTTATACACTCTACTTTTCACTTCGGTTGTGAGGAAAATAAATAGCAATATTCCCAAAAAAGAAAAAATAAAGACTTCGCCATATTGGCGGGAAGACATTCTTTTTCTTTTTTTGAATACGTGGCATTGGCAGCACAGTGACTTTAGCATAGATCGTAGTCTATAATATATATGAGTGGCAACACTGATGCCAAGCAGAACAGATACGGTTTTATAATCTCGCAGAGTATTTTTAATTAATAAGTGTAGTATCGCTGTTGTATTTGGTGTTTTATTGTGGCTTAGTGACTATCTACGTTGTGCAAATTGTAGGTTGGATCGATAAAGGTGGGATTGGGAAAATTCTATAATAATTCATCAGCTGATTTTGAATTTTATAATTGTGCTCAGAGGGTACTCCCACAAAAACCGAGGTTGCCATAGACGCTATCAGGATAATTGCTTTATACCAAAGTTGCCATATACGAGTATCAATTACTACAGATAACATTTGCTTTTTCACCTATTTCGCGCCACAGATAACATAAAAATCTCCAAAATGGTCAGCTGTGGAGCATGTGGGAAATTCTTGGCATCATCAGGTGCCGCCAGCTGTAGCGCTTGTCCCGTGAAATATCACAAGGCTTGTCTTGCCATCACCGAGAAAGCCCTGATCAGCAGAGACTGGCTGTGCCCCCTCTGCAAAAATAATCTACGCAAGGGAGACAATACCCAAACGCCTGTGAAAGGTATCGCGGACCAACCTGAGGCGTCGCCACCAAGGGCCTCGTCGTCGCCCGGTGAAGAATCACCTCTCGACGCTGTTAACTTGAAGGAGCTCCACAGGGATTTCTTGGCCGAGATGAGGGAACTGCGCCGAGTAATGGAACATATTCGGGAAACTCTGGTCGCCGTAACTGCGCGCCAGGATGGTTTTGAGCAGAGGCTTGAGGCACTCGAGCAGCGTGGCACAAACGATGAGAAGGTAGCTGAGCTGGAGTCAACCATAGCCAGCATGAAGCAGGAGCTGAACAGCCGCGATCAGGAGGCGCTACTTTCCGACCTTGAGATCGGACACCTGCCTGAAGCGAAAGGTGAGAGCGTGGGGCACGCAGTGACCGTGCTAGCAACGCGCCTGGGCGTGAGGCTGGAAGAACGTGACGTGGTGTTTGCCGAGCGTGTGGGGCCACCACCGGCTGAGGCCGGAGGCCGTGCGCGACGTGTCGTGGTGCGCTTAGCGCGCCGCCATCTACGCGATGAGCTGATACGCGCTGCGCGCGTACGTCGCACACCGACGGCTGATGACGGGACCCGCGTTTACATCAACGAGCGGCTGACCCGCCTGAACCGCCAGCTTTTCCACCGCGTCAGAGAGGAGTGTCGGAAACATTCATGGCGCTATTCCTGGACGAAGCGCGGACGTATCTTTGCTCGTCAAGGGGATGGTAAGCCGATTTTTCAGATCCGCTCTGATGAAGACTTTGTCCGTGCCTTCGGCCCCCGTGTTCCAATGCCATAAAGTCCTAGAAAAACATAAAGGTTCAGTTTTCAAGCTTCCAAGCCTACTCTGTTTTTGTGAATGCATAATTAATCTGTATACTACTCTGTGCGTGTTGTCAATTGCTATGTCTAATTGTTCTGTCTGTATTTGTCAAACTGTCACTGTCAAACTTCATGTATGTCAATGTCAAACTTTGTTTTTCAAAATGTTTGTGAATTTAATGTATGATTATGCTTCCTACTATATTGTATCTAATACATCGAATCCTCAGTATAAACTAATTAATAATAGCCAAAATTGTGTACTCAATTCATCTTTTTATTGCACAGAGGACGTCTTAAAACTAATAAACACAATAACCTATAAACTATTTACATTTCTCTATACACATAATCATCTTAAATTTAAGCATATTTACACAGAGAAGTTTTTAGGGGATAATGATTATAATGTGTTTGTGATGTTTAATTGTACTGACAGTCCGAGAACTAGTGGGATGAGTTTACAATGTCAGGCAATAACTATATCCCAAGCTTATATTATACAATACATATTTTTACTTGTTAATTTTCTTTTCTTAATTAAAAGTACACAACCAAAGATCTGGATTCTGATACAATCATTTAAAGACTTATCACCTAAGTGGCATGCATATTTAATAAGGTTATTTTTCAACAATGACTTCTAGGAACCTCAAGGTTGGTATTTTTAATGCAGGGTCACTGGGTACGGGGCAGGAGGAATTCATTGTGGCTATGCAAGAAGTGGCGCCAGATATCATGGCAATTAATGAAACTTGGCTGGGCCCAGGGCAGGATGACAAGGCACCTAGACTACCTGGTTACCGCTTTCAGCATATACCCAGAACAGTAGGCCGAGGGGGGGGTGTGGGCTTCTATATACGGAGGGGCATGCATGTTCGCATTTGTCACCATCCTGATGTTGCTTCTGTGGAGCAGATGTGGTTGAGTGTGCGCGTGAACAACCAGAGCATAGCCATTGGCACTGCCTACAAACCACCCACGCAGGACATTAACATATTTCTGGATGCTATTACTTGTTCTATTATCTCTTTAGCTGCATATGATCGCATTATTTTACTTGGCGATTTCAACATCAACCTTCTTCATCCAGGTAGCGGTAAGGCTAAACTGTTTGCTCAGTTCTTACAAACTACTCATTTACATCAACTAGTTGGGGAACCTACCCATTTTACAGCAAACAGTGAAAGCCTTATTGACCTTATATGCACAAGTGCACGGGCCCTAAAAGTTACAGTGAAGTACTCACCAGACTTGGGTGCTCATGCAATGGTGACTGCCGAGTTCAAAATAAAAAAAGATAAATATACTCCACGGTTGGTGACCTTTAGACCTATGAAGGATATTTTGGTTGATCAATTTAATCATGACTTAAACACTATAAGATGGAGAAGCTTCAACGAGCTGGAGGATGTTGATGGTATGGTGGAAGGATTTACTAACTGTGTGAGGACGCTGTTTGATCTCCATGCTCCCATCAGGCAACGGAATTTTAAACACCCTCCTCACCCATGGATCACACCCACCATCAAATCTATGATGTGTATTAGAGATGACTATCATAAAAAATTTAAAAAGAAAAACACTCCAGTATTATTGGACTGTTACAAGAAAATGAAGGAGATAGTTAAGGCCGCTCTAGATTGTGAGAAAAAGTGTTATTTTAACAGTGAAATAAACTACAACATTAATAATTCCAAGCTTTTATGGCGAAATTTAAAGACCTCAGTAATACCTGACAAAAAACACTCCTTGGACATCCCAGCTTTCTTAGACAGCCCAGACGCAATAAACGCACATTTTCTTAACATACCTGGAGTGGACAAAGTATCTATATCTCAACTTACTGCTTGGGAACACCAAAGACATAGTAATGCAACATTTTCACTGCAACCAGTCAGCGAAGACACTGTATTTAATATCATTAAGACTACCAAATCTAATGCGATGGGTCATGATGGAATTTCCTTGGAAATGCTACGACTGACTCTTCCCCAATCCTTACAGACCATCACCTCCATTATAAATAGATCAATAGAAGAATGCACATTCCCCATGGGTTGGAAAACTGCAGTTGTCAAACCGCTGCCTAAAAACAACCAGCCACAGTCTGTCAATGACCTTCGACCTATAAGCCTGCTCTCCTGCATCTCCAAAATTTTGGAAAGGGTTGTATGTGATCAGCTCACAAAATTTTTGGAAGACAATAACATACTGCCGCAGTTACAATCTGGTTTTCGCAAGGGGCATGGCACCGCTACTGCCTTGGCAGATGTGGTCGATAATCTCCTCACAGCTCAGGATCAGGGAATGATCAATGCCATGGTTCTGCTGGATTTTTCGCGTGCGTTCGACTGCATTAACACTACCCTCCTGTTGTCAAAGTTATCATACTACGGAGTGGACGCTAAAGCGGTGAGGTGGTTTGACAGCTACCTCTCTCAAAGGGAGCAGTATGTGGAACTAACTAAATCAAATGGAGCCACGGTCCGATCTGCACATCTTCCACTGAGGCGAGGCGTACCCCAGGGCTCCATTCTGGGTCCGATTCTGTACATTCTTTACAGTGCCGACATAATCAAAGCTATAACTCACTGCAAATACCATTTATATGCAGATGACTTACAATTATATTTGCCATTTCCACCTTCTGAGCATGCTGCGGCGATGTCAAAGATAAATGAAGACCTCTCACGGGTCGATGACTGGTGCCGGTCTAATTGCCTGACTCTGAATCCAAAAAAGTCACAACTCATTCTATTTGGATCAAAAAAGTCTAGAGAAAAATTTATAAATAACTGTACAACATTTAAAATTATAATCAATGGGGAGAGCATCGAGCGAGTGGACCAGGTTAGGAACTTGGGATTGATCCTGGATGAACCTAAACTTTGAGAAGCATGTGACCGAATGTGTTCGTAACTGCTTATATCGCCTTAAGGTTTTGTACAAAATTCGACCCTATTTATGCCAAGAGCTCAGAATTAGGTTGTGCGAGTCTCTGGTTCTGTCCAAACTGAATTACTGTGATACCGTGTATGGTCCCTGCCTCCTATCCAGAACCAGTAGACTCGCACAACGAGTGCAAAATGCTTGTGCCCGGTTTTGCTTCCACATCCCGCCTCGTACTCATGTGACACCTTTTCTCATTACTGCAAATCTTCTTAAAATGGAGGCTCGCAGAAGGCTTCATCTTGCATCCATGCTATTCGAAGTGATAAGCACGGGGAAGCCGAAATATTTGTTCGGTAAGTTGATGTGGGCACGAGATCATAGATTGTTTCCAAAAAGATCGTGTACTCACGTCTTCGTAACTCCGAAACACAGAACTATGGCCTTTCGTGGATCCTTTAGATATGCTGCCTCTCGATGTTGGAATGACCTCCCACCGCCTGTTCGCGACCTGAGGACCAGATTAACATTTAAAAAACATGTTAAGGAATACCTATTAACAAGAGCATAAACAAGAAATTTAAAGGCACCTACTTCTAGGTTTTCACGACGCGCTAGGTACGGTTTGGAGGGCCGCCCGCTGGCCGACGCCAATCGAATCGAGGGGCATCATGTTTAAATCGATCCGCGTTTTTCACTAGTTACAAGTACGACACGTAAATAAAAGCACAATAGCACATGTATGCCACGTCATATTACACGCCATGTTTGCTTGGTTTGCTTGCCTTGCGCCATTTTTCACCCATAGACTACAGACTAGATTATATATTATAATTCTATCTTTCTCTATGCCCAAAGTCTATTTTATTTTATTTTTTATACAGTCTATAGTGTGACAACCATTTCTGTTCCGGTGATAATCTTTGAAACCAAGATCAAACCGATACGGGTTTCTTACTTCTGTCCAGTTCATTTAGACAGCTATTTTCGTGCCCATGTCACGGCTGTCACCGGAGCAGACAGGAGTGTGTCACTATATATTTTAGTTTTGTTAGCTAAGCTTTTGCTAGCTCTCAAGAGATGTCGCTGGCAGAGATTACGCCTATTTTTAATGTTCTTTTTTTTACTGAATGTATGTACCTACTGCTTTTCCACTTGTGTATGTTTCTGTTTTGTTGTTTCTGTTTCGGTTTGTTTGTCTTAGTGTTGTCCGAGCCTTAAGGCCCTGACAGAATAACAGCGCTTCTGGGTCATTCTAACCACCTACGGATGGCCCAGGAGTTTTGTGCTGAGTCAGGGCCTTTTAGCGTCACACCATGTGCTTGTCTATCTGTTTTTATCTTTCTTTTTTTTTGTAAACTGTTTCATTTGTTATTCTCTGTATTTTGTCTGTACTTATGTGTTATGTGGTGTGTTCGCTAATAAATGCTTTTTCTTTCTTCTTTCTTTCTTTCTATAATGCTCTTGAAATACTTATTTCTTAGAAAACTCATTAATTTTGCGTAGTTTTATTAATTTATTTTGGATTATCTAGGTACAAAATTGAAGAAACAGAATCAAATAACAAGTTTATTTAACGAAGTTTAATTGCGTGTGTGACTGTTTACCTGACGACCTTCGTCTTAGAATCTGAGACTTAGACGAAGATTTTAATTTATGCACTAGAGCATAAAAAGCGATTTTATGCAGCCTATACCCAACATAAACACGAACTATACGAGCATGAGAAGTGAAAAACATTGACAAATCAAATCTCAATTTTACAATATTTTTTGTTACGTGGCGTCCTTTTAAAAGGACTCTAGCCTCAAGTGGGTAACGTTTGCTTTGACGTTGTATAGTCCGCCCGGATTCGCTATCTTCACTGCCGATCCTCCCCCATCTTTCGATGTGGCCAAGCCAACGGAGACCTATAGAGCAATGAGGTCTTGTATCTCGGATCTTTTGTTCTGTGATTTAAATCAACGAGATCTTATACAATACGTAAAAAAACCACTCTAAACTTCGATCAACAATAACACCTAGGTCTAGTAGATACATAGGTAGTTGGAGTGACAAATACGGCCACTAAGCGTATATTTATAGGTAGTTCCTGTCATTTATGACATAAAATCGTCTATTATTAACCTTTTTTCTCAGTCATAAAAAGGTTGATTTAGTTCGTGAGCCTTCATTATGTTCATGACATAAAATCTTCTTCATGACATAAAATCGTACATTATTAACCTTTTTTCTCAGTCATAAAAAGGTTGATTTAGTTCGTGAGCCTTCATCTAGTACTATTGTGGATCGAAGATTCTGAATCGTACATCTTAGTACATTACAGCCGAGGACAGGTAAGTAAATAATTAGATAAAGTCCCGCGCTTTCGTCCTTTGAATTGAATGATTCAATTTATTTTTTATTTTTACGTTTTTTTGGGAAGTGAGTTTTTGTTGGCAGTTTTTGTTTGAAGGCGGTTTAATTTTTTTCCACAGATGTTTGTGCTAAGGGTACATAGCGCTTGTGGTACAATACGATGTAATATACTCTGTGCGCACCGTATTAAAAAAATACCTAATTATGATATATTATTGTAAACCTATTTAATAATAATAATAATGTGGCTGTATGGTGCAAATGTCCCTTTGCTTTTTCTGTTTTTATACACAGGAATAACGAAAGAAAAAATAAAGATAAGAAGTTGGTAGTACCATTTACTGCACTGATTTTAGTGCAGTAAGTAAGTATTGAAATTCATTACTGCACTCATTTTCAAATTTAGAATGTTCACCTCGGAAAAGTGCCACATACTGCATTCTTTTCTCAAATATAATGTTAATATTTCAGAGCATAAGTGAGAAAAAAAATATTAAAGTTCAATAGAGAGAGTCGAATACACTTTTACAGTTTGGTAAAGCCTGACCTGCTGCTGACCGTACGCAAGGCGCCTACCAGTCTGTAGTTCTTGCCAAGTGTCCTGGAATTTTGCTGAACAAAATCCTTTTATTACTGCACTCTTGTGTAATGTACATGATGTTAACAAGGACGTTTAACAACTACTTAGTTTTAATTAAGTAATGAACAACCAAATGGAATCCAAAAAAAATTATGCAGAACAGAAATATAAATTTATGTAAATACTGGTGCACTAAATCTCGCTTTGTTTATTTTTCCTGTGCCTCAAAGGATGGAAGCCTTTGCTTATAAGCAAATATGTATGTTTACATAAGTATGCGTCAGCTGTTTTCTGTGATAATTTTATTATTGATTTGTGTCTGCAATGTCGATTTAAATAAAATTTCATACAACGCTTATATTTTACACTAAAAGCTTTACCAACAAGAAAATACCACGGAAGGTAACAATCAAAAACTACTTCATCTGTTTTACATCTCCATTGGATGGAAGTTTTAACCCACTCCTCGCTGAGTGTTAACCGTGATACTGTCAGTTTAGAAGCAAGCGGACTTGACAAAAAAACGCAAATGACATCAGGCACATTCCCTTTACAAAAAACCTAAAAATGTATGGCTATTCTATTGAAGTGAATGACTAAAGTTTATCACAAACAAACACGAAAAATACCTATAATTTTATTATGTGTTTTTTTGTTCGAGTTATTTAGGTTTAAAATATTTTGTTTATACTGAAACAGCAACACGAACAAAACGTTCCGTTACTTGCGTTATTTTGACCTAGAGAATATTGTGTTTCCATAATATTGAAATTGGAGCAATTTGACTTGATTTATGTAGTAACTCATTTTATCCTTGTTTTTTTAATTTTTAGTTTTTTGCATTCACAATGCAATTTTTATTACTGAAAAATGGAAAATGAAGTAAGTATTTAGAAAGGAGAATGCCGATTTTTCCATACAAGTTAGGCCATGTTTGCGCTTTGATGAAATTACCGTTAATCTATAGTAATTTTCTCGAGTTTATGTGGGAAAAATATCATTTAAATGTAATGCGGGAGAAAAGAGAAATCTCAATCTCAAGGAGCCGTTTTGAGGTTATAATTTTTTGACATTTTCGTATTACTTAGGTACCTAAATGACGTTTTGTTATTTTCCTCTTTTGTCGCAAAAATATAGGTAGGTACCTTGTCTTTTGAAATCAATATAGATTCCTCCATCATTTGCTTGTTGTTTAGCGCTCTTTTTACGTGACGAGATTTGTAAGTATTATTAGGCCTCGTACGCATGTACGCTCCGACAGGTGGCTTGCTTAGCGCCAAGCACTTTGATTTGATGCAAGCTATTTGATTTTTTCCCTTGCAGGGAAATCGGGTAGGCAGACTCGTATCCCAGCTTCTTTACTCGCACGTCACTGTCACATTAGCACTAGTAACTGGCATGCTAGGCATGTACAGACGCCTGCACATCAGACTACCACAAAATGTCAAATATCTACAAACGGTTTTGAACTTAATGCTCCAGAGTTAAGGTTGAAAGTCGATTGGAGAATTTTGACAGTTTTGTGTAGTCTGTAGTGCAGCCGACCGTACGTATCAAGCGGGTTACTTACCTTACTTAAGCGCCCCACAAATGGTCAGTTCGCCTGTCGGCAACGGCCTGTCAGTTGGCCGCAATCGGCACACACTCACAGTTTCGTAAAAGGTTTAGAACTGACAGCTAATCCGCCGGTATAGTGTGTGGCCGCAGTCAATATTGACAGTTATCGGCTATCAACTGCTCGTGTGTGGCCTCAAAGCCGGCTATTGACGCAGGGAATGACCGGTCTAGTGTGTGGCCAATGGAGGTCTCGTACGTCAGACGGCCGATCCGGTCTAGGCCGACAGGCGAACTGACCGTCTGTGGGCTCCTTTAGGGCACTTAGGTCTTTGACAACTTGAACAGCATTTTCAATGTTTCAGCTTCTATTGTTACATATTTTTAGTGTTTTTTTAATAGGTAATGTTATTTATCTGGATTTTTTCGTCAAACAATGAAAATAAAACATGTTTCCTAATATATTGGCTGTACGGACTTTGCCTTTCTGATAATGGTGGAATGTTAAAAAAAATACAAAATAGGTAAATTCAGTGAAACTATTTTCTCTATAACTTTTTAACGCCACTTCTATTTTAATTATTTCTTGTTTCATATGAAAGCATTTTTAATAACCTTTTTTGTGGTATAAAATAGTTAAGACGCATCATGGCCCGGAATCCGGCATTCTCCTTTGTGAGACGGGTCGATTTTTTCTAAATACTTAATTTTCCATTTTTCAGTAATAAAAATTGCATTGTGAATGCAAAAAACTAAAAATCAAAATAACTTGCAATAGTAATTTCATCTTTAACGATTGCCAAAATACCTGGAAAGGTATTTCTTTCGCGTGTAAGGGTAGTAATATCTCCATATTGATGAAATTAACGCTGACTATACAGCGAGTAAGAAGTATTGGATAAATTCGACGCTTCTCGTAACGACTCCGTAGCTCAGTGGTTAGAGCAGTCGCCCGGAAAGCGAAAGGTCGTGGGTTCGAGTCCCATCGGAGCTGATTGTGAGACGGGTCGATTTTTTCTAAATACTTCATTTTCCATTTAATCCTATTTAAATTCTTCTTTTATATACTATTATTTTAATCACATCAGTTTTTGTGACATAATTCACATGATCTACTAAAAAATTAAATACGAGCGTGCGTGCGTCGGAACGTCTTTATCAACTGTTGTCAAGTTTGTCATGTAAACAAAGTTTTTTATTTTTATTTTATAAAGAGGTTGACACATGGTTGACATTCTTTGTTTTTTAATGGCTAGAGATGTTCGTTTCATGATAAATTCATAGTAATTTTTGTGTTTTTACACAAATTATTTATTAAACAATGAAAGACTTTAAAATTATTTTGGTACACGTAGTAAGTTCACAGTGGCGCATAGTGCCTAAATAAAATATGACGAAGCTTATACAGTTTTTGGCAATATGTGCCTGATGTTCTTTAACTAGAAATAAAAAAAGGAAAGCATGAAAAAAATAATAGAAAACACAGTTCTATTTTCAAATCCAAACAGAGGTCAATGTTTTACGATTTACCGTAAAATCACCTAAAAGTTCCGAAAACCAAAAGTTTTTGACGCGTTTCACTCATTTCGTTCCGTTTCACATCTTCATTGGAAGCACTCCGCACCGAGTGCTAGCCCTGACAGCTGTCAGTTAAGATACCAGCCGAGTTGACAGATACACGCGGAGCTTTTGTCTACATTTCGTTTTGTTCGGAAGGAACATGATTTTTGACGTTTTAACTGACGCGTAATTTTCATTTGAATTTAAATTTCTAATATTTGAGAAAAAATGCGTAATACGCATTGTTAGCTTTAATGCATGACAAATGAATAAGGAGTCTATTTGGGATGATCTTAAATTATGATAAGTACCTACTGCATTGAGAAAAACAAAGACGGTACTGTGGTATCATATTGTTAGGATATGATACCTCCTTGCATTGTCTATGGTTGATTTATGTTTAAATCAGTATTCAAAAATATCGAATGCATTGTCATCATTACGCGAGTAGTTTGTTGGAGTCCAGACGATTCCACGGTCGCGTGTTGTAGTAGATATAGAATATATCGGCCATGGTGCCGCAGTAAAGATTTATATCGAAATTACATTTATTATTTAATAGAATCCCAGTGTAGGGCTTCTTAGTACTGTGGTACTACGAGAGGGAGAGTACCTTGAATACTGTAATTTTTTCAAATACTTCTCACCGACACTATGGAATCGAGCTGGTTAAAATTCGAAAAATTTGCATACAATAACGCATAATAAATCTCTCAAAGAAACAAGATAAAATGTAAATTTATGCAAACAATGAAAGACATTATGGATTCGATATTACAAAAAAAAATGAGAATGTAGTTTTGTTTCTTTAAAAAAATAAAAGTATGGTTCCTTTCTGTAAATTTTTCTATCTACAATATTTAAGGTACTTTCCCTCCATGTCAATCGATTAGTTTGTCTTTGAGCTGCGTTTGAAGTCGTTAATCCGCATTGAACCCGCATGGTAGGCCATGGCTTTCGCCTTATTCATCCATAAGGAACATAGATATAGTATATTAAGAACATAGATATAGTATATTAAAACGGATAAGGAAGGCCTGTGTCAAAACCAAGGAGTTCAACCATAAACTGGAGTTTTCAGCCTGAATAAAAAAGTGTACCAGCAAATTTGACATTTAAGTACGTGGTGGCTGTCTGTTGTCTCATATGACCATACGTTTTGTTTCAAAGTGTAGGTGAGAAGGAAGACAGCCACAGTCTACAAAAAAGTGTTAGTACTAGTATCTCGAATTACCTCAGTATTAAGTCTAAGCTCTTTGGTCAAAATAGTGGAAAAATTAAATGTCTGATGATCAATGACAGACTCAAACACATTTTTTAAACTTACGATTTATATTTATAACGTCTACTTCAAGCCGAAATCACCATTAAAGTCAGACAATTAGGCAATTACATCAAAAACATACTTTAAAGCAAAACTTTTGTAAAAGCTCTAAAGATTTGATGCTGGTTTTAAATCTCAAGGGCCTTTGAATATCTCATTAGAAATTCTGATTTTGGAGTTGTAAGTTGAAAAGTTTGAAGATGGCTTAACAGTCATTATAATGTTACTTTGGAGGGATTAATTTGTATTACTTTTTAATGATGGTGAAATCTCACGACCTTTGTGGCTATGGCCAAATACAAAAACGGTAAAATAAGACTGTCCTTCAGAAAAAATGATACAAGACAAAAGTCTTTTTTGTCTTTAATGCTTTTTAAATCTCCGAGTTTAGAATCGTGAAAAATTACAGATAAGTCCTTCGTATAGGTACTTTAGTGTTGCGTGTATTTTGACGAATCGTCAATGACGGGTACTCTCATCATGTAAATTAGCCGTAACTCTTATGGCCGGTTTCAGAAATCGAAGTTGAGAACTACTTAAACGTTACTCAACCATACAAATTTCGTACTTAAGTAGTGCTCAACTTCAATTTCTCAACTCAGAAACCGGCCATTAGTCTTGATATAATTATATTTTGTAATTGTTTTGAAAATGTGGCGAATTACATTGAAAAAAGGACAGACAGAGTTAGAGTTTTATGACGAGAACTTTATACACAGGTACCTACATAGATCTCTGAAGAAACACAAAAAACCATGTCTGAATTTTTTATCCTACAAGATGGTTCAAGATTCAAATTTGTTTATTCAATTTAGATTGTTATTTACAATACTTGTGAACGTCATAGAAGCTACGCCTTCGGTTCGCAAACCCTAGAGCGGGAGGCCTTGGAGAAGAACCGACAAGAAACTCCAAGGGTTGTTTTTTTCTCCCTGTTTTATTTCATACAGAGTCGTCAAATTGAAAAATGACCTTAACATGGTATGACTAAGGTCAGTTTCCATCACAATTACACAATGGGTTATGATAAAAACAGTTAAGTATAGGCGAACTAATGATCATAGCGGTGAACAATTTTCAATTACTTAGGAACTCTACTTAAAGCTTTAATATTAGTTAAAAACAAAAGACAATTCTACTATTTACTGTAAGTTGCGCCATACATGTTTCAAATTTTAAAGTAATTCTTAATGAAATGAATAAAAACAAAAGAAAACACATTTTAAGGCAAGCAGATAAGAGCAGACCCATTCCCACTGGCAGCACCCTAATACAAATACCTAAAAGCCAAAGCAATTTAATTTCCACAACCAAACACACATATAACTTTAAATTGACACAATCATAATCCATCAATCAAAGCTAGCAAACATCAAACAACATAAAACCATATTCACATACTTACCTACTATTAACAAACAAATATAGAGCTTAAAACACGCAGCATACAGTTCAATCTTTACAATAAAAGTGTAGAACACAATGTATGGATGGTATTGTTCAATGAATAAAGGGGATTTCACATGACGCGAGAGAACCATTGTGAACAAAGTGAACGAGACACGCAGTATTGTTTTGTATATGAACGCTCAATGAAGAACAACGTAAAGGGAATGTTTTAATGAATTTATAAAGCTTAAAAGCTGCCCTTTTATTATAAGCTTTTCATTAACTTGCCATGTTAGTTAGATACAGTAGTTTGTTAGTTAGTTAGTGGGGGACAAATCTTGCAAGCTAAATTTGACCCACTTCCCAGTGTCCAATGGAGCTGAAATTTTGTATACAGGTTTGGTTTAGATGACAATACATTATTAGAGTACAGTCAGCAAAAAAGCTTGTCATAAAATGAAATTTTTACTAAAAACTTATTGTGGTGGTGATTGTTAATTTGTTAATAGGCCTGTCAATAACTATATTTTTAAGTGTTTTCCCTTCGATCAACAAAACTACTAGATAACTGGTTGGAGAGTAAAAAACGGCCGAGCGAATAAAAGTGCACTTCAAAGGTGCGCTCTTATTTCATAATGATCGATTTCTGTCATTTTTGACGTAAGATCAAATATTCGTATCTTTCATCTCTGTTTAAAAAAAATAAACTCGGTGCCATGGTTGCGTTGTGTTTTAGTTAGTTTAGACAACATCCTGTAAGTATATAAATGCTCCTAGTAGAAGGTACCTACGTACTTACCTACGGTCGTTTCAATTTTATAGGCAATAACTGTCTCTTCAGGTAAAAGCCAGTGATATATTTCAGTTCTTTGAGAACCACTGCAAGTTGGACCTCAATTACATAAGGTTGAAATAAATTGAGAAAACATCATTTTGTGATTTGCATTTTCTGTTTGAACTAAAAGATAATGTCGTAGGACGATATGATAACCAAATTATTACAAGAAAACGTAGAGATTTTGCAAAAAAAACACCGATATTTAGATGGTAGTGAAGACATTTCTTAGTCACAATAAAAAAGCTAGGTTTTTGCTAAAATAGGACGGTTACACTTGTTAAAAATCTGGTAATAAGATATATATTTCTTCATACCTTTATCTAGAATCGTATAGTTTCAAAAACACGATTTTATGATTTTGCCTCGACACTTTTTATTTTTGAAAAGACCTCTAAAAAATACGAAAAGTGAAGATTATTCTTGAGGCGCTACTCGGAAAAAGTATGAACTCTTTGATATAAAACTATAGGACGGTTAGAGTTGTTATAAATCTGGTGATAAGATATATATTTCTTCATACCTTTATCTAGAATCGTATAGTTTCAGAAACACGATTTTATGATTTTGGCTCGACACTTTTTATTTTCGAAAATACCTCTAAAAAATAAGAAATATCAAGATGATTCTTAAATGGGGACACATATACTATTGAAAATTGGTTTAATTAGTGGACACCAATAATATTTAGGATCGTATAGAAGCATTTTTTTAAAATCGCTATAGTTTTCGAATACGAAGTGATTTTGTGTTTTTTTGCGTAATCGGCAAAATCGGTCTCGCTCCCGCGTGCGTCGTTTTCTCATTGCTATCTCGCTTTAGCATAATTTTTCCGAGTATCGCCTTAAATGGGGTTACTTACACTATTGGAAATTGGTTTATGTAGTGGACACAAATAATATTGAGGATCGTATAGAAGCATTTTTTTTAAATCGCTGTAGTTTTTTAATACGAAGTGATTTTGTGTTTTTTTTGCCTAATCTGCAAAATCGGTCTCGCTCCCGCGCGCGTCGTTTTCTCATTGCTATCTCGCTTCAGCACATTTTTTCCGAGTATCGCCTTAAATCGGATTGGTTTAATTCTTGCTTGCTGGCCTACTCTTATACTGATTAGTTCCTAGAATAGTTTGATATATAAAACAGTCTGTTTAAAACGTCTAGTCACCATGCAATCAGAAAGGATTTTGTAGGTACTGGGCGCTCCGACCGGCCAATCAGTATTCTAATAGCTAGCGATTATTTTCGAAACCTTACTTAGGCCAAAGAAAATATACACTATGCTAAGGCGACTCGCATTGTCGCAAAAATCCTGGTCTTTTTCAGTAAGATTTAGAAATGTCCTCCGTCACCATTACAAATTATCCTTCTTTTTGCAAAATCCTTAGGATATTCGCGAAAATTCGGTTTATCAAGCAATTTTACGACATAGACTATACTAGCTTCCCGCCCGCGGCTTCACCCGCGTGGACTACATGACGTTATCCTGCGGGAACGTAATATTTTTCCGGGATAAAAAGTAACCTATGTTCCTCTCCAGGCTACAAAGGATCTATGTCCCAAATTTCAGCCAAATACGTTCAGCCGTTTTGGCGTGATTGAGTAACAAACATCCAAACATCTAAACATCCAAACATCTAAACTTTCACATTTATAATATTACTAGCTTTCCGCCCGCGGCTTCGCCCGCGTGGACTACACGACATTATCCCGCGGGAATGTGATATTTTTCCGGGATAAAAAGTAGTTTATGTTCCTCTCCAGACTACAAAGTATCTATGTCCCAAATTTCAGCCAAATCCGTTCAGCCGTTTTGGCGTGATTGAGTAACAAACATCCAAACATCCAAACATCTAAACTTTCACATTTATAATATTAGTAGGATATTAGTAGGATAGCACCATAATTATCGACATCGAAATATGTCGTACCTAGGTGAGATCATAACCAAGAACAAACATTAGTGTGACAAACAAAGTGATATACCTATATAAAATTTGTCCCACGGATAAACCCTCGTCGTAACCGTATTCATTTTGATATCAGCCGGCCTAGCATGAGCGGCTTTTACCGCGCGATATGATACGGTACGGCAAGTTGTCTTGCTTACACCTTAGCGGGGTAAGCAATATACCATTTACTATTCCGGGCCATGGTTTATCAGTATACGAAATATCATACAAAGGCATCTAATGAAAATGAATGTATTTATAACGAGTGTCTTGTAGACCTTGGAAATACAAATTTGAATATATTATTATACAAGGTGCAATAATTTAATTTAAAGACGTGCATGCTTCCCGTTTGGCACCGAAGTTGTTTTAATTTTTATTATACGCAATGGGGTAGCACTTAGCCTTCATCACATTTGCTGTTAAGTGGTGATAAGGCTGAAGGTGGAAGCGCACTATTCCCGGAATCCTCAATCACTGAGGAACTGTCTATCTTATATCTCTTACTGCCGGAACACAATAATGCTGAAAACATCATTGTTGTGACGTCAGACTTAGATAAGATGGTGGTAGCTAGCCCGGCGGGCTAGGAGCAAGTCCTACCACCAACCAAACTGAATCCAATATGTACCCCCATTGGGAATCGAACCCGGGACCTCTGGGTCTGTTACCGGTGGTGTGAACCATTAGACTACAGAGGCGGCAATTAATTAAATCTGCCATCCGTTATTCGCTACAATTTGCCGTCGAGTTTTATAACCTTTCTGAGTTAGGAAGACGACAAATCAAATAGATATATCGCTCTTGAAATCCAATAACGCGTATCAATCTTCTGACACCAATCTCAGCAGGAATGGTTCTCGTATGAAGACGTTGAAATACAGGGTGTGTAAATTTAAATGTATAAATTAATATATTTTTTACCTAGAAAACTTTATTTGGTAATACGAGTATTTAAAAAGCAAATAGAGATTGCAATTATTTTAAACTGGTTCTATGGTGTTCATATTTCAAAAATTTTTCTCAGCTTTTATGGACAGTAGCTTTTTTACACTTCATCATCATCATTTCAGCCGTACACTTATGTAAATAAAATTAGTATCTAAACTAGAAAGAAAAAATTCTTGAACAGCTGTTGATCGTTGTTATATATCTTATACAGTATTTATGCAAAGTGAATGCAAAATTTTAAATCATAATGACGTTATTAAGCTTTTACGGAACTACAATGTTACACAGTTATGTAAATATCGTACCAGATACCGATTGCTTTAATTTTTGACGACTCTGTATGAAATAAAACAGGGAGAAAAAAACAACCCTTAGAGTTCCTTGCCGATGGCGTAGCTTCTATGACGTTCACAAGTATTGTAAATAACAATCTAAATTGAATAAACAAATTTGACTTTGACTCTGACTTTGACGATTCTGTGCGTTTGACTTTAATTGATACCTTTATTTGATACGTACAATGAACCCAAACAAATTAGCTTTCTTCTCCGAAAAAACAAGCAAGCTGCACCGCACCGCCTTGAAAAAATCAAAATCATTAACAAACTTATCCTTCACTGACTAATTGACTATTCTACGTGTTAGTAAGAATAGGAACAATGTGATACCTACTAAAAACACGAGCCCTATATAAGTAGCTTTCAGGTGGTTCAGCTACTTATAGGTCTCGTGGTTTTTTACTATCACCAGAATTGCATTGTGAATGCATAAAAATAATTTAAAATCTCTATTCTACATGTTTTTTGCTCCCAGAAGAAATAAGATCTCCAGCAACGAGTATTGAATTTCGATAGTTATCAAAATTTAATTTGTAAATACAAAATACGAAAGTTGACTTACACTTATTTAATACACATAGTTTGTAGTACTATGTCAATACTATTACTAACGCCCTGTATAATCTTATATGTTTGTGTCCCAGTGGGGGAGCAGATATTATTACCGCTGTGACGCGCGAAAGGATCAAATGTTAGTAACATTAAGTCGCCTAAATATGTGTTTTATGCTGTTTTAATAAGGGTTTCAAGATCGCACATTACATCGACTTAACGTCGCCTCGACTCCAACTCAAGTCACAGTTTGGCATTGAAATGTAAGTAAATAGGTGAACAACGCGTCGTCGACGAGTGGACGACGCGTCGTTAACTTTCAACTTATGTGATGAAGAATCAACTTGTATGTAACACGAAATAAAGCTTACATTTCAATGCCATACTGTGAGTTGAGTTGGAGTGGAGTCGACGTTAAGTTGGTGTAATGTGCTATGACCTTTAATCGTACTCGAAATTGTCATCTATCTATAATTTATGGACAATTTAGCTAGAAGCATTTGTGCATTTCGTGCGATGACGGGCGCGGCGGTCGGGCCGTCAGACTTACGTTATTTATTGACCCTAATTAGGTTATTGGTGGTGTCTGGGGATTGGGCGTCATTTGAAATAAATGCTTTCGTTTGTTAGCTACTTCGTCACCACCACACGGGTCAATTTGAGGTCACAGCAAGATATGGACAGGTCATATGTACACAAATTGAAAATTTTGACTAGGTTTAAGTAGTGAAGAATGTTTATGAATGATAACTTCGCCCAAAAACCGGATTTGTCATCATATCCCCACTGCTGGGGCACTGGCCTTCCTTATGGATGGATAATAGAACGGGCCGTGATCCACCACGTGGGCCCAGTGCGGATGGTGGGTATTAAAGGAACTGCAAATGGTCGCGGGACCAACGGCTTAACGTGCCTTCCGAAGCATGGAGAAGCTCGTGATGAAAAGTTTTTGGTCAGCCCGTGACCAACCGTTGCGAAAGTTGCTTAAACTCAACGATCGCAGGCCGGGCGTGCTAAACACTGCGCCACGGGTACCACACAGCTTAGTAATGTTGAATTAAAATGAATGGAATTGCATGATGGCGCAATATCATGCTTGAACCTGGGCTTCAGTGCTCAGGTAAATATTTATAGGGCTTCAGTGCTCAGGTAAATATTTATATCACGACTGGGTCTTTTGATCGCTATAAATAATAATAATGGGTAGTTTTCAAAAAATTGCCGCTTTCACCTGCCAGACTTTCAAACCTTGTTTTACTTTGATTTTCGGTTTTAAAGTAACGCAACTCCTAAAGATAGGTTAATTTGCATCAAGGCAAATCCTCTTAACCCATTTATATAATGATGGAGAACTCGAATTTAAGTTTGTAACTTCATTTTCTAATTAACCTGCGTGTCCAAAACACGAGTGTGTGAGAAATTTAATTACATGTTTTTTTTACAATCACACCAATTTTCTAGCCCAAAGTAAGTTTTATTAAAAAACTTTGTTATGGAAACTTGTTATCGGATAAATATGTATATGTTTACGTATATACTTTGCTTTTTGTAATTAAACTAAAAAAATTAGGAATAGGTTCCTAAAATGAATTGCTTTCTTTCGTATTATGATGACCTTCTAAAAACTGAATCGCAAATGAATTGCTGAATGTCAATGAACGAAAGTTTTGTGTCCTTATTTCTTCTACCTGTCTCTGTCACTCGATTCTGTCATGCCCGGAGAGTCAGAGGGACGGGTATAACCTGCAGGTGTCATAATAGCTCGACCGAGATATAAATCAAATAAGAGTTGATGACAGCTAAGCGGCTGTGAAATCTCGCAAAATCGCTTGTCATTGACGCAATAGAATCTCGATCGCAATTAAGCTGTCGTGGTACGAATAAGCCGGGAACGTTAAGGTGTATCGATGAGCTCAGTGGCGCCGCCAATGGAAATAAATCAATTGCATTTTATTAAAGGCTTGGATTAAATGTTTCGGTTATTTCGCGCAGGTGAAAGAGTGGAATGCATTTTATAAATATACTTTTGAGAACTCAAACTTACGCAATAAGTCGTGAATCTCAATAGTGCCAAAAGTGGCCACATTTGGCAATATCGAGATCCATAACTTGGTGCTCATATTTGAGGCCATGAAAAAACAATTAAAAATTGCATTTTGCTCTTCTATTTGCGCGAAATAACCGAAACTTTTAATCCAAGCCTTAAATAAAATGCAATTGATTTATTTCCATTGGCGGCGCCACTGAGCTCATCGATACACTTTTGTGTTTCAATTGTAGTTCAGTTGTAGTGCTTTTTTACACAGTAGTTACAAGAAATATGTACTTTTTTCACAATACTATTTATGTCACACAACCCAATACATTCACATCACATCATACTGTCCTAATTCTTGTAACTAGTGTTTAAAAAAGCACTACCACTGAACTACAATTGAAATACGATTGAGACACGATTGTGACTTAACGTTAGCAGACTTGGCCCCAGTTTAGGTCCTAAACAAAACTGCAATTTGATGGTAGGCACCAAGTTCATGCACAAAAATTGAACTGGGACCTTTGGCGCAGAAGGCACGTATCCACACCACCTCTGCGCCAAATCGGTCGACAAAATATTAATATATTCATTTGCAACATTCAGTTGGTTTTTATCCGCATAGATGAAGCTATTTACCTCGGAATCAGATTTATGTGTTTAATGTTTTTCTGTTTTTTTCTACTAATTTTAAACTAGCAGCTACTCGTGACTTTGTTTGTGTAGACTTAGTAATAATGCAATAGATTTTTCCCTTTTTCAACATAGAAATTAATCAAATGACAGCTAAGTACTACTATCGCCTACCTAACGAGCTCCATTCCACTCAATTTACCTCAATCAAACGATACAATAGATTTTTCCATTTTTCAACGTATAAATAGTGCGCTTCACCTTCAGGTGTGGGAAAAGCAAAGTGCTACCCCGTTGTGGATAAAAAAAAAAAGAAAAAAAAAACACTTTCCTTGTCCGAACAAGGCTTAAAAGTGGAATAACCAAATCATAGATTTCTAAAGGATAATTTTTTTGAGACTTGGCTTGATAGTCAGACTGGTTGACCCGGTTCACCCTCAAATCAAAACAAAAGAATAAATCCCTCTTCATTAGTCATTTCAGGAGCTCGGGCCGTCTGCTGAAGTGGGGTCGATCAGAGCCAATCAGATGTATTTACGAGAAATCGATGCCACTTGTAAATTACAAACGAGGAAACTCTCGCTTACAATACGGAATGGGGCGGTGGATTGGTGTAGTTCGTTAAGTAGGTAGGATGTTTTGAAAATTTCATTTCTAATGTATTTTATTTCTAATTTTATTTCTTGCCGGTTCTTCTCGTAACAAGGTCTCCCTCCTGCCGTAGGATTTGCGAACCGATGGCGTAGCTTCATTGACGTTCATAAGTGTTTTAAAACAAAGCTAAATTGAATAAACGAAATTTAATTTTGAATTTACATAGTCTGTAGTGCGAGATTTTATTCATAAGGTATTGTTATATCAACACAGAGTCCGTAATAATCCTCATTGTAACTAAGAGTCAAATTTTGTTTTTAAAGAGGATAAAGACCTCTATAAGCTGAAAAGTTATCACACTATGTATTGATTGACTTTATAAACAGACTAAAAAGGCTTTTCTCTTAAATCAAAATTTTTTTGTTTAAAATATTTTTTCAAAATATCGCCCTCGCCTTAAAAATATTATTTTGCTCCTTTGCAATACAATCTACTATATATTTTTCATTCAATACAGTTATTACTTAACTTAAACTCGCCAAGGGAAGAAGCGAAGATCGTGCACGCAAGACACGCCACTGCTCTTTTACTACCGTCTCACACAACACATAAAAACATAATATAGTTCAGTAGCAATAGCAACTCAAATACGTGTACCACCACATGATATAAATTTCATCTGTGCCCCCTCACTGTGTGAAAGCACAGAATAAATAATAATAGTATTCTATCCACATTAATACATATTATAAATGTGGAAGTATGATTGTGGGTTTGTGTGTTTGTCCATCTTTCAAGTAAAAACGGAGCCACGATTGACTTAATTTTTGGTATGTGGATAGCTTGGGGCCTGGAGCACTCTCCAGGGCCGAATAATATATATACAGGGTGTTAGTTTAAACAAGGGACATACTTCAGGGAGTGAAAGTACCCATCAATACAACCGACGACCGATTTGTCGATGGGGTAGGCTACCCACCTTCTGCGCCAGTGGTCTCGGGGTTCGATTCCCGAACAAGACAAATATTTGTGTGCATGAACATGTCTATTGTCTTGGTCTGGGTGTTTACTATGTATATTAAGTATGTATTTACAAAAAAAAAGTATTTAAGTAAGTATATATATATTTATCCGTTATCATAAGTTTTCCATGATACAGTTTCTAAATGAAATTAAAATGGGCTTAGATAATTGGTGTGAATGTAAGAAGTTATTTATTATTATTTATTATTTATTTATTATTTATTTATTATACAAACAACTTGATCTTGGGACCAAGTGCGATATGGCGAAAAAAAATCGGCTGTTTCATTCAAAAGTGTAATACCGAATGGGCCAAAATGTATGTAACAGCTAAGTTTTTTTTTCGCGATATCGCACTTTCTCTCATAGTAAAAGTTGTTTGTATTGATGGGTACATTCACCCCCTGAAGTATGTTGCTTGTTTAAACTAACACCCTGTATATCTGGGATAAAAAGTAGCCTATGTCACTACATAGGCTAATTTGTATCCCGAGAGAGTAAGAGAAAGATCCATATGAGTCATAGCCATAAGAATAAGTAATGTGTTATGTTATTTATTACTTATTCATATGTCAAAGCTCGCGTGCTGTCCTTTAATGTGAAGATGGAATACTGGTAGCACCTATTTATTCTATGGCGTAAGTAATGTTCACTTAAATTTGTTTTTGTCACACATAAAATAGCGTACGAAAAAGATGTAACCGTATTTTTTCTGCCAAACTTCACGAAGAAAGTATCAAGGAAAAATGTACTTATCTTGCATGTAATTTAAACTGAAATTGGTTCTTTGATGTTGTGTACAAAAGTTACAATTTGATCTCTGTTCTGTTCTGACGACGGGATAAGGGTGTTAACTTTTGACCTTTTACCAAGGTTGTCAGCATGTAGTTATAAACATAGTTACAAAGGGGGCGAATGATCTCGAAAATTGGATCACTTCGTCCAGGCTATTTTGCTTACCTTTAATTTAAAACCAGTACACCATCTAAGTACCAATACTCCACCAGACCATATTTAGGAAAAATTGTAAAGGTAAGTATACTTTACTTAGAGCATTTACTGTAACAGCACAGCGAGCATTCGCTATTTCGTTACAACTTGTGGTCTTTGACCAGTATGTGTTGCCAGTAATGACCTATGGAAGTGAGACGTGGTCTTATACTATGGGTCTCATAAGAAGGGTCAAAGTCACCCAGCGAGCAATGGAGAGAGCGATGCTTAGTATTTCCCTGCTCGATCGAATCAGAAATGATGAGATCCGCAGGAGAACTAAAACAACCGACATCGCTCGAAGGATTGCATCATTGAAGTGGCAGTGGGTGGGGCACATAGCGTGGAGAACCGATGGCCGTTGACGCGGAAAGGTTCTCGAATGGCCACCTCGTACCGGACGACGTTCCGTGGGCAGGCCCCCTACCCTACAAGGTGAACGGACGATCTGGTCAAGGTCGCGGGAAGCTGCTGGATGCGGGCAGCGCATGACCGATCGTTGTGGAGATCCTTGGGGGAGGCCTATGCCCAGCAGTGGGCGTCGTTCGGCTGACATGATGATGTCGTCGCAACCCGTCATTGTTTCCAATTTCCATAATACTAGTGCTCAAAATACTTTAATTTGGTATTGGAACAATGTACATATGTGACAAACTAACCAACGAGTGTTTTGTTGTAACATTTTATCGAGCAAAGGCACGAGCGCGGTGTTGACATCCACATTTCAACAGAAATGTAGTGAGAAATGTTTCAGGTACACGCTCCAACCTTCGAGCAACGCGGGCCTTCCGTCACGGAAGACCCGCGTTGCTCGAAGGCTCCATCATTACCAACCAACATTACATCGAACAGCGCGTCGAGAATTCGCTAGACATTACTAACATAGAAATGCTGTATTTTAAAGAGAGTTAATAGAAAAAAAAGCCACATTTTTGGACGAGATTCGAACCCGCGCCACTATAGGAATCTGGACTAACCTAACCAATGAATCTTCCGAAAGGACTACCTACGAGGTTCGTCGAATTTTTCCAGTTCGTACCTATGTTGTCATAATTCGCGTCATATTAGATGTTAAAATTAATTAATTAATGATTTTTGACACTAAACGACTCCGTAATATTAATCGAGATTTCATATTAATAAAACTGTAGATTCATTCCCAAGCTTCGTCAATAATTCTGAGTCAGGAATCTCCCCGAAATCAAACGCTGATAAAAAGGGTATTTTCGGGAGATCTTCTTAAAAATTAACGTTCAGTTTTACGCTCGAACTTAGTAAGGTTAAAAGGATAAGTTTGTTTGTTATTCTGGAACCTTTCGTGTTTGGGAGAAAAGATTTAGCTGTAACTATGCTCAGGAATGATTCTTTGCTCTTACATGCGATATACACACAACACAATACATGATTGAAACATAATGTTTCAGTTGTGTGCTGATAAAATATATTGTTCGCAACATTACTTTTGTAAAATGATTTATTAAACCATATTTCTTCAAGTAAATAAATAATGGACATTTGGACACCATCCTCATCATCAGTCATTTAATGTCCCCACTGCTGGGCACAGGCCTTCCACTAGCATTTAGCAGTAAGTAACCGTACTTCTTTCTAATTAGCTTACTTTTTAGAAATTCTAACGTGCTAAATGCTATTACTTACATTTGACTAAATTCAGATGCTAATTCATTTAGGTAGACGTCTAAATTCAGTATGTTATAATAAGTCCTTTATGCATGGATAAGGAGAATGAGCCCATGGTTTGCGCCCATATATTTTCTAAGCACCTGTAAAACGTAGGCTCTCGCGGCATGGGTACAGTTCGCGCCTGGTACATAGGAACAATACGGAACTTGTAGAAATATTTGGGCCACAGCAAAGCCCATAACCGGTTGGAATAGATATGTAAGAAACTCGCACAGGGAGGCGAAACTTAAATTTGAACTGTACGTGCTACATGGAAGGCCAAGGATAGGCCATGTTTGGAATGAGATGCACACAAGCCGTAAAATTTTTAAGTCCCGTTTGCGTTGGTGCCAAAATAACAGTGAGCAAATAAAAATGGATGCTTTAGCAGCTCAACATTCCAAGCATGACTTCCGTGGCTTTTGGAAAGCAACAAACAGGCTTAATAGTAAACCGGGCACACCTGTAAGTGTCAATGGAGTGTGTGAACCTTCGGACATAGCAGAGATGTTTAGACAGCATTTCACAGTGAAATCACCATTAGGACCATCAACGCTTGGGTGCGGTGCTGGTGCTGGTTGTAGTGGCCAAAAGATAAATGCTCGTTTTGTGGCAAAAGATGTCAATATTGTAATTAAATCAATGTCACGGGGCAAGTCTCCTGGCCACGACAACCTGAGCATCGAACACCTTAAGAATGCAGGTTGTCACCTACCAAGAGTATTGGCAATGCTTTTCTCATTGTGCGTAGGGCATTCTTACTTACCGGCTCAAATGATAAGAACTGTTGTGATACCGATTGTTAAAAACAAAGCCGGTGATACTAGTGACATTAGTAACTATAGACCAATATCGTTGGCTAGTATTGTCGCGAAAGTATTTGATAGTCTGCTTAATAAACAGCTTGAACAACATCTTCAAATTCACGATAACCAATTTGGATTCAAACCTGGCCTGTCCACTGAGACAGCGGTGCTGTGCCTTAAGCAGACTGTCAGGTACTATACCGACAGGAATACGCCCATTTTTGCATGCTTCCTTGACTTGTCAAAGGCGTTTGATCTGGTTCGCTATGATTTACTATGGCAAAAGCTTCGCAAAATGTCTGTACCAGATGAACTAATACGCATACTCAAACATTGGTACCAAAACCAGATCAACGTCGTGCGATGGTCGGGAACTTTCTCACTGCCTTACGTATTGGAGTGCGGGGTGAGGCAGGGGGGTCTGACCTCCCCCAAACTCTTTAATTTGTATGTGAATGCGTTAGTTGAGGAGCTCAGTAGCACGCATATCGGCTGTCATATTGGTGGGGTATGCATGAATAATATTAGCTATGCAGACGATATGGTGCTGCTTAGTGCCTCTGTGTGTGGCTTGTATAAACTACTTGACATCTGTGAAAAGTATATTGCTGAACATGGTTTGTTGTACAATGTCAATAAAAGCGAAGTCATGGTTTTTCAGGCCAGACGAAGGTGTGTCGATGTAATACCCCCTATCAAACTTAAAGGGTGCGTTCTAAATAGAATACATCAGTTTAAGTACTTGGGACACCTTGTAACGTCGGACCTCAAAGACAACGCTGACATTGAAAGAGAGCGAAGGGCATCATCTGTTCGGGCCAATATGTTAGCGCGCCGATTTAGTCGATGCTCGAAGAACGTCAAAGTCACCTTATTTCGCGCCTTTTGTACTTCACTTTATACTTGTAGCCTGTGGTTGGATTATACACAGAAAACATATAATGCCCTTCGCATTCAGTACAACAATGCATTCAGGGTGTTGTTGGGGCTGCCCCGGTTTTGCAGCGCATCGGGGATGTTTGCCGCAGAGCGCGTGGATTGCTTTTACACAGTGATGCGGAAGCGGTGCACATCCCTGGTACGTAGGGTGCGGACCAGTGCCAATAGTATCCTTAAAGAATTGGCCGAACGTTTTGACTGTCAGTATGTGAATCACTGTAACATGATTCACCTACTGACTAAAGTCAAAATAAATTATTAATAATGTAATTTCAGTTTATTGTTTATGTGTGTAATGACATTATTAATTTTAATTTTCTAATTCAAATTCTATAAGTATGTAATGTGTTAGCCGCCTCTGTGGTCTAGTGGTTCATATCACCGATTTCAAACCCAGAGGTCCCGGGTTCGATTCCCAGTGGGGGTACATATTGTATTCGGTTTGGTTGGTGGTAGGACTTGTTCTTAGTCCGCCTGGCTAGCTACCACCATCTTATCTAAGTCTGACGCCATAACAATGATGTTTTCAGCATTATTGTGTTCCGGCAGTTAGAGATAAGATAGCCAGTTCCTCAGTTATTGAGGATTCCGGGAGTAGTGCGCTTCCACCTTCAGCCTTATCACCACTTATCATCAGGTGTGATGAAGGCTAAGTGCTACCCCGTTGTGAATAAAAAAAAAAAAAAAAAAAATTATTTAATTTTTATTATTATTTGATTGTATATAATGTGATTTTGTAATGTAATGTGCTAATCCACGTTGGTCGAATAAATAAATTTTATTATTATTATTATAAAGCGTCTCTTATCGTTGTGAGGCAGTCAGTAACTTTACGGCGCCGTGTAATGGGCAGTGAATTAATGAAACCAGTACTTAGAGGAATAGACCAGCACTCTATGTATGTACCTCATGCACACGTACATAAAATGAAGGCCGGTCTGGCCTTTAAAACCGCAACCAAATGGAGCTTGCTCGTTAACCTGGGACAATCTCATTATGAGAATAAACGACTACCCGGATAGCGCAGTGCTACTGATCATGCTTACTGACCCAGGAAAAAGGAGGATGCATAGCTTGGTCCCACCTTCCAATAGCTATAATTATGGCCTAGTGCTACACACCACCGGTATCAGACCCAGAGGTCCTGGGTTCGATTCCTAGTGAGGGTACATATTGTATTCGCTTTGGTTATTGGTAAGGCTTGTTCAAAGTCGGCCTGGCTAGCTACCACCATCTTGTCTAAGTCTGACGCAATAACAACGATGTTTTCAGCATTGTTGTATTTCGGCAGTTACAAATAAGATAAGTAATTGAGGATTCCGGCTATCATCACTTAAACATCAGGTGTGATGAAGGCTAATTTCTACCCCGTAGTAGTGGTGTGTACCACACTAGACTAAGCCTTGGAAAAAGACATTGGTTTCTTTTAAAACTGAATATTTGAAGTGGCTCATATGAAGCGCGTTAAAACAAAATTCAATCTTGACGGAATTCACTAGTTTCTTCGTATAAAGAAATATCTCCAATACCATTGGACGACCCACGTAAAGGACCCCACAGACTATCCGTCCGCCTGCAGGCAGCGGCCTGTCAGTTGGCTGCATTCGGTCACACGCTCACAGTTTTACATACAATAAAAATAGAATTATAAAAATTTAAAGACCCCCGACATAAAAGTCAAATAATGAAATTTCTCTCTCGGTCGGAAAGGGTATATTATACTTTGGGGGTCCCCCGACCGAGAGAGAAATTTTATTATTTCACTTTTTTTGGTAGGGGGTTTTAAAATTTTTAAAATTTTGTTTTTATTTGATCCTTTTTAAATTACACACAAAATAAAAAAAAACCGCATTGAAATCGCTTGATCCGTTTAGGCACTACGATACAATATAAGTACAGACAGAAGGTAATTTTTTATGTCGCCATTTTGTTTTTTTTATTGCACCTAAATTTGCCCAGGGTGTACATTATTTTAGTAAAAGCACCACCTCTGAATCTTTTATCTTTTTGGCAGGCAGTTGACCATCTCCATAAATGGCTGGATGGATTTTCAACACACGTAGCTAAGAACCATCTCGATTAATTTATTAAGTTAGCTTTCAACTAGAAAAAACCGCATCAAAATAGGCCCAGTCGTTTAGGAGCTCGTTGCCTCAGACAGACAGATACACACACGTCAAACTTATTACACCCCGTTAGACGACCTGTTTGATTGAGGACTGCAGGCGGCTTGCCGGCGGACCGACAGTCTGTGGGCCCCTTAAGTGCACAAACCACACTAGCTTTTGTGACACCATACATTAATCATCTTAAAGTGGTCAGCCTCTCGGAGCCGTGGGAGGGTTCGTACGCATTAATCTTTCTTTCGCAAGTTATTACTGAATAAAAAACGATAGTTAGTTCTTTATTCGGGTTTTCCGGGAGTTGTAGAAATGTTGGAAATCAAATCGTAATAATAGAGGCCATTAAATTGAATACGAAAAGTAGGCTATGTCCCTCTCCAGGCTACAAAGTATTTTTGTCCCAAATTACAGCCATATACGTTCAGCCATTGTGGCGTGATTGAGCACCAACCATCAGAACATCTAAAATTTCAAATTTCTAACATTAGTTTTAACATTTATAAGATTGGAAGCTAATATTAATTTTATAAATAAAAAAGATGTAAGGTTTTTTTTCTGTTTACCACCCTAAAACCGCTTGTAAAAACGTGTAATTATTACATTTATTTTAATCAAAAACTACAGTTAATGACAAATTGTTGCCCCAATTTATTACACAACTCTATGCTTGTTGCCTATTTTGCATAAAATTTTCGCTTTAATTCTCGTAATCATGAGTATCATGACGTCATTTTGATAATTATCACAATTTTTTGCGTACCGCGCCTAACTTCGCGTGTCATGTGCGGCAGTTAGCAGCCGCGCCTAACTTCAAATGACACTTCAAATTAGTTAAATTGTCAAAATTACGGTGAAGGTAATGTATATTTAGTGCGAATTAGCATAAACTGAAGTAATGAATTACTAGCTTTACGCTTGCGACTTTGTCTGAGAGGATTCGATTATATCGCACTTCATATCCCGGCTATACTCTTTCAAATTTTGACAAAACATAGTAGCCTAGACATAGTAGCCTAGACATAGTAGCCTAGACATAGTAGCCTAGACATAGTAGCCTATGTCCTCCTTTGGTTTGTCCATTTTTGGTTCTTTGGCTTAATTTTTTGGTAAGGATCAAAGGTCAATCCGTTGTTCCGTTTTGACGTGAAAGACGGATAAACAAACAAATTAACAAACAAACTTTCACATTTTTGTTTCTAAGGATCAAATCATTTTAAAAGCAATACTCAATTCAATATCATCTTCAAAGATGCTTCACAGCAAGAACAAAAGCCCATTTCACATGAAATTCAAGTGACCTCGAGTGACTTTTTTCAAAGAACAACTCTGCAGTCGACACGCAAGCTTTTTAAAAGCTAAAAATGCCTCCTCACATTACAACTGGGAAATTTCAGCATCGAAATTAAAATATACCGTTTCAGAAAAGTAAATAAATACAATGCTTTTTGAATTATGATATACGGAGGAAATTGAAAAAAAGAGAATGAAGTATTTCGTTCCATTTGCTTTTGCTTATTAAAAATGGACGGCATCGGATATATTTTTTTAATCTTCAAAGGCCGAATTCTTTAGTTGTTAATTTGAAATCTCATTTTGCTGAGTAAAACAATAAAGATTGAAAACATTAAAATATGAATACCTCTAAATATGAGACGTCAATTAAATTTAATTGGCATTAAATTATCATTCCTACTCTATTCAATACTGGACATAAAATAGACAGATACAGATTTATTGATCAATTAAAGTTAATTGGCATCTCTGAGTGTGGCAGTAAGTCTAGAATCCATACTAATATTGTAAATGTGAAAATGTGTGTTTGTTTGTCCGTCTTTCACGTCAAAACGGAACGACGGATCGACGTGATTTTTGTTATGTGGATAGTTTGAGAGCTAGAGAGTGACATAGGCTACTTTTATCCCAGAAAAACATTTCCGACGGGATAACGTTATATAGTTCAGTAGGGTAGTAAGTAATACGATTACTGTTTACGAGATGTTAAAAATCTTGAAAATATTGAAAATGAAGTATTAGATCCACGACCCTTCTGCTCTTGAGCATTCGCTTGGACAGTGAAAGGTCGTGGGTTCGAGTCCCATTGGAGCTAGTTGTGAGACGGGATTTCTTTATTATCAAAGTTAGATTTTATGTGCCTTGCCTTGACCGCTAAACATTCCTTGCATAATTAATATCACTATAGTATGAATCAATATTACTAAAGTGTGAATACTTGAAAGAATCGACCCGTCTCCCAACTAGTTTCAAGGTGGGATAGAGTTGGGATTGGGAGTCGAGTTGATAGTTCCTTAGTATATCAATGTTTGTAAATTATTGAATAAAAATAGCACTAAAATCTTCTATCAACAATAACACACTGAAATGAAATAAAAGCAATTATAAAAAGTAATTACAAAATATTATAAAAATTAAAATAATTAACTGAAATAACGACAATAGTAATTGCAATAGACCCGCTTGTATCCATAAAATCGTGTAAGGAACTTTTTTCCCCTTGCCATTCCATAATAGCTTCCGTGTTATCTAGTTTTGACTCCAACCACAGAGTAAATATAAGCGGTATTCCATCTTCATATTAAAGTCAGAACGCGAGTTTTGAATCATCGCCTGGAGCTCGGTATGTATGATCTTGAAAGGAGCTTACGCTTCATATAAATCCTCCCAAAATCATACAAACATAGAAAATTTTTGTAATTCGTTTGAGTGTGCCTTGAAAAAGTTTAAACTATTATTTGATTTACTTTTCTTATTCTATTTTATTTTAGTAATTTTGTAATCAAATAATTTAATTTATTATTAACTAGCTGACCCGGCAAACGTTGTTTTGCCATATAAATTTTATTGGACACGAACTTCGTATCACCATGGTATCACCTGCCTGACACAATGTCACTTATTAAAAAAAAAGAAATCCTAAGCGGCAAAAATGTCAGTGATTACATACTCTTTGACATACCTTCTCTTTGGAAGCGGCTAAGAAATGACAGTTGTGTGAAGTATGACAGTTTAACGGTTTTCTATACAAAATTACCATTTTTATTTTATAATTTTCTTGGATAAAAAGTAGCCTATGTTACTCTCCAGCTCTTAAATTATCTCCATACCGAAAATCTCGTCGATCCGTTGCTCCGTTTTGACGTGAAAGACGGACAAACAAACTGTTTCGAGCTCAGTCTTGCGAATATTTGGGAGTTTCGGGTGTTTTCAATGAAGAATTTATTTTATAAAAGTATGACGATTTATTGTACAAGATATACAAAATTAAATACAAAAAGGCGGTTGAAAGTTAAATATAAGGAACAGAGATACGGATTCGCGAGACGGCGGAAAAAAGGCGAGTGAGTCGCGATGCGATCCTAGGGTCGGCTTCGGGGTGTTCCCATTCGTTCGCTCTTCCATTCAGTCGATCCTTGCTCGTCATTCGTTCGGCAACAGAGGCAGTTTACGCGATGTTGACAAAGGTGGCGCCAACATACCGCCGGCCTTGGAAGCTTCTACTTTAGCTTCCAAAAGTATTCGACTAGTCCTCTTCGTTTAGGTCGAGGTTGGTGTCTCCGAAGTATCTTCCTCATGCGATGACACAGGTAATGGGCAGATCTTCGAAAAGGCTCGTCGAACAGTTCCCGATGCCGTACGAATTTCAGCGACCCGGGATATTCCATCTTTGCCTGGGAATACTCGTACTATCCTTCCAAGGCGCCACTTGAGAGGTGGAAGATGATCTTCTTTCAGTAAGACGAGGCTGTCGAGTTTAATGTCGTCAGAGTTCTTCTTCCACTTGGTTCGGACTTGAAGTTCTGTTATGTACTCCTTTGACCACCGCTGCCAAAAGTGCTGACGCAGCTGCTCGATCCTATCATAACGTATTAGGCGTTCGGGCGGTACTCCGGTAACGTCATCTGCAGCTGGAGCAGTCAGAGGTCGTCCGATGAGGAAATGGGCAGGAGTTAAGGGTAGGTATTCTGCAGGGTCTGGGGACAAAGAAGATATAGGCCTGGAGTTCAGGACGGCTTCGACCTGAACTAATATCGTGCTAAACTCCTCGTAAGTTAGTCTAGCATTGCCCAACACACGTTTAAGATGATATTTACAAGATTTGACCCCAGCCTCCCAGATTCCTCCAAAGTGAGGCGCGTATGCAGGAATAAATTTGAAAGAAATGCCGTCATTGGCTGTAAAATCGATTATTTCGTTACAATTATCTTTAACTAAGAGAGGAAACTCCTTTTCAGCCCCTACAAAATTTTTACCATTATCGGAATATATTTCTACAGGTTTACCTCGTCTGGAAATAAATCGTTTCAAAGCCAAAATATAGTCATTGGTAGATAAACTAGTTACCAGTTCTAAATGAATGCAGCGAGTTACCAGACAAACAAATAAGCATATGTAACCTTTTATCAATCTAGCCCCACGACCTTTTCGGTTCAGTATGAAAACTGGCCCCAAATAATCCACCCCTGTTTTCATGAACGGAAAACCTGCTTCAATACGTTGTATAGGTAAATTACCCTGAGGGCCTTTGTGCACTACACCGAATTCCACCGATCCGGAAAAAAACGGATGCTTGTAATTTAATAATTTAATCATTTATAATAGTAAGAATTTATTTATTTCGTGTAGTTTCAATGTTTCGAACCCTAAGCTACACGAAATAAATAAATTCTATTATTTATTATAATTAATTATTTAAATACAAGCATCCGTTCCTCTCCGGATCGGCAAAATTCAGTGTAGTGCACAAACGCCCATAAGTGGCGTTAAAGTTTTACTCTTCATTCGCGTGCAAGTAACACATTGACTTACTATTTTTCTAGCAAGGTTTCTACCGGCTAGCGGCCACCAACTTTCACGAATAGTGCACAGTAGCAATTGAGGTCCTGCATGTAACAGTCGCCCATGCTCATGTTGAAATAAAAGCTGAGTAAATCGACTTTTGCTGCATAATAATATCGGATGCCGTTTATCAAAGTTAAAAGTAGTGGAATCACTTAATCTTCCGCCTACACGAATAACTTTTTTGTCGTCTATGAATATATTCAAACCTGCTACCCTATTATTTTCTTTGCAATTCTTTAAAGACTTATCATTTAATAAATTATCGTAATACGCGGGAAACGATTGCTTCTGTGCGCAACGAGCCAACATAAGCTGCGAAGCATTCAACTCAGCCGCTGATAAAGAACCGGTTTGGCGATCGTGTGCATTCCGCGTGCGCGCGTTGTGAATGAATCTAAGTACATATGCTCCGGCCCGTTTTAATTTATTGAAACTAGAAAATCTATTAAAATCAAATATTATTTCTGCGCTAGTACATAATGCATTAACAGTTTTATTCTTTAATTCAGGTAAATTTTCACATAAAGGTTTAGATTGATTGTTTATATGCGACCATTCGGAACAATGTAAATAAGTAGGACCGCGCCACCATAAATTATTATTTTTAAGTTCATCAACATTAAGACCCCTTGACACTAGGTCGGCAAGGTTGTTTTGGCTTTCGACATGCAACCATGTCGCATCACCTGTTAGTTCATTGATTTCTGTTATTCTATTTTGAACAAACGTTTTTAACAAGTGCTGAGACATGCGCAGCCAGCCCAAAACGATAGTGGAATCTGTCCAAAAATAACAAGAATCGAATTTTAAGCTTAAGGACTCGATTATTTTTTTATATAGCCTGGCAGCTACCAGTGTACCACACAACTCTAATTTTGGGATGCTTATTGTTTTTATAGGCGCCACTTTACTTTTTGCACAAAGTAATTCTATTTGAATCGAATCGTTATTTACTGAGCGTATATAAGCGCACGCACCATACGCGTCTTGTGACGCATCGGAAAATATATGCAATTCCATGCGATTTGAGTGAGTATTTCTCACAAACCGTGGAACTTTTATTTCGTGTAAATGTTGTCTAACTGAGCTTATGAAGTTACAAACACTAATCGAAATGTCAGAAGGAACCAAATCGTCCCAACCGATTTTTTCAAGCCACATCTTTTGAAGTAGTACTTTTATTTTCAAAACTATTGGTGATAAAAGACCTAAAGGGTCGTATATTTGTGCGATTATTGACAAAATCTTACGTTTAGTCAAGTGGGACATATCTACCGATTCTAACTTGGTGGTGAAATAAAATTCATCGCTTTTATTATGCCAACCTAACCCGAGCGTTTTAGTTTGCGTGTGCTCGCCTATCGCTAAGTCTTTTGATGACGATGCAGTGGTGACGTCACAGTTAAAAGTCCACTTTCGCTGCAAGTACCCATACTGTCGTAAAATACGAGAAGTTTTTTCACAAATTGCTATTAAAGTTCTATGGTCATCGTGTGAAGTTAGCAAATCGTCTACGAAAAAATCTTGTTTTATAACGCGTGCTATGACGTCATCATCGCATTCATCAGCCACTTGATGCAAACACCTAATGCACAAATAAGGCGATGAGGCTGATCCGTACGTTATCGTGTTTAAATGGTATACGTTAATGGGATCTGACGGATTTTCCCGCCATAGTATAAGTTGCAGGCTTCGCTGATCAGGCTGAATCAGGGTTTGTCTGTAGGCCTTTTCAATGTCAGCGCACACAACCGCTTTATATTGTCTAAAACGCAATAAAATTGAAATAATCTCATTTTGTAATTTAGGCCCTATGTATTGAATATCGTTCAAGGATTTGTTCGTGGAAGTAGCACAACTACTATCAAAAACTACCCTTAATTTTGTCGTTGTGCTATCTTCTTTAAATACCCCGTGATGAGGGTGGAAATAATGTGGCCAACTATACGAATCTACTTTGGTCATATGTCCTAGTTCACGATATTCTTGCATAAATTGGGAATACATACGTTTCATATTAGGATTACGTTCTAATTTCTTTTCTAACGCAATAAATCGCTTATATGCAGTCGAATAAGAATCACCCAATGTATCCGCAGATTCTTTCAGCGGTATACAAACTGAAAACCTACCATCAGATTCGCGGCGCAACGTTTTAAGAAATAATTCTTCGCATTTACGCTCGTCTTGGGTGAGATTACCTTTTTGGGGTAAATCTTCTATTTCCCAAAACCTTTTTATTTGAGATTCTATGTTCTGTGTGAAATTACACTGAATACGTCTACTATTAAAATTTAATTTGTTCGTATAAAAAGGCCCCGAAATTAACCAGCCTAACTTCGAGTCTTGTAAATATGGCCCGCATGCCAATCTTATTTTATTTTCATTTAATATTTCCCAAAAAAGATCAGCACCTATTAACAAGTCGATTTCGGATGACACAAAGTATGTTGGATCCGCGAGCTGGGGTGCGATTCTCTAACGAAGTTTCACCGTCACATCGTCGTTCACTTCGATTCTTTATGTCAAAATTCATAATAAACAAGTGAAGGTCAAGCGAAAAAGAACGTCGAGTTTGTTGATTGATTCTTAGAGAATCGCACACCAGCACATGGGCAGGTATCTGTATAGAATTTACATCGATACATACGGACGGCACGAGTGACGTAATGCATGGTAATACGTAGCACTGCATATTCGTATAATAATCGTTTACTTTTGATCGTATAACAAAGTCGCATAATTTATTTGAGTGTGTGACCGATTGTCCTACACCCGAAATTTCAACAATGGACTGTATATAATTCGTATATCCGATTTTCTTACAACATGCTTCCGATACAAAACTATGTTCACTTCCGCTATCTAGGATCGCGCGGGCAGTGTGTCGCTTGTTGTTTTGATCGATTATTTCTACGAGCGCAGTAGTTAATAAAACCGGTTGGACAGTGACCAGCTGATGTGCACTAGTCCCTTCATTCGTATGCGAACCTAACGCTGTATGTAATACGGTCGATTTTACTTTCGACTGACCAGGGTCATTAAGAGAAGATAGCACGTTATTCGTATTGCATGGATCTTTATGCAATAAACTGTTGTGTTTACGTTTACATTGCTGACAAGGGCCAAAATAACATTCGTCTATCTTATGACCGCCCCGTAAGCAGTTTTGACAAAGGTTTTTGTCGTTTATTAATTTATGTCTGTCATCTACAGATAAATTTAAAAACATGCTACATATGTATAGGGCATGATTTCCACCACACATATCGCACACACGATTACTACGTTTAACAAATTTCTTATTGCTGGCGGCCACATAGCTATGCGTATGTGCTTGCACCACCGGCATTTTCTGCTCGGAAACATGCTTATGAAAAGTGTACTTATTATGATTTATATTATTGTAAGTCTTATTAAAATTATTGTGAGAATGATTTGAATGACCGCTCGCATTAACCATTTCTAATAAATCGGCTCGATTTCTTAAGAATGACATCAAATCGTTTAATTTTAATTTACACTTAAGGTCCCGGCTTTGAAAACCGGAAAGAAGAGAACCTTTATGGTTCTCCCATTCTCGCTCTGTAGAAGGATCAAGTTTACTCACAATTAAATGAATAATTAAGGTATCCCAATGGTCTATGGGTTCTCCTAAGGACTTCAACGCACGCATATTTCGCAAAATAGAATCGATGAGTTTTCTAATTAAGAGAGGAGATTCCCTATTAATATTCGGTACCGAAAATAAGGCTTTGACATGATTATGGACCAAAAGTCGATCATTTTGAAATCGATTGAGCAATAAATCCCAAGCATGAGCATAATTCTCAGCTGTAAATTCCAACGCAGATATGACCTGAAGTGCACTACCGCTTAGTGATGACCGCAGATAGTGAAACTTTTGGATAGAATTTAAATCACTTCGGTCATGAATCATAGTAACATACGAATTTTTAAATTCAAGCCAGTCATCATACGATCCGCTAAAGGAGGGTAATTTAATGTCTGGTAGTTTTATTTGTGAATGCGTAATTTTGTTATCAGAATCCGATTTATTTCCAGTTTTCTCTGTATGAAAATCCTCCGTTAACAATTTACCAATAGAAATGCACTTAAGATACTGTTCTTCAAAGTTCTCTCTATATTCGAGTTGTGTAGAAAGCTCTTTTTCTTCAACTAACATCTCGATTCTACTTTGTAATCTGTTAAAGTCATCAAAAAGTGATTGAAATTGCGAAATTTTTAAATTTAATTCGATTAACTGGCATTTTTCTAATTTAATGTTTTGAAATTTTAAAAGATATTTTTCGAATGAAGTTAAACGAGCTTTAAACACTGATCTTTGTTTCTTTAACTCAGATAATTTTACCGAAAAATCGAAACTAGAATCTTCTATGGGCGAACGACTACCCTCTTTTTTACTCTTCGGCAAATTAAGTTTATCATCCTCACTCATTTTGGGGAACTTAGGAAGCAAGGGTACTCACAGTTATGCAGATATCACCCTCTCCGCCTACTAAACCAAGGCCAAAACACACTTACTGGAAAAATAGCACGATATTAACACGAATCGATTAAGGTTGGGAAGGAACTGGGATGGAAAACAACCTGACTATTTTCCTTCGCCTCTGTTTTCCTCTGTTTTCTGCCTCGTATACTCGCGTGCTGAATCTCCGTTACTTCCTGGTATCGAATTTTCGCTTCTTCTTATCCGGCGTGGAGGAACATGTTTCGAGCTCAGTCTTGCGAATATTTGGGAGTTTCGGGTGTTTTCAATGAAGAATTTATTTTATAAAAGTATGACGATTTATTGTACAAGATATACAAAATTAAATACAAAAAGGCGGTTGAAAGTTAAATATAAGGAACAGAGATACGGATTCGCGAGACGGCGGAAAAAAGGCGAGTGAGTCGCGATGCGATCCTAGGGTCGGCTTCGGGGTGTTCCCATTCGTTCGCTCTTCCATTCAGTCGATCCTTGCTCGTCATTCGTTCGGCAACAGAGGCAGTTTACGCGATGTTGACAAAGGTGGCGCCAACACAAACAAACAAACAAACAAATAAACAAACAAACAAACACACTTTCACAATTATAATATTAGTATGGATGGATAAGGTAAGCTTATTTTAATTTTAATTCATTTCAAATTATTCCTGAATTTGTTTTATTAAATCTGACATAATAATTTTGACATTGATATTTTTCTGTAAGTGTTTTTTATTATTATTTTTTGACATTGACTGTTCTATTTTATTTTATTTAATCCTTTTGTTATTTCATACACTTTTTTCACTTTCAATGATTGTGATAAATAAAACCACAATAAACAATTCATAAATTAGTCATCACTTTTATCATAGGTATATTTTATCGTTACATTATAATAGTCGCTACCTTCATTTGTGTAGTACTGAGCAAACGGAGATAGCATTTAGCTCTGTAACTTTGCATTTTATAACTGACGTAAATATTATCTTGTTGTTGCTAAATAAATAAATATAAAAGATAGAATACTAGTAGTATTTATTCTGAGCTCCAACTCAGAAACTGGGTTAAGCTAGTTAAAGCCCGCGGCGCGCCATATAATAAAAAATAATAATAATAAAAATCTTTATTTCCATATTTAGTGTTTCACAAAATACATTTCTAGTCCCTACACTAGGCAAAGCCTGTCCTGGAGGGAAATTAAAAGATTGACAATGGAATGATACGGCAAAACAGAAACAGATCAACAATGTTAAATCTAAAATAAATTATTACAAGAGATTAAAAAATAAAATAAAAATAAAATTAAAACACTCAAATATTTTGGATATAAAACGTGTTTGTGAGTGTGTGTGTGTGTGCGTGTGTATGTGTGTGAGGGTTGTGAGAATGAGTGTTCGTGCGCGTGATATATCTGCAGCCTTATTCAATAACCCTAAGACAGGCTTCAGTTTCCAAGTAACTCCACTTGGATATGAAATTTGTGATAACTACTTTGGCTTCTTTTACCGTGCAACGTTTGAGATTGCAAAGATTTGCAAATCTATTATATATGAACGGAGAAAGAAAGATTCCGAAACGGTGCGCAAAAGAAGTAGCCTTGCGGGTTTGGGGCAACCTGAAGATACGTTTTTTGGACAGCTCGTCGTAATCATCAGAATTTATCACCGTTTTGTGAAGAGCGGAAACTACTCTAAAATCGAACGTACTTTCAGATTAACTATCTGGTTTCAGTTACCCAAATGCCAGCATTTAGCATTAAATGTTGACGTTTAATCCAGATTTACCTTACGTTTGAATCACTTAAATAAACAATTTTACTATTTTGTATATTTTTATTTAAGTATTTTTCTTTAGTAGAGCATTCGCGTAAACAGCGAAAGGTCGAGGGTTTGAGTCCCATTAAAAATTAAAATATTTAACTTTAACTGGCCAGTTTCTTGAACCAATAAATCAATATACATACAGGATGGATAAGGTATAAATCAATAAATACAAATAAAATGGTTGTCTGTAAAGTCGGTTTTTGGACGATAATTTTACGTGATAACAATATACCGCTGTCACTCTTCTTCTCGGAAGCATCGGCCGATGGAGTGGAATAGTGGAGAAACAGAGAATACTCCACCCCCTATCGAGTTTGAAAGTACTAGAGGGGGCCGGACAGAAGGGAGGCAGCTTTTTCCCAGCTCCCCATGAGGCTAACCACTCGTGGTGGGTAGGCCAGAACCACTACCACAGAATAAATAATAGTCCAAGGACAGAAGCTGCACTCAGCGGAACCATTTAAACAAATAGCAACTCTAACCTCAACACGATAAAGTAAAATTCAGCTTGTATGGCTCTAATTACAAACGGCTAGTCGTTGCATCTCTTTCTGTCGCATATATTCTATCGCGCTCGGGCGGGCGTACGGCGGCGGCTGTAAATTGTATCCCGAGATATACGCGAAGTGGTAGGCACTTATCTCGCGTCCTTAAGTGCGTGACGGACGCCTGCCACTACCAACTAAACTTCTTTCGAAGACCTGCGCCTTTCGGTATGTGCTAACATGCTCCACGCTAACCTGCCCGGGAAGAGGTGGCCGTTAGGGCTCCACCCTACTGGAGAAACAGGGCCTTACTCGCAGATTTAAAACAGAGGAGGTTTAACCGCCTCTGTGGTCTAGTGGTTCACACCACCGATTTCAGATCAAGAGGTCCCGGGTTCGATTTCCAGTGAGGGTACATATTGTAATCAGTTTGGTTGGTGGTAGGACTTGTTCTTAGTCCGCCTGGCTAGCTACCACACTCTTATCTAAGTCTGACGCCATTACAATGAGTCAGCATTATTATGTTCCGGCAGTTAGAGATAACATAGCCTCTAGTTCCTCAGTGATTGAGAATTCCGGGAGTAGTGCGCTTCCACCTTCAGCCTTATCACCACTTATCAGGTGTGATGAAGGCTAAGTGCTACTCCGGTGTGGATAAAAAATGAGGTTTAAACGGTGCGCTGATGGCATAATTAAGCTCGAGCTAACAAACAGACCCGCACGCAACCAAAACAAAGCGTGTTAATTGCAAACGTCAATGTTTGAAGACAAAGGACTTGTTTGATGTTCGTTGTATGGTTGTATGGGACAAGTGTCAGAGAGCAATCATTGCGCACATTAATAATGGGATTTTAATGACTGCGAATCACAATGGTGCAATATTGCTTGACGTTGTACGTACAGTCGAGTTCAATAATATCTTTGCATTTTTGGACTACTTGAACCTACAGTAATAAACTGCTTTAAAATAAACTAACGGTTAGTCCGGTTGAAATCACCTTTCCTAATATTATAAAAGATGTTCGGATGTTTGTTGCTCAATCACACCTAAACCGCTAAACGGATTTGGTTGTAATATAGATACTTTGTAGCCTGAAGAGGAACATAGAATACTTTTTATCCCGGAAAAAAATCAAATTTCCGCGGGATAACGTCGTATAGACCACGCGGGCGAAAGCTAGTTTTTAAATATAAATAAAATTAACTTAAAAACTAAAACTAACTTAAATTAGTATTAAACCAATTAAAAAAAAATGCTGTAGATAAACAATAAACATGGTTCTTTGATCTTAATATGAATTTTCTATGTGTAGAATAACATAGGAAGTATAACACCAAGTATCAAATCCTCATCACTATAATATACATACGTCTTCTTATAGTATATCAGCTGTGTCCATTAGCCGTTGACTAAGACTGATACATCCCGGCAGTAGGTCAGAGGCGGAATTTGTTATTATATGGTGTTTCTTTCGGTACAAATCCCACTTTATCCACACTCTGATTGATTTGATACCCTGCTTGCTGAGCTAAACGTTGTAGGTTTAATAAAACATTCGCGCGTGTGACGAAAATATGATTCAGTATTTTTTATTTTTTATTAAAATACTAGAAAAAATCGACCCAACTTCGAACTAGCTCCGGGATTCGATCCCGTGAATTTATTCTGTGCCCGTGATCTTTCATTGTGCAGGCGAATGCTTTGACCGCTGAGCTACTTATAGATGTAAGGAGACAGGTCGAATTTCTCAAGTTCTTTCCCTGAACAGTCGCGAGTCCGAATCTCGCCCAAGCTAGGAGGCGGGTAGATTTTTATTACAAGTATCACTATAGTATTTTATACTAAAGTCCTTTCCGCCGCGTCTGACAAACTGTGTGTTAGCGACAAACTAAAAAACTAAGTAGGTACTACACGGATTTTCAAGCGGTTTCCACCAAAAGATAGAGTGATTTCTGAGAAAGATTTAGGTACATAATTTGTCCAGGTTTTGAATAACGATAACATAAATTCAAACACTTTTCTTTCTGACACCGATGACGGGACTCACTTGATGCAATTACCCTCGCCACGCCTCGCCCCCCGCTATGCGGTCGGGCGTGCATCCATCCCAGGGTGCGATTCTCTAATGAGTAATGAAGTTTCAACGTCGTCACTTCGTCTTTCACTTCGATTCTTTATGTCAAATTTATAACAAACAAGTGAAAATAAAGCGAAACGTCGAGTTTGTTGATCGTACAACTGGCAATTTGCAATTTGCATCCGGGCGAAGGCTACTTTCAATATAATTGTGAAATTTAGTATTTTGTTGTAAACATTTTTGACGTTGATGTTTTCGCCAGTTCGTTTCTTTGAGCATTAGTTTTCTCTAATTTTTTTTATTTATCTATTTTGTCTAGCAACGACACTAGGTAATTATTTGTAAATGCGTTGCTTCTGTTAAGGCTGATGAGTTTTTATTCGCTTGTTTTTCTTGTCAGTTAAAATATGTTAAAATGATTGGTTAAAATGCTGGATTTTTCTTTAACCTATATGAATAAAAAAATTTGTCCTCGACTTTGACTTTAGTATTTGATTGAATCGATCGGGCGTCTCTTGGCGGAAGTCTCATTTATTTAACATAAAGTTACATCTAGACACTATCATACCTATTATATATTGCATATCCAGTGCGCCCATTAGCTGTTGACTGATGCAAATGCATCCCGGTGCAGGGCCCGCGGGAACTAGGAAGTCTCTGATAGATTTTGGAGGCGGTGATTGTTATTAATACACAGTTACACCGTTTCGATAGTAATCCTAATGTAGTTTATAGTGCGACAAACATTTCTGTTCCAGCGATAGTCTTCAGAACTAAAACATTTTTAATATGACAGTCCGTTTTGACAGTTTATTTTGTACTGCAAGTGGCTCCGCTGTCACGGCTGCAGGGACTAAAATATCGATAAAAAAATATATCGATATAAAAAAATATCGATAAAATTTATCGATATTTCTATTATCGATAATTATATCGAAAAAAATATCGATAATTAATAATCGATAAGGCCTTGCTGCGTCATACCATGTATGCATGTTGCCAACTTTACGTCCGTCTGGATATTGTCTGGTGTGGTGTGGTGTGTGTGGCTCACACACTCACACGCCACACACATGGGGCGCGCCGTTGCTGTTATTTATCTTTTACTTATATTCTTTTAGCGCATTATCGTTATGTATGATTAATAACTATGTTAGTATTGTTTTATAATAAGTGATTGACATGCGTTAGAAAATGAATCCTTATAACTGAATAAAAAAATTACCGGATAGTCAACCATTTTTTAAATTTTTTGATGTCGTTTTTTATTTAACTTAGTGCTACTTTTGGCGGCGCATCAGATATTGAAGATGACCATATATTATGACGTGCCAGATTCTTTGGTGGTAGATTTTTATTGATGATATCCACCATATTCCATCCAATCATCCTAAGAACGTATGAATCTGGAACCCATCATTCTTTGGTGGGGAGATTAAAATTAAAATATGTTTTATTTTAATTAATAATGTCTCGGAAGTATTCATTTAAACATCGTGTCCTAAACGATTAATAATTGTCCTATTACACCAAAAAATGTAAGTATTTAAATTAAAATTTTAAAACATAAGAACCTACAAAACTTTATTTTAAAATTTCGCTTTTTATTAACCGGTAAAAACGCTCTTCGCCATGTTCTGACGTCATAAAATTTGTAACCAGCCACTTGACAGTGTTGACAGTGTCAAGTGGTTGTTTACTTACCTTAGGGTAGTTCCACTTAACAAAGATCTTTCTCCAATATGCATTTAATTAAAGAAATTTGAAGACTTTGACGTTCAATTTTATACATTCAACATCCATCTTTGATAAGTGGAATACACCCTTACTTATAAAAAGTGAAAGTGACGTTTATTTGTTTGCAAATTTAGAAATCCAATACGTCTCAACATAGTGTAGGCAATGAACAGATTCTTTGTATGGAGACCCATACACTAATTCCTCGCTGAGTTATAAAATAGCATGAGCCATAAACTTTTAAATGATTATCCAAAAAAAAAACTCACACGGAAATTAGGTATTTATACATAAATATACAAATCTGTTAATATATTGAACCGAGTAATTTCTCAGTCCAAATTTATTTTACCAAATGAGTTATTTATACTAGTGTGTGATACTTGATGAAAATCCAAAACTTTTTTCAAACATGAGTATGCTTGGCAAAATGGTATAATTCCGTTAAAAAGTTCGACAGAGTCATTTTTCAGTCCAAGTCACCCCATTTTGTTTTATTTTTTTGGGTATTTCATATTATTGTTTTTAGACGTTACATGAATATGTCCGGTTAAGAAAATTTTGACGGAGCATTTTTCCTAAAAAAGATATCAATGAAATAAGACTTTCATTAAAAAATACGTAATCTTCTATTATTATTATTTTTTGGAAATTTATACCATACTTTTAATTTATTAATACTTTATCATGATGTAAAGTTTTTCTGACTGAGGAATTACTGTGGGGGTCAACTAGCTTCATTGACTACACTAACATGGATGACGTGTTTTCATCAGTTCATATAAAAAATAAAAAAAAATATTTTTAAAATTATTTTTATTTATCAATTTTGTACTTTTATTTCATTATATCGCTATATTACGTTTTCCTAAGCCAAATATTTTTTTTTTATTTTTTTTCGGTGATGTGATGGAAATTTTCATTCGATGAATCAAATTAAGTACGAGTCAAGTAGCCTATTAATAAATATTTTTTGTTTTAAGTATTAATGATGACATTGAAGTATTCATTTGAATTGTAATAGCATTTATTTATTAGAATTTTTTTAATTGGTTAGTAAACAAAGAATGTTTTATTTTCATTAATTGAAGGAGGTAATTTATTATATGTTTTAATAGATGAATGTTATGTACTATTAGATGTTAGTTTTAATCTGCAACTTGGCAACATTAACTTATTTTTGTATCGAGGTGGATGGATTTCGATGGAATATCTTGTCGTTTTGTGTAAAATTCGCTATGTTTGCGTACAAATTTGCAAACTTCGTAAATATACAAACACGGCAGGGGCAATTTCTAGAAACTGTGTCTATGTGAACTTGATGACAGATAAATATATAAATAAATAAATAAATAAATCAGCCTGGGTCGTCCCACTGCAGGGCAAAGGCCTATATATAAGTATTTAAATATTTTTTGTTTGTAAACACATACTTATTATACATAGAAAACACCCAGACCAAGACGAATAGACATGTTCATGCACACAAATATTTGTCTTGTTCGGAAATCGAACCCGAGACCTCTGGCGCGGAAGGCAGGTAGTTTGCTCCTGCGCCAAATCGGTCGTCAGGTATCGTCAGATAAATATAAGTACTTATTTTAAAATAAACAAATACAAAAGTCACTTTACCGTGCGTACGAAGTCGCGGGCAACAGCTAGTATTGATATAAAAACATATATTCAAACAAAGCTTCAAATAAATTCAACAAAATGCTATCAAAAAGAAGTCGTAATGCATTCGTATCGAAATTTGTTATCGTATTGGGTCATTACTTACGATGTATTCGTCATTCGTATTGGTATCATAATAGCCACAAATAGGGTAAATTACTAAAATACGCAAAGAACGCATTTTAGTTGGTAGCTATCTGCCGCTTGCCAAAACGCTAAACAAAATCAAACGCTTGTCGTCTTGCCGTTGTTGTCGCTCCGACGATAATCCCCCGATCCGATCCTCTCGCCCTGCTAAGTTTGGCAACGTCGCGCGTCGCACTCGCACGTTTCGTACATTATCGATATTAAAATATCGATAAAATTATCGATATTTTAATCGCTATTTCGTATCGATATCCAACTATCGAAATTTTATGCTTATATCGATATTTTTCAAATATCGATATAAGTCCCTGCACGGCTGTCACCAGGAATGTGGGACTACAGCACGCTCGGATTAGGCACACAGACGTCCTACATATTTTATCGCTGTAACTCGGACTAGGCACACATGTGTACCTAAACAACTACTCGAAAAATGCTGTTACAGTGTAATAAATTTCGAATTCCGCCACTACAAGTTCGAGACTGACGGGTGTCATGTTGCATCAAATCTCCGAGCGTACAGGTTATTAGATAGTTTTAATTTTGTCAATATATGGCCTTTTGTTAATTTATTCAGTCTCATTTCTCATAATAGATGGCGTTGACTTTGAAGTGATTTTTGTTTGCAGTTTATTTTTTAAATGGACGTAAAATTTTTTGAAAGAAGTGGTTTAATTTTCATTTTTAGTGTTAGAAATCTACCATAAGAAACCGCACAATATACCTACAAGCAAAGCGCAATTTGCAACGACTACAACTGTAGCCTATATCTTATTTAGAATACTCAGACTAGCACCACCATACAACTCTTAACTGTTATGGAGTTTAACCTTCCACCATCAGCTTACCAAAATTACTTGAAAAACTACAGTGTCTCCATTAGCCGTTGACTGATACAAGAACATCCCGGTGTAAGCCCCACGGGATATAGGAAGTCTCTAATAGGTTTGTACACAGCTTTTGTTATTACTTTATATTGTTTGGTAAAAATCCTACTTTATCCTCATTTTGATTGGTTGACCAACCCGATGGCCCAGTATAAAAATATACTTATACCTTTATACTAGCCATCCACCCGCGGCTTTGCCCGCGTGGACTACACGACGCGACGACGTTATCCCGCGGGAATGTGATATTTTTCAGAAATAAAAAGTACTCTCCGGCTGCAAAACTGTCCCCGTACCAAAAATTACGTTGATCCGTTACTCCATTTTGACGTGAAAGACGGACAAATACACATACACACACTTATTCACATTTATAAGGAAATGTGTGTTTCGTTTCTGGGTGTTTTTTAAATTATTCTAATGTTTTGATTGTTGTGTCATAGCTGTAAGTTACAATGTAAAATGAATATAGAATTTATGGTTCATGTTAACGTATTTAGGTGCAACAAAATACAACTACCTTGCTTCAAATGCGATAGCATTTGCGAGAGACAGACCGTTGTATTTTGTATGGGGGTTAATTTCGTATTTTTAGTTTTTAGAACTATGATAAATATACTATACTATAAGTAATATGATAAAGTTGCAGATCAAGGTTTTATAACATCTTGAGAGTTTCATTATCAAATATATTAATTCACGTGGGAAGGTTGTAAACGTGTAGTCTCCATAAGGTGCAGCGCAGACGGCACACTTTTGTGTCATCGAGTCCGCGGAGCACAAAAAATCTGCATGGCGCGCAAAAAGTCGGTCGCGGATTTTTCACAGACTCAACGCACACGACGCACATTCTCGATCACTCTGTCGGCTGAACTGTAGGGACGTAGACGCTATGGAAATACGCTATGGACAGACTAAAGTGTGCGCCGTCTGCGTTAGCGTGCGTTGAAGCAACGTTCTATTTTTTCGCACACTTTTGTGCGGCGCGGCGCGACGCGGCGCGGCGCGGTCTGCCCGAATTACACGGATTTTTTGTCCCCGGACTTTTTGCGTGTCGTGTGCGTTACTGCATATAATTGCATTGGTTCTATTTTCACAGACTAAAAAGTGCGTCACGGATTGTTTGTCGTCTGCGCTGCGCCTAATTTTGGAGGTCACCCGCTATTTTGATTTCGACGGCAGGTTTTATATCAGTTTTGTGCAATCAATAAATAGGTACGAGTTAATCAGATAGCTGTACAAGTGCACATACATTGACCCAATTCGATAAGTGCATTAGCTACCGCTTCTGTGGTCTAGTGGTACACACCACCACCGGTATCAAATCCAGAGGTCCCGGGTTCGATTCCCAGTGGCGGTACTTATTGTATTCAGTTTAGTTCGTGGTAGGACTTGTTCAAAGTCCGCCTGGTTAGCTACAACTGTCATATCTAAGTCTGACGCCAACAACGATGTTATCAGCATTATTGTGTTCCAGTACTGGTTGTACACGAGGAAAACTATATTTTCTTTAATTTCTCGTGTCTGGTTGTATGTGGTAACATAACCATCGTTGTTTCCCATTACCACATCACAAGTGATTTAAATCCTTAATTGGGGATTAAAGCTGTCAAAGTATCTAATATCATTTGTTTAATTTTATAGTATGAATGTTAGTCCCGGGTAGGAATATTAATACCTGATTACCTAAACGCAATAATATCTATAAAGACGAGCAGGTTTTACACAGACACTCTATTGCGGGTGATACTGTAATGGTGTGCAAGAGAGCGTGTGTGTGGGAAAGAAATTTAGCTTAAACAGCATAAAACAGACAACCGCGTGTGATTGCGGGTGTGGGCTTTCCCGCACGCAATCCTGCGCGCTAAGGCGATACTCGGAAAAAATATGCTGAAGCGAGATAGCATTTAGAAAACGGCGCGCGCGGGAGTGAGACCGATTTTTCAGATAAGGCAAAAAACACAAAATTACTTCGTATTAAAAACTATTGGTATTTTTTTTTAAATGCTTCTATACTATCCTAATATTATTATTGGTGTCCACTAATTAAACCAATTTGCAATAGTATTTGTGACACCATTTAAGAATAATCTTGAAATTTCGTATTTTCAGAGGTCTTTTCGAAAAGAAAAATTGTCGAGGCAAAATCATAAAATCGTGTTTCTGAAACTATACGAATCTAGATAAAGGTATGAAATATATATCTTATTACCAGATTTGTAACAACTCTAACCGTCCTATAGTTTTATATCAAAAAGTCCATACTTTTTCCGAGTAGCGCCTTAATGTCTGTTTAAAGGCTTGGCGCAATCGCCCGCGGGATCACTACCTCTGTCACTACTGTTGAATAGCTGAATAACTGTTATGAATAGGTGAAGTCAATTTTTAGATATTGACAACAGCCTTATCCATTTGTTAATTTGAAACATAAATCGTTCGGTTCCGATGCAGTAGCGGTTACGTTTACGTTCGATTGCAAACGTAACATAAGATCGTATTCTACTATTTGAAACTAAACGTAAGCCGAAACGCTACGTTAATTGAATGGAAAGGATTGTCTACTAATTGGATCAGGCGGTTCATTTGACAGATGAAACGTTCGACTTCGATTACGTTTCGGCACTTTCGGGTGCTTTCGGCTCACAGAAATGTCAAAATGTTAGCAGATTACGATTAAAAATGTGATAGTAAAAAACTACGAGCCCTATAACACTATAAGTAGCTTTCAGGCAGGAAATCTCAACTTTAGATTTATGTTCGATCAATCGATAAGTTGAATTGAAACGCAACCGTAAATGAATGAGTAGAATGCGAAATGTGAAATTTAGTTATATTTTGACTGTCGTTGTCGTTGTCGTTTACGTAGGTTAACAAATTGAGGTCCAGGTCAACTCTCATAAATTAGATTGTCATTTAATTTTTAAATGCAATTCAATTTTGCAACCCTGAATGTTTTCTTTAATGCAATTTAATTTCTGTAAGCTTTGTTTTGTTTTATGTTATTGAATCATTCATCGCTGAACCACAGCGATGCGAAAGGTTGCAATCTAATTTTGGATACGTTCCGTTCCGCGGTCGCGCCCAAACTGTTGAGGAGCACGCAAACTCTTGCTCCAAAGTAATTGGTGGTAACTTTTCATTTCGTGAAACGGGACGTGATAATGGAGCGTCCCCTGTTTATTAGCGATGGCTGTTTGAATGTTAACATATTAATGAGGATAGTTATCGATCATAGCACTTATGACATCAGCATTAGTCATGTTTTATAGGGCACTTACACATTGCGACTTTTTGTAGCGATACCAGTCGCGATGCAGCATCGATATGGTCGCAAATCGTCTACCTTTACACGCACGCAACTCAAAGGAGCAATAGTTATATAGTAGTCGCGAATCCGTAGCTATCTGCGTAGCTGCAGTCATCAAATATTTGTTGATCGCTGGTGACGCCGTGTAGTCGCGCGACGGTAAAACTCGCGCTTGTATCGCTACGAAAAGTCGCAATGTGTTACTTACTTAGTCTTCACTGCTAGACATTATGACCTAATGACGGCGGAGAGAGCAAGAAGCGAGGGGTTTAGTGGGTATTCCCCCTCCCTGATCACTCATCGAGTATCTTACAATGGATGGAGGATCAGGAAGTGGCCAGGAGAGTCCCACATAACCACTGTCCGCACACCGCACGCGGACGGGGTATGCGTAAATGCATTCTACTCACTATAAAAAATAAAAAAAAGTCTTCACTGTTAGAACTTCCTTATGGATAAACAAGAATAAAGCGTTGAGTACTAGCTTGTCCTCTGAAGCACGCATAGAGCTAACTTATAATCTGCGTATAATAAAAAAAACAGTAATTAAAATGATCGATCATACCTACTGCTTTTCCAATTTCTTTAAATTTTTGATCATTAAGACGACGAACAAGACAAAATTATAAAGTACTTATAGCCAGGTTTTACTTTATTTATTTATATTGACTACTGCCAGGCATGCAAATGACTTTGGGAACCGAAGGCCTAGCTTCTTATCTATTACTAGTGGATCCTCGCGGTTTTACCCGCGTGGTACCCGTTCCCGTGGGAATATCGGGATAAAATATAGCCTATGTCACTCGGGAAGACTGTAGCTTTCTAACGGTGAAAGAGTTTTCGAAATCGGTCCAGTACTTTTTGAGTTTATTCGTTACATACAAAAATACAAATCTTTTTATAATATTAGTATAGATCCTTCTAGGAGTAAGACTAGGAGACCAAACACTTTCACTCTGCTTTCACTACGTTCAGCGGAAACACTCCAAACAAATGTAGTCCCGTGTTACCTTCTTGTATATTCCCAGTAGAGCAATATAGGCACGTCCCTCTGTTTACCTTTTTTTATAAAATAATTAACAAGAGATATGAAAAAAACTTTAAAATCTTAAAAAAAAATGGTCAGATCTTTCGCTGTGTGCAAACATCCAGAAAATAAATTAGGTAAGTATATAAAAAGGAAAACATAGAAACACGGCCAAAGCCTTTCTTGAATTTTTGTTGATAAAAAAAAATAAACGGACAAGTCTCAGATCATAGTATGATCTGAGGGACAAGTGGTTCAAGCTGCAGTTATCTCTATCTCGCTCTGCTGGAAGAGCAATAGAGAGAGAGAGAGTGAGAGTTTCCTCTTAAACCTCAGATTATCTCAGCTTGTTCAACCGTTGAAGTAAAAGAGCTAAAGTTTTCAAAATTATCGTTACGAAAGTTTTCATGTACAATGATGCTAGACCAAAGTTAACAGTCTTTGTGTATACTTAAACTTAATGATCATTGTGCCTTCTAAAACAAAGTTAAAAGTCGCGTTAAGAAAATGTGTGAAGTTGTTTAACTTGGTTAAGTTAGCCTTTTTGGAAACTTAATTGTGAGGCAAAGAAAAACTGGCTAACTGACGAAGATTTTGTTAGTGTTAGCTGTGTTGCTTAAATAAGAAAGTTATGTTTCTTTGTTGGACTGGATGAGCCTGAGGCACAGTGGTTAGCGCGCTTGGCCTGCGATTGTTGACGTAAAGCAAATTTCGCAATGGTCGGTCACGGGATGGGTGATCAAAAATTTTGTATTTCAAGCTCCTCCGTGATTCGGAAGGCACGTTAAGTTGTTGATCCCGGCTGCATTTCCAGTCGTTAATACCCACCAAACGACATTGGGCCTGCGTAGTGGGCTTGGCCCATTCTCCTTATCCATAAATGGCTGATGATGTTTGACTGGCACGGTTATGAAGAAAGGTAGGCACCCTGTCTTATGAGCTCGTGGTTGAAGGTTTGATGCACACCGACAAAAGTTAGAAAGTTGTTTTCCCGCGTCCAAATGTTATATTGTGCACTAGCTTTCCGCCCGCGGCTTCGCCCGCGTGAACTACACGACGTTATCCCGCGGGAATGTGATATTTTTCCGGGATAAAAAGTAGCTTATGTTCCTCTCCAGGCTACAAAGTATCTATGTTCCAAATTTCAGCCAAATCCGTTCAGCCGTTTTTGCGTGATTGAGTAACAAACATCCAAACATCCAAACATCTAAACTTTCACATTTATAATATTAGTAGGAAGTAGGATCATTGACGTAGCTATAGTAGTAGGTAGTCGTATCAGTGAAAATATTTTATAACATGATTATTTACCTACAGCAGTATTTTGTTCTTGACTTTAAATGCTTTTCATGATTTCTTTTAATTCATTTGAGAAAATTCTTAGGTGTTTTAATAATATGAAAAAATGCAGTTACTCTAGGTCTACCCTGAAACGTTTATTTACTGAAAAGAACTTGCGAACTGCTAAAGTAGCTCTGTCTGTTGTTCATGCCTAGAGTACTGTACCAATTAGATTTTAAGTAAAGAATCAAAGAAAAGAAGAGAGTAATAAATGAAAAAAAAAAGAAAAAATGTTTATTTCAGTTACAAACCAAATTGTACACAATAAATCATTATGGTAACATTCCCTTTAAGAATATAAAATACCTGTATTGAGAAGTTACCGCTCTTCCAATATGATGTAACATTTACGTAATTGTGTAATTTTTAGTTTAACTAGGTATGTAATTTTTAGTTTAACTAGGTACTTATATAAAAATAAAATGCATGCAACACTAAGAAAACGTGTATTGTATGGATGTATGTTGTGTGTATGTGTGAGTGTAATGAATGTATGTGTTGTGTTTGTATGCGCTGTGGTGTGGTGTGTTGTGTCTGTTTATGTAACGAATGTTATGTGTGTTATAATATTATATACAGGATAATTTATGTGTTATTATCACTGTAATTAACATTGAATTAAAAGTAGTTTTGTCATATTTGTATTCATTTAATTTCTACAGAAATCTGCTATTAAACTTCAATAAAGGTCATCATTTCAACCGTACGACGCACACTGCTGGGCATAGGCCTCCCCCAAGGATCTCCACAAAGATCGGTAATGCGCTGCTCACATCCAGCTGCATCCCGTGAACTTGACCAGATGGGGGCCTGCCCACGGAATGTCGTCCGGTACGCGATCGCCATTCGAGAACCTTTCCGCCCCAACGGCCATCGGTTCTCCGCACTTTGTATCCCGCCCACTGCCACTTCAACTAAGCAATCCTTCGGTCGGCTGTTTTTGTTCTCCCGCGGACCTCATGTAGTCCATTAAAATTAAAATTTGCTAGTCACATAGTTATTGCCACATAGACTAGACCGTGTTCAAGACCTAATTATTGTTTGATCGATAACTTCACCATAGAAACCGGAAATGCTACCTCAAATGTGTATATTATTAAATATTCGAATGGCTTTCATTAAATTATAACTTCAATGCTAGGACATTAATTGCCCTAGGTACAGTAGGTATGCAAAAAAATAGTGTTTTTCACTAAATCGAAACACACAGTATAGGGAAAAAAATTGTACGAAAATCTCCATACAAAAAGGAAATTTGATTTACTTTATATCTTCTCCTAGGCGTTTTCTAATAATGTTATGTTTATGTTAATATGTTTCTTTTATATTATCGGGATGTGCAAACATTTATTCACGAAAACCAATTTTGTTTTCCAAGAATTGCAAAAACATAACCTTCTTATTTGTGCAAATAATTAAATTAATGCGTGCTCCAGTAGTACTCTACACTAAAAGGTTGAGACACAATGATATATTCGCTCAAATATAAAAATGCATTCTCATACTGTTCCCAGAAAGTAAAATATTTATACTCCAATCTACACAAAACTCTTAGTACCTGGCTCTGCAAGAGACACTCTTATTTGTTACACTATAGGAGCAAAACCAAATCCAAAATGTCAACCCGATGTGTTGTACATTGTACGTAATATCGTCTAAGCAACACATGTTTACCCACAGTATTTTTATTGGGCTGGCTTGACAAAAAGGTTAAGAGGGGTTTTTATGTTAGTGGTCGTCAAACTAAAATGTGACCCGGCGATACCCTTAGGGTACCCCGCAAGAAGTTATAATAAATGAGAAAGTGTCCGAGTCATGGTCTAGGGTTAGAAATTACTGGCTTTAAATATAAATTAACTAGCAACCCGCCCCGAGTTAGCACGTGGGCTATGTAGACGCTTTAAACCACAAAAGACGGTCAAAAAAATCTCGTACGTTTAACTAACACGTTCTAACTCGTAGCTGCGCAGCCACACGAGTATACTCGTAGCTTTTTTTATCCTGTTTGCTACCACACAAAATGTAAGATACAAGTAATTTCTTAGTTACTATCTTTGTCTTACTGTACCCTGGATTTTCTGAAAATGACTTTTTTATTTCCAATGTCAGAGAATCCATTTCTGTCCTCCTTCCTCTGACAGCTTAAAAACTTAAAGAAATCTAATAAATGTAACTACGAGAATCCTCGTAGTTGGTACTGGACGCTGGATCATGTACTACGAACTACGAGTATACTCGTAGTTGGCAGTGAACGTGTTAAAACATCGCGTCCGTGAATATAATTAATATTAATAATAGCGCATAAAAATCCGTTGCGAAATCGTTGATTTTGTATGCGTTTCAGTTCTTTTAAATTACAACTTTATGAATTTAAAGGTTTGGTTAGTTTTTTGGGCAGTTTGAACTCAAATTCAGTAACAAAACTTTGTGTGAAATTATGCTTTGAGTCGGTCAATTAATTATAAAAAAATAAAACCGCCTTCTAAAAAACCACATCAAAAAAGTAAGAAATAATTCCTCACCAAATAAATAACGTAAGTACTTTGAAGTCGGGCGTGAAACATGTACAATTTTTTGTTGTTTTTGTTAAGACCCGCCCGACTTCAAAGTACTTACGTTATTTATTTGGTGAGGAATTATTTCTTACTTTTTTGATGTGGTTTTTTAGAAGGCGGTTTTATTTTTTTATAAAAATAATTTTTATTTCACTCTTTTTAGTGCATCGTGCAGGCAATTTACGTGTTTTCTGGTAAATAGGTATGTGATCAAACTCAAAACCTCCTTTTTCGAAGTCGGTTAAAATACCTTGAGGTATCCCCTTTTTAACAAAACAAGAATCATCTAAATCGGTTTATAAACAAAGAAGTTATGCCTAAAGATACGTATTAAATTCACATAAAGTGGTGACGAAAACGACAGTATTTTCAAGATTTCCTGAAAACTACTGAACCGATTTCAAAATTTCAAAAAATGGGACCAACTTGGAAACCAACCTGATGTAATAACGTTTGAACCATTTCAATCGGTTCAGCCGTCTTCGAGTAATCGGTGGACATACATAAAAAAAAAAAAAAAAAAACATACATACAGACGAATAGAGAACCTCCTCCTTTTTGATTTAGAAGTCGGTTAAAAATAACTGAGACAACTCGTAGAAGCGAATCAGCCGAACGGATTTGAATGAAATTTGGGACAAAGCTAGAAGTACAATAATAGGATAAAGTGGCCTTTAAATATATTATTCCTAGCTCCAATAGAATACAACGTAATAAGACTTGATTCTGACTGATATAATAAAAGGATCAGACAACACCAAATCGTGATTCATGAACTACCTTTTTTGCTAAAAATATTTTTTCTTTACATCTCTTGTATTTGTAGGTTAATAGTAGTTAATAGTAGGTTAATAGTATATATATAAAGTATATATAGTAGGTTAATAGGTTATTAGTAGGTTAATGACTAGATTTTTTTATTATTTTCCCTATATTTCTTTGTAAAATCTAGTCTACATAATATACGATTATACATAAAATAAATTCCCTAATGTACTGCTTTTGGAGCGCTCTGATCTGAAAGACGCGATTACGCTTTGAAATCGTCAAAAAAAACCTCTATGTGCTTTTATAGACGTATCACAAATATTGCAGTAAAATGGTTTCTACAGACAAGCGACAGAATGCGACAGGTCGCGACAGTAGGTGGCGACAGTCGCCGATAACAGGCTTCCGACTAAGCCTACGGTCGGCAACAGTCTACGAACGCAAGTCATCGGTCATATCGGTCATTTTGCTGTCCTCTCTGCGGGGCACTGGTGACACTTATGGATAGACTAGCCTTCCGCCCGCGGCTTCACCTGCGAAGACTACACGACGTTATCCCGCAGGTATGTGATATTTTTCCGGGATAAAAGTAGCCCATGTCACTCTCCAGTTCCCAAACTATTCCCGTACCAAAAATCACGTTAATCCGTTGCTCCGTTTTGACGTGAAAGGCGGACAAACAAACTAACTTCTCACAGACACACTGTAGCTCGTCTGTTAAAGCTTTTAAAGAGACACTGATATACATATATCTGTCTCGTTCCTCATTACGCTAATAACTGGGAGCTGAACCTATTCATTAGGGAATGGTTAATTAATGATGATTATTGCTTCCCGCTCTAGATTATTAAGGAGCGTCCCATTTCACGCCGCCGGGTTTTGGGAAATGAAGTAATAAATGTAAATATTTCAAAGATATCGAAATACCTATATTTGCATTTTAAAAGACTGATACCCATACTAATATTTTTAAAATGTGAAAGTGTTTGTTTGGTTGTTTGTTTGTTTTTGTCCGTCCCTCAAAACGGAGCAATGGATCAACGTGATTTTGGTATGGGGATAGTATGCGAGCTTTTTATACCGGAAAAATATCAGGCTCCTCCGGGATAACGTCGTGTACTCTTCGCAGGCGAAGCCGCGGGTAGAAGGCTAGTTGATAATAAAAGGTCGGATCCAAGTTTAAAAAATAAAATATTTTTTTAAAACTTAAATACGTCATTTATATAACGTCTCGATTTACAAAAAAGACAAGCAATAAATCGGATTGGGTATAATCCCACACGTTGTATTTTTTTATTATTATGGGATTGCTCTTCTCCGAGAAGCAAAATGACATCGACGATGGGGTCAGCTTAAGCTTAAAACATCCGGGTTGAATGTTCTCGGAAACACAGATGCTGGGAGCCTCACCTCCCTGCGTCTGTGTTTCCGTTGTTTACTTAAGTGGTTAATTAATAAGCATGGCATGTGGTGTTTGTTTGTAATCATTATCATCACCATAACATGTCAGCCGAACAATGCTCACTGCTGGGCATAGGCCTCCTCCAAGGATATCCACAACGATGGTTCCTGCGCTGCCCGCAACCAGCGGCTTCCATTGACCTTGACTAAATCGGCAGTCCACCTTGTTGTAATATGTACAATACAAAAATACAAGTGTGTGTTATATTGTACAATTAGATCATAAGTGTTTAACTCTGTTTTAAACAGGAAATATCAATCTATACTAATATAATAAAGCTGAAGAGATTGCTGTTTGTTTGAACGCGCAAATTTCAGAAAGTACTAGACCGAATTGAAAAATTATTTTTGTGAGGGATAGTTCATTTATCGAGGGAGGCTATAATGCTATATTTTATTCCAATATTTCCACGGGAACGGGTACCATGCGGGTAGAACTGCAAGGATCCGCTAGTTGTAACTTTTGCTGGCACACCTAAATAAAAAAAAAATTACTTAGGCACATTGTTTATAGTTCAACTATCAAGTGTGATGTGCCCTCGTCATTACATTATAATGACCACGGGCGTCGACCTCCCTCATTTAATAGATATTTAGCAACGCACCCCGCGCTCCGCAAATTAGATTCATTACCGTATACAGGCGGAGGGCCTGTGTACAGTTTGAAACACATAAAAGCTATACAATTTCCTTACGAAAATCACCCTTGTTACATCTAAACTATACTTAGTTTAAAAAGCCAAAGTTTGTTTGGATATTTGAGGAAATTTCTAGAAATTATTTTAGCAGGGGAATGCTACATTATTCCTGAGTGACAAAAACAATATTTTATCACGATATTCCCACGGGAACGGACACCACGTAAAAACCGCGGGAAGCTACTACAGTGCCACAATCTTTTCTGTTCCGGTGACAGCGGCGCTATGTACGTTTTTATTTTTTTTGTAGCAATTTATCCAGCCCTGACTTCTAAGACCTTCAGCCGCAATCAGCGCTATGGTTAGACATCAACTTGACAGCAAAATGACATTAAAAAAAACATGCTAGTTTCACATTTTGGCCACCGGAACAGAAAAGATTGTGGCACTGTAATATTATAAATGTTTATGTTTTGATGTTTGTTACTAAACTTATGACGCCAAAACGGCTGAACGGATTTGGCTGACATTTGGAACACATATACTTTGTAGTCTGGAGAGGAACAAAGGCTACTTTTTATCGCAGAAAAATATCACATTCCCGCGGGATAACGCCATGTAGTTCATGCGGACAAAGCCGCGGGCGGAAAGCTAGTAGAATATAATTTAAACTCGATATTTATACTGGAACGGGTACTACGCGGGTAAAACCCCCTAGTTTACAATAAGACCACACTCAAGGTAAAGGTGTTAAGTTTGAAATGAGGTCAACAGTACAATACATGTACCTATAGCACTCTCAACTTCATAGTATGGTTTGTTTACTTTTCGAGATGGAATACAACGTGACTTTGTTTGTGCGGTAAATAATATGGTGAAGTCACGTTTTGCATACTAGAACAGTTATATTTGAGTTTAGCGATGACAGTATTGTTTGTTTTAATTACTTTAAAATTTTTCAATGAAGTAATAACTATTATTCATAATTATAATTAATTATAATTTATGAATTTCAATTCTTATAAATATTATAGATAGCATAGAGAAAAGTCTGAAAATATTTTATGTGATAGAAGTTTATGTAAAAACTAGCTTTCCGCCCGCGGCTTCGCCCGCGTGGACTACACGACGTTACCCCGGGGGAATGTGACATTTTTCCGGGATAAAAAGTAGCCTATGTTCCTCTCCAGGCTACAAAGTATCGGTGTCCCAAATTTCAGCCAAATCCGTTCAGCCGTTTTGGCGTGATTGAGTAACAAACATCCTAATATCCAAACATCTAAACTTTTACATTTATAATACTAGCTTTCCGCCCGCGGCTTCGCCCGCGTGGACTACACGACGTTCTCCCACGGGAATTTGATGTTGTCCGGGATGAAAAGTAGCCTATGTTCCTCTCCAGGCTATAAAGTATCTGTGTCCCAAATTTCAGCCAAATCCGTTGAGCCGTTTTAGCGTGATTGAGTAACAAACATCCAAACATCTAAACATCCGAACATCTAAACTTTCACATTTATAATATTAGTAGGATTAAGTAGGATTACAGGAAAAATAAAACGATGTCTCGACATAGTAAACTTTTACACTAATCACCAACCTAAATTGACCTAAAACTGCAATATTCTATACCGCACATTTTTTGACGAATATTTGCCTCGCCGATGATTTTTTTTTTATGATTGTACGGAACCCTCGGTGCGTGAGTCCGACTCGCTCTTGACCAGTTTTTATTTGTTATTAACTTAAATATCTTTTGTTTCAGGTCCCAACCCAAAACCAAGACATTATGTTATAGTGTGAAGTGACCCGTTACCGTAGTGTCGTTAAACGTTAGAATTTATACACTAGTGTCAAATTAGTTCATAGATAAGTGCGCCAAAATGGGATGCAATACCAGTTCGGAGGCCAAAGGCGAAGCCAAAACTAACAAAGATGATAAGGAGCATGCGGAGAAGAATCACACCAATGCTGACGCAGGTACGGCTAATTTTAGAGCTTTTTCTACTTTTTGTTTATGAAATGAAAGTAAGTACCTACAACGAATGAAGTTACAACATAATACGTATACTTATTATGATTTCACATATTTGGAGTTAAGAGTATTTTGTAGTTAACTTTGTTAAGTTTTCTGTTATCGTCAAAAAATAAAATAGACTTATTAAACTTATTTAATTTCGTTGTGTTATAGTATATAATCATTAAGTTTGTATTTATGTATATTTAGCTTATGTTATTTATTACTATGTAGCTCCTTTCCCTATTATGCTATGCGTTTTCAGAAATGCAGTGTGACCAGTAGTGCTCTCATAAACACAGGTACCCACGGAAGATCAGCGTCGGAGTGTCTATGACATCCGACACATGCTGAGTGGATACCCTTTTAGTCCCACATTGTTATTACATGTTTACCACCTTATTGTACCGCCGGCCGAGTGTGTGTCACTAAATAAATAATTTTCTTTCTTTCTTTCTTTCTTTCTTTACTTATAGAAACATTGTAAGAACGAAAGTTATTGAAAAATGGAAAATGAAGTATTTTAGAAAAGATCGATCAGTCTCACAACTAGCTCCGATGGGACTCGAACCCACGACTTTTCGCTATCCGGGCGACTGCTCTAACCTCTGCTACGGAGTCGTTACGAGAAGCCTCGAATTTATCCAAAACTACTTACACTCTATATTCCGTAAATCAGATAGAGCTGTCGCCCGGATAGCGAAAGGTCGTGGGTTCAAGTCCCATCGGAGCTAGTTGTGAGAGAGGTCCTTTTTTTTAAATACTTCATTTTCCATTTTTCTATAAGTAATAAAAATTTCGTTGTGTCAAAAATTTTAATAACAACGAAAGTTGAATGAATTTTCATGTACTAGGGCAGGAGACCCCTTTGTAGCCACTTTTTATATGTCTTTCAAGCCCGGGAAAATGAGAAATAATAGATTTTCCATTGTTGTGTGGTCCCATTCGGCCGGGTTGGCGTCGAAACGTTCAATTACTTATAAAAAAATATCTTTTTTTAAGTTGCATTTTTCTAAAATAGTTTTTTGTTTATAACCTAAAATGCGTGAGCCCTTCAATGGCCCCAAATGCCCCGGTTTTGGCCACTTAAAGATAGTCAAACTTTTGGAAGTAGAGCGAAAAATCAAAACCAAATCCAGGTTAAATCAATATTTTCTATGCCCTAGAAACCAATCAAATGCAAAACAATAATTTTATTGTAAAAAAAACAACGGTTTACTTATACTAAATTTCATCGATAACAAATTTCTTAAAATTTGCATAGAAAATATATTTTTTTAAACTGAAAATGGCGTTTATTGAAAAAACATCGTATGACATAAGGAATTCTAACGATTGTTATAATACTCTAAAATACCTAAGTTATTTCGAAAACTTTTAGAACAAAAAGTGGCCAAAACCGGGGCTTCAGCCCTACATAATTTATTATCTATAGGCCTGTGGTTAATAGTAGTATTGTTGTAATCATGGTATTTTTGTTCAAAATGTTGCCTTTTTTACAAGCTTTTATTTAACTTGCAGTGTATGTATGCATGTATGTCCGTTCGTCAAATCTTGCGAGCTAGATTTGACCCACTTACCAATGTCCGATTGAGCTGAAATTTGGAATTCACCTTTAGTTCCGATGACAATGCAATTAAATATATAATCAGTATAGTTATCAATTCAGAATTCTTGCAAATTTTCAAGTACTATATTCTTGTTTTGTTGTGATGGTTACTTGACACATAGTGTCTTATCTATGCTTGACACTTTGTCAATGTAGGTAGGTACCATAAAGTTATAATCAGCGAGCATTTAGCGAGCGCAATCTTCATAGAGTGCGTGTCAGATAACTCTGCGACTGGGGCGTTTATGGCGCTAGTTGCAGTACATTATTTTGTTCTAAGCTTATGGAAAATATTAGTATTCGATTTTGACCCCGCGCAGACTTATCTGGCGCACTCTCTAAATTCAACTAGTAATAGAACACACGTCCCAACCCGACAGCCGATTTGAATTGGTTATTTGAGAAAGAACATGAGTCCATGTCACATAATTGCTATGGAGACAAAAAAACAGTCTGTTTGAAAAGTATGCTATAATATACTATTTACATAAATTTGAGATTATCAATAGAATATTTTATAACGAGGGACTAAACGAAGCCATTATATACCAGAGGTGGTTTGGCTCCCGAGCGTGCGAGGGAGTCAATGAAACCGAGGGTATATTAACCCTTAACCACCTAGCATAGGTCTGACAGACCCCGACGAATTTATAATCGTGAATATTGTTGAGCCCGAGCTTCGTATAAACTTGTTCGTCCATGTACCTTTTCCTCGCGCCCCCCAGTGCCGCACAACCGCTTCTTGCAGTCGGATGTTTGCGCGTTTGTATCTGGTAAGTAATAAACTGTCGCTGGGTGAAAAAATTTCGGAAAATCTGTGAGTTTAAGTCCTGGTATTTCGTTTAACTTTTACTTTTTTGGAGATTTTTATATTTTTTTTGTTTTTTGATTACCGAGTTATAAAAAAAAGTACAAATAAGTACCTACTTATGTGGTTATTATAATGGACCTCATTTTCCAACTATGTCAGTTTATAAGTATAGTGTTGATTACTTAATTGAGTTTTTCTTTTAAATGTGGCTTTTCATGTGCTTTTCTTATTTTAACAAATAGTTTAATATGTTCCTAACAGATTTTTTTATTAAAAACTTAAACTTACCTCACACAGTTTTACAAACGAGAATCATTTAGCTCCGAAGTCTCACAGACGTATGCTAGGTGGTAGTGTGACGATAACTGATGCTAGGTGGTTAAGGGTTAAGTTGGCGTTTAGTCTCGAGGTGCAAACTGTACTTTTCACTTCGAGTGCGAGAAAACTAGTCAATTTAGTACAAAAACATTTAACAAATTCTGACATTTTCGCGGTCAGTAGTAGTAGTAGTAAAAATATTCGCCCTTTTGTAGGACAGGCCAAGACATTTAGCCATACTGCCAATTATTGAGTATTATTTAATTATTATAGTTTCTTATGTTTTCATAAGAATGTAGGTGTGTTACATTCCAGTGCTCCTTGGAGTTTTTGGCGTCAAGTGTGTCAAGCCAACCTTCTCGATAATTCTTGCTGAGGTTAGTCACCACACCACTATAATAAAACACTCGGCATCACTTTACCGAGATAGCGCCTATTTTAATCATTCTACATATCGTTCAGTTGCGTAGACACTAGGGGCACAAAAACCACACCTATCTTGAGTCACAAAATCCACTATGAAACAAATTGCGATTAATTAAAATATCCACTCAACCTAACCCGCCAAAATGGCGCCAAAAACTCGCAGTAAGTTTTTTCCGCTAAACCAGTCATAAATTGACAATTTAAAACACATGGCGCCACCTTCCTTGCGGAAAAACCATGAAACAAAAAACATCTTAACATTTTCGCAATGAAGATGGTCCACACTTCACAATTAATAGTATATTCACTGGCTGTTTGAGTTTATCTAATGTCACATGAAGGAAATTAAAAAAGTAATTACATTTTACTCCCTAGGGACTAAAGTGGTTATTTAGTCCCGCTTCGTAGGGCTATATTTGCGTACTTTTAGAGCATGAGAAGTGAAATTAAAACATTAATTTAAAGTCCCTGGACTTAGGCTTTTTCTCAATTACTTAAAAAAATGACATTTAATTAAAAATGAAGTTTCCCTGTCAGTTACAGGCTACTCAAAATGGTTTTGAAGAATTTTTCGTCATTCTTTTATGACAGGTACCGTTCAATTTTTTTCAAATCCAAGACCTTTTTTTGTTAATAGGTCTTTTTCTTTACGAGCCCGTTGCATTGCATTGGCAAATCCAGGTGATTTCTGTGGGTATTTGATAAGAAAAAGTGATGTGATACAAGGCCTTGTTCAGTGATGTGATACAAAGCCTTGGCCAAGACCAGATTTGGTGTAGCTTTTTGATTTTTTGATTTGATTTAATTTTGATTTGGTACGAACGTGTGTAGCAAGGATTATATTTGCTTTACAGCAAAGTTCGTCCGCACCAAATCGGCGGTTAGGTCTGGTCTGGACGTGTGTAGCGGCTATAAGAACGAACGAACTATAAAAAAAGGAAAAAACGCGAAGTTGCTATATTCAGACCCTATGTGTCACTTTGCACATAAATAGTTCACTAAAGTCAACGACAGATGGCTCCAAGTTAATACAACCATAGTCTACCTACAGAAAAGAAAAAACCTTTTTTTCTTTATGTACTATGTTTATCAACTTTGATAGAAACTTAAATGTGTCTTGTTCTTTAGTATTTATTTTTGAAATACGTACTAAAATTTACAACTGAAAATCAGCGTTTGCTTGCGTTGCAAGACAAGTAATATGACGCTGAGCTGCGACCATTGAGTACTGCTGCGGCACGGCACACACACACATTTTTATTTTGAACTTTTTGTCTTATTGGGTCTAATTTGTGTTTTCTATTCTTGTTCGTAATACAGTGCTTCCTTCTCTTATACCTATGTGAATATGCCTTGTATTTAATGAATATGTGTGTCTGTAGTAAGAATCTACAATCTCTATTTGGTGGTAAAATATATTTGTGTGTTTGCAGACTTGATGCAGTTGAAGAGCTAGACTGTAATAAATTAACTGGCAAACGACCATGCAATAATTATGCATTAAATGAAATGAAGCAACTTAGAAACACGTCCAATAATAACTAAAAATACAAAAATAAATTATATTAAAAAAACCTTTTATTTAAAATCAAGCTTTTATTCAAATGTCCTAAAAAGAATAAAATAAACTTTGTATCAAGTCAAATCCAACAAATTTATTACATTAAACAATTTATTTGTTTTAAAAGCTTGTCGCGAGATTTTATTGTTACTGGGCTTGCACTAAACACAAATGCTTTAACTTTTATTTGACATATGAAATTAAATAAAGCGACAAGCTTTTAAAACATATAAATTGTTTAATGTAATAAATTTGTTGGATTTGACTTGATACAAAGTTTATTTTATTCTTTTTAGGACATTTGAATAAAAGCTTGATTTTAAATAAAAGGTTTTTTTAATATAATTTTTGTAAACACAAAACAAACTCGTAAGTTCTTTCATTAAGAACGCAAGCATTTGTTATTGTTTAGGATAAAACGTGCACGAGTCAAAAGGTCAAAGCACGTTTTGTCCAAAACAAACGAATTCATGAATGACGAAACCTCTTTTCCGTGGAAGCGCCATCTAACGGAATTTTCCGCAACTACTTCAACAGTTTGCTAAATAAAACTTCTTTCGGCGAGTTTTCCACGTAGGATTGCTTTCAATGCTAACACAAAGATGGCGTTTCTAATTTCCGCCGCGCCGTTCCGATCCGACCGCCCCGGTTTGGTCTGCTCCGAACCAAATCTGGGGGCCAAGTCTGCTAACGTTAAGTCACAATCGTGTCTCAATCGTGTTTCCATTGTAGTGCTTTTTTACACACTAGTTACAAGAAATGTGTACTTTTTTCACCATACTACTGATGGCCACACCACACACTACATTTACATCACATCATATTGTCATAATTCTTGTAACTAGTGTGTAAAAAAGCACTACAATTGAAAAACGATTGAGACACGATTATGACTTAACGTTAGCAGAATTGGCCCCCTGGACGTGTGTAGCCATGAAGTTTGACTTAATACTCTGAGGTAACTGGAGCTCTCACCCTGAATAAAAAAGTGTCGCCAGCAAATTTGACATTTATGTATGTAGTGGCTGTCAGCTGTCTCATATGACCATACGTATTTTTTTAAAGTGTAGGTGAGACGGAAGACAGCCACTGTGTTATTTGTGGTATTCAAAAAATTGTTCGTACTGCACTCTCCAGTTACCTCAGTATTAAGTCGAGCTTCATGTGTGTAGCGTAGTCGTCCGCGGTCCGACCATAATTATTATTATTCGTGTTTGCCACGTTTTTTTTCTTTATTTTATTTAATAACTCGCATTTTGTCGTAAAACTAAATACCTACTTAAAAAAAGCATAACAGGTCATTAAAGAGTGCTGTTTTTAGTAAATATTTAGCATGTTTTAGTATTTTAATGAAAATTACAGAAAATTAAACAATAATGAAATTTAATTCTTTATAATACCTAATAAAACAATAAAAACTGAAAATATTTTTCTCTTTAATTTTTCTATTGCAGGCGAATCGATGTTCTCAGACATCATCATCATCATTTCAGCCGTACGACGCCCACTGCTGGGCACAGGCCTCCCCCAAGGATCTCCACAACGATCGGTCCTGCGCTGCCCGCATCCAGCGGCCTCCCGCGACCACCACCAAATCGTCGGTCCACCTTGTTGGGGGCCTGCCCACGGAACGTCGTCCGGTACGCGGTCGCCATTCGCGAACCTTTCCGCCCCAACGGCCATCGGTTCTCCGCGCTATGTGTCCCGCCCACTGCCACTTCAACTGAGCAATCCTTCGAGCGATGTCGGTCGTTTTAGCTCTCCTGCGGATCTCATCATTTCTGATTCGATCGAGCAGGGAAATACTAAAAGCATCGCTCTCTCCATTGCTCGCTGGGTGACCTTGAGCCTTCTTATGAGACCCATAGTAAAAGACCACGTCTGGCTTCCATAAGTCATAACTGGCAACACACACTGGTCAAAGACCTTAGTCTTGAGACATTGAGGAATTTTGGGCGCGAATATATGCCGGAGCTTCCCAAACGCTGCCTATCGGAGCTGGATTCGACGAGAGATCTCTTTCTAGAAGTTGGACTTATCTAATTAGATTGTCTATCCCAGGTAGACGTAGTGGTCAACAACTTCGAGTGTAATGTTCCCAACATTAACTGGAGCGGATGCAACATGGGTATTGGACATGATTTTCGTCTTATCCATGTTCATCTTCAGACCCACTCTTCGGGAAGCATTGCTCAGATCTTCGAGCATTGTGTTCAGGTGTTCCAAGGTCTTAGCCATAAGAACTACATCATCGGCAAACCGCAGGTGTGTTAGGTACTCGCCATTGATGTTGATGCCGCATCCTTTCCAGTCCAGTAGCTTAAAAATATCCTCCAACGCAGCTGTAAACAGTTTCGGAGAAATGACGGCTCCCTGTCTCACACCTCGCTGTAGTTGGATAGGATTAGAGCTCTGGTTCTGTAATCGGACCGACATGGTGGCGTGTTGGTATAAGTACCTCAGCACCTCGATGTACCTGTAGTTTATTTGGCACCTCTGGAGAGACTGCAGCACGGCCCAGGTCTCGATCGAATCAAAGGCTTTCTCATAGTCCACGAACGCCAAGCAAAGTGGCAAGTTATATTCTTCGGTCTTCTGTATAACTTGCCGCAGCGTATGAATGTGGTCTATGGTACTATAGCCTTTTCGGAACCCGGCTTGTTCCGGAGGTTGGAAGTCGTCAAACCTGCGAGCGAGACGATTCGTAATAAAGCAATGTTTTCAGTATTTATAAATAATATTAATATTAATAACAGCTAGGTGCGGCCTGACCAAACCGGAACATGTGTAGGGTGCTTATTGCAATTGCAATTGCACCCCTGGTCCGCCGACCAGGGGTGCCAATTGCGTAGGTAAAGTAATCGTATTTATTTGACAGTTCATAAATATGATACAATATGAACTATCAAATGAAAACGATTGACTTTACGCAATTCCATTGCAGATTTGGTGCGGCAGATTTGGTTTGAACGTGAGTAGGCGTGGATCAGGAGCCGTACTTTGAAACGCAAAATCCGAAACTTCAGTAGCCCCGCCCCTTTCACTCGATTCTGTCCCGACTAGAGAATGAGAGGGACGCCGGGTATACCGAAGTTTCGAATTTTGTGTTTCAGAGTATGGCTCCAGCAGACGGACTCTAATTCAACGAAAAACGAAACTTCGTTATACCCATCCCTCTCACTCTCCGGGCGTGACAGAATCGAGTGAAAGCGGCAGGGCTAACGAAGTTTCGTTTTTCGTGGAATGAGAGTAGGCCTACAGATCTGCAGCGAAGTTCGTCCGCACCAAATCGGCGGTCGGATCGGAACGCGTGTAGCGGCTATAATGTCTAAAGTCTCTATTTTTCAGTTGCAATTATAATTACTAGATGGCGTTAGTTTGTTAAAAATAGTTTATCGTTTCGAATTATTCTACACACCTTTCATAATAGACCGTGAGCCAGATAGTATATTTTGTCAGTCATTTCCTCTCGAGCGAAAACTCGTGCAATGCTCAAGCATTGCACGAGTTGTTTTGATAGTATTCGTATGAATGTCAAAGTTATATTTGCGGTTTTCGAAAATGTGTTATATCTCAAAAACTTGTAAAGCCTACTTAGCTGTGATAGTTTTCCTTTTAACTTCGTCATATGTACTACTATCGTGAATTTTTTCAGGTATCCAAGACCAACCATTTGGCTGGCAGGGGGGACACATGACTCTAACAAAATTTTGCACTTTAAAGCTTAATAATTCACAAACGGATGCCTCAAGACAAGAAAAAAAATTACATACCCACTTTATGTGTAGGGGAGGTAACCTAAAAAAAATACTTTTCAAAATTTTGCTTTACCACTTTGTTTGCGTGATAAATATGTATATGCATGCCAAATTACAGCTTTCTAGGACTAAGAGTCTATGAGCTAGACTGGGGTCTGAGAGTCAATGAGCTAGACTGGGGTCAGACGGACGGACAGACGGACATGGCGAAACTATAAGGGTTCCTTGTTGACTACGGAACCCTAAAAACGTCAGCTGGCTCTATGTTGGTGGAAAACGCGTCAGCTGACGTATTTAAATAAGCGATCGGCGCTCAGGCCTGACTCTCATGCTCCCTAAGCTATTTCACTGCATCAGCTGACGACCTTTCCACCAACATAGAGCCAGCTGACGCTTTTATTTATTCAAAATAGCATGTAAACTATCATCCGACACATTTTCAAGTGAGAGGAAATCACTGAACGAAAAATTTTTTTTTTGCATGTTCCTATGGCCAGCTGACGTAATCCACCACGGTACGGCCAGCTGACTTTTTTTATCTTCTAATAATTGCGTTAAGTATCATTTAACAAATTTTCAGACGGGAGGAAATGACTAAAAATAAAAATAAAAAATACGTGTTTGTGGGGCTGCCGCTGCACCACCCACCCACGGAGCGGCAGCTGACGTTCACCATAATTCATAATACAACTCTCTCAAGCATTTCACGAGTTTTCGCTTGAGAGGAAATTGGTCTGTAAAATCTGTTGCTGGCTCACGGACTATAATGAGAGATTTTCTGACAGATGATTTTTTTTTAAGTTAGTTCCTCAGACAAACTGCTTATTTTTAATTTGCTGACAAGGAGTCAACGATAAGACGGCCAATGAAAAAAAAAACTTACAGAAGAAAAAAAAACATTTATAGGAGTGAAAAGGCTTACCCTTCGAGCAACGCGGGCCTTCCGTTCCGGGACGGAAGACCCGCGTTGCTCGAAGGGCTTACCTATCTACATTATACTTTTGTATTTTTTTTGAGAAATAGTAAGCTGTGTTCTTTGATTGTACTGTCGTGTCGCCAACCGCCTCATGAGGTCGTCACATCAATATCAGTGCGTTGTCACCTGAAAAATTGTCGAAACGAACTCCAGCAACGAGAAGACAACAACAGACGAATTTTTCTGACATGATCACACTGATCACATTTATAGGTATCATATCATAATATATGCAATACTAGCTTTCCGCCCGCGGCTTCGCCCGCGTGGACTTCACGACGTTATCCCGCGGGAATGTGATACTTTTCCGGGATAAAATGAAGCCTATGTTCCTCTCCAGGCTACAAAGTATCTGTGTCCCAAATTTCAGCCAAATCCGTTCAGCCATTTTGGCGTGATTGAGTAACAAACATCCAAACATCTAAACATCCAATATAAGTAGGATTGAAAAGCATCCCTTAGAAGTAAACTCCGCGCCACATACATAACTTGGCATTTGTCAGTGGGCGCATGACAAATGCCTGCACTGGGTAAAAAAACTACTTAACTTACTTCTGTGTAAAGGGCTTATTACACTTGGCTAAATTCAGCATCTAATTAAGCATACATTGCTTTCTTTGAGCTCATTTGTAGCAATTGATGCAATCAAAACAAGCAATGTATGTATGCCTAATTAGATGCTTAATTTAGCCAAGTGTAATAAGCCCTTTATAAGTACCCATTCCAAATAGACACGCCCAAGTTATGTGGCGCGTAGGTACTCTGAACCCCGTTTTATGTGACGTTTCACGTTATGACACAGCAAAAAATAACGTATAGGTTAGTGGTCGAACTTTCCTTTTTGTGCCGTGCTGTTATAAAATTAAAAAAAAAAAAAAAAAAACAATATCGTTTATTCATTTTAGGTTTGTTTAACAACACTTATGAACGTCAATGAAGCTACGCCATCGGTTCGCAAATCCTACGGCAGGAGACCTTGTAGCGAGAAGAACCGGCAAGAAACTCGCCAAGGGCTATTTTTTTCTCCCTGTTTTAACTTATACAGAGTCGTCAAATTTGAAAAATGACCTTCACATAATAGTAAGGTTACTTTCCAGCACAATACAGAATACCGCTTAAATTAAGTACAATTTTGCTTATTACCTAAAATAGTAAACAATTTTCAACTAAACAAGGAATCAAATAGTTTAATGGACACACTAATCTTAATCGTATTCAAATTATATTATAGGATTAATGAAAAGCAAACTACAAGCTGCGTTGTATATTCAAATTTATAAGTATTAACAAATAAAAGGATTTTTTGAATAAATAAAACAGTTATTAGAAAAATTGCTGTAACTGTAAGACACGGATACCAAAATTACTATGAGACACACCAGCTCGCTCATAAATCTATATATCTATATAAACCATATCCCGAACACCTTTAACACAAGTAGACATGAGCAGACCCACCCAGTAAAATGTATTGAAATAAAAATTTAAAAAAATCATTATGCCATAGCTATAAAATTTTAACTTGTTTGCATTCACAATGTAATTCTTATTATTAACAATAATAAGAAACCGGAAGAACCTATCGACTTCCTGGATAGATTATAAGAAGGCCTATGATTTCGTGCCGCATTCGTGGCTCATAAGGGTGCTGGAGTTGTATAAAATAAATACAACTCTACGCACTTTCTTGATATCGTGCATGCGAAAATGGAGAACGGTCCTTTTCTATCCAGGATCTCGACGGATTCTAGGTCAGGGCGATCCTATAAAAATAGAGCGAGGTATCTTCCAGGGTGACGGTTTGAGTCCATTGTGGTTCTGTCTGGCCTTGAACCCTCTGAGTACACTTCTCGAGAGTTCAGGGTTAGGCTATCGTTTACGGAGAAATAGTCAAGTAATATCACACCTGCTGTACATGGATGACCTGAAACTATTTGCCCATAGCAGTTCTCATTTGACAGCGTTACTGAAGGTTACTGAAGCTTTCAGTAATGCCATTAAAATGGAATTTGGTGTGGACAAATGTGCAGTCATGCATGTAAAGCGTGGTCAGATAATGGAATCTACGGGTAATCAACTCTCGGATTCTATTCATCTTAGATCTCTCTCCGTAAACGAAACCTATAAATATTTAGGTATGTCACAGGCATTAGGCATCAACGATGCTGACATGAAATAGTCGTTGCGTGAGCGTTTCTTGGGGCGCCTTTCAAAAGTACTTAAAAGTCTTTTGTCTGGCGGAAACAAGGTTCGCGCATACAATGGATGGGTCATGCCGGTACTGATGTATTCCTTTGGCATACTTAAATGGACTCAAACTGAACTGGATGCCCTGGATAGAAAAGTTCGTACATTGCTAACAGCACACCGCATGCATCACCCACGTTCATCGACCATGAGATTGTATATCCCGCGGAAGTGCGGTGGTCGTGGCTTCTTAAATGCTAAGACATTGCATAACCGCGAGATATGCAATCTTAGGGAGTATTTTCTCCAAGTCGATATGGGGTCTCATAGAGATGTAGTTGCTGTTGACAATGGACTGACTCCTCTATTTTTAGCAAAAGAAAACTGGCGCAAACCTGTAGTACTTAGTACGTCCGACCGCAGCACTGTGTGGCAAAGCAAGGAGTTACATGGCAGATTCTACCGGGCTCTCCATGGGCCCGACGTAGATTTATTAGCCTCAGTATCCTGGCTCCGTTTCGGTGATCTTTTTGGTGAAACCGAAGGTTTTGTCTGTGCAATTATGGATGAGGTTGTGATGACGAATAACTACCGAAAATATATCCTAAGGGATGGCACAGTGGATATTTGCCGAGCGTGCCATCGTCCGGGTGAATCCCTTAGGCATATAATCTCCGGTTGTTCTCGTCTCGCAAACGGCGAGTATTTGCATAGACATAACCAAGTGGCCAGGATAATACACCAACAACTTGCTCTAAAACATAGTCTTGTGGCATCCGAGGTGCCGTACTACAGGTATGCACCAGAACAGGTCCTTGAAAATAGCCATGCCACATTGTATTGGGATCGATCTATCATTACAGACAGGACTATTGTAGCTAATAAGCCTGATATTGTATTGATAGATCGACACGAACGCCGCGCAATAATTGTTGATGTTACTGTTCCCCATGACGACAACCTTGTGAAAGCTGAAAAAGATAAAGAAAACAAATATCTTGATTTAGCTCACGAGATTGTTGACATGTGGGACATTGATTCAGCAATTGTTGTTCCGATAGTCATATCTGCCCATGGGCTGATAGCCAAGAGCCTCGATAAACACCTTAAGAGGCTCGCGTTAGGTGGATGGATCGGGAGTCAGATGCAGAAGGCAGTACTTCTGGACACGGCCCGTATAGTGAGAAGGTTCCTGTCTCTGGATCCTTAACCATCGGTAGCCGGGACCCTGATCTTGCTGCCGTTGGGGAACTGCATTTTTGTATTTTTAAATGTTATATTTTTTAGTGTTATTCATTGTAAAAATTTAATGTTTAGAAATATAATTTTGTAAGTATTTAAAATGTAATAAAGGGAATAATAATAAAAAGGTCGTGGGTTCGAGTCCCATCACAGCCAGTTTTGAGACGGGTCGATTTTTTCTAAAACTTCATTTACAATAAGGCATGGTTATTTTCAAAAATTTCGTATTTTAATTAGGTAGGTACCTATATTCCATATTGAAATGAAGCAAAAACGTAATTCACCTCGTTCATAAATTACATCGTTGAATAATTCAGTGCTTTACAGACAAACAGCTTTTCACGCAGTCATCCGTCACTTTTTTGTGAAGACATGTAGATTTATGGAAAAGGATTTTGGCATCTTTCTTGCCTACTTGCACCTGTGCTTAATAATATTGAGATATACTCCTTCTCATATAGATTTTTACCTACTACTAGAACTGATATAGAGTGGTCGATAGTGAGATTTAATGAAAATGAGACTCTATAGATTTTCCATTGTTCTCTGGCCCCATTTGGCCGGGCCGTCGTCAATGGATTAAGCTATTTTATGGGATTCAGGTGCTTTTGTGGACATTCGACTTAATAGTTCAGTTAGTTACCAAAAATCGTCTTTTGCGTTCAGTAGTTTCGGCTGCGTTCATTGTCTGTCAGTCAGTAACGAAAGAATTTTATATATATTTATGTAGGTACATTTGAAGAGTAGATTAGTGTAGGTTTAAAAGTACCTGGAATATATTAGTGAAATATATATTTTTCACATCTTAGATTTCTGCGCGAACTGTCCATATAAATAAAACACTTACACGCAATTTATTTAAAAACTTGGTTAAATTTTAGTTGTTTTTAGAGGTTTTTTGGTTTACCCGACGTTTCGGCACCTTTCCAGGGGCCGTGGTCACGGAGTTTTCCGTGTATTCCGTGTATATATTTTTGTACGTGTATGTACTCGTAAACGAATCATTCATAACTTCGGAAATAGGTACTCGTATTCCGAATCGGAAAACTAATAGAAACAGATCGCTCAGCCGTCGAGCCGCGTCGCTGAAAGAAAATGAAAAGAAACATACAGATTGCACCGTTTGCAACGCTATTCGTTTAGTAATAAAGCTGTTTCTCTTTTTATCTTGCAATTTTCCACTTTGAAATTCGAAAGAGAGATTCATTTTATTCTGATCTGTTTTGGATGAAATGAATGATCAAATAAAGAAACATTTATGACGTTAAAAGGCAAAAACACATAGAAATAAGAGACAGCTCAGGGCTTATCTACGTCCAATAATCAGTTTTGTAAGTTAATTAAATATGTTATAGAACTAAGAACTATTCTATAACAAAATAAATAATAATGGGCGGAACAAGCCACTTCATGGTCGACACATCCAAGATTTAGAACTACCACTTAATTAATAGTAATAATTGGGTATTAGTAATAAAGACTTACCTTAATCTTATTAATCTCATAACTTAAATATTACCAAATGGGCACACGACAATGGTATAATTTAGCTAAAACTAAAAGCATGCTCATACATTCACCATACAATCAAGTAGTGCAAACTTTAGATCAGAACACATTGAATAGTACTGAACATACATACGAATGTTTACATGACAACAAGTATTTATGTAACTGTGAAAAAATTGAATTTGTACAAAGTTTTAGATATTTAGGCTTAGAAATATATAAACTTTTTAATTTTAAAACACATATTATATAGCCTTCGCAAGCTCTAAAGCCGAAGTTCTTATTATATTGATCCGAAAATTTGGCTTGCTGGTAGACTAGAAACTAGACATCGAACATAGGGCTCTTCCATGACTGTTTTAGTAGGTACTTAATAATAATTCGTATATGAGAACTAGCCAAGTCAGACCTTAGGCTTCAATATATTATCATAAGTTAAAAGAAGAAATTAAAAATATTAAGTTGGTATAAAATATTTTATATTATAAATTTCAGGACTGACCGTTAAACATGGCACTTATTTAGATCTCACTTCTTTTGTCGTTGAAGTCAACAACCAAGGCATATTTCATAATATTGAAGTTGGCTCTCACTTCACATTTATGTTTTTGATAGGATATTACATACGTAGATAAAGTAAAAAAGATAAGATACTTAGTTGACGTTGCAAAACCTCCACCCATAACATTAGTAAGTCTATGTCAGAGTTAATACATAAGTGTACCGAGCTCAAAGAAGAAATCTTAAAAATCTGAAATCTGCGAAAAGTTTTCACCGTGCCTTTGGTGCTCTGCGGTACCGGGGTCATCCTGAAGCAACTAGATAACAGTATAAGATTATTATACCTCCCTCCACGCACATATTGCACAATGCAATGCAACGCAAAAGGCAAACATATGAAATAGTTGCAGGATCGTAAGGCATTTTTTTACAAGAGGATAACAACATTTAAAGATCTACACTTCATGCGCTCGTGTAGATCGTCTATAACCAGCCTACAGCAGAATATTTTTCAAAAAACAATAATTATAATAATATTTAGAAGTCAGTATCTAATAACACTTCTAGATTTAACTACTAATCAACAACTCGTTGCTATAAATCACGTATAAACCGAGAATTAGAAAATGACCATAAGATGTTATAATTTATAGTAAGTATATACCTATTGCTAGAAATGACCTTCACTAAAATTAAAATAATCTTATTTACGAGTATTGCCACTAAACGATATCTAACTCTATACTACGAGGGTTAATTACGAGCTACGCCCGCTACGCCGTAACACGCTACGGGTTCTCGTAGTCGCCTGTATTATGCATTGAAGGACTTGAGAATGTATACTATGGCGTTCCTTTGTTTTGAGCTATTTTAACAAAGTTCTGCATAAATAGGGGTAACACTACAAGGCTTAAAGAGGAGAATTTTCTTTAATGTTTAAAGAGGTTAAGTCGTATTATACTTGTGGTAATCTGTATTTAAGTTTGTCAATTATTTTTTGTTGTTTAAATTTTTACTTTTTTGCATTCATAATGCTATTTTTATTATTGAAAAATACTTCATTTTCCATTTTTCAATCATTTTTAGGTTCAATCTTAATTAAAGATTTGAAAATCATAAAATTATAATGGTAATTATTTGTATTGGAAAATCGTTAATTACTGTCGTACACTACAAAACTGTCAATTCTTTAATGGCCTCTTACAAAGAGTATGTTATCCATAATGTTATTATATGACGTTTTAGCTGTTTTATGGTTTTGGACATGGAGATAGACTTAATACTGAGGTAAGTGGAGAGTGCAGTACTAACACTTTTTGTGACCAAAAATTACACAGTGGCTGTCTTCCGTCTCACCTACACTTTAAAAAATACGTATGGTCTTATGAGACAACTGACAGCCACTACATACTAAATGTCAAATTTGCTGGTATACACTTTTTATTCAGGGTGAGAACTCCAGTTACCTCAGTATTAAGTCTAGCTCCATGGTTTTGGATTACCTATTCTGGCATTTGTGGCAGGCAGAGTATAAACGTCTTTGGTGAATTTTGAATTTAGATGCGCTTCGCGATTATTTAATTATATCTGTCTCTATAGATGTTTGTGATACGAAGTTTACCGATAAATGACATATTAATATAGTTAGTTTGTATTTATATAATATCTTTGACCTTCCATATTTGTCACGAGTCACGTACAACTAAGCCGCTATTAACATTTGGGTTCGGTAAATACAGAAGGGATTTATGTTTTCTGTTATAAATGGGCCCTTATATCATCTTTATGTATTACTAGGGGCTACGCGTGGTTTTACCCGCGTGGTTCACATTCCTGTGGGAATATCGAAGCCTATGTTACTCGGGAATAATGTTGCTTGACTAATGTTTTTGTGTGTGCATTACAAATAAATAAAAAATCAAATGTTTCCTCTTTATAATATAATAATAATATACTAGCGGATCCTCGCGGTTTTACCCGCGTGGCGCCCGTTCCCGTGGGAATATCGGTATAAAATATAACCTTTGTCATACTCATAGTCGATTAGCCAGGTTAATCGCAGCGGCTATAACGCTTGTGAATCGGTTCGTCTCCTAGCGAGCGTTCGTAAAAAACCGGATAAGATCATAATTGTCAAAGTTGCCAATTTGCTTTTTTAAAATTAAAAGACATTTCATTGAAATGGCCAATTAAATCTATTCGAACTCTTGCCACAACCTCTAACCTTTCGGGAATTTTGTTTTCGAAATTGAAATTCGTTAAAAGGTGGTATTTTAGTTAAGTTAGAATATGAATAAAATATAGGCTTCTTCAACTTACGGGCAAAAGTGGAATTTGTGTGTTATTTTCATGCAAACGTTTTCTCTTTGCAGACTTCTTGCAACAATAAAGTTTCAACAATGTTGTTAAGATTCTTATGGCAATTCAATAATCAGTCAGATGCTTGGTTGACGAAAGAAAATGTTAGAAAAAAACAGAAAAAAGAATATCGCTTTTCAACATGCAACTTTAAGTGAAACTCAAATCCAACATTGGTTCATCGAAAGTTTTAGGAAATCAAGAAATGCTTTCAGCTGTTTCAAATGCTAATATCAGCTAGTCCAGCATTTCACCTCATCAACATTTAAAACTTTGGCGAAATATACTACCTTTTTATGTATATTAAGTATGTATTTACAAACAAAAAAATATAAGTATATATTTATCCGTTATAAAGTTCACATAGACACAGTTTCTTAAGAAATTTACTATGGGCTTAGACAATAGCTGTGATTGTAAGAAAATATTTATTATTATTTATTTTTTATTAATTATAACCACATCCGTCGCCGAGTGGTGTATGCACCAGTTTTCAAGGTGCCGCTATCTCTGGGGGTCCCGGGTTCGATTCCTGGTCAGGTAAATATTGAAAAAAAACTTTTCAATATTTCCTCGGGTTTGGGTGAATGTGGTCCTTATTCATACCCGTCCTGTTTCCAATTTCCATATAACACTGTACTCAAGCTACTAAAGGTATTATGTTAAGGTTAAGGTAAAAATGTATGTGATGGTGTTCAATATATACAATATTTATATGTATTTATTTCTTTATCAGACCGTAAAGTGATCACTTTATTTTTTGCCTGCTAGACGCTAGCGAACTGGTGTTTGATATATGACACAAAATACTCTAGCGGCTAAAGTATATTGTGTGTCCTATATCAAACATGAGATATATTTAATCTTCCATGTGTGGTTCGATAGTGGGGATACTATTATATACTGAGTACGCTTCACAGAACACGGAAAGATTTTTTTCTCTATGTTCTGTGGTACGCTTTATTGTTTGTAAAATGAATTCTTGGAAGCTTACTGGAATTGGACCTCTCAGAGTAGCTTAGAAGCGGCAAAGCCGCTCAAACCCGACAAACGTACGATTCGATTGCCATCGCAAATAACAGGATTGGGAGAGAAATATACCTAACAGTTTCAGCTATTTATAAATTTACTGAGACACCCTTGCGCGAAATATGTCAGTTACAGAAATTATGAAATTTAAATAGTTATTGCAACTTGAAATTTAAGTAATTTATTTACCTTTTTTCACATTTTTTTATGAAGACTACATACCTATTTCAAATTGTATTCTAACACTATATTATATTAAAATAATCCATTCTTATTGACACCAAGTTATTGGTTGATGACGGATAGAACGAAAATCCATACTAACTAATCATCAATGATGATGATAATCTATAATGATACTTTCACAAATACGACTTCTATTAATAAATTAAAATTAGTACGTAACTAAGAAAAAAGAATTGCCCAGGAGATCTGCTATGGAATTGCGTAAAGTCAATCGTATTCATTTGACAGTTCATATTGTATCATAATAAATGTCATTCCATACAAATTGCAGCCGATTGAATACGATATGAACTGTCAAATCAATACGATTACCTTACGCAATTGCCCCCCTTATGTGATCGTGAGTAGGTACAGTCGCCAGCACGTCAGGTGAGGTCGTCAGGGTCTGAGGTCCCGGGTTCGATTCCCCGTCGGGTGCCTAAATATTGAAAACGATATTTTCAATAATATACTTATATTCGAGTCTGGGGTGTATATTGTAATGCCCGTCGTTGTTCCAATTTGCGCTACTTAGCTTGGGATTGGAGCACTATATGTGATCGGTGTCCAATATTTGTTATTTATTTATTTCAGAAAATCAAGATGTACAGATGTGTTATGGAAAATGACTCATATGTCGAAAACAATAGGGGTCTATTGCTTTCGACATAAGAGTCGCTTTCCATAGCACATCTGCCCATCTCGATTTTCTGTCGGCTGTACCTCAAATACGACATATTCCGAAGTACCCGGGAAGCAGAACACAAACACTAGTACGCCGAAGCGTATAATCCTTTTGACGACAGATTCCGTAAGCCGTTCCAGTTCGATTTGTCATCCCATTGTCAACTATACTATGCAAATACCTATGCAAATACTAACTCCAATCCCATTTGGTAATTTACAGCACTCTTATTCAACGTGATAACATTTCCAAGTTTAGAGTGAATAATTATTTCATCATCATCCTTTGATCAACAATAACACACCTAGTCATCATCAGATAATCATTTTAATGTCACTACTGCTAGGGCCATGGAGCTAGACTACATACTGAGGTAACTGGAGAGTGCAGTACTAACACTTTTTTGTGACCACAAATTACACAATGGCTGTCTTCCGTCTCACCTACACTTTAAAAAAATACGTATGGTCATATGAGACAACTGACAGCCACTACATACTAAATGTCAAATTTGCTGGGTACACTTTTTTATTCAGGGTGAGAACTCCAGTTACCTCAGTATTAAGTCTAGCTCCATGGCTGGGGCCAAGGGCATTGGCCTGGGGGAGGGGCAGGGGGCGTTAGTTTTCCCCACAAGGAAGGCACAGAACACGGAAAGATTTTTTTCTATATTCTGTGGTTTTCCCATATTTTCCTTTATATGTCTGTCATAGTATCAACTTCCGAGACAAATACTTATGATGAGATTTGAGATACTCATGTAGGTACTCAACGTGTCCGAACCCCGACCAAACGTCATGGTTGGTCGCCGCCAACTGTGCGTCTGTTGTTGCAGCCGGACCCAAACGGCCGCAAAAACTAAAAAAATGCCTCGTTGCGTTTGGTTTGGATTACCCGTCACTAAATTTCGGCTGTGACGTCAAAGTAGATGAAATTCGGCACGCATAGTTTCAATACAAATCGTGATATTTGTGTTATCTATGTAAATCTATATCTGTGTAGCATATAAATGTCTCACGCAATAACTACTAAACGGATTTTGCAACAGAGATAGATTATAGGGTAAAATAATACATAGGATACTTTTTATCCTGATATTCCCACGGGTACGGGAACCAGGCAGGCAAAACCGCGGGCAGCCGCTAGTATATTATAAACGCGAAAGTTTGTATGTATGGACGTATGGAAGTTTGTTATTCTTTCACGCAAAAACTTCTAAGCGGATTTGGTTGAAATTTGGCACACAGATAGTGAAAGTCTGGATTGAAAATACGATGTTAACCCGATATTCCCACGGGAACGGGAACCACGCAAGTGAAACCGCGGGTGGCTAGTATTACTATAACATGCTTTGACAGTTTGCAGTAAGGCCCCAAATCAATGTGTGTGTGTGATGTTGATTCATATTTACTTATTTAGTAAAACAGATAATCACGAAATAAATCACCGTACCATTCAAGTCGAAACCTTTTCACCATGTCATGTTTAAGCCCCGCAATCCTATCGGGTCGCTATGAAACCCGATCGAGCTCTCCATTGCTTTGTTAAATAGGTACGATTTGTTTTCTTCGCAATGTAACGATTTTGTAAAAATAAATAAATAAATATTCTCTTACAATCACACCAATTATCTAAGCCCGTAGTTAATTTCTTAAGAAACTGTGTCTACGTGAACTTGATAACGGATAAATAAATACTTAAATATTTTTTGTTTGTAAATACATACTTAATATACATAGAAAACACCCAGACCAAGACAAATAGACATGTTCATGCACACAAATATTTGTCATGTTCGGGAATCGAACCCGAGACCTCTGGCGCAGAAGGCGGGTAGTTTACCCCTGCGCCAAATCGGTCGTCCGAAAATGTACAAAAGATGTTGTCTGTGTCAGGTTTTCTTTAGTTTAAGATCGGTCGGTTAATTTGTCTCATAGCCCCACTACACGGTTCCGATGAAAGATTAGCGCTGTTCACGTCAAGCATTATGCTGAGTCGGGACCTTTTTGGGACAATTTTACTGTTTGATATTTTTTTTGTACGTCTGTACGTTGTATGTCTCAAATAAACAGATTTTCCTTCTTTCTTTCTTTCAAAACAAAACGTGACAAAATAAACTCCTTTTAAATTTTTGAAGTCAGTTAAAAATAACTACTTAAGGGCTTATTACACTTAGCTGAATTCAGCATCTAATAAAGCATACATTGCTTGTTTTGATTGCATCACTTGCTACAAATGAGCTCAAAGAAAGCAATGTATGCTTAATTAGATGCTGAATTTAGCCAAGTGTAATAAGCCCTACCTACATTATGAAAACAATTTTTTGAAAAATTTAACCCCAACAAAAATGTGCGGAATCGATTCTACTCTCGATTCTGAACAAACTATTTTGTTATTTGTTATTTTAGTGAAATAATTTTTTAAATCTCAAACATATCGTTAAATCAAATGTCTTCTTTTCCGTACTCAATTTACAGGTTTTATTACACAAAGTTAACAAAAACCCTTTTCTCGCAAATCCTTCAGTTTGACCCAGTTCTATACTAAAAGAGTATCACAACAGAATCCCATTACTGCACTGACAATGGCCGTCTTTTCTATAACAAAATTCTATTATTATAAAGTTACGAAAGTTAGGAAAGTTAGGAAAAAATATAATGATGTACCTACCTAGGCCGAGTGGCGTACGCATCAGTTTTCAAGGTGCTGCTATCTCCGAGATCCCGAGTTCGATTCCCGGTTGGAAACGAACTTTTCAATATTCTCTCGTGTCTGGGTGTATGTGGTAATACCCGACGTTGTTTCCAATTGCAATAACACAGGGGCTTAAGCTACTTAGCTTGGGATTAGAGCAATGTATGTGATGGTGTCTAATATAAAGCCTTAGCCAGAAAAATAAAAAAGCTCGCCATGTTGCGGAAATGTGACGAACTAAATTTTTCTTGAACAAGCTTTAAAAGAGATATAAGTAAACTTCATATATTTTTTTGTGACATGGGCTGTAATTTTATTTGTGGCCGTATGTTGAGTGTTTTTATTTAACTTCATCTTTCATGTTTTTATCGTATTGTGTCTAGTAAGCCTAGCATGACCACCCAAAACTCGATATGTATCGCATGATAAAGCGATTTATCGACATTCAAACGTCAAAACCCATAGTCTTTTGACAGTTAAACCGGATAACTTATCATATCATATCGCGTTTTGGTTGGTCATGCTAGGGGGGCTGATGTCACAACTGCGCTCAACAGAATATCAGTGCAGCAGGTCCCAAACCTGCTGCATATACTGAGATCGACGCATTTGATTATTTTTAATTTCTTATTTATTTTGTTTGCCTATATTCTGAAAAAAAAATTAAGTATTAGAAAAGGTCGACCCGTCTCACAACTAGGTCTGATGGGACACGAACCCACGACCTTTCACTGTCCGGGCGAATGAATGAATAAGATAAAATAAAATTCAGTATATTTTTTTGCTTTGCGTAAAGAAAACCCCTAATTACAACAGGAAAGAGAAAATTTATATAGAACTTCTCTTTTGCATTGAAACCAAAACCAAGTTATTCAAAGGACAGTTCATTCAAGAGTCCTACCTTCCCTCATCCGCCACATAAAATAATAAATACTCCTAAACTAGGTCACAGGGCAACCACATCTTCAGTTTTCATGCTTGGAAATTTACCTTTCATTTCTTGTAACTTAAGTTTAAAGTTAACAAAGATATTGACAGATAGAGCATTAAATTATAAGTTTTTGTTTAATTTTTTTAGTTGAGGTATATGTTTGTCTCCCAAGTAGTCAGAAAATCATGGTAACACTTTCAGCTCAACCTCACAGTACCCCGGACCGTCGTATCGGACGAACGTCGCGCAGCGTACCGTACTAAACTCGACCAACTCGATCGAATTCCGTTTAAAAACCTTAAATTCGACCCAACGATTCGGACCACCGAAAAATTTCAAATTTTAGAACGTGGATTTTGCTTCTCCCGCCAAAGGTTTGAGGTGAGTACAAACTTTTTGGACATTTCCAAATTTAAACGTTTATTTGAATTTGACCTGCGAAAAGTTTTGTTCTAATCTGTGGTTTTTAACTTTTTCTTTTCTTGTTAAGAGCTTAGCTGGCAAAGGTCGCTGTGTAAAGGGCGAGCTAATTAGGTTAGAATTAATTAGTATGGGAGGGTTTCCCTGTTTTATATTGATGTGTGAGTGGCGGCGGCTATTCTTGACGTTGGGACGTATTGCTTACATGCTTTGTTGTATATTTATTAACAGACTGCATATTAAAAAAAATTAGCTTAAAGGCAATTTTTTTAACTTAGTATTTGTGAAATGTAGAATACACAATCTTTTGTTAAGAATTCACGAAAATGGCTTGACCGCAATGTCCGTACGGTTTTATCATTTTCCCTTAGAGACACACAAGACGTTTTCAAAATTATTCAATTTAAAATTATGTTATTACTTATAGACACTCAGAGTTAAATTCAAAGCAAGAGATAGAGTTAGAGTAAACAAGAGTTACAGCTTTAAATGCCTTCTTGGTTGCTTCATTGATTCCGTATATGATTTTAAGTCGATAATAGCTAGGTGTTAGTATAATTTGGAGTATAATCATCATCAGCCATTTAATGTCTCCACTGCTGGGGCACTGGCCATCCTTATGGATGGATTAGGAGAATGGGCAATGACATGACCCCCAATGCGAGTTAGTGGGTATTTACGACTGCAAATGCAACCGGGACCAACGCCAACGGCTTAACGTGCCTTCCGAAGCACGGAGGAGCTCGAGATGAAAAGTTTTTGGTCAATCATCGGCCCCGGCTGCGTTTGCAGTCGTTAAAAACCACTAATACGCATTGGGCTCGCGTGGTGGGTCATGGCCTATTCTAGTTATCCATCCATAAGGAAAGCCTTTGCCCCAACAGTGGGGACATTAAGTGGCTGATGATGAAATGTATTTTTAATAGGAATCGAATCCGGTACTGGGTATTACTAATATAACGTACTGCTATAAATTAAGCATTTCAGAAGACATGATTTCTTTGAATTTCTCTTCACCTTCACAACTCGCCAACGCAATCTCAATGACGACAGAAGTATCCTCGACCTTTATAAAGCTTACAATAACAGATAGCATCGTAAATACATTAAAAAAACATATAAAACGATTTACATTTACATAATAATGTAATGCGTAGCAGACAATGGACAAAGATATGGTTTTGATCACAATACATAAGCAAGTAGATATTTATACACGATTTTTTTTTTCACCCCGAATAATTTCAGGGATTACTCTGTAGAATATTGTTATTATGGGACCAAACGTGAAATCGCCTAAAAAAGTCAGTTTTGGTCCCATAATAAAAGTTGTTTGTTTTCATGAGTAGAATAATCCCTGAAATTATCCGGGGTGATAAAAAAATTACCGTGCATAATATAATACTTAACGCCGCAAAATCCATCCGCGTAACTATGGTAGTGGCGCCACAGAGCGACCCACCTGAGTTGTCGATCGTTGGGAGCGAGCGCACTGCCTGTTACACCTCCCGCGAAGCTATCAAAGCGAAAACCGGCGAGAGCTTAATCTACGCGCTGCGATGGTGTACTACCGGCATTATAGTTACTTATATAGTAGATAACAAGCTCAAGGCATAAGAAGGCAAGGTTACCCAGCGAGCAATGGAGAGAGCGATGCTTGGTATTTCCCTGCGCAATCGAATCAGAAGTGATGAGATCCGCAGGAGAACTAAAACAACCGAAATCGCTCGAAGGATTGCTCAGCTGAAGTGGCAGTGAGCGGGACACACAGCGTGGAGAACCGATGGCTGTTGAGGTGGAATGGTTCTCGAATGGCGAACGCGTACCAGACTACGTTCTTTAGGAAGGCCCCCTACAAGGTGGACCGACGATTGGGTCAAGGTCGCGGGAAGCCGCTGGATGCGGGCAGCGCAGGACCGATCGTTGTGAAAATCCTTGGGGAGGCTTATGCCCAGCAGTGGGCGTCGCATGGCTGATGATGATGATGATGGGTGTAATGTAGATGTAATAATACACGTAAACCTTCCTTTTGAATCAGTCTGTCTGTTGATAAAAACCGCAATAAAACTATTTGCGTAGTTTGAAAAGTGCACAGACAGCTGGAAGCGACTAAGTGAATATCATATTATGCTAGCTAGAAGACTCAGTCTATCCTCTCTAGAAGCCTGTAAGGCTCATGAAATATGCGGCTTGGATAACTGCCACCAACGGCATTTGGCAGTTAGTATATAGTCTTGTTTAAACAATATCATGTGTGAAAATATATTATATCCTTTTTTAGGTTCAAAGGCAATCTCTTGTATTTTTTCTTAAGAGGGTAAAGATTGATTACGATCAATTTAGATGTTATTCTTATAAGTAATATTTATAAGTGCTCCTATTTCTTTTCCTTTTCACAACTAAATAAGCACGTGTTCCATTTCCAAAACTTGGTAAAGGGTTTTTTGAAGTGAAAACTTTTTCGGCGTTGTGCACTTTTTGAGATGGGTAAAAAATTTTAAACTCGCGTCAGGACATCACGTGACCGTCAGATCGAAAATTCGTAAGACGGACACGTGACCATTGAAAAACTGTTACAATGTCATTAGAAAACGGGCGGCATTGAAGCTAGAAGACCTCGGTTCAAATCCAGTCCGTTTTTTTTTGCCAAATTCCTTTTTTTGTGAAAAATTCTGGGGAGCCCTTTTTAATTCTGCCGGCACTCTCGGAGTGCAACCCGTTGTTTTTTTTTATCAATGTACAGAAAAAGCATTTTAAGGCGATTACTCCGAGGCCCTCTCTTAAATTGATTGAAAATGAAAACCCATGCAATTTTCGATCAATTTAATTCAAATATGCGACGAGTTACAGTAAGCTGGAGTGCTAGAAAGCTTCTAGCTGAATTTATCATTCCGTTTAGGGCACAGGTGTGTAGTGTACCGGTAGGACACTTGGGAAGATTAGTTTTATCGAAAGACCTTTATAAACGATCGCACATCAAGGATAGTTATAGGGAATTAAAGTAGTGTTAATTTAAAGTACTCATTCATACAGTAAAAAATTGTAAATCTGAGGATTTTTCGGAGGTAAATACGATTATCAAAAATTATCGAGAAATTCGACTAAGCTTACTTATAAAAATATGTAAATAAATATCTAGAACATATCTTTATTAGTAAAGGTATTTGGTAACCCGGTTTACATTTGGAAGAGTCATCACCACTGCTGTGCTGGGCACTGGTCTTCCTTATGGATGGATAAGGAAAATGGCCCATAAGTCATCACGCCGACCTAAAGGGGATTTGGACGAGCAGGTAATAACAAACAAAGTTGCAGTTCTTTTCTATAAAATAATTGAAACCTTATACAATTTGAGACCTAATAAATCTTCAACTCTATCATCATACACAGACACATCATTGAGAAATTTCAGCTTGCCACACAAATGTAGGTTACTCTTGTTAGAGCAGGTAAACTCGTTTATCTTGATTTCGACTGTCAGTTGTTGGTAACTGCCCGCATTGCTTTGTATGTCATCCTAAACAGTACCTGCATGCGGGTGAGCGTTAACAAGGACAAAGTGATCAGTATTCAAAGCCAGCGTGGTTTTTATAGAATCGATTTGGATGGATTGATGAGGGATCCAATATCCAATGCAGATTGGTTGTGTGAATGCAAAAGAACTTAGGGCATTTCGAACTGTAGCTTTATGAAAAACGGAATATTTTACCATGTTTAAATTTGTTGTCTAGTCCCCGAAATATCGGCCCACGGAGTAATGGACTCCGTGATCATGGCGTGTGCAACTGCGTCGTATTATCGGGGATTCGACAACAAATTTAAACATGGTAAAGATCCGTTTTTCTGGTAGTTGTAACTAGTTAAAATCACCATAAAAGTTTAAAATCTCATTTCCGACTGTCTCTTTATCGAGCAACTGAACATTATTGGTCTCCACAAAACATAATATTAAATAGCCTTTTGCGAAAGCAACCTAAACACTATCCTTGTACGGTTTTCTTCAAATTTTTCTTAATTTATTTATCCAGAACGCGGTAGCATTTAGCTTTCACCACTCCTGTTAAGTGTGGTATTGATATGGTAGTGATAAGGCTGAAGGTGGAAGCGCACTACCAAAAGAAATCATTCCGTGTTCTGTGCGCACTACTCCCGGAATCCTTAATCACTGAGGAACTGGCTATCTTATCTCTAACTGCCGAAACACAATAATGCTGAAAACCTCTTTATGGCTTCAGACTTAAATAAGATTGTAAGACGAGTCGATTTTTTCTAATACTTCATTTTCAATAATTTCAGAATGTTAGTAGTAGCCAGGCGGACTAAGAACAATCTACCACCAACCAAACCGAATACAATATGTCCCACTGGAAATCGAGCCCGGGACCTCTGGGTCTGCAGCCGCTGGTGTGAACCACAGAGGCGGTTAATTGTTGTCATTGTTGTAAATGCCAGCGTACCACGACGGGTTCGAATTTGTGTAAGGATATACACCGCCATTTCACATCCATTTGCACGAATTTTTAGGTCAAATTCATAACAGACTAATAAGTTAAAGCAAACAGCGAAGTTTTAAGTGAGTTGTGATCGAATTTTAGAAAATCGACACAATGTATTCCGGACGACAAAGACTGTAAGTACTGCGTAGATACTCTTTTACCTTCTTCTTGAGTTCTGTATTAGTCGCATGACCGACCGTTGCAATAGGGTACCTATTTTAATTTAAAAAATATTTAATATGTTTTCCGAAAAATTAGCTAGAAAAAACAAGTTTTGATTTTACTTAAATATTTTCAAAGTTAACATCATACTTTTTAATTAGACAAGAGAGAAAGACTGTCTTTCTGATGTCACCAAGTCAGTAAGCGTCATAGTCACGCCACAGAAGATTTCGTCTTAGAAAGAGACTGTTACAGTCAAAATTAACAGCTTATAATTAGCTTGTTATAAAAAACATTCAAATTATTTTTTCACATTTTGTATTCTTATACCTAAGTATGTTTTATTTTTTAATTTTATCCTTAAATATCTGCATTTCTACAGCAGCGAAATACCCTATTCAAGTTACTGCGGCTGCAAGCTCTTTCAATGTCAAAATCTAAAGCAAATTATAAGAGTTACGGAGCCCTAAAAATAAAAGTTATTTTTTGCGTGCAAAAAATGATAGTAGTATTTTAGGCTAGGTGTAGTGTACGTAATCGGCACGTTAAGTGGGTATGGAACCCTTCATGGGCAAGTCTGATTCACACTTTGCTTTTTTTCTTAAATATCCGTGGGGAATAGTGGGGATAGGTCTTGGGTACAAAAAAAGGGGCCTCGCTGATACGACTTCGCCCACGTCTATAATTAGTCCACGCTAGGCCACTGGTCAATCTAATCCAAATATGAGCAATGATAATGTTACTTTTAACAAGATTGAAAGGTAAGAATCGTACTTTATTTTAATCATAAACCTAACGATTTATTTTAATTAAGGCCAGATCCCAAACCTTTCTTTTCCAAAACTCTACCTACCTACACGCTTTTACATTGTGAACCGTTACTTAGAAACACCACAATTTCGAAAGCATTTTCAGTAACATTTTTACCACCTAAAAATAAATTTCAGCGAACTGTAAAAATATTTCAAATCATTTCACCGATTTCTGAAAATAGATAAAAAAAAAATTTCATTTGAAAATTCGTTTCTGAATTCGTATAAAAATTGAATTATTAAGAAAACATACGTCAGTGGAATTTCAAATTTGGCACAGATTAAATATGAAACGTTTTAATTTTAACTGGAGTGTGGCTTTATTCGCGTAAATGTAAATTTCTGACCTGAATTTTGAAGAGAAATCGTTACCACCAGCTACAGGCCAGAGGTTTGTTAATTTTGAAGAGAAATCGTTACAGCCAGTTACAGGCCAGAGGTTTGTTAATTTGATTTGAATTAACTTTTGATATAACCTTTTTCAGTGTCAGCCAGAAACATAATATTCCTTCAAAAGCCTCTTTCTGTAACTTTATAGTATTTACTGACTTCATACTGATCAGTACTAGTAGCATGAAAAACTATCGTAATGGCAATCGCAAAGTAAACGATACCTGAATATCGCCCTTCAAAAGCTGTTAAAAGTTCTATTGTCGAATATGTATTGAATTTCAATACCCTATACGCCCGAAAGAGGGCACGCTCTGGTTTTCATTTAAAATAATACGAAAACGGTTCCTATAACGACAGTTTTAGCACAGTCTACCTACTGTGGTTTCAGGCAGTGAGTTCTGTGTGCTGTTTTTTTTACAAATATACAAATCTAGTTTATTAAATTCTTAATGTGTAAAATCTATTTCACATATCGAATTACGTTGTTTTAATACGTATGCTAAGCAGACAATGTAGAAATTAATCAAAGAGCTTACTCCGCGTCAAAATCCGAATACCAGTTAACATAATAGGTATTGAACACGATCCTATTATAATCTTACCTCGAACTGTCATTTTCCATCTTAGTGTTGCAGCTAAATCGTCAACTATCGATAGATAAGGCAAAATAGATGGTAAATAAGTTTTTAGGAAAAAAAATATTTTCATGACAAGCTGACTACATTTTTATGGCTACAATAACAATGTTTTCAGTGTTTCAGTGAGCAGGCAGTTGAATTGAAATAAGATAGCTAGATTCTCAATGGTTGAGAGTTTGAGAAGTAGCTCGTTTTAATCTTCAGCCTTATCATAATTTAACATTGAAGGCCCTACAATCAAGGTGTCGTCGGAATATTGAATTGATTAAAACACAGGGTCACGTAATGCGTAGAACGCCATTTCACTTTTTTGCAATAACAATGAATTTTTTATTATGAGTGGGTCGATTTTTTCTTATACTTTTTATACATTTTCAATAAATTCATAGTTTTACAGCTCATGGTAAAGGCTCAGTTTGAAAGCTAAAGGTTTTTCGATGGTAAGTAAAAAAACGATAAAAATATGTAACTAAACTATCGATAACTAGGCAACACTACACACCCTGTTTTCCCGCAGCTACGCTTCCCAAGGTAACTGTCGGCCATATTTCACAATTACTCCATATTCCTACATTCTCACTACTGTTCCGTTAATAGGATTGGTAGTTGTTATGTTCACTTTTGTATTATGGGAATATGTGCTCCTTATTTCTATGGTTACAGGCAGTAGTAAACAGAGGCCTTAAAATGTTGGACGTTTTGCTAAATACCAGGTATAGTCCATTCGCTTAGATAGTGTCGCTCTGCCACAATGCCGTGCGGGTGTACCGACACTATCTAACCGAACGGACTATAGCTGCATTTGACTCAGTGGAACGCAGGGCCAGAAAACTAACGGAGACGATGAGCTGGTAAAAACCAAGCTCCATAGTCTGACCCATTAACGTAAAGTGGCTTGCTTGTCGGTATTTTACAGGCTGTACTTCTGAGCTGCATGAGCTCATTCCGTCATCCCCATTCTACCACCGAAAATCTAGACGCACAGCTGGCTAACATCCCGCGGATGCGTACCAAGCGCTTTTCTTCTTCCTTTGTGATGCGCACCGCCAAGGAATGGAATACCCTGCTTGCGTCTGTTTTCCCGAATGCCTACAACCCTATAACTTTTTAAAGCTAGAGTGAATAGGCTGCTTCTGGGTAAGCTCGCGCCATCTTAGGCTTCTTCTCAACCCTAAGGTTTAGTATGAACTGTGAAGCCAAGAGCAAACCCATAAAATATAAAAAAACTGGCGAAATATCCTGCCTTTAGAATAATGATAGCCTTCTTCATTCCTTATGGGTAGGTAAAGATCAAGTTTTTCGCTAGCCACGATCGTTAACTACTATCGAAACTTAGTTACTTTTGCACAAAAGTTTTTCTTTTCTTTCGCAACTGGTTGCGATAGTTAGTTGCAAAGTCGGCCTGAAAGATCTTTCTTTGTTTCATTTTCTCATATCAGAGATGGAATACAAAGTTACAAGATACATCATATTAAATTTAATGTTCTCGACTGATTTGTAAGTAAACAACAAAGTAAAAAAAAAAATTACCTCACTATGCGACAGTCACATAAACTACTATTAGAAAATATTTTACTTACTGATACCCCAATGATGAGGGTAAATTTTAATGCCTTCTTTCGTTACTTAGTGGAATACCTAAGTAGTAATGATGTAACACATAACTCAACCATCAATGTACCGGCAACGTTAATGGGATTGCCTGCGTATTAGCAACCTCAGTAGTTAGGTACAATAAACGACATATCAAACGAACATTAACCGCCTCTGTTGTGTAGACACCACTGGCATCGGATCCAGAGGTCCCAGGTTCGACTCCTAGTGGGGTTACATATTGTATTCGGTTTGGTTGGTGGCCTGGCTGGCTAAACACGTGTAGAGTCTAATCGGTGAAGGTGCAAGGTGTATCACTGTCTTGTTATCTGCACCTGCAGGTATTGAGCGCAAATAGTTTCGTGGTGTGCACTGCATAGTCTTATTTTTTTTGCGGGCGCGCCTTGCATCTTGCATATTTTTTGCTGAAGTAAGCTACATTATTTCTTTTTTTTTTTCACAAAACGATGTTTTCGGCATCGTTGTGTTCCGCCAGTTTCAGATAAGTTCCTCAGTGCTTGGGGATTTCGGGAATAGTGCTTTTCTACATTCATTCTTATGAAGCCTGCTGAAGGATAAACGTTACATCGCCGTCGGTAGTTGTAGATAAAAAAACAAGCTAAACAGTTAGACTATGACGACAATGACGACCGATTTGGCGCAGGGGTAGGATACCTGCCTTCTGCGCCGGAAGTCTCGGTCTATTTTTCTTGGTCTGGGTGTTATGTATGTATATTAAGTATGTGTTTACAAAAAAAAGTATAAAAGTATAATATTCCATTGTCTAGTTTCCGTAACACGGTTTCTTAATAATAACTACTTATGAGCTAGATAATTGGTGTGATTGTAAGAAATTTATTATTATTACTATTAAAATAATCCATGTCACGTTCAAAATAAGAGCAAGCCTTAAAGCCACGATTAAAAGGTTGTTGTGTTGACTTTTATATGGTAGTTAGACAATGTTTCGACGTACAAACACGAGCAATGGTAAACAACATAGAACTTTGCCACATTGACGCGTTCCGAAACAAAACTATTATGCGCCACAAAAGTCATTCAATTTGTAATACGACATAGTCCTATTGTTACGTTGAGTTACATAACTCAATGGTTGTTTACATGTTATTGCTCGTGAATTACATGTATCATCTGTCTACAATATTGAGTGTGGGATTTGATTAAAGTACTAGAGCATTTATTGTGCGTAACTGTAAAAATTACGTGTTAACTGTAAGGCCGCTTGTTAACAGACGTTTTTTCAACGGACACCGGACCGGCGTGATATTCTTGTCTCTGTTTGGCTTCACGTCGATAATAAAGACTAATATTATCGCGTCTCGGTCCGATGTCCGCGTACCTACGTCTACAAGCGGCATAAGCCAAATTAATGGTAGATACTGACAATAACACGACTCATTTTGTAATTCATTACAGGTATAATTTCTTTGCACATGCTTCTCTTATTAAATTATGTTATGCCCACCCGAATTAACAGCTGGCAGCATTATCAAAAGAAAAAGATAAAACAAAATTTAACTTTCAACAAGATTTGTAGAAAGAAGGTTGTTGAACAAAATACAAATACAAAATAAGATTTTAAACTTACATGGTCATTATCACTATAACTATTATGAAAAACGGGATTTTTACCATGTTTATTTTGTTTTTCGAGTTCCCGATATTTCGGCGCAGTTGCACACGCCATGATCACGGAGTAACTGAATAAAGTTAATGCGGGTGGATGGTATTAGGAGCAGACGAATCTGTCTACCCTCTTTCTTGTCCGTTTATTGCGCTCGATACCCGTACCACTGTTTTCGTTCTCGCACTCAACTCGAACTTGTTCGCGACACACAATACTCACAGTATCACTCCGCGGAACACTTTTTTGATTTTTGTTGTTTTTACACAAACGAATCACTGGATTCCAGACATTTGACAATTTAAACCCATCCTCGCGATTGAAATTATTCTTATGCTTTTTTATTTCAATCGCTTCTCTGACCAGTCTTGGTACATAGTGGCGTTCCGTCGAAATAATCTGAGGGTTATAAAACTCCATCCAGTGGTTCGGCCCGGAGTGGATCAGGTGTTCTGCAATGGCCGATTTTTGTGTATCGTTATTTTTGACGGCCTTGATGTGTTCCTTAACGCGGCATGCTACCGTGCGTTTAGTTTGCCCTATGTAGGAGCTACCACAGCTGCAGTCAATTTTGTAAACACCAGGTTTTTCCAATGGGAAATTGTCTTTAGGTGACCGTAGACATTGTGCAACTTTCTTTCCAGGAGTGAAGATAGTGTTTATGGAGAATTTGTTCAGTATATTTGAGACCTTATCCGTCACTCCTTTTATGAAGGGCAAATACACTGGCTGTCTGTTTACTTTGCACCTGTATTCTTTTGTTTTGTGTCTGGGTGGTAATTTTCCCTTATACCCGTTCATACGCAGGACTTGGCGCACATGATCTAACTCATCGTTCAGATGGTCTTCATCACAAAGATCATATGCCCGATTCGTCAACGATGTGAGAACAGAGTTAAGGTGCTTTGGGTGGTGATGTGACTTCGCGTTGAGGTATAGATCCGTATGTGTAGGCCTTCGGTACACCGAGTGGCTCAGCGAACCGTCATTGCGGACTCCTATTTTGATATCAAGGAACGCTATGCTCCTTTCTTCTTCCATCTCATAGGTGAAGTTGATTTTCGGATGGATGTCATTTAAATGTGTCAAAATCACTTCAATATCCTGCCTATCACCGGGAAGTACGCAGAAAACGTCGTCGACGTACCTTTTCCACAGTTTGATTGGTGTTGGTGTGGTGGGGATGGCAAGCTCTTCGAAATACTCCATCCAGATGCTTGCAACTACCGGAGCTACGGGACTGCCCATAGCTACACCATCAATCTGAAGGTAGAACTGACCTTGATATACAAAGAAGTTGCTTGATAGGCAGTGATGTAACAATCTAACATATTCCATCGGGATATTGTTGTTCTCTAGCTTCACCTTGACGACCTTCATACAATCTGCTACTGGTACATTTGTGAAGAGCGATTCTACGTCAAAGCTGACCATCACCTCATTCACGTTGACCTTATTCTGAGCAAGAATGTCTACGAAGTGGCGGGAGTCCTTCACGTACGAGGAAGTTTGACCCACCAATGGTCTCAGTACGTTCGCTATATGTTTTGCCAGTTCGTACGTCGGAGAGTCTATTTGACTTACAATCGGTCTCAACGGGATGTTTTGTTTATGTACTTTAGGCAAACCATATAGTTTTGGAGGACCTCAACGCGAAGTCACATCACCACCCAAAGCACCTTAACTCTGTTCTCACATCGTTGACGAATCGGGCATATGATCTTTGTGATGAAGACCATCTGAACGATGAGTTAGATCATGTGCGCCAAGTCCTGCGTATGAACGGGTACAAGGGAAAATTACCACCCAGACACAAAACAAAAGAATACAGGTGCAAAGTAAACAGACAGCCAGTGTATTTGCCCTTCATAAAAGGAGTGACGGATAAGGTCTCAAATATACTGAACAAATTCTCCATAAACACTATCTTCACTCCTGGAAAGAAAGTTGCACAATGTCTACGGTCACCTAAAGACAATTTCCCATTGGAAAAACCTGGTGTTTACAAAATTGACTGCAGCTGTGGTAGCTCCTACATAGGGCAAACTAAACGCACGGTAGCATGCCGCGTTAAGGAACACATCAAGGCCGTCAAAAATAACGATACACAAAAATCGGCCATTGCAGAACACCTGATCCACTCCGGGCCGAACCACTGGATGGAGTTTTATAACCCTCAGATTATTTCGACGGAACGCCACTATGTACCAAGACTGGTCAGAGAAGCGATTGAAATAAAAAAGCATAAGAATAATTTCAATCGCGAGGATGGGTTTAAATTGTCAAATGTCTGGAATCCAGTGATTCGTTTGTGTAAAAACAACAAAAATCAAAAAAGTGTTCCGCGGAGTGATACTGTGAGTATTGTGTGTCGCGAACAAGTTCGAGTTGAGTGCGAGAACGAAAACAGTGGTACGGGTATCGAGCGCAATAAACGGACAAGAAAGAGGGTAGACAGATTCGTCTGCTCCTAATACCATCCACCCGCATTAACTTTATTCAGTTACTCCGTGATCATGGCGTGTGCAACTGCGCCGAAATATCGGGAACTCGAAAAACAAAATAAACATGGTAAAAATCCCGTTTTTCATAATAGTTATACAAATACAACATTGAACAAAGACTTGTTAGCAAATATATTTCCTGTATTTTGTTGAAACGCCTACAGTCATGTCAGCATGTGCGTGCGTGCAACCGGATAACAAAGTTAGACGAAAAGTAAGAGTATAGACTTGATTTAATACCTATTGAATTTTCTTAGAAATAAATTAACATTAGGTAGGTATGTATTATTGACTTCCGTGGCCGAGTTTCAAGGTTTCGCTATCTCTAGAGATCCAGGAATCGATTCCCGTCGGGTAAATATTGAAAACGAACTTTTCAAAATTTCCTAGAGTCTGGGTGTATGTGGTAATACCCGTCGTTGTTTCCAGTTTCCATAACAGTAGGTAGTGCTCAAGCTACTATAGTTAGTATTGGAACAATGTATGTGATGGTGTCCACTATTTAGGTCTTCGAGCAACGCGGGTCTTCCGTGCCGGAACGGAAGGCCCGCGTTGCTCGATGATTTAGGTCCCCTTTTTAATAGACTAATGCCCGAATACTCGTACGCTACTTATCTTTGGGAGCGTCTCACACATCGCCCTGTCACTTTAAATGTCAAACGTATGAAAGAGATGCCATGATGTTTGAGACGCTCCCAAAGATAAGTAGCGTACGAGTATTCGGGCATATATCTATGATTTAGGTACAATATTTATTTATAACTATTACACAAGAACGTCGTACTTCTGTCATTTAACAAAAATTTTGTAAAATGTATAGTATGTAATAAACCCTGTGTAAGACAGATTGTCTATACTAATATTATAAAGAGGAAAGATTTGATTGTTTGTTTGTTTGCATCAAATTATAATAAATCATAATAATAAATCTTTATTTCATAATTACAGTATAGTATACCACAACTTAGTCACTAGGTTATGTTGACTTAATTTAGTATTGGCATGTAAGGCTCCGAAACTACTGGACCGATTTAGAAAATTCTTTCACCATTAGAAAGCTACATTCTTCCCGAGTGACATAAGCTATATTTTATCCCGATATTCTCACGGGAACGGGTACCACGCGGGTGAAACCACGAGGATCTGTTAGTTGTGTAATATTTTAGTGTAGTGTTACAATACCTTTAAAATCTAGTAAACTAAACGAGTTCCACATATCAAAGAAATGTAATCTCTACCTTAGTAACAGACTAAACAATTTGCAGTTAGCCCAGTTCAGCCAGCAGATGTGCTTAATACATTTTCCGTTATTGTTATGGAAGGCAGGTTATAGGGTAATTTACCTTGTGGGTAAACGAGTAGAATATTGCATTATAGTAGCTGGAGATATGAAACTCCGTTTTAATGGGTGAAATTTATAATAATGTTATTACTGGTAGGTATGCAACATGTTACTTGTTTATGAATATACCGTAATGTTTTATAAAACCATATTATTACACTAGCGGCCGCCCCCGGCTTCGCCTGCGTGGACTACACGAGGTCATCCCGGGGGAATTTAATGAATTTGCAAGATAAAAACAGTTATATCAATCTTCAAAATAGGTAAATTACAGCCTGTATGTTGCCAAGGACTAATAGCTACTCATATAAAAGTTTTTGCGTGAAACGCGAACAACCGACAGACAGACAAAAAATTTAAAAACCATATTTTTGGTATCTGTTTCATTTAATAAGACCCCTGCCGGCCTAGCATGAGCGGCTTTTATCGCGCGATATGATATGGTACGGCAAGTTGTCTTGCTTACCCCACTTAAGTGTAAGCAAGACGGCATGCCGTACCATATCATATCGCGCGATAAAAGCCGCTCATGCTAGGCCGGCTGGAGGTATTTTTTCGATTTTATTTTAATGTACAGAATTGGCCTGTTTACAGTTTTATCGGGGTGTTGGAATGAAACAGTTTCTACTTAGTCTTACTTAATTATTTTTACCACACTTTTATTAGCTTCACATGTAACTAAGTCACAATGTAAGAAAATCTTGGAATACAATTTTAGCCTACTTCTAATTGTCGTATTGATTTGAAACTTTGCAAGTCTATATGAATCCGATGACAATACAATAATTTGCTACCATCGAGCTGATCTGATGATGGAGTCAAGAGGTAGGCAATAGAACTTTCAATGGCTGCTAGGAAACCTCTCAAGTTTGGGCTCCGTTGTTTCGTTCTGATGAGACTTATTCGCTACACTTGGTGGTGAGGTGTCTGATGATGGAGCAGGGATGAAGCCAGTGACACTTCTTCATGACCACTAAGAAACCCCTCGAGTTTTGGCTCATTTGTTTCGTTCATATCAGACCTATTCGATACACTTGTTGGTGAGGGTCTGATGATGGAACTGGGAGGAAGCCAGTGGCACTCCTTAATAACCACTAGGAAACCTTTTGAGTTTGGGCTCATTTGTTTCGTTCTGATGACACTTATTCGATACACTTGGTGGTGGGGGTCTGATGATGGAGCAGGGAGAAAGCCAGTAGCACTCCTTAATGGCCAATAAGAAACCCTTCGAGCTCTGGCTCATTTGTTTCGTTCTGATGAGACCCATTCGCTACACTTGGTGGTGATGGTCAGATGATGGAGCAGGGAGGAAGCCAGTGACACTCCTTAATGATCACTAGAAAACCCCTCGAGTTTGGGCTCATTTCTTTCGTTCTGATGAGACCTATTCGTTACACTTAGTGGTGAGGGTCTGATGAAGGAGCAGGGAGGGAGTAAGCGTTCGGCTTGCGCATCTGGTAACTAATAGACTCCACTTGAATTTGTAAAACTAAATACATATCTACAATCTATATTGTTTACGGGGTGGGCAGACACATGAATGGACTGTGAAATACATTACCATCCATCCATGGCTTGCCATTTATTAAACTAAAAAGCAAAAAATAAACATGTAAGTAGTTTAAAAAACTAAAAAACACGCTTTTATAGGAACAGACTAAAAAGTACAAAATAACCGTCTATTCAGTAACTAAAATTAAAAAGCGTGGTGCGCCCTTTGCAAAGCATGTATTTTGACAGCGCGCACCACGCTTTTTAATTTTAGTCACCGTTTAGTTTAGACTACTCTACACGTGTTTTGCCCCAACCCGGGGCATTCTCAGAAGTTGTTAGACCGTGCGAAATCCAGCACCGAATTTCGGTGAAGGTGTCTGCAGCTGCACCTATTGTGCACTGATAGTCTCATGGTGTGCATGTGCATTTTTTGCGGGCTCGGTGCATGTGCGTTCATAGTATCTTAATAATACTACTTACTACTTTAATAATAAAATGTGAAAGTTTAGATGTTTGAATGTTTGGATGTTTAGATGTTTGGATGTTTGTTACTCAATCACGCCAAAACGGCTGAACGGATTTGGCTGAAATTTGGGACATAGATACCTACTTTGTAGCTTGGAGAGGAACATAGTTTACTTTTTATCTCGGAAAAATATCATATTCCCGCGGGAAAATGTCGTGTAGTCCACGCGGGCGAAGCGGAAAGCTAGTTTTGAATATTTTTATGGTTATCTATATTTTTATTATATGATTGAATAATCTAAGTTGACCCACATTCTACTACAACTTTCACGTTGAAACTTTGATCTAGTTAAATATTTAGATTATCGAAAAGGTGCGTGAGGCGCTAACTTCATTATCGGATTATGGCCATGCGGGTCGGATCGTTTGTGCTTACCGTATAGGTGCGATAGGCGACTAAATACCTAATACATTTTACAGTCAGCAGATTTTTAAATTGACTTTATTTTCCTTTACTTAGTCCTAAAAATTGTGTGTAGCTAATAGGTAATTAGGGGATTGGACTGTTATTAATTGTAATCGTGACGTCAAAAAAAATAACATTCTTACTTATTGAAGTAATAACAAAAGTGAAAAAAAAAACAATCTGTTTAATAACAAGAAAGAAATGAGCTGCTGAATTGTGACCAACCGTGAATCCAGTTACTTATCTCTTTCTAAAAAGAAATTTTATATGTATGGCAGGTGTATGTATGACTACCGACGTGTGACATCACACGTGGGTATATATACTCACACCTGTTTCCCATGGGGGTAGGCAGAGACTCATGTCTCTGCCATATTTATTATTTTGGAATACTTTCTTACGTGCTGAAATGGTTGATTGTCGCTAGTGAGCGAGCTCAATCCTTCTTTATTTGTAAGGCTGCTTGTCCTCGTTTTAGTCTAATTAGATGTTAAGAATTTATTACTATTCATTTACTCTTTTTTAGATAAGTACTAATGTTACCTTAATATCTGAAAAATTATCGTTAACTTATAAGTAGTAATTTAGCGAAAGGTCGTGGGTTCGAGTCCCATCGGAGCTGGTTGTGAGACGGGTCGATTTTTTCTAAATACTTTATTTTCTATTTTTCAACTTATAAGTACTTATAGTTTTAGTTACGAAAGAGCAAAGTCACCTGTTACTTTTATATGCTTTATATGCTTAGGTACTAGGTGACCTCAATCACTTGTTTTTACTGTGGAATTGTTTTTGTCTTTATGTTTTATGTTTATGTCCTCCATATAGGACAGAGATCTACAATCACCGGAAACAAAATTTGATCGAATCAAAAACAATCTCTTCAGTGTCTAAATAAAAATGTAAAGTTTTGCAATCTGTACCGAACAACAAAAACCTTAATTTGTTTCCTTAATAAGTATATTTTTACTTGTACCTTCTTTAAAAACGAACTTTTCAATATTTCCTCGGGTCTGGGTGTATGTGGTAATACCCGTCGTTGTTTCCGATTTCAATAATACTAGTGCTCAAGCTACTACAATTTGGTATTGGATGTGATGGTGCCCAATATTTATTTACTATTTGAAGAACTAAATATATGAAACTTACTTGCACATGCACACCACAATTTTTTTTTAAATATATAATTTTTGCGTGCGGGTGGGTATTGTTTTTTTTGCGGAAGTAAGCTACATATATTTCGTTTTTACAATGGTTAGGAACCGCCGCCGGGTGGCGTGGCGTGGCGCCTGATTCAATCAAAACTTATATTTATTGATTAAAATGAAACTAAGATTATAGCTGGTTTCTGTCGAAACCCTCTATAGGCAAGTTTTACTTGCAACTATCTAGTTATGCATACAAACAATAATTTCAGTGTCTGAATGACGGGCGACTATCGCATATAGGCAATGATTTTTACTTAAAACTTGTTTAATGAAACCCTTTCAGTAGGATTCGCGAAACGACCAAAGATACCGATGTCCGCTCGCATTTCCCACCTATCGGAGGTAAATGGGAATTTCGCTCCCATTTCCGCCGGAAACCGCTCTACCGGTCTAAGCGTGGTCGGGACGGTTTCACTGGGTTGTAGTGTTTTTAGGAAGGCTTATGTCGTCTGCCCTCTGGAAGTATAACTAGCACTATATAGCCTGAGACAGAGGTAGTCATATTTTGAGTTTATCTTATTAGCTGTCTAAAAAGATTAGGTGCCAAATAAAAACTATTGTCAATGCTAAATTGGCAACCATTTGGCGCAGTGGCGGGATCATTTTTATAAATTATACTTGTTATTCGTTGAACCTTTGTTCTTATTGCCTGTTGTGTACTGTCTCGAGTCTGTGTCAAAATAAACATTAAGTATTTACTTTCTTTCTTTGTATTTCTGTATTTTCTTTTTTTCTTTCAATCAGTGCGCCAATGGGCTTGGCGAAAATACTGTTGATATTTGGTATACATAATGACGTTACAAAATACTAGCTTTCCACCCGCGGCTACACGACGTTATCCCGCGGGAACGTGATATTTTCCGGCATAAAATGTAGCCTTTGTTCCTCTCTAGGCTACAAAGTATCTGTGTCCCAAATTTCAGCCAAATCCGTTCAGCCGTTTTGGCGTGATTGAGCAACAAACATCCAAACAGTCAATTAAAACACCAGAGACTGTACTTTGAATGTGGTATTACAAGAATGTTCTGTTTTGCAAATGTGGTGCATAAAGCCGCCCATCATTATTTTTTTGGAGCCCAGTGTCTTTTTTACCTTTTTGAAAAAATGATGATTGGAGAATGTCGTGTTTTGCGAATGTGGTCTTATAAGATTATGATATTGATTTTGAGAATATGATGTTATGAGAATACGATGTTTTGCGAATGTAGTGTTTTACGAATGTGGTCTTTTGAGAATATGATATACAGCGACGGAGGGATTCAAACATCTAAACTTTCACATTTATAATATTAGTAGGTTGACATGTGAGTATATAATATTGTCCAAAAACGAGTTAGATTTTGGTGCTATCTTTGCTTGGTCAGAAACTAAACCTTATTTATCAACGAAACTAATTATGATATTACAACGAAAGTCCAGTTTGTTGCTAAAATCAATTGGGAAATTTTCATTGCTGAGATTCTCAGTGTCTCAACTGTTTAGAAAATATAAAATATAAATACAAATTAAATATAAATATTATGAATGATTATAAATACTATGAAATAAAATATAAATACTATGAAAATATTTTTCTGCATGCTGCACGATGCACTAAAGGTTTATTTATGGAATTTTTCACCATTTCAAAATACCACAAGCTGCGCAAAGAACTCCACGCAGGGACGGTGTGAATCTCGGCTGAGAATTACCCATTTATCCATTTCGAATAAATGAAAAAAGTCCACTGGTAAATATCGTTATTGACATTCATCCCATCACTAAAAGTATGATACCGCATCAACTGACCTGATTCCTGTGTGCCAATCGATGTGTTTGACTTGCCACCGGCAATTTTAAACTTCACCTAAGTGAAGCCATCCTTAGAACTAGCTGAACGTTTTGACTTTCTTTTATTAAAGACGGCAAAATTTAAGGGGCTGAATAGCCCGGTTGCAACTTGCGAAGAGTTAATCTAACTTTTATTATTATTATTATTCTTTATATTTTATTAAAGCACCACTTTTCACACACAGAGATATAACAAGAAAAGATAACAATAAGAAAACTTAAGTTAGTGTCTAAAAGGCGGTCTTACAGCTTAACCACTTGTTTGTTGAACTGTCATTTTCGAAATCCCCCACACAGTGGATGCCGGTATCCGGCAATTAACAGACAGGGTTTTAGCGCGCTCTTTATTTTATTTTTAAATGGAAAGCGGTTCATAAAATTCATTGAACATTCAGCCTAGAGTATACTTTACATATTGTTTTTTTGTTTAAAACAAAACACACGTTTTATTTATTAAGTAAAATTCAAAAAAACCTTTTCATTTTGAAAATTTTGGGCGGATTCCGGCTTTCAACAGACCGAGCATTTGGCGGAAATCGGTGACAATCAAAAGACAAGTGGTTAAAGCGACTATCTATCTGTAAGAAGATACCTATTACTAAGGTTTATTACAGCAAGGCACTTTGAGTTTGAAGATATTATATGTTTTCTACATAGGCCAGTAATTTTACTAACGTGAGCGTGTAATGTGAATTTCATGATTGATTTAATTTCCTTAAAACAGTAAAATTTATCATTATGATATGCTGGCCGATTTCTCTTCGATTGAAATTTTTGGATGGCTGACTTTTTGGTTGTTATCCCGTCTACTGTGCCTGTGATCTCGGAGTCGATACTCATATAAGATAAGCATTTATGTGATACTTATACTCATTATTTTAAGCTTTTTAATATTACATAAAGAAAAACAACACTAGCAACAATAGCTTTAATTAAAAACCTATTAGGCTTTTTCTAACACATATGCCCGAATACTCGTACGCTACTTATCTTTGGGAGCGTCTCAAGCATCGCCCTGTCACCTTAAATGTCAAACGTACGAAAGAGATGCCATGATGTTTGAGACGCTCATAAGATTATTATATCGGGAAGGCTTTGTAATGTAGTCAAAATAAACTAATATAACTAATTATTATTAATTATTGTAAATGCAAAAAAATTTACTGACACACAAATCCAAATTCACATATCTTTACCACGCTAATATAGTAAAGTAAACACTCACAGTACCTACAATTTTAAGCTTTTAGTGTAGAAATAAGTACTACTCAATATCGCAATATCTTATTTACATCCTAGTTAACCAGCCACGAATTGAAGTTTTTTTTACAGCATTACACAACCCTTGGCTCAGGATCTATGATCAGTACGACTGCACCATCGGGCAGACCAAAGCTTTTGATCATTTCTCTCCAAGTAATGACTCTTGAGAAGAGCCCGTGGCGCAGTGGTTAGCGCGCTCTGTCTGCGATCGTCGAGGTTAAGCAACTTTCGCAGTGATCGGTCACGGGATGGGTGACCAAAACTTTATATCTCGAGCTCCTCCGTGCTTCGGAAGGCACGTTAAGCCGTTGGTCCCGGCTGCATTTGCAGTCATTAATACCCACCAATACGCACTGGGCCCGCTGTGGGTGTCAGGTCCATTCTCATTATCAGTATCAATAAGGCCAGTGCCCCAGCAGTGGGGATATTAAATGGCTGATGATGATGATAAATGACTCTTGTTCTTAGTCCGACAGAACAACTAGGCTACTTTCGATAACCTAGTCTACACTCGAATATTTCTCAACCACGGCATCTTTTCTTTTCCCAGCAATAATATCGCTAAAGCATACCACTAAAAATAGTACAAAGATTTTATGGATGATAGTGTCCATCAATTTGAACAACTTTTACTATGGAGACAGCAACGGAATCGTGACAAAAAATCAGCTGTTCCATAGAAAAGTACAATAGACTCGACTAAAATTTAAGGAACTGCTGTTTTTTTTTGCGATTTCGTAGGCTCCATAGCTGGTGCTAGCTCCATAGCCTCCATATTCTAAAATGTTCGATTTGGTGGACACTATATCATCTCCTAACATCTTTGTACTTATTACAAAGGTATTAATATTAGTGGTGTCTATCAACCTACACCGTTTTCGTAGGAATCAACTATCGTGTACCTACACTAGGCGTTACTCGGGGCTTCACTACAATTTGATTATTGATATTATGATAAAAATGTCTACAAAGGGTAGAAGACATGATTAGATACTTTATGATAATGTCGTTATCTTTAGAAATTGTAAATACCTGACCATTTACAATTTTAATTAGGTACCTACCTATTGAAAATGAAATTTTAGAAAAAAAAAACAGACATCCTCTAAGTAGCTCCGCTTGGAATCTAACCGGGACCTTTCACTGTCTGGGTGAATGCACTGACTGTTGAAGCTGAATTTAGGAGTTTTGGTGTAAACTAATTTATATCGATAAACTTACAATTTTATCGACATATTTTCCCTTCACTACGAACCACCGGAGCTAATATGTCAACTGACCCCGTTCGTGGGAATCAATCAACGTGCACTCGCCATTGGTTGGAGCACACGAGTAACTCCGATACAATTTAATTATTGATCCTTTGTAGACATGATTACTATGTGAAAAAAACTTATGACAAATTTTTGAACACTGTTTTTTGTTGATAAATAATTTTTTATTTTTACTTTTCTGCATTCGAAATGCAGCAAATGAAAAAATTGAACCGTCACGAACCCACGACCTTTTAAATCAAATCAAATTATTTTATTTGCTAAGAATTCCTGCGGATCTCATCATTTCTGATTCAATCGATCAGGGAAATACCAAGCATCGCTCTTTCAATTGCTCGCTGGGTGACTTTAAGCCTTCTTATGAGACCCATAGTAAAAGACCACGTCTCTCTTCCATGGGTCATTACTGGCAACACACACTGGTCAAAGACTTTCGTCTTTCGTCTTGTGACATTGAGGTATTTCGGACGCGAATATATGCCGGAGCTTCCCAAACGCTGCCCATACGAGCTGGATGAACGAGATGAATGAGATCTTTTTCTCAAAGTTGGACTTACCTAACTGGACATTCTGTCCTAGGTAAACATAGTGGTACTATGTATATTAAGTATGTATTTACAAACAAAAAGTATTTAAGTAAGTATATATTTATCCGTTATCATGTTTTCCATGATACAGTTTCTTAATGAAATTAAAATGGGCTAAGACAATTGGTGTGAATGTAAGAAGTTATTTAACTATTTATTTATTTATTAGTGGTCAACAACTTCGAGTGTAATGTTCCAAGCATTAACTGGAGCGGGTGCAACATGGGCATTGGACATGATTTTCGTCTTGTCCATGTTCATCTTAAGACCCACTCTTTGAGAAGCATTACTGAGATTTTCGAGCATTGTGTTTAGGTCTACCAAGGTCTCAGCCATAAGAACTACATCATCGGCAAACCATAATAGGTGTGTTAGATACTCGACATTGATGTTGATCCGTTTCAGTCCAGAAGCTTAAAAAACTTTCCGCTTACTGTACTGTAAACGGGAGACATTTTGTATGAAAATCTGTACTGCGCCTCTTGTGGGCAGTAGCAGAACTACAGATTCTCATACAAAACGACTCCCGTTTACTTTACTGTAAACGGAAAGGAAAACTCATGGCAGGCACACTGGTGTGATGAAGGCTAAGTGCTACCCCGTTGTGGGTTTAAAAAAACCTTACTGATCGCAGGCTGAGCATGCTAACCACTGCGCCACGGTCTCCCATAGTCAATCTTATTATATCAGCATATCATCATCATCATCATCATTTCAGCCGTACGCCCACTGCTGGGCATAGGCCTCCCCCAAGGATCTTCACAAAGATCGGTCCTGCGCTGCCCTCATCCAGCGGCTTCCCGCGACCTTGACCAGATCGTCGGTCCACCTTGTAGGGGGCCTGTCCACGGAATGTCGTCCGGTACGCGGTCGCCACTCGAGAACCTTTCCGTCCCAACGGTCATCGCGGTTCTCCGCGCTATGTGTCCCGCCCACTGCCACTTCAACTGAGCAATTCTTCGAGCGATGTCGGTCGTTTTATCGGTCGATGTCGGTCGTATTGTTCTCCTGCGGATTTCATTATTTCTGATTCGATCGAGCAGGGAAATAAATTCACAACATTCTTCTATATCAACACAGATTTGTCTCAAATTGTATACCAATCCCTAGGCTTTTAACACCGTCCTTTTCTTCCAAAAACGATTCAAAACGCGTTAACAATAAATAATGGGAGAAAAATATACGTGTGAAATAGGATTTTCCCGGAAAAGCTTTTTCTCAAATGTGGTGACGTTGATAAGTGAAGACATATGCCCGTGGAAATAACTTAATGTTAAGTTTGTTCGCGAGACAATGAAATATTATACCTCTTTGGCAACTACACGTTTTGCATAATGATTATGGGTGGTGTGGTATTATTACGTTATTACCTATGTATGAATATGACGTTAATATGGATGTTAAAATACACAAAATTATAAATCATTTCCTGCAAGAAGCTAGGGCGTAAAATGCAAAAAAGTAATCAAATCTGTCATGGTTTTGTTTGCCGTTCCCGTGGGAATATCGAAATAGTAGATTGTATTACAAGGGAGCAAAATAATATATTTACGGCGAAGGTGCTATTTTAAATCCAGAGCGCAGTGAAGGATTCTAGAGTAGAATCTCGAGCGCAGCGAGGGATTCTAAAGTAGAATCCTGAACGCAGCGAGGGATTCAATATACGCCGCCCGAGGTGAAAATAATTTTGCGGCCGAGTAATACACTCTGCTTTTCATCCCCCCTCTATAAGAAAAGCAGTAAAGACAACTCAAACTACCTACCTTTCTTTGTCGTTCGGAAACATCATAGCGCTAGTCGGGCAAGAAAAAAAATTTGAGTTTTAAAAAAAAAAAAATATATGTCCATCAGATTCCTTATAAGTATCTCCGGGGATGCCGTAGGGGGTTGAAAATTTTGTTAGATTTTAGCTACGACTCACCGTTTACGAGATAATCTCAATTTTATAAAATTCCGTTTTTGAAAATTTCTCGGTCATACAAAATCAGTTGATTTTTTTTTTAACTACTGCACACCCTTTGCTTCACTCCAACCAATGCTTCTTTAATTATGTTCTAAATTCAAATCTCATCGTTTTGGACCCTGTTATGAAGCTGTTCAAAATTGAATTATACCCTCTTGTCATAACAGGTAAATAATGAATCGTTTTGGACCCTGCTATTAGATAAACAATCATCGCTTTTCGAATCGATGGGATGAAAAAAATATAGCCCACTAGCGCTCCCCTCGTGACTTCGTCTGCGTGGACGTCTTTACTCCCTTAGAGGGGGAATTTCCAAAAATCATCTCTTAGTGCTCCCCTACTCCCCAAGGAACATATTATCTACATGCCTCAGCTTCTTCCCAGTAGTTTGGGCTGTGCGTTGTCTGTCAGTTAGATTATATAGATGTCAATCGGGAGGAATTCAGCTTTCTAATGGTGAAAGGATTTTTAAAATCGGTTTATTAGTAGATTACCCACTATACAAAAATAAAATATTTCAACTTTATAACAATGATATATGTTTCCTGCAAGAAACTAAAGAATAAGAATAAGAATGCCCTAGTTTAAATAAATAAAATTAGGTCAGTACTTTTAGAGATTACCTGAATCATCCAAACAAACTAAAACTATTTATAATCCATAATAGTAAAAAATTATAGGAATAAATGTGAAAGTATTTTGTTGGTTTGTTTGTCCGTCTGCCACGTCAAAAGTGAGCAATAGATCGACGTGATTTAGTTTGTGAGCTGGAGAGTGACTTGGGCTACTTTTTATCCTGGAAAAACATCACATTCCCGTGGGATAATGTCGTGTAGTCCACGCGGGCGAAGCCGCGGGCGGAAGGCTAGTATTAGTATAATTTCACGATATGTGACAAACGTTAAGTAAGTAAATGAAAAAATTACTTCAATTAAGGCTATTCAATATAATTCAAATGTCTATCCCATAATGCAAAATGTCAGAGAAAGAATTTGCATTCAAAATTACTGAAACATTCAGCGATAGGTACTACCAACTGCCAAGTTCCAGACTGAAAGAATAATAAACGAAGAGGTAGTCCAGTATAATACCAAGCCTGGAAAACAGAGAATTCAAAGAATTACCTAACAAAGGATGCTTGGTAACATATTTATAAAAGGCTTGTAGTGAGTTACAAACTAGCCTTCCGCCCGCGGCTTCGCCCGCGTGAACTACTCGACACGTTATCCCGCGGGAAGGTGATATTTTCCTGGATCAAAAAGTTTCCTATGTCATTCTTCGGCTTCCTAACTATCCCCATACACTCACGTCGATCCATTGCTCCGTTTTGAGCATCCGTCATTTTCGGAGAAATATGGATTTTTTAAATATTTCTTATTTAAAGTTATCTACGTAATATAGTTATTAGTCTTAGGGCCTGTTTCACAATGTATAAGTAAGTTCTGATTAGCTGTTACTTGACAGATAGGCCATACAAAACTGTCAAGTAAACTGGAAAGTATCTCCTAATCAGACATCGTGAAACAGGCACTTAGCACGAAAAACTATCGTTCATACAAATTAATACGATCACTACGTATTATTTTGTATGACGACAGAGCCTGGGACCGTACTCTGAAACGCTAATACGAAACTTCGGTTAGCCCAGCCCTTTTCACTCGATTCTGTTACGATTCGAGAGTGAGAGGGACGGGTATCCCGAAGTTTCGGGTTTTGCGTTTCAGAGTAGGCCCTCTGCTTCGGCCGTGGAACAAAAATTCAATAGATATTTGACATTTTGATATCAACGCTTTGACAGCTTTTGACGGATGATATGACAGGGGTGCATGTCAGATAATTCTGCGCGTGACTGGGGCGTTTTTTGCGCCAGTTACAGTACATTTTTCTGTTCGACTGCGCGCAGACATATCTGGCGCGCACTTTACTTTAGAGTGCGAGCCAGATAAGTCTGCGCACGGTCAAATTCGAATACTAATCTTTTACCTTACCTTACAACTAAAAATATATTGAAACTAGCGCCAAGAATGCCCGAGTCGCGCGCAGGGTTATCTGACAAGCACTCTACTATTTGATTACTATAAGTAACTACAGTTTTTCGTGCTAAGCTACTGATAGCAACGTTATTAATAAGTTTTGTAACAGACAAGTCTGTAGGGAGCTTTACTTTTCTTTACGAAAGGGAGCGATACTTTTTTATCCCGATATTCCTACGGGAACGGGAACCACGCGGGTGACACCGCGGGCGAACGCAAGTTTAACTATAATTTTTTATGTGCTCTTAATTTTGTTTAAAGGGTGCGTATAATATTGCTTGCGTGACAACATGCAATTAAATCATTATTATAATAAAAAAAGCTTGTAATGAAGTGTTTTAAAATCAATAGGAAAGGTCTCATGCACTACTATTAAATGACATGCAAATATAATAGTGGCAAATAAATCATTTCGAAGTTTCATAATATTTTGTGAGCATCAACAGTTAGGTATTCGTCACGTCACGACACGAGACATTTATCTATCTCACTTGAGGCTAGCGTCCGTTTAAAAGTACGCCACATAACAATAAATATTGATAATTAATCAAATCTCAATTTTACAATATTTTTTGTCATGTGGCGTCCTTTTAAAAGGACGCTATCCTAAAGTGGGTTAATGACCCCACAGCTGGGGGACAGCGTAGGGCTTCCTTATGGATGGATATGGAGAAAGAACCACCCACCACGCTGGCCTAATGCGGATTAGTATGTCTTAACGTGCCTTGGTACGGGTTAGCTCGAGAAAATGAATTTTTGGTCATCCATCACGTGACCAACCATTGCGAAAGTTGCTTAACCTCATTGCAGGACGAGCGCGCTAACCATTGCGCCACGGGCTCCTCATAAGCTGTTATTAAACTCAGGTTTATTGATTACCACCTGGCTGTCCACATATTTTTCCCCTACAATTAATTAAATTTCTATTCCGTTTAATTTAAGGAAATAAAAATGTTATGAGTGACATCTTATCATCATTAATAAGTTTTTAGTAAAAATTTCATTTTTAGGACAAACTTTTTTGCTGACTGTACTTTAATATTGTATTGTTATGTAAGCCTAACCCGTATACAAAATTTCAGCTCCATCGGACACTGGGAAGTGGGTCAAATTAAGCTTGCAAGATTTGTCCCCCACTAACAAACTAACTAACATGGCAAGTTAATAAAAAGCTTGTAAAAATAGAATTGATTACAATTTTGATAAATAGATGATCTAATAATAATAAAAACATGGTGTTTAACTGCTAATACGTTACACAAAGAGGCAAGGTTATAACATTAGTTTAGTCATAGCATTTTAAATTCAGTTCAATAGGTTCATTAAATAACTAGCACTTAAATAACATAGCGTAGATACTCTAAAAAGTGTCCAACACTTGAAACTTGAGTGTACAGAACACAACTTGTAGTAAACAAAAGTTTAACGGACAATTAGTGTTACAAAGGTAATTACTTAAACTGAAAACGTTTCGAAAGTTTCGCGCATTTGAAGTTTAAATTGTCTAAAACCAAAAATGATAAAATTTTATTTTAGTTCTTTCTTTGTCAGCAGAGCATTGGTCAGTTCACTTGTTTGCGCTAAAAATATTTTTCACAACACATGCTCGAATTTGCCCAAATATATCATGCAAACTTCACCTAAAGTAAGTCATTATAGCCGTAAGAATCTCATTATTAACCAGCGGGCTATAATGAGATTCAGTACCATATTATGATCCGTGGGTAATGATGAGATATGAATTCGTATGAAAAATTCTTACTTGGGGAGTATAGGGGAGCACTAAAAGAGGATTTTAAGAAATTCTCCCTTTAAGGGGGTAAATAAGGGGGTTCACGCAGACGAAGTCGCGAGGGAAACGCTAGTTAGTTAATATAGTAAAAATGTGACAAGGAGACAACCCTATATCTCATGCACTAAGTCAAATTTATTAAGTCAATAAGTCAAATTTATTATAATGAACTTTCCACTAAGGTGGATGGATCAATATTATAAATATACCTACCAACAGTTTATTTACATTGGAAAAATAAACTATCAGAAAACTTACAAACAGAAAAATAAGATAAAGAAAATATTTGGTTTTGAAAAAAGTGTCAGGCGTCAGCTTAAAAAATAGGCAACGTGCCTATTTTTTGCTATGGCAATGCCGTGACTGCTCTTGCTTAGTGCACATTTTGAAGCGAGACTCGCCAATGGGGAGGCACAGTAACTATTTCTCCCGCAAGGTGGCGCATGATCGCTGGTGTAGTTAGACTGTCAAAATCCATATTAATCTGTAATCTATATATATAAAAATGAATCCCTATTTCCCTTGGTCACGACATCACGCGTGAACGGCTGGACCGAATTGGTTAATTTTGGTCTTGAAATGTTCGTGGAAGTCCAAGGAAGGTTTTAACGGTGAGAAAATAGGGGAAGGAGGGGTAAGTAGGGGTAGAGTAGAAGTAGGGTAGGGTAAAGGTAGGGTAGGGGTAGGGTAGGGTAGTGGTAGGGTAGAGGTAGGGTAGGGGTACGGTAGGGTTAGGGGTAGGGGTAGGGGTAAGGGTAGGGGTAGGGTAGGGTAGAGGTAGAGTACGGGTAGGGTGGAGTAGGTGGTAGGGCCACGGGAACGAAGTCGCGCTGGGTCAGCTAGTAATTTTTAAATTTAATTAAAATTATGTGCTTTAAATGCCTTAGTGTTGTGCGTTGTGCATTTATTTGCAAGAATAAAGGAGTTCACCGTTTTCCTACCGAAAAAAAGAAAAGCATGGAATTGAAAAAAATAAATGAAATGTGACCATTTTAAACCTCAGGGTTTTATGGCGAGAGCAGTTATCTGGTTAGTTTTATTTATTAAAATCACGTTGAATCCTCAAAGTTTATATGAATTGACAAGCACCAGTCACGGTGGCGCCATCTGAAATTAGCTTTGCCTGTGGCTCCCCATTTGCTAATTTTTACCTCTTTTTCTCCTTATCCATCGATAAGGAAGGCCAATGCCCCAGCAGTGGGGACAGTTGTTACTGAAACTATTTTTTTTATCGGCGAACAAAAAACGAGACAAAATCAATTTTGTCTCTGTTATGAGTGGTCAACCACTCTCAACTATGTTTGACCCGAGGGTAATTTTGATGTTTTTTTTTATCTTTATAAACAATCAGGCGCTGTTAATGGGTAAATGGCTGATGATATGACCCCTGTTTAGTTGGGAATTCTGTCTTCACAAAATCTTGATAGATTGAATGGAACATCAATCTTTAATCACAGATTACAAGCTTAGAGGATTAAGGAGACCGATTGCGCTAATTTTATACGTTCAACTAAAACGCTATCGTTTCGTGAGAATAAAAAACAAATTACTTACTTAAGTTTACTAAACTTAATTTGATGCCAACTAGGTAGGTAGATCTAGGAAAACGAGGATCTCAAACTCATCTTTAAATGAAAAATAAATAAATTAGGTAGCTCAAAAAATAAAATAAGCAAAATCTCGCAGTTTCATTACGAGTACACAGAGGGGCCTTAAGGCGAACTGTCAAACAATGATAAAGTAATGTTGTAAGCGAGAAGGCGCTATACGCAGTGTATAGCTCCGTGCTGCAATCAACATTACTAAGTATAACATTGTTTTACAGCTCGCTGTAATGCTTCAGGTGTCTTTGAAAATAAAATTATGTGAGTAAAGATAAGTCACTTTCCAACAAAAATAAGACTTAAAACTTAGGTTTAAGTTAGACTTAAACCATTGGTGCCGTAACTGGAATCCTACTAATATTATAAATGTGAAAGTTTAGATGTTTGGATGTTTGGATGTTTGTTACTCAATCACGCCAAAACGGCTGAACGGATTTGGCTGAAATTTGGGACACAGATACTTTGTAGCCTGGAGAGGAACTGGAATGCTTTTGGTGCGTTCGAGCGTGTCGTGCGGTATCTGGCATACCTCGAACAATGATAGTAGTATTTGGGCTAGGTGTAGGTAATCGGTACTTTAAGTGGGTACGTTACGGAACCCTCCATGGGCGAGTCCGACTCGCACTTGACCGTTTTTTTTTGTAGTTCGTCCACGACGTGCATGTTTATCGATAGAAACGTAAACCACAGCTCTGTAGGAAAAAGCCCGCCGCGCCGCGCCCCGTTATCGTTCATCGCTCGGCGCGCGCTTTTTTACGACGTACACAGAAAGAAAGCTAGAAGCCGATGCCGATCTACCGGCGCTTATAAGCGCTGGTCCATTCAGGTAACAGCTACATAAAGCAAGCCGATTGAAGCAGACACTCATTATTACAAAATGGCCAGGCCAGCGCTGACCAGCGCGTGTCGGAACTTGTCTGCGACGTTCGGCGCTTATCGGCGCTTGTTCATAAGGCTGATTTACATTTGCATAAGTACAGTGGCGAGTTAACTTACGGTCTTGGCGAGTTAAGTTCTTATCATCGTTTGGACAGGGATTTGCCAGTTAAGTAATAACTTAACGATTAAGTACAGAGAATAGGATGAGGTTCTATTTTTTCGGTAAGTCAAGTGCAAGTCCACCCCGCGCGTGCGTCTTCCGCACCCCGCCAACGGCGCCAACTAAACTCGCCGCGCGTGTAGACGGGCGAGTTTAGTACAGTTCATAAGTTTTTAGGTTGCAACGTGTTTTGTTTTAATAATTTTTTTTTCTTGAAGTTGATTTGTTTTGAGTTTGAGTTTTAAATAACAGCACGATGAAGTAGTCGGAGGAGACAACATTAAAGTTCTTCAAGGAATGTTTAGGATATGATTGCCTATATAAATATAACACTAAAAGCGATGAGTATAAATTACAAATTAGCTCGAGGTGTTGCATAAGAAAAAGAACAATGGGCACTACTGCCCATACGACATAAGAAAAGCTGTAAAATAAAAAACTTCGGCGGATACTTCTCGGAACGGCAACTTATGACTACTTACTCGCCTATACGTTTGGACGCTACTTACAACTTACTACTTGTTACTTAACTGACTGATTTCTTAACTCGCTACTGTACTTATGCAAATGTAAATCAGCCTATAGAGACTGCCCCGCCGGCTACCTGCGCGGACGGGATAGGCTGCTAGCTTTCTTTCTGTATACGGCCGTAGAAGGGCCGTAGGCTTTATCAGAATACGGTGTGCATTGCATATGCTCTAACGGATAATAAATACAAATATCTATAGACTATAAAATTTATGATGGATGAATGTTTCATCGCTTCTTTGCTTTGTTTAAAAACGTCACAACATACGTGTTCTGTCTGTCTGACTGTTGGTCAGTAGTGATTATATGCTCTTTGGTCAGTTGTGTTGTGATCATTAGAATAACCTATTTCCATAAATAATAAGTTACTATAAGATAGATACCCTATGAGAAAAATATTATAGGTACAAAGTACAAACAAACACTCGATAACCTTCTCAGTAATTCACAATACATAATGTATTAAATTTGCCTGAACTGTTATACATTTGGAAATCATACCGAGTCCCAAGAAGCGTAAACTGCGCTATTATTATTAGATATTAACTTCAAAATACCCAAGCAATGCAACAAGAACAACTGAAAACGATATCAGAACTAGATGAACGAGAAAAAGGTTTACTGAAGACTCTTAGTCGAACTGTTAGCAGACCCGATGCATTTGAAGGTGGAGAAGAAACAGAGATTGCCGCGCAGATTTCAATCCCGAAAGAAGGGGGGTGGGGCTGGGTAGTAGTGATGGCCTCCTTTTATTGTGCTTTTGTTCTGGACGGTGTCGTTTACAGTTTCGGAAGTTTACTAAGCAATATGACTACACATCTTCAAGTATCCGATTCTTATGTCTTGTTGACAAATTCCGTGGCAATGGCTATGTATTTCTGTTGCGGGCCCTTCGCTTCAGCACTAATTAATAGATTCGGATTCAGAGGTTGCGTCATGGCAGGCTCGGTTACCTGTTCGTGTTGTTTATTTTTTTGCTATTTTGTTACCAGTTATGTTTTTCTAGTTGTATTTTATGGTGTATTTGCCGGATTTGGATATTGCTTGATTAATATGTCAGCAGGGTTGGTAGTTGGGTTTTATTTTGAACGACGTCGTTCGTTAGCTATATCATTGGCAACGTCAGGATCTAGTGCAGGTCTAATGGCGATTTTTAATCTAAACTCCTATTTAGTCAGATTAGCAGGCTGGCAAACAGTAACCTTATTACCCCCGGACCACCACAAGGTGCTAACGTACACAGTATTCGCGCTACTCTTTTTAATTAATTAAATAAAAGAATAAGTTCAAATTAAATTCACAACGATAAATAGGAGTGCAGAAATTGCGAGAAGTCTACTCAACACTCGCGGCAGTTTACTACGAGTCGCTGCTGCCCTGGTACAATCAAGCACGTCAACCACTCAAGAGGTATCGTGCATCTTTTGTTCTATACTCAACTAATCAGCGCGCGCGCACAGGATACGCCATTTTTGCACTGGCGAATACGCCCCGCCCACTTGTTTTAATTGGCGCGCACGTCACCATCGTAACTTAGGTGCTTCTAAGTGGGACTGCGCGCGTGTAGGAACTTCTAACAGCTTATAATCTCCTGGTACCCGACATGGAAAAACTAAACAAATCATTCTCTGAATCCGACATCTCGGAACAGCCGTCATCTGATTTTGTTGCTAGGCGTAACAAACGGCCCAGAGAAAATGATTATGAACGAGAATTTAGCTCTTTTCGAGACGAGATTAAATCTATGATTACAAATTTGATGTCTGCGCAAAGGGAAGAAATACAAAAAATTCACCCTACTCTTATGGACATTAAAAAGACGAATAACAATATTGAAAACTCCATCGAATTCCTAGCTGCTCAGAATGAGGAATTAAAAAGAAAGATTGAGCAACTAGAACGTCAGAAAAAAGAAGATAGAGATTATATTACCATATTAGAAGATAAAGTAGAAAGTTTGCAAAGGGAATGCCGTAAAACAAACATAGAAATGAAGAATGTTCCAAAGGTTCCTAATGAGACTAAAGATCACCTAATAAACATGGTGTTGTCCTTATCAAGTAACATTGGGTTTAATTTAGAAAAAAAGGATATTAAAGATATTTACAGGCTTCACATAAGAGGTGATGCTAAAAGGAGTATCGTCATTACTGAGATGTCTTCAGTTATACAAAAAGCAGAATTTCTTAAAACGGCTAAAAACTTTAACATCAGAAATAAGGAAAAGTTATGTGCAAAACACCTAGGATTTACAAAAGAAGAATTAACGCCAATATACATATCTGAACAGCTTACTGCGAAAGCCTCGCGTCTGCATTTTCTGGCTCGCGACTTAGCCAAATCGAAAAACTATAAGTTCCAGTGGACATCTTATGGTAAAGTCTATGTAAGGAAAAATGAAAACTCGCCGGTTATACACATTAAAAACGAAATTCAGTTTAATAATCTAATGCAGAAAGACTGACTAGACGTAGCATATTCATACTGGTTACGATTTTTTGCTAATATTTGTTATGTTTGTATATTTTTTACGTACCAGTTTAAAGTCGTTTTTGTTGCATATCTATATTTATTACGACTTTTTTATAATAATTGTATTTGTTTATGCTTAAATGTCAAATGCATTTCTAAACACTTATTAGTTTTCGTCTTGTTGATGTTTTGTAAGCCATTTCAAAATGTAAAGAGCATGCTTTCTGGGGTTTATATAATTAGTGCACACATTCATATTAAAAACACTCACATACTTACACAAGAAACAATATATACACACAAAATCACAACTTTATACTTCATATTCTTTTGTTACATATATAAATCAAAATATACATTTTTACACAAGTATCACTTTAATTACAAACCAAATTTATACAGTTTTTCAAATTCATATATTGGATAATTCTCTCTCAATTTTGAATGAAATAGATAATGTAGGTATTGCACGGGCTAGTGCCTGTCAAATTCATAACTTTTCGAATTTTCACAACATTAATATAACGGATTTGACTATTATTTCTCAGAATATTAGGAGCATTTACAAAAATATGGATGATTTGGATATTACTCTTACACAATTAAAACACCAGCCTAGCTTTATTATTCTGACAGAATGTAGATTGGATGGTACAAAACCAACACCAATTAAAAATGGCTATATTTCTTATAATACTACAAATCACATAAATCAATGTGATGGTGTAACGGTGTTTGCAAAAGATGACCTTTGTTCTAACGTCAGTGAAATCTACCTAAGTGAAGCTTCCTGCTTGCAAGTAACTTATAAGGAAATAATAATTATAGGTATATACCGATCTCCATCAAATAAAAATGCTGAAAACTTCATAAACTCGTTAAATATTTACTTAGAGTCTATTAAACATTACAAACAAATTGTTATAACGGGCGATATCAATATCAATATTATACCCAGAATTAACGAAAACTCTTACGAAAGAACTAATAGGCTTAACTATCTTAATATGCTATCTATGCACGGCTTGCTACCAGGGCACTCAATACCTACTCGGGAAAATAGTTGTCTGGATCATTTTATGATTAAAATCGATAAAACTAAAATTAATGCCTCTATTGTAGTACTTGAAGCAACAATCACGGACCATTCGATGATTTTTCTAAAGATGACTGATATAACTAACACCAGTAAGGCAAAGATAAGTAGATGTAGAACCGTATTAAACTACGAAAATGCTCTTAAGGATCTACAAAAACTAGACTTAAAAGAGTTATTCACACATAATGACCCCAATACTTTGGCTAATTCATTATTGTGCAAATTACAAAAATGTATTTTGGATAATAGTGTTTTAAAAACAATTTCCAAACGTAACCGAACCTTAAAACCTTGGATGACAATAGGGCTACTTCGCTGTATTCAAAACAGAAATAATTTGCAAAGAAAATTAAAAGCTGATCCTGGTAATGAAGTCCTAAAAATAACATATAAACGCTACAGAAATTACTGTAACGGAATTATCAAAAAATTAAAACGAAAATATGAGCGCGAGCAACTGACTAAAGCATCAGGAAACTCGAAACTGCTTTGGAAAACAGTAAATGATATAACACACCGCAAACAAAGGCAAGAAGAAAATATTAAATTATTGAACATTAAATCAACATCGCAAGAGTCAATTGATCATGTGAATAGCTTTTTTGCAGAAATAGGTAAAACTTTAGCCGAAAAAATAGTAGTACATCAAAATGACAACATGTTCAACTTTTCTAGTAATAAGCAAATATCATCCTTAGCTTTACTTGATACTGACGAATCGGAAGTACGAGCTGTGTTAATGAGTCTTAAGACGGAGAGTGCAACTGGCTATGATAATATCCCAGTAACGTTTCTGAAATTAGCGGCAGCAGAACTTGTTCCAGTAATAACTTACTTAACTAACTTGTGTTTTAGGTCAGGAATTTTCCCATCAGCTTTTAAAATAGCAATTATTACCCCCGTGTATAAAAGTGGAGACAAAAATAACCCTAACAACTACCGTCCTATTTCAGTTCTGCCGTCTCTATCCAAAATTATTGAAAAAATTATTAACAGTCGTCTAATAAGTTATTTAAATAATTTTAATATACTTTCTCAATCCCAATTTGGTTTTAGAAGAGGATTAAGTACAGACGACTCTGTTTCTGCGTTGACTTCTTTAATTGTTGATCAGGTGGATAGGGGTGAAAAATGCTTAGCTGTATATCTTGATATAAAAAAAGCCTTCGATACCGTCTCCATCCCTATACTTCTAAACCGACTCGACCACATTGGTATACGTGGAGAGCCACTGCAACTACTTAAGAGTTATCTTACTGGACGTAAACAAAAGGTGAAAATTGGTGAGCTGCACAGCCAAGAGACGGAAATAATATATGGAGTACCTCAAGGGAGTGTATTGGGCCCGACTCTATTTTTGCTCTACATAAATACCCTTTGTAGTATGTGTTTAGAGAACGGAAAATTGTTTTCTTACGCCGATGACACAGCAATAGTGTTTAATGGAAAAACCTGGGAGGAAGTTAAACAATATGCCGAGTTAGGATTAATGAAGATCGCGTCTTGGCTAAGAGTCCATCTGCTGACACTCAACACAGAAAAAACTCAGTATATGTGTTACACTGTATCTGATAGGACTCAGCCGAATCTAAATTTAAAGATTCATATGTGTAGCACTTCTGGTAGTTCTGCGTGTTCTTGTCCCGAAATAATGAAAGTAGCTAACACGAAATATCTTGGGGTCATGATTGACCAACGTTTATCGTGGCATGAACACGTAGAACTTATTATGAATAGGTTAAGAAAGCTCACATGGCTTTTTAAATCACTACGGTTTGTTGCAACTCAGCAGTTGCTAAACCAAATTTATATTAGCTTGGTACAATCTGTGTTGACCTACTGCATTACTGTATGGGGAGGCGCTAACAAGACAAAGTTTTTAGATGTAGAGAGAGCACAAAGATCGCTGTTAAAAACGATGTTCTTAAAACCGTATCGATATCCAACACACGATCTTTATGCAGAAAGTGGTATCCTCTCTGTACGAAAATTATATATTTTAAATATTGTTTTAAAGTTACATAGGAAACTTATATACGATCCTAATATAAAAAATAAGAGAAGAAAGTTTGATGTGGCTCCCAAAGTAATATTTAAATCGGAATTCGCTAGAAGACAGCAAACGATACAGGCGTCGTATATTTATAATTTTGTGAATAAACACTTAAATATTTATGATAAAACACTCAAAGAATGCAAGATAGTTTTAACAGAGTGGCTTAAAAGTAAGTCATATGATGAAATAGAAGGTATTTTAAAATATATTTCTTAGTTACCCACGCACACAGACATAGTTATGCATCTACATACACACATACACACACACACACACAAACACACACACACGCAAAACACACACGCACTCACATACTAAACACATACATTTACCTATACGCAACAACAATCACAGAATATAAATAATACATAGGAAATAAGATTTTAGAATAATGAAATCGTATGAAAAAAAAAACAACTTGGAATGTTAGCTTTAGAAAATATTATTTATAAGAATATAAATTGCTTTAGACCATTGTCAAATTCTGTAACTTTTTAGATTATCGTAATATAAGGAAGAGCGGGATTCCCTGGTACGGGTATTACTATACTTAAAAGGAGATCCCGAGCACTAAATAAAACAATGTAATTATAGTTACTGAATAAAATATTTGTATTTGTATTTGTATTTGTATTTGTATTACATTCTAGTATGTTTGGAACAATTTATTTCGCCGGTATGGCATATCGACCTTTACCATCTGTAACAGTTGTGAAAACTACTGACGATCCTACTCGCACTGTTACTTATTTGCCAAGTCTATCAAAAGCAGCCGTTCAAGCTGAATCTACAAAATCGAAGGCAGATGTAATGAAGCCAACGGCTACCGAACGCTTGTTTAGTGCTGTGTCAAATGCAAATTTCCCAACTGCTGCGGATGTAGTCGTGGATGAGAAGGTGGATGGTCAAGCTGGGCCTTCAACAGCTCTTGCATCCAAACTCACTCTAACAGCACCTCAGGGAGTAAGTCGTCGCCATTTAAAACAAGTTCAGTCTCTCGTGTCAAAAACAGGTACTGTCCAAGATAAAAAGATTGTTGAAGTTGTCATAGATGTAGACAAACGCCCTAAGAAACAAAGTTGTTGGGGGCGTTTGTGCCATTGGGAGCGCCATGTGCCACAGTCCCGGCCATTGTACAGAGATGACGCATTTTACGCTGGAAAAGTAGAAAACTTACCTGTTTATCGGAAAAGTATGATTGACACAACTCCTGAGACAAAAACTGGCCTTGAGTATCAATTAGCAGTATCACGAGCTGTAACAGCAGGTGATTTGCAAGAACGCAGGGGAGTATTCACGACTGCTGCTCGAAGAGTATTGGCGACTATGATGGACCCAGTGTTATTGAAGAAACCTTCTTTCATTGCCTTGTGTATAAATGGTTTTTTATTAAATATGGGATTTTCCGTGCCTTATATGTACACCACGCCTAGAGCTTTAAGTGTCGGTATTGAGGAACAACTTGCTAATTTATTAATGACTGTATTGGCTTTGTCTAACGCCCTTGGGAGATTGGTAATTGGGCCAGTGGCTGATAAGGTAGACCCTGTAAAAATTTATACAATATCCTGCTTTATTGCTGGGCTCATTACAATGCTGTCAAATGTTACATGGAATATCTATTTTCAATATGCATGTGTCGTAATTTTTGGGTTTTTTGGGATTACCCTATCTTTTTTAAGAAGTATGGTTATAGTGTCAATGTACGGTTTGGAAAAATTAACAAATGGTACTGGCATGTTGCTTTTATTTTCAGGATTAGGTAGTTTAATAAGCACACCATTAGCTGGTTATTTAAAAGATAACTACGGATTTACAACTGCATTTTATGTATGCGGGTCGTTTATGCTTATTAGTAGTTTTGTAGCAGTAATAATGTTAAGAGTTCTTAGGAAAGAAAAATTAAAAGAAATCGCTGATAAGAAATCTGCAAAGAAAACTAATTTTACTACATCTAAGTAAATTGCGTTAAAATTGTGCACTCAATAATGAATAATGGAATTCTTCCTTACCTAAATAATGATTAAATTTGGTGAGGTTGACTGTAGCATAATTATTACTTTTTAGGTATTTGTAAAAATAAATTTATTCATAATTTATTAGTTTTTTACAATCTTTCGTTCACTGAACAGTACCTTACTCAATGTACGCGCAAACAAAATCATAATTTCATGGATTTGAACGTTACAATTTCATCACCGTTTTATCAAGTCCGAAACATAATGTATACAGAAAATATATCTTGATAAATGTGGACCTTTTTCGCCAGTAAACATGTAATATATTGCTTCTTATCTGATACGATCGATCGTCCGAAGAATCCGGTCCGAAGAAGGCCAGAGTGGCCCCATTTTATTATGATATTACTTCGGAGGTCGTATATGCCCTTTGCTTTATTAGTACTGATGACCCTGCAATAAAATGTACCATTTCTATCAAATTGATTTGGTTTTTACTATCTGCTGGCCTAATAAAAAGTCAGTCAGTTCCTTTCTTGAGTAGGCAGAAATACCCATTAGTTCATTTAATCTGATAAAAATGTTCAATTTTTTTGTTTACTTTTTGATTCATTAAGGCGAGGGTTCCCGACCGAAATAGGCACGCTAACGCTTGCTCGGCCACGTTCGATACATAGCGCGCTGACCCAGCGGGAGCCGGCAGTGAACTGTGAACTCGCGAGCGCCCTGCGTATCGAAAATCACTTAAAATTCAAATAAAAATTAATTAATCAGATTTTTACTTTTTTGCATTCACAATGCAATTTTTATGGTTGAAAAATGGAAAATGAAGTAGGTACCTATTTAGAAAAAATCGACCCGTCTCACAACCAGCTCCGATGGAACTTTCTTTGTTTGTCCCATCGGAGCTGGTAGTGAGACGGGTCGATTTTTTCTAAATACTTCATTTTCCATTTTTCAAAAATTAAATTATAAAAAAAATATTTATGACGGCCGGAATCCCTCGGCTATTCAAAGACAATTATTTTCATAGGTGTTTCATTAACTAAAACTAAGTATATTGCAAGTAATAGGGTATTTGGATTACGATTAGACGGATGTTTGGGATTTTATTTAACACAGTAAAATTTCACCAATCGATAAAAAACGGCCGGAAGCACTAGATAAAAGACTGTAAAATAACATAGGTATATTTTTTCCAAATTTTGAGTACTTGTGGTTTGCGAGTAATCCATAATTTAAAATACCCTATTTTCGGTAATCGGCGCCTTAAGCGCTTTGTTTGTCTGTCTCACGGGATAGCAGTGTGATGACTGTCATCACACTGCTATCCCGATAACTTCACTCTTACCGTCTCGCCGCACACGAGCCACACGCGACAGCCACAAGCGCCGCCACTTGAACCTAGAAGAATAAACAAGTGACGTCTATCGGCGTCAACCGTGTGTGGCGAGTTCATACCTATAATAGTAGGACCTGGTGAACTTCGTATCACCAACATCTAATAAAGATAGACATATAAAAATTAATAATCGCAAAGCGCCTGTATTCCCGTTGTCCCCATGATTTTTGTCCCATTTTATTAAAATTTCTTCCCGTTGTCCCCATGATGGGGAAAAAATTATGGGGACAACCGAACGTCATAATTATGCTACAAATAAGCTACAAATAGCCACTTGTCTAGGCCCTCTGGTCTTTTATTGCTTCAATCGGCTTAAAAGATAAAATTTTTTTTTGTTTTTTTCTTAATTTTAGTTATTCTTTTAAGTCTATTGAAGCAATAAAAGAACAAAGGGACTAGACAAGTGGCTTATTTGTTGAAGAATTATGACTTTCGGTTGTCCCCATGATTTTTTCCCCATCATGGGGACAACGGGAAGAAATTTTAATAAATTTATTCAATTCCCGTTGTCCCCATCATGGGGACAAAAATCTTGGGGACAACTGGAATACAGGGCGAAGCGCATCTAAATTCACCATAAAAGTTTTTACACTGCCTGCCAAATGTCATAGATAATCCAAAGCGGCTGCGGAACGGCGGCGATGTATGAAAACATGAAATAGGTCGGTGGCGGCGTTTTGTGGTTGTGATCGACAGACCGTGTGTGTGCGGCCATTTACAAAACAAATGTAGCCTTTAATTTTTTTTATAACATAATATAAGCTATTTTTAATTTTTGGATTAATAAATAGGCAGGTTCAATCAAAGCCAATACACTATTGGGGCCGTCAAAAAGTTAAAACAGGCATCTAAGTATTTTTTTCATTACTTATTTATTTACAATACAATAATAATACAATAATTTATTTATTTCCGAAAATTACATTATTTGGTGTATCATTTACAAAGTCTTTCACACTAGGCTATGCCTGTCCTGTGGAAGTCTATATTACAATGTTTACTGTTACTTAACGAAAACTAATTGCGATACCAAAATTTTAATTACAACTTAATTTTAAATCATGAATAATGAATCTCCAATAATAATAATAATCTAATTTAATTTAATTTATTATAATTTAAATTAACATTAAAAGAAAAAAACAATAGAAATAATTAATAGAAATTAAGAGTTAACAAATAGATTTTAATAAATTCTCTGTATCCTGGTAGGTCCAATTCAATAATTCAGCCTCAAGTCTCATTCTAGCGTTTCGGTGATTTAATATGAAGATGTCACATAAAAAATTTACTCTGTTGTACACAAGGTGTTTTCTATAAGAGCCCAGACGTCTGGCGAGTGTCGTTTTTACAGAAGGCAACGGAAGTTTAAAATTGCGTTTACTTGAAAGTAATTTAATTACTTAAACTGTATGAAAACAGAGGAAAGTCACTATAATTTGCAAAAATAAAATGTTTTACTTGTTTGAATACATACATCTACATTTTGTTAAAAATTAAACTAACTTCAAACAAAAAAGAGTTTGTATTGAGTTTTCCAGCTAGCTTTTATGTGTCTCACGTAAAAACGTTGAATGGGTTGTAACGAAGTTTACGCGAGTAGAGTTACCCTCGAGCGTGCTATGTTATTTTAGAAGCACTCTGTCTGTTTACCGACATACTAAGTTTTATTAACAGTAATATTTCTTTTCTGGAAAAAACAGCTCTATGAGTTAAAAGCTGAGTTTTTTTAAGAAACCCTATCCACCCTCCATTCCTGGTTGCCACTACCCCGATCCCTCATTGCCACCACTCTGGGCGGCAATAGTAATCCGTATTGCCACCAGTGGGAATGATCTGGAAAAAATATTCCTGATTGCCGCCCGGTGGCGATCGAGGTGGTGGCAACTAGGAATAGACGATCCTAGCCCCTTAGATATCATACTGTCGTTTTAAACCTTGATTGATCGCGTCGGGTGTCTCACACCCCAATGAATATTTCCCAGACTCATAACTTTTAAACTTGTATTCTAACTTCCTAAATACGTGTGAAATTCACAATCAGATTGTGAGTGATTGTGTTGGGAGAGCGTATTTGTTGTTCTCGACACTTTAAAAACGTATGTAACTAATGACCATACAGATAGCAATAATTGTAGTCTGCCAAAATGAGTCACACCAATGATTTTTGTTATAAGCATATCTAAAAAATATGTTACTCGAGAAAAAAGAATATGTTTTTATTTTTTTCCTATCTTCAAAAATGACTGAGATATTGAACGTTAAAGTACGGCCTCCGAGGAAAATTCGGGTGAACCAATGGCATTAACGTGTGACGTCACATCGCGAGTTGGCCCTTCATATTCTCCTTTGGCTATATAGTTGCGCTCTCACGGTTTCGCAATAAAACTTATTTTTCTTATAGTCGATCAATGATCAATTTTGTATTGAGCCCATGTGAAAAAAACACCTTCAAATATATAAGTTGTATTTTCGTGATAATAAATTAAATCAACTTTCGTAATGGCGGACGGTATTCTGTCAATATAAATAGCAACCGTCAAACTTCGATCAACAATAACACGATTAAATACACGAAACCGTCAAATGGACAGTAGGTGACAGTTTTAGAGTGCGGCTGCGCGCGGTCGAAATCGAATACTAATCATTTACCATAACCTTAGAACGATGAAAATGTACTGTAAATAGCGCCAAAAACGCACCAGTTGCGCGAAAATTGCGCACGGACGGACTCTATGTAGGTACAGTTGGACGGAAATCACCCGTAGCAGCCGCAATCGGAGATGTCACGGCGACATGACGTCATCGCAATAGCGCGCAAGGAAAGCAAATTTACAAAAGCTGGTGAAACTTTGCAACGCTGTAACTTTGAAAATCCTGAACAGATTTCGATGAAACAAAAACTGTTATTACTTGCACGAGTACGCGCATTAAATGCAGCAATTTTTATAGTCATATTTTGATGTGTTGGTGTGACTCATTGTAACCAAGAAAACTAGTATAGACAATAGTTACTGTCTTAGATTGAAAACTGTTTTTGATAAGTTTAAAAGTTGATTCATATGTAAGAGGAAGGTTCCTTTTAATAAAAACCTGAATTACCTGAAGTATTTGGTATTTCATTTTAATTAAAAATAAATGTTCAGAATCGGGGTGTTACACGCCCCACGCGATTGCTTGTGTAACTTTTTAGGCGCGCCGACACCTAAGGGTTCAGATCAAATATTTTGCTACATGTTAAATAAAACTATCTATAACAAGGCATTCACTAAGCCAGTTTGCATTCCGTTTTCCAACGAGTCTCTAGTGTCTCACGTAAAAACGTTGAATAGGTTGTAACGAAGTTTACGCGAAAGAGTTAGCTGCGAACTTGCTCAGTTTATTTTAGAAGCGCTCCATCCACTCTATTTATTGACATACCTACTATTTATATAAAGGAGAATACAAAAAAAATTCAACTGCGTTAGAAAGAATTAATTTTATTATACTTCTTTTTTAAGACGGCGCCTGACTAATAAAACTAGCGATTTTTAGGGTTCCGTACCCAAAGGGTAAAAACGAGACCCGAGAGAATCTCGAGAACTACCTAATGCTATCAACATGAAATTTGGAATATCTTAGATGACGTTTGCCCAACTATTTTGCAAAAAAGAGAAAAAAAATGCAACAGGGACTGAAAGAGGGTCTTAAAAATTCGAAGTGGGGCTACTAGAGATAGAGCGCCGCTTGCGCATTCTCAATTTTTTTTCTTTTTTTAGGCCGCATCCTTTTCTACTTTTGATGAAAAATATAAAAAGAAATACCTTCTCCCCCTTATTTCCGAAGTTTGCATAAAGAAAAATCTGAAATTATTTTATGTGATAGAAGTTTAGGTAAAGATTAATAGTAAACTTTTTCAGAAATCATCAATAAAAATTACATTAGTTTCACTATCGGTCAAGAAATGTCGCTGACCTAAAACTGCAATATTCTACACCGCAAATTCTTTGACGAATATCACAGATAAAAACATTTTCACGTCTTATTTATTTATATTTAAGTATGACGGTACGGAATCCTCGGTGCGCGAGTACGACTCGCTCTTGACCGGTTTGTTTTCTTTTCTGAGTGTAGTATGCAGTTTTATGACTGGGTTTAGTGTACGCTCATATTATCCCAGCAGTAGCAGGGACATTGAATATTAACTTTTTTTAAACCTAAAGAAAAACAATTTTTAAACAACGTTTTCTTATGGTTTTGCGTTAAAGATTTTTTGTATAAATAATAATGTGTCTAGAAGTATGTAGTAATGCCCGTCGTTGTTTCCAATTTCCCTATTAAAACACTCACAATAAGCTACTAAAGTTTGGTATTGGAAAAAAATTATGTGATGGTGTCCAATATTTATTTATTTATTATAAAATCGGAGTAAAAAAAACGCATGCAGGTGACATTACATCATCATCAGCAATTTAATATCCCCACTGCTGGGGCACTGGTCTTTGTTATGGATGGATAAAGAGAATGGATCATGACCCAGCACGCGGGCCCAGTGCGGGTTGGTAGGTATTAACGACTGCAAATGCAGCCGGGAGCAACGGCTTAACGTGCATTCTCAAGCACGGACGAGGTCGAGATGAAAAGTTTTTGGTCACCCATCCCGTGACCGACCATTGCGAAAGTTGCTTAACCTCAACGATCGCAGGCCGAGCGCGTAACCACTGCGCCACGGGCTCCTCCAAGATGACATTACGTTCAGAACTAAATGCGTAGGTGCGCTTGTGCACTACACGGAATTTTACCGTCCGGAAAAAAAACGGATATTATATTATCATAAATTATTTATAATAGTAAGAATGTAAGAAGAAGCGGCCTTAGGGCGCTTGTGCACTACACGGAATTTTACCGTCCGGAAAAAACGGATGATTGGCTTGTGCAATTTTTTGTCTTTTTACTCGCACGTGCAGCGCAGTTTAGGGTTTGAAACATTGAAACTACACGAAATAAATAAACTCTTACTATTATGAATAATTTATGATTAAAATACAATCATCCGTTTTTTTCCGGACGGTAAAATTCCGTGTAAGTGCACAAGCGCACAAAGGCTCCCTTTAATCTTTCTTTTGTGTAAAGTGACTGCTTTCTTCATCCATCATCATGCAATCTTCTGCTGGAGATTTTATTACCATCATGTTAACCTGCTCTGTTTTCTTTATTGAAAATTGAAATAGATTAAAGCACTGTTGCTGCTTTAATTTAAATCTTACACGTAAATCTTAAACTTGCAAGCTCAGCAAGTGAATTTACGACTGCCCGCATTTAAACTTAACTTAAGTTTACAATGGCCTTTAAAGTTACTACGATAGTCAAGTCAAGAAGTCTTAACATTCATATACCAGTCAATGCCCGCGACTTCGTCCCGTTGGTTATATTGCGCTCATTATATTTACTAAAGTCTCAATGAAAGGTTTTTTTCTAAGCAGTGACAGAACTTTGTTTGTTTTTGTATGAAATGATTGCCCTTACTAATAATGTATTAGTAAAGGCAATTATTGGCACATGTGCCGCGATATGAATAACTTATATTAATTTCTAAGCTATTACTATTTGACCTACAAGAATACACAATAAATGGAGCTTGTACTGATAGACGAATTGTCAAAAAAAATATATTTTAAGTAAGTATATATTTCTTTAAAAAATATGTAAGTTGCGACCCATCTAATACTGAATTCTGTGTGGCTCTTCCACTGACCTTGCAAGATAATTTGCTAAAACGCAGTGACTGGCAAGTTCGTTCAAATATATTGAGGTATTTTGGACCGGGCCCTGGTGATAGATACAAAGGGTTCGCCTGACGCCAGGGATGATTCAGGGAAAATAAAAGAAGATATTAAAAATATTGTCCGAATTTCCAGTCTAAGTAAAGTGTCAAGGGAAAGAAAAAACCTTTGAACGTGTGGAATTTTAAGGCTCTTGAGCATTTTGCTTAAATTCTTTAAAAATTAAGGCACACTGATGAGACCTTTTATTTTATTTTCTGTATTTATGTTTTACTTGAAAATCGATAGCACAGGGCGCCTTTGCTATGATAAACTATGAGATAATGATGTAGTCTCAAGACAGAACTTGTTTTTACCGATCTATTTTATTAAACCACAAATATCATTCTTGAAAAAGGTAAGTAAGGCAGGCGTACCGGTTTTGGCCTCTGTACCGGTTTTGGCCACTTTTTGCTCTAAAAGTTTTCTAAACAACTTTTAGCCATTTTTGATAAAGGCAATTAAAATAAGGTATTTTAAGGTAATAATAACAACCGTTAGAATTCTTTATGGCATACGATTTTTTTTTCAATAAACTCCATTTTCTGTTTGAAAAAATGTTTTGTATGAAAATTTTAAGAAATTTGTATTGGATGAAATACTTTAAAAACCTTTGTTTTTTACAATTAAATTGTTGTTTTGCAATTGACTGGTATCTAGCGCATTAGAATATATTGTTTTTACCTGGGTTTGGTTTTGATTTTTCGCAATACTTACAAAAGTTTAACTATCAGTAAGTGGCCAAAACCGGTACATTTGGCACCTCTCACATATTATGTGTAATATAAAAAAACTATTTTGCTTTTATAAATTTGAAAAATGTAAGTACCTTTAAAGGTAGATAAATTATCTATAATTTAAGATATCACTTGTGTCTTAAATACCTAAGACCATTTAGTATTTAGTGCTTAAAAGTAAAAAATCCTTAAAGTGGCCACAAAGGGTACCTCTGCCCTATGTATTAAACTCTTTAAAATTGATTTTTATTTTAATAAAGACCCTGGAAAGTAAAATAAAGATTTAATGATCTGACGCATCACACTCTGTATAAAAAGCAGGTGAAGTAGGTATTTCTATATGAATCTCCATATGTTTGCGACCTCTCGGAATATTCATTCGGCACAGACGTTAGTAAATAACATGGCGATGCTCCCAGCTCTTACGCAAAGTAAAAGGCTCCATTTGCTTATTGTTTATTCCACCCAAAGCAAACAAATTAGGCTGCTGATCATGAGAAATACAGGGTTGGTCTTAGGCTGAAAATATACTATGGACAACACATCAAGCATGTTAACACGTTCATGCGATCCGCTAACATGCGAAAGGAGTTTTACCGTATAAGCGATGAGTGCGAAATAATACTTAAAGGTTAAATATTTTTGTTTGTTTATGATGTTAGGGAGACAAAAGAAAGATAAACACTTTCTGGCGTTGTATTTAATATCTACATTTAGTCTTCTTTACCTCACCAGAACAATGGCGATAGGGGAGCCAAGGCTCGCGTGACAGGAAAAGGCCTATAGTTCGTTTCATAGTTGATAAAACCAACAAGGTCTTAACCTTGGGTAACCTTATGTAATACCTTGACCTTACTATAAAGACTTTACTATTCACGCTCTACGAAAATGATGGTCTAAGCACAAGATGACTATTACTTCTCAACTTGCATACTAGTTCCTAGTAAATGTTCAAAAAGGGCCAGTTCATCAGTGACTTTCGCAATATTTTCTTTATTTATTACACTCACATTCTACCATTACCTACAGGTTATTTGATTAATAGGTACTACCACAGCCGTCTCTATCGTCTTCTACAAGCCATGCGCATAAAGTTGGCAACGTCTTTTTAAGTGAACCGATTTGACACCGTTTGCACCATTTGACAGGTAAACAGCGAGTGAACCTCGAGTAATGAATCCTATGGAGATGGCATATCTTCTATACATCTATACAAATAAATAAAATGTAACATATGTTTGTAACATTAAACAACCGCTTTTTACCACGTGCATATGACTAAATATACGATACATATACCAAAATGACATGTTTTTCAATTTTTGTCTGTCTGTCTGTTTGTTCCGGCTAATCTCTGAAACGGCTGGACCGATTTTGACGAACCGATTAATACGACAATTAGAAGTAGTTTAAAATTGAATTCTAAGATTTTCTTACATTGTGACTTAGTTACAGGTGACGCCAATAAAAGTGTGGTAAAAAGCACTACAACTGAACTACAATTGAAACACTATTGAGACACGATTGTGACTTAACGTTAGCAGACTTGGCCCCCTGTTTTATTGTTCAGACGTCCGCGTCGAATTTATTTTTGATATTTTTATAACATAGCTTAGCGACAGACATCTAGTGACAGAAAAATATAGTGAAACTTGTATTCATAATGCTGCGGCTACATTAGCGGCCGATAATTCATGCGAGTTGACGCGCTAAAATTATCGTTGTCGGGCATACGCGATGTTCTTGTCTACATTAGCGGGCGAAGCTTCGTGTTGCGTTGTCGCGCTAAGTATCGCGATAAACCTGTCAAGTGCAAGCGATATTTACTTATTTTATTTCTAATTATTAGTAGCACAGCCCTCTCTATCGTCTTCTACAAGCCATGCTATGAAGCGGAACGGCAACATTGCTGTGAACCGGTTTACTCGCTGTTTTACCTGTCAAATGGAGTGTAAATATTCTTCTTATTACCTATCTTATTATTTAAAATTATAATTAAAATTACCGGCATCTATTTATATTTAAACGTGCTTGTAAAGGTTTCAAAAAGGTAAATAAATATACATTTCATAAGAATCATGTCTAAATCGAGTGGACGCTATTCATCTACGTGATAAAAGACGCTAAATGAATCAAATCGGGTTCTGCTGTCATTTTCTTCCAACTCTTTCTCGCACATAGGTTATGATGTATGGATTTGTTTCTCACTCGCACCATTGTCCGTCTATTACCCCTAGTATAAATAAGTTTATGGTGTAGTATGCCTCACTTTTTCGTAAGTATGCCACCTCCATAGGATTTAGTACTCAGAGGAGTAAACCGGTTCACAGCTTGTTGCCGTTCCGTATCATAGCATGGCTTGTAGAAGACGATAGAGATGGCTGTGGTACTACCTTATAATAATAAACTTATTTTGCAATTTGACGACCGATTTGGCGCAGGGGTAGGCTACCCACCTTCTGCGCCAGCGGTCTCGGGTTCGATTCCCGAACAAGACAAATATTTGTGTGCATGAACATGTCTATTTGTCTTGGTCTGGGTGTTTACTATGTATATTAAGTATGTATTTACAAACAAAAAGTATTTAAGTATATATTTATCCGTTATCAAGTTTTCTATGATACAGTTTCTTAATGAAATTAAAATGGGCTTAGATAATTGGTGTGAATGTAAGAAGTTATTTATTATTATTTATTTATTTATTTATTTAATTAAATTCAGTTTGACATGTGTTAAGAATTATATCAAAATTTAAGTACGTACGTAAGTACTTACCTAAAAACGTAGTGTTATTTTAAGGCGAACGCACACTTGTCCGAGCCGAACGCGTCAAGCAACCCCAACGAAACGAATTTTAGAATTTATAAAACCACGCACACCTGCTGACCTGCCGGAACTGCCTGCCTGCGTTTTCATACAGAATTCAAAAATTCATTTTGTTTGGCGAGTTTGCCGCGGTCAAGTGTGCTAGGAAAAGATTTTTTTAGTGCTAGGTGCTAGGAAAAGACTTTTAGAAAATAACTAGGTATTTAATAAATGTTTTTCTAAAACGTACCATAACTTTGTCCAGACAAAATCTAGTTCTAGCTATTTTGGAGCTACCTACTCTTGTCTCAAACTCTAGTACCTATATCACTCCAAAAAACAACACCCAATAAAGGAGCGCATATCAAAGCCATTAATTGGCTCACTTTTGATTTTGAAAAGGTAAATCCATTTAAATCGATAAACTACCTGAGCAGCAAATTAGCCTTTCACCACCTTTTATTCATATTCATAGGAAAATTAATAGTCTTCAATATGCACTACCTAATCGCTTCCGATTCATTATATAAGAGCGGCCATTTTGTATAAGTAATTTACTAAAATGGCTTCCTCGTTTTTGCCTCGCTCATGAATTGTTGTAATTAATCACTTTGACAGAAGGCACGGTTGTATTTGTGGTGGAGTTGACGAAATTGTAACATGCTTTCTCGATTAAAAATAGCCGTAGTAAGGGTTGTTGCTAAGGGTAAGGGAGGTAAAAACGGATTTTTTCGCTAGAGGTTATAATTAGTGGGTGTGTGAAAATTGTACCATAATGTTGCTGCTGAAAATATTATTAGTACAGCTTAGTAAGTGACAGGGCTATTATGATAGTAAAGTTATAATTATTTTACTCTTTGAATTAAAGCTTCTGTTATATTGTCTACTTTGTTAGAATTGTCGTAATTTATGCAAGTTGTGTTGCATATTCACATCATGCTAAAAAGTAAGGAAAATTTTAAATAATAACTCACTGACAAAAACCACCGGGCATGCATGAAAAGATTGATGAATGTAAATAAAACAAGTGTCCAAGGATCTTAGCAGGTGACGATCCATAGACTCTGCCTACCCCCATGGGAAACAGGCTTGAGTATAATGTATGTATGTAGTCAGAAAAGATCTTATACTGTATTTCACCAGTCTGTAGGTAGGTATTGTATTTTCATTTTCTCAATCTAAATTCATTAAAAAAGTATTTGCTTGCTGTATTTTATAAGATTTTATAGTAAAAACTGTAACCAAGTCTAAAATTAATTTGCCAGATAATTTCAAACAATTACCTTTTACCGCAAAAATAACACTTGTAAATGGGCAAAATTTATATGGTAGGTACTTTCGAAAAATGTCAACGTTGACAAAATTGTACTAGTAAATTGAATAAGATAGTAAAATTATACTCGTAATAAAGTTTTCTGCAATTTTTATTATTGAAAATATTGAAAATGAAGTATTAGAGTGACACGAACCCACGACCTTCCACTGTACGGGCGAATGCTCTAACCACTGAGCTAGGTTGATTTTTCTAATACTTCATTTTCGATATTTTTATTTTTATTATTTACGCAAAAGTTTGGATGTTTACATGTTTGTTACTCAACCACGCGCCACGGCGAAACGGCTGACCCGATTTGGATGAAAATTTGCTTAGAGATAGATTTTATTCTGGGAAAGCATATATGCTACTTTTTACCCCGGGAAAATGTCACGTTCCCACGGGAAAACATGGTACTCACGCGGGCAAAGCCGCGAACGAACAGCTAGTGTTTTAAAAAGTTTATTTTATCAAGCAAAAGCAGCAAATTTCATTTTACGCGTATCCTTTCAAAATAACGAAGGTTGCTTGAACTCTTTTCCCAATTACGACCTTTTTGTCTCTCAGAGGGATGAAGGTGACACCGGGTGGCTGACGCGCTTATTGGCTTCAAATATAAATAAATCAAATTACGAAAAGAAAAAAGAAAAATCGAAATAAATTATTATCTTTACATCGACGGGCTATATTGTGAAAAAATACTAAGTAGATAACAGTTGAACAAGACATACTATAGCTTTTCTTGACATGTCAAAGATGTTGCACGGAACGGAAAAAATGTTACACGATTGGAAAGAACTTACTTTTAAGTTTATCTGCATAAAAAAGTTTAGCTTTTCATAGCCATGCGTTTTTTAATAATAGAAAGTAGATAGAAACATGCATGACAAATAAATTCAAAACGAATTTCGAAACATAAGAATTCCACATTATTTCGACTGCATTCGTGGAAACTGTTTAAAATGTTCTAACACTGCGAAAACGTATAAATTCAGCAATTTCATTTCCACATTTTTTATTCAAGGAGCGAAATGACTTTTCAGTATCATATACTACGTGTGTTTATATAAACAATTTGTATACAACTGACAACAAACTAACTTCGCGAGCGCTCGCTTTATTAGTCAAAACTTTTGATGTACGCGCCGTGTTTACAAAATGGAACGTACAGAGAACACCATAATAACAACAACAGTTTGTTAACACTCATAATGTATAGTGCTTAAGGTTGGCTTTAGTTTTCAATCATTTTAAATTCTTGATCGTTTGTAGATCAAAGATTTTTAACAGGTTTTAACACTTTAATTGAGTAAATAAGTATCATCGATTTTTCAGTACTTCGTCTTGTTCGAAGCGGAAATACTCTTAAACGACGACGATAAAAGTGTAAAATACACACTTAATAAGTTGGATATAAGGTCGACTTTAGTTTTACATCAGCAAGCTTGGAGATCAAAGATTTTTTACAAATTTAGTACTCTAATCCAGTAAATAGCAAATAAATCCTCGATTTTTCCAGTAACTTCAGTTCGATCGTATCGAATAGACCTTTCAGACCGGGACAGGAAAATTACGCGAGTTTTGTAACAAGTCTCATTATTGGTAACAACTTTTAATGGGTAAGTTTACACTTCTGGTTTTTGTAGCGTGTCGTCGTGTTACGCGCGAGTCACTTCAACTTGTGGAAACTTAATCGATTTTAAGTTACTTGGAGCGTTGCGTTGTCGACGCTTCTGGAAAAGCTTCTAGTACATTGTTCAGTTATAAAGTAAATGGGATTTAAGTCTAGTACTCAGATACAAAAATACGATATATTTAATAAGTAAGAAAGAAAGACAAAAACTTTATTCAAACAAAGAAAAATAAAGTGTTTTGAATCGTTAGTGTTCCGTCAGTTATCTGGTTAAAGCCACTAGAATGACACGCATCCTAATGCAAGTACAAGAACAGCTGTTGTACAATAAGCTAGGTGAACCACGGGTACAAAAAATTAACAGTGGAACACCTAGGTGAACTACTTAGGTGAACCACGAGTCTGAAAGGTAATAAACCATGCGTATCCTAAGCTGTGATTTGCTTTTTCACTGATATTTTCTGGGGTCTGTTAACGTTTAGAGAAAAGTGATCGGTTGATAAGAAGTATAATTTAGTGGTTACAACTTATAATGAGTAAGTTTACACTACTGATTTTTATAGCGCCTCGTGTTACGCGCGACTCACTTCAACTTAAAGAAACTTAATCGATTTTGTGTTTGTTGGAGAGTAACGTGTTGTCGAGGCAGATCTCCTTGTAACGGGTGTCCCAAAAGTAGGTATAGGATGATATGTCTCAATAAAACGCGAATGGATTGGATTTTCTTCGTAGTTTTATTTTATTTTAAAGAAGAGACTTGTACAATTTTATCTGAATAGAATATCTGCTAAATGGTCGCTACGGTCATTTTTGCTGTGTGCAAGTTTTTCATGACACTTTCACACATTTCGCTGCTAATTTCACACATTTCGCTACTTATTTCACCAATAACTCGGCGAATATTTTGTCTATATTGTCTATGTTTTGTGGATAGTTGGCGTAGACTTTATCTTTCACGTAGCCCCAAAGAAAGAAATCCAGTAGCATCAGATGGCAAGATCTCGGTGGCCATTTGACATCACCTCTTCTTGAAATTACGAGATTTTTCGACCTTTCGACGAGTGTTTGTAAATGATCGTGAATTGTCGTTAAATATTTGTATAACTTCTATGCGCTGTTTTATTGTGAAATGCACCACTATTAATTTTGCATGTGTCAAGATGACGTATGTCAAATTTCAACCCGCCATCTTGAATATTTCGGAAATAGCGCGAAATTCAAATCCTATACCTACTTTTGAGACACCCTTTATATTGTTTAGTAAATTTTAGTTTTTAAGAAAGAAAATGAGATTATGTTTAAGTAAGGTCGGAAAAATAAGATGTTTGTGAGTCACTATTGCAGCAACCGCTATAACAAGAACCATAATGATACGAAAATAATAAGAAAGAAAAGATTTAGATTTATTTTGCTTCAGAAGTACATGAGGTAGTGGCTTTAATACTTTGGTTGGTGGTAGGACTTGGCCAAAGTCCGCCTTGCTAGCTTCCACTTCGATGTTTACAGCATTATTGTGTTCCGGCAGCTATATAAGGTCTTTCTTAAATAGTGCACATAATTTTAAGGGGTCAATGTACTCACTCATACAAACAACTTTTACTATTGTACCAACATTGAAATCGCGAAAAAAAAATCAGCTGTTCCATAGAAAATTTCAAATCGAATAGATCAAAATGTATGGAAAAGCTGTTTTTTTTTTTCGCGATTTCAATGTTGGTACCATAGTAAAAGTTGTTTGTATGCATAAGTACATTGACCGCTTAAAATTATGTGCACTATTTAAGAAGGACCTTATAGAGTAAAACCGGGTAATGCCGGTCAGGAGGTAATACCGGTCACTTCAATATTAGCCGTATTACTAAATTTATGCGCATGCACACATGCAAAGTGTGTGGTGTGATCGTATTCCGCGGCGGAATACTGACACCCGCTCAATTCCCAGCTCTCATCGAGGGTGGACGAACGTCGGTTGGTTTTGCGCCAAATCGATCTAAATTTTCAACATTTGAATATAAGAGGTGAGTGTGTGCTTAATCGTGTTTGTTACATTGTTTGTTGTGATTTATCAAGTGTAATTATCTATTATTCTAAGTAGTCATTGATTTTTAACTTCTCGCAACGAGTTTTTAACATATAAATATTTTTTCGAAAATGTTCCTTTGCGTGTAATGCCGGTCAAGCTGACCGGTAATACCCGCTAGTTAAATTTGAACATGATAGTACATAACATATAGATATAGAACATGAAGAAGAGAGTACTTCAAAAGAAGGATACGAGTGACAATAGTACGTCGAATTCAGAAATAGCAATGACAGACTTGCGTGAAGATGATGATACTGGATGATACTGACATTGATGAGGACTTGCAAGATAAATGCGATAACTGTGATGATTACGGACGACACAATGAACTGTGATATAGGTGTGTGCTATGTGGTCGCTGGGCTCACGCTGATTGTTCAGGATGTGATACTGCAGAGGGCTATGTTTGCGACTTATGCCGTAATAAAGTGTGACCGGTATTACCAGCCTAGTGACTGGTATTACCTGCCATGGGTGCTAATACCGGTCAAATCTACTTTTTTTTTAAATGTTGATTATGCTAAAAATATATTGTCTATTGATCTCAGCAACTGTGATTATATAAGAAGAATACATAAACTGTAATTAATGAAAAGTTTTATTAATAAATGTTGATTAGTTATTGATTTGTGATTATTTATCCTTAAGCGACCGGTAATACCCATTCTTACCCTATATAAGATAGCTAGTTTCTCAGTAATTTAGGATTCCGGGAGTAAGGAACATGCTCCTTTAGCCATATCACCACTTAACATCAGATGTGATGAAGGCTAAGTGCTACCCCGTTGTGGACAAAAACAAAATGTGAGAAAAAGAGATAATGACCCCTATTCGGTTGTGCACACGACTAAACTAAACTAAAAACTAACCTTAAAAAATCTCTAATTTTAATCAAGTTTTAGTCTAAAGCTATTCCGTTGGACACGCCAATCTAAACGAAAAAAGGACTAAAGTTCAACTAATTTGAGTTGATGGTGTAGCAAGTATATTTTTTTTTTAATCTACTACGGGTTAGCACTTAGCCTTCATCACACCTGATGTTAAGTGGTGATAAGGCTGAAGGTGGAAGCGCACTACTCCCGGAATCCTCACTGAGGAACTGGCTATCTTATCTTTAACTGCCGGAACACAATAATGCTGAAAACATCATTGTTATGGCGTCAGACTTAGATAAGATGGTGGTAGCTAGCCAGGCGGACTAAGAACAAGTCCTACCACCAACCAAACCAAATACAATATGTACCCCCGCTGGGAATCGAACCCGGGACCTCTGGGTCTGAAGTCGGTGGTGTGAACCACTAGACCACAGAGGCGGTTAAAATCATAATTGTGATGTGAAAACTCAGTTTGTCAGCACTAAACCTAAATTTAGTCTAGTTTAGTCTAATTGGTGCTAGCCGAATCGATACCATTAGCTATGTATTACTTCCGCAAAAAACATGCAAACTCCAGCACCGGTCTAAAACCTGAGGATCTTCTGAGGATGCCCCGAGTTGGGGCAAATCCCGTGTAGTCTAAACCGTGAAGGTGCAAGGCGTGTCACTGCCTTGCCGTGACACACCACTCTCTGTACAGAGATAGTTTCGTGGTTAGCGGTGCATCTTGCGTGTTCTTTTTTAAAGCGAAAACTTCTTTAGCGGCGTTGTGCACTTTTTGTGATGGCAAAAAATGTTAAACTCGCGTCAGGACTCGTGACCGTCAGATCGTCAGATCGAAAATTCGTAAGACGAACACGTGACCAGGGGGCCGATTCTCAGGCAATCGAGAAAAGTTCACTTTTATAAGCTAGAAATTCAAATTTAACACAGTTTGTGTATTGTCAGAATTTCACAATCGAAAAAGTTCGATCGAAAAGCAGGCGAACGCTACGAGTGGTACAGACCAATCGATGTTCGTATACGAACTTAGCTGTCAAAATGAATTTGTTGACATTTGAGACAGTTTAGTTTGCTTGAAACGTTCTATTGAAAAGTTAGAACGTTGCAAACAAACTAGGCTGTCCCATATGTCAACATGATGTCAACAAATTCATTTTGACAGCTAAGTTCGTATACAGTGCCACAACCTTTTCTGTGCCGGTGACAGCGGCGCTACGTACGTTTTTCTTTTTTTTGTAGTAATTTAACCGGCCCTGACTTCTAAGAACTTCCGCCGAAACGAAACGAAAAGCCGCCAGCAGCGCTATGGTTGGACATCAACTTGACAGCAAAATGACATTAAAAAAAATTACGTTAGTTTCACATTTTGGCCACCGGCACAGCGCACAGCAAAGTTTGTGGCACTGTGCGAACATCTATTGGTTTGTACCACTCGTAGCGTTCGACTGGTTTTCGATCGAACTTTTTTGATTGTGAAATTCTGACAATACAAAAACTGTGTTATATTTGAATTTAGAGCTTATAAATGTGAACTTTTCTCGATTGCGTTCAAATCGCCCCCCTGATCGAAAAACTGTTAGGTACAATACAATGTCATTAGAATACGAAAGCAAATTTCGCCATTGTTTCCAAATTTGTGATAGCTCAAGTTAGAAAACGAACGGCATTGAAGCCAGAAGACCTCGGTTCAAATCTAGTCCGTTTTTTTTTTGTCTACTTCCTTTTTTTTTTTGTGAAAATGTCTAAGGAGCCCTTTTCACTTCTGCCGGTACTCCCGGAGTGCAACCCGTGGTTTTTTTTACCATGAGTAGCGACTTACGCCAAGTGACGCCTGATTCAATAAAATACTTAAAAGAAATAACTCTAAAACAAGCCCGTATCTCAACTGAGTCCGTTAGTCGGTCTTATTCGTCTCAAACTTTATCATCCAAACGCGAATGTTCATTGACCGGAAAATTAGGATGATTCCTCTCAATGAACTTGAACAGAGCTTTCATTGAAATCAACACCCCCGCTCATGTATATTCAACGATTAGAATTAATAAGCTAATCTTTACGAATTCAGGGGATCAACAAATACTCAAATACTTTACTTATTTACCTAACAAAACAAATATGTATTTGTGTGCGTGAAGATGACTTTTTGTTTTGGTCTGGGTGTTTTCTATGTATCATATGTATACCTATGTATTTACAAAAAAATTGTAAATACATATACATACATAATAATATACTTACTTAATTATTTTTTTCGGAAAAAGTTGTAAGTACTTATATAAGTACTGATCTTAATTAAATAATATCATAAGTAATAATATGATACTACTTTATTTAATTATTTCTTCTTTAGGTAAAATACGTTTTACAACGAAAAAAAACAAATTGACGTTTATTGAAGTACTTATATCGAAATATTTTTTAAGTATCGTTTTATGTAGTAAGTACTTAAGTGTATGCGTCTTTCAGTATTCAACATTTTTCAAGGTCATTCATGGAAACAGGAAAAATTAAAATTCAGTATAAAATTAGTTGGTGTTCAAATATTTACTTTTATGTATTTATTACAGTATCGGTAGTTGAACCTATAAACATTTCGTCTAGCCACGCAAGGAAGTTATAAAAATATCTTCAATTAATCCACTAGATCTTATTAAACCCGCCTTTTCTATGACTCCCAGTATACCCAGCAATTTATATGCTATTTTTATCATACACATAGCGGGCATAATATAAATAACCGCCATTTTGCCTGTACAATTTGACTTGGCAGCCTGAAAAGGGCCACACAACTCGTGAAATAAAAAATGTTTGCCACAACAAAGACTGGCATATAAGTACATACAAGCAGTGGAGTTAGGGCAGAAGGTTAAATCAACTCGGTTGATTAATTTGGTTATTAAATAATTAATTAACTTTCATTCCAGCCTTGGACTAAAATTAATGTCTATCGAAATTTTACGAAACAAGATTATGAAAAATAATTCCATAAAAACATAGCACACATAGTTAATTCGCATTTTAATCATTTAATTTTTATAGGAAAAATGTGATAGTAAAAAACCACGAGCCCTATAAGTAGCTTTCAGGCGGGATTCGAACCCGCGCCTCCGGGTATCCGGCCCGATGCTCTAACCAACTAAGCTACCGAAAGGCCTACACGACTCGTCGAATTTTGCTATCACTTGTTACGCTGTAGGCCAGCGTTGCTTCATCAATGCGAGGAAACCCTCGCATCCGAAAGAAACATTTTTACAAATGTTTCACAATCGATTAAGATGAAACAGCCATTAAATTAAGATTTTAAATTATTGTTATGCATTCGCAATGAATTCTGTAAGTATAGGAAAAATGTGATAGTAAAAAACCACGAGCCCTATAAGCAGCTTTCAGGCGGGATTCGAACCCGCGCCTCCGGGTATCCGGCCCGATGCTCTGACCAACTAAGCTACCGAACGAAACCCTCGCATCCGAAAGAAACATTTTTACAAATGTTTAACAATCGATTCTTTCGGATGCGAGGGTTTCCTCGCATTGATGAAGCAACGCTGGCCTACAGCGTAACAAGTGATAGCAAAATTCGACGAGTCGTGTAGGCCTTTCGGTAGCTTACTTGGTTAGAGCATCGGGCCGGATACCCGATAGAAAAATCAAAACCAAACCCAGGTAAAATCAATATATTCTAATGCGCTAGAAACCAGTCAGTTGCAAAACAACAATTTAATTTATTTTATTTAAAAAACAAGGTTTATAAAGTATTTCATCCACAACAAATTTCTTAAAATTTTCATACAAAACATTTTTTCAAACAGAAAATGGTATTTATTGAAAAAAAATCTTATGACATAAGGAGTTCTAACGGTTGTTATTATTACTTTAAAATACCTTATTTTTAACCGACTTCAAAAAAAGGAGGAGGTTATCAATTCGACTGTATATTTTTTTTTTTTATTTTTTTTTTTATTTTTTATGTGTGTTACCTCAGAACTTTTTAGTTAATGAACCGATTTGGATAATTCTTTTTTTATTTAAAAGGTGACGCTTCTCGTGTGGTCCCATTCAAATTTTATCAAGAACTGGCCAGAAGTTCAGGAGTTATCCTGAATAATGTGTATTCAGACTTTATTTGGGTATATGGACGATTTCATAGTTTCATCAAATTGGGGATCATTTTCAAAATATTTTTTTTCGAAAGTTGGTACTTCTGACCTGATCTTACTTTTACCAAGTCAGGACCAGGGGATCAAATTCCAGGAAAATTGAGAGAAATTCTCAAATATAGGCAAGCCTTATGCGTTCCATTTATTTTAAAAGTTAGTCAAGTATTTGCATCTGGTAGTCATCATCTCATAGTGATGAGCTGGTGATGGAAGCTACAACTCCTTAACGGTTAGGAGCTGGAGAATATTTCTTTAAGTATTAATCGTACTTATGGGCCAATAGTTATATTCTTTCAGGTTAGGGTGAGCTGCTGATGAGAGGTGAAACTCCTCAACAGTTAGGAGTTATATTATGATGTTTTATAAATACCATATGCACGAATGGACCTTCAGTTGTATTCCTTCAAGTTATCTAAGTAGCTAAAGATGGAAAGCTGAATTCCGTAACGGATAGGATATTTACAACAATTTATCATAATCACCATGTAGTTTCTTAAGCTACTTCACTAAAAATCGAAAAATAAAACGTTTTTGAAAAAAAATGTAACCGCCTTCAAAACGGATCTTCAAACAAAAATTAACAAACACTAAAAAACGAAGTCGGTGCCAAGCTAAAAAGAATTAGAACGAAATATACTGAGTGAAATAACTAACATATAAAAAAAAACCCGGTCCCAAGCGTGAGGTGTAGGACGTAATTACCTCAATACGTATAAGATGGCACCGACTTCAAACAGTCCAGTAAGTACCAAGATAAATTAGAAAAAGTCACGTATCATCGACTTTTAAATTAAAAAATCTTATTATTTTTTTCGTTTTTTAGTGTTTGTTAATTTTTGTTTGAAGATCCGTTTTGAAGGCGGTTACATTTTTTTTCAAAAACGTTTTTAATTGCCTTTATCAGAAATGGCAAAAAGTTGTTTAGAAAACTTTTAGAGCAAAAAGTAGCCAAATTAAATGACCCATTTTGCTAATACTTTGATTTAATTTTAATATCTTTAATAAATTAGCCTTACGCGCATGATTGAATTGGTTCGACTGTACTTATGAATCGTCAACATTGTCTTACCGCCCCATTCTAAACTATTTGTTTAGTAGAGTAGAGTTTCCCTTGTCATCCTTTCGTCTCGTCAACTATGGCAGGAGTTATCAGAGTGACGTCATTACCTGCCGACCCCCCCCCCCCCCCCCCCTCCAGGTGGCCCATTTTACGGAACGCGCGGCCGTCTATAAATAAACCCATTAAAATTAATCTGTAATCGCAAAGTTACATATTATTATTGAATTTTTAATGCTAGTAATTGAGAAGTTTTCGGGAAAATATTTTATTCTTACATTCTTGCGATCAATTCAGCTTTATCAGCTTTCCGCTCGCGGCTTCGTCCGTGTAAGCTAGACGATGTCTTCCTAAGGGAATGAGATATTTCGCCGAGATTAAAAGTAAAAAATAAGTAGGTAATGTTGCCTTGTAATTCAAAACACGGTTAAATCAAAAAGGGTTGTGAGGAGCGAAAAGACACTATTGTTATGTTCGGTTGACATAAAATAATAACAAAAATATATTTTCTTCATAGATTAACCAAGCTAAGCGAAGACTTATCATAAATCTATGATTTTCCGTTTACTGCAAACAAGTGGGTATTATTAAGAGTCAAGTTGGTACAATCAAGTTTTGATTGATTTTTCTGTCATTTTGTTGGTGTTTTAAAGACATAAAATATGAAATTTGACTAATACATATATACACAATTATATCTCTCAGAAACAGAAAGCACAATAAACGAAATAATGTCGCTCCATATAATCATTCTTAGGGTTGGCTACATCTGGCAGCACGAAACAGCACTTTCCTATGCTGCTATCCTTTTCTGTCTCTCAGAAATTGACATTTTCTAAAACGTGAAAAAGCGCGGGTATGCGACCACCTCGTCAATTCCACCGCATGCTATAGCATTCCCGCTCTCTTTCTCGCTCTAGTTATTGACGGTTCGGTACGACAGAAAAAGATAGTAGAGTAGAAAAGTGCTGTCCGTGCCAGATTGGACAACATCTACCCTCGGTCCCATGCTGAGGTCCCATGTATCCCGAACATACGCCATATTATTAAGTCCGTCAATATAAAAAGAAATAAATTTTGTAGAATAGACCCATAGATTCTTATGTATTAAATATTCTTTAAACGTTTGAAAATGAACTGAAAAAGTGCCTATCTTCAACGCAGCCTTAAAGTGGCACGGAGAGAAAATGCTTTCAATATTTCAGTTAGGAAAATATACGGAGATAAAGGCTTCATTATCATAATAGAAAATTGCATAGTTTCAAACAGACGCTTGCTTACCTCGGATCATTCTTATTTTTAACCGACTTCTAAATCAAAAAGGAGGAGGTTCTCTATTCGTCTGTATGTATGTTTTTTTTTTTTTGTGTATGTCCACCGATTACTCGAAGACGGCTGAACCGATTGAAATGGTTCAAACGTTATTACATCAGGTTGGTTTCCAAGTTGGTCCCATTTTTTGAAATTTTGAAATCGGTTCAGTAGTTTTCAGGAAATCTTGAAAATACTGTCGTTTTCGTTACCCTTTATGTGAATTTAATACGTATCTTTATAGTGTAGGCAATGAACAGATTCTTTGTATGGAGACCCATACACTAATTCCTCAGTCGATGAAACTTTGCTGGGTTATAAAAGAGCATGAGCCATAAACTTTTAAATGATTATCCAAAAAAAAACTCACACGGAAGTTAGGTATTTATACCTAAATAAACAAATCTGTTTATATATTGAACCGAGTAATTTCTCAGTCCAAATTTATTTTACCAAATGAGTTATTTATACTAGTACGTGATACTTGATAAAAATCCAAAACTTTTTTCAAGCATGAGTATGCTTGGCAAAATGGCATAATTCCGTTAAAAAGTTCGACAGAGACATTTTTCAGTTCAAGTCACCCCAATTGTTTTATTAAAATTTGGTGTTTCTGCTGGGATATTTTTTTGGATATTTCATATTATTGTTTTTATAAGTTACATGAATATGTCTGGTGAAGAAAGTATAGACGGAGCATTTTTCCTAAAAAAGATATCAATGAAATAAGACTTTCATTAAAAAATACCTAACCTTCTATTATTATAATTTGTTGGAAATTTATACCATACTTTTAATTTATTGAAACTTTGTCATGCTGTAAAGTTTTTTGTGACTGAGGAATTACTGTGGGGGTCAACTAGCTTCATTGACTACACTATTTAGGCATAACTCCTTTGTTTATAAACCGATTTAGATGATTCTTGTTTTGTTAAAAAGGGGATACCTCAAGGTATTTTAACCGACTTCGAAAAAGGAGGTTTCCAGTTTGATCACATACCTATTTACCAGAAAACACGTAAATTGCCTGCACGATGCACTAAAAAGAGTGAAATACTTCAAAGTACTTACGTTATTTATTTGGTGAGGAATTATTTCTTACTTTTTTGATGTGGTTTTTTTGAAGGCGGTTTTATTTTTTTATAAAAATAATTTTTATGAAGCTCTTACATAATAAATTACTAGCTTTCCGCCCACGGCTTGTGGACTACACGACGATATCCCGCGGGAATGTGATATTTTTCCGAATAAAAAGTAGCCTATGCTCCTCTCCAGGCTACAAAGTATCTATATTCCAAATTTCAGCCAAATCCAAACAGCCGTTTTGGCGTGATTGAGTAACAAACATACAAACATCTAAACATCCAAACATCTAAACTTTCACATTGTAGGAAGGAAATAGGATTTAAGGTGTTTTAAATATAAGTACCTATCATAAAGACAATGAAAACATTCAAAGAAATTATTGCCATATTCTTAAACAGTGTATAAAACAATAATTAGTAAAAAAAACTATTTACGGATTCTAAATGTATGACATAAACAAAACAATTTTTGTAACAAACAAGTAATGTTTAAAAATACTTTGTTACTAGGACTTTAGGGCCAGCGCTGCGTTACGCGGGCGCATACGAGGTACATTATTTCGTTTTGAAATTAGCCTAAAAATGTCGCCTCACAAAGAGTAAAGTGCCACAAGCTTTCCTGTTCCGGTGACAGCCGTGACAGAGGAGCTACTTGCAATACGAAATTAGCTGTCAAAATGGACTGTCGTATGAAAATTGTTTTAGTTCCAAAGATAATCACCGGAACAGAAAAGCTTGTTGCACTATATCTCACGTAATAAAGGTATACTTTTAGTCATACCGAATAGGCATCTGTCTACCTCACATTAGACCTATAGCTAATAAAATACGCACGAAAATGTATGGTTCCCTCTCGGGAAATCGCTCAGGCGTTCTCCTCACTGTAACTGCCGCATAAAAGTTTACAGGCTCAACTATTTTCAGGAGAAAATAAAGAAATGTCCTTTGGCGCTACACGTAATAACATTAGGTTCTTATTTTCAAAGGATTGGGAGTAAATACCTTGTGGCTAAAAAAATTGGCAGGTGGATTTGTTAAGAATTTTATTTCACTATGCCTGTGTAACTTATCGTTATCTTTGACTACGATTTTGGTACTTGAAATAGATAAATAACAGGTGTTTGTTTAAAGATGAAACATACTTCAGGAGGTAAAAGTACCCATCAATATAAACAACTTTTACTGTGGGGCTCCGAAACGGCATGTCCGATTTTGATTTTTTTTGTGTATACATATTGGGTATTTATTATCCCGAAATCTCCGGTGGGCAACTAGTTATACCATAGTGTTTGCTACTTTAATAAAAATGCATAACTACCAATAACTTGTTAACTTTATTGTTTCAGGTAAGATGCTGATCTGCATTGAAAAAGTTATTTAATTTTGACTGATATCGACGTGCAAGTGTAAGTGCATAGTTTATAATAAACTAAGGAAATAGATATTTGAACAGCCATCGTTAGATTTTTCAGCTGGTCGAACGGTAACTAACTATATTTTGTTCAATATAGCATGGGTCCTATGACAGCTCATTTTCGTGCAAAGCATGTTGTTTCCGAACAAGGAATAGGTTCTAATTGTATAGTATAAGAGGAAAAACAAGGGCAGTTTTTCCATACAAACGTATTCCCCTGTTTCCTCCATGGATGATGCCAGTAGTAAAAAAATGCTCCATTTTTTTCCCAAACTTTGATGGCTACTATTGGCTAGTCCTTGTGTTTTTTTATTCGTAAACTAATTACTAAGAGAGATAATAAAATATGAACCTTGAAAATCCAAAAAAAAAAACTAATTTTCCGCTGTTTTCATATAAAAAAGAAAACATAGGAACACGGCTAAATCCTTTCTTTAATGTTTAATTATTAAGAAAATAAATCAGTCAAGTATTGAAAAAGAAATCAGGGTACTACGAAACGTTGATCGGTTCGAGCTACAGTTGTCTCTATCGCGCTCTCTGGGGGGAGCAATAGATAGAGTGAGAAAGCAATAGGTTTAACATATACCTAACTTCAAATAAAATTATCTTGGTCGTTGTGTTTCCTCTTAAGAGCGCGCACTAGGCCAAAAGCAAAAGTAATAACTGCAACGGCCAACTGCAAAGTAAATGCTGCCTTATTTCTATAAGACATAAGGCAGCATTTACTATATAATTCTCCGGCCCCATTCGGCCGGTCCAGAATGAAAAAATGAAGGAATTTCTTTTTTTAAAAGGATATTTAAAGGTTATTTACAAACATATTATATTATAACATAAGCCCTGCCTTATCTGTAGTGTAATTAAAAAAATTAAAAAAATCCAAACTTTATTTTAATGTAATAACTTGAATACTAGCAGTTTATCGTGTTAGTTATAGTGATTTGGAGGCAATTTCGCATTTTTTTTCTATCGTCAAAATTTTATGCAATCGTGTTTTTGAGTAACATAGTCCTGAAGTTTGCTGCATCTTAATTTGAAATTATTGATATTACAGCCGATCATGTAAAGCCATCTGATTTTCGTTGGCCTATAGCGGGCCCTTAAGCTGTATAAAAAATGTAAAGCTGATTTCCGATGAGTTATATTCCAAAAATGGAGAGAGCGATGCTTGGTTTTTCCCTGCTCGATCGAATCAGAAATGATGAGATCCGCAGGAGAACTAAAACGACCGACATCGCTCGAAGGATTGCTCAGTTGAAGAGGCAGTGGGCGGGACACATAGCGCGGAGAACCGATGGCCGTTGGGGCGGAAAGGTTCAGATTTCAGATTTCAGATTTCAGATTTCTTTATTGCATGTCACAGTGTTTTGTGTTTGTCTTAGGTGGTATTAGAACGTAAAAAGTACATGTGACGCCCCGTAAGGGCACAACAATAATACAGATAAAAAACTTAATAAGTACATTAATAATTAAAGTATACATTTGCATTTCATACAATTAATTTATACAATAGATTGCATTAATATTATATTAGAAATTTACATTAAACTATATATTTTATAATATTATATTATTATTAAAAAGTGTTCACTAATATTTATTGTTAAAATACTCACTTAAACTATAAAAGCACTCGGTAATCAAGAATTTTTTTAACACATTGTTAAAGCTAGACGAATCTTCTATATTTCTTATATAGTTCGGCAAGTGGTTATATATTTTTATTACCATATAATGAGGGCTTGAAGTAACTATTTGTAGTTTGGAGAATGGTAATACAATTTTATTTTTATTTCGGTCGTTTCTTTTTAAAATAGAAGTCGGTAAGAATGTGAACAGATTTTTATGCTTTCTAATAAACGTACACGATTCAAAAATGTATATGGAAGTAAGTGTGAGAATTTGATGTTTAATAAAATGAGGTCTGCATGACTCTGTTTGCTCAATATTGGTTAGAATTCTGATACATTTTTTTTGGATAATAAAAATTTTTTCTACTTCGGTACAATTTCCCCACAACACGAGACCGTATGATATTGTAGAATATGCATAAGCGTAGTACGCGGTGAGAGCCGTTTGGAAGTCGGTTATTCTTTTGAGGTGTTGGAGAGCATATATAAAAGAAGACAATTTCTTAGATATTCTTTGAATGTGTGATTTCCAGTTAATACCGGTATCCAGGTCGACACCCAGCAAGGTAACAGAGTTAACAATTTGTATTTTTGTGTTGCCATAGCTGTATGTGATAGGTAGAGATGGTTTTTGATATGGTTTGAATTGGATTATTTTCGTTTTATTTAGGTTAAGCTGCAAATTATGGTTTTCTAGCCAAAGGGTGATTTTATCTAGTGTTAGTTTTAGGTTGTATTTAACTTCATTTATATGTGAGCAAGGGAACAAAATAGAGATATCATCTGCAAATAATGTGCAATGTCCGTTTAAAACGTTAGGTAGATCATTGATGTAAGCGAGAAATAAAACACACCCCAGGACGCTTCCTTGAGGAATGGAGCTGTTAACGGGGACTCTACCAGATCTCACAAACTGTACTGCACCTGTCTCATGATTAGTATTTTGTACCTCTACAAATTGAAAGCGATTTGCGAGATAAGACTCGAACCATTTATGTGCCAAACCTCTAATTCCCATTTTGTGTAATTTGTCAAGCAAAGTTTTGTGGCAGACTCTATCGTACGCCTTGCTCATATCGAGCAGAAGACCTACAGCATACTTTTTATTATTTATCATATTTACAATTTCTTGAACATATTTATAGACGGCTAAGATTGTGGAGCGGTTTTTTCTAAACGCATTTTGATTGTCATGTAAGATATTGAATTTTTCAAAAAAGTTGTAGAGACGATTTGCCATAGCAGTTTCAAATATTTTGGCTGATGTAGGAAGTATTGCAATAGGGCGGTAATTGTTTAAATCGCTGGTTTCACCTTTTTTAAAAATGGGTCTAATTTTAGAAATTTTCAGCGCGTCTGGGAAAATGCCTTCGGAAAAAGATTGATTTATAAGGAAAGTATAAGGAATAGTTAAAATATCTGCACAACTTTTAATTAATTTTGAGGGGATTTCATCAATGCCAAAGGATGATTTATTTTTAAGATTTTTCAGGATTTTATAAATTTCTTCAGGTTCAGCATAATAGAGAAAAAATGATTTGTTTGTAGAGTTGATTGAAGGTAATGTTTTATTTTTGTTTAAGGAAGTTGAATTTAGATCTATATTACCAATCGAGGAAAAGAATGAATTAAATTTGTTCGCAACTTGTTTAGGGTCATGTAATATTTTATTGTCTGATGTTTTAATGTGTATATTTTTTGTATTTTTGTTTTTGTGTGTTATTCTATTGGTTTCCTTATTTATTATTTGCCACATAGCGCGAGTTTTGTTTTGAGATTTGTTGAACTCTCGTTTGTTGCTTAGTTTTTTTGATGTAATTACAGCTTTTTTTAGTGTTTTACTGTATTTTTTATAATGACAACGAAGAGTTTCATTTTTTGACTGGGATACTAATAGTTTTAGGAGTCTTTTATTGCGGCAAGATATTTTCAAACCTGAAGTTAAGTATGATTTTTTTGACACTTTATTTATTTTAACAGCTTTTTTTGGGATGCATTTATTTAATGTTTCGGCCATGATTTTATTAAATGCATTATAGTTTTCATTTACATTGTTATTTACTGATATTATATCTTCCCAATTTACTTCTCGAATGGCGACCGCGAACCGGACGACGTTCCGTGGGCAGGCCCCCTACAAGGTGGACCGACGATCTGGTCAAGGTCGCGGGAAGCCGCTGGATGCGGGCAGCGCAGAACCGATCGTTGTGGATATCCTTGGGGGAGGCCTATGCCCAGCAGTGGGCGTCGTACGGCTGAAATGATGATGATATTCCAAAAGCATAAAAAACTTTTTGCTTTGCATGAATTAGCTGTCATAGGTAGGACCTATGCATCATTGACTAAAGTTTATCGTCATATTATCGTGACTGAACTCTTGGACAGATTTTATTTATCTTCCACACTTAAGCCTTCATAAAACCTGATATTATGTAAATAGTAAGGCTGAAGGTAAAATTGCATTTTCCTGGAATCGTCAACCACTGAGGAAATAGCTATCATCAGGGCCCCGATTATTCTTATTTATTTATAAAAATCATAGTAGCAAAGTAGCAAATCTATATATTAGTAGCTAGATGTATTATAATAATTATATTTAGTATTTCAGTTTTAATAACATGAAATGTGTAAAAAGTAAATACCATTATCTTTATTACGATTAGTACAACAATGGTAAAGTGAGGCCCTGCTTATATTTATGTTTTTCATACCAAATTATAGCCTATTTCCAATTGATCCCTTTTTGATATTGGATACATTGTTCCCAGTATACACTAGTTGTATGGGAACTGGAAACAACGACGGGTATTACCACATACATACACCCAGACCCGTGGAAATAACGAAAAGTTCGTTTTTCAATGTTTACCCGACCGTGAATTGAACCCGAGACCTCCAGAGTTAGGGGCACCTTGAAAACCGTTGCGTACACCACTCAGCCACGGATTTCGTCAAAATTAATGTGTCTCTAAAATTAATCTCACCTCAAAAATTGAGAAACATCCACGCGAGGAAGTCCTAAGCATCCACAAGTATAACAAAATAACTTCGTATTTTTTATGAAGGCAAAATTAAAGCACGGGAACAAATTGCGGTCGACAGTCGACACCTGTCCTGAAAGTCTACTCCGAAACGCAGAATCCGAAACTTCATTACACCTGCCCCTGTAGAGCCAGCGCGCACTTGTGATTTTTAATCGGGCGATAGTTTGATCGTTCTCGGATTCAGTATAGAGTTATATGGCAGTGCGCGCGTTGACGATTAAACTATCGACCGATCGAACTATCGAAATTGACTGGCCGATAGTTGTACGATCAAACTATCGCACAACTATCGGCCGGTCGGTAATGTGCATGATGGACTTTGTGAGCGCGCGCACTGCATTCAACTAAACTATCGCCCAACTATCGGTCGACTGCGCCTTTAGTATGGCCAAAGAATTTATTATACACTTATGGTATGGCACTGTACGTGAGTGTGCGCACTTCCGATAGATGTACAATCAAACTATCGCACAACTATCGGCCGGTCGGTAATGTGCACGCACTGCATTCAACTAAACTATCGCCCAACTATCGGTCGACTAAAAATCACAAGTGCGAGCAGGCTCTCAATACCAAACTATCGGTCGACAGTTTGATCACGATCGTCTTACGATTCCGACTAAACTATCGGTCGACTAAAATTCACAAGTGCGCGCAGGCTCTTACTCTTTAGACATGACACAATCGAGTGAAAGGGATGGGGCTAACGAAGTTTGCTTTTCGGAGTACGGTCCCTGGGACTGGGTGTTCATTAAAACTGACCCAGTTCTGCCAGGGGCCCTTGTTAATTAAACTAAGGAGAGATTAGAAGCTCCTCCAATGGAACTGCATTCCTGAGAAAATTCAATTTGGAATACCTCAGATTATATTAGAAGTTTTCTAAAGCGCAGACGCAATGGTAGATAATTTTAATTAGTTAATTCTATGCTACGTTACGTTATGTTACTTAATTTACAATAATAAAAATTGCATTGTGAATGCAAAAAAAGTAAAAATAATAAATTATTCCTTTCCTCAGTTTTGTCGTCAGAATACTTTTTGAACTTCAGACATTATTTTTAACAAAGCACTTACACTATTTCAGTACTTAACAGAAATAACACTATCGATTTTCTACTGTATCAGACCCAGAGGTACCAGGTACGATTCCCAGTGGGAACCAAAATGCATACATATTGTATGCATTTTGGTTGGTGCTAGGAACTGTTCGAAGTCCGCCTGGCTAGCTACCGCCATCTTATCTGAGTCTGACGCCATAACAACGATGTTTTCAGCATTGTTGTGTTCCGGCAATTAGTGATAAGATAGCCAGTTCCTCAGTAATTGAGTATTTCTGGAGTAGTGCGCTTCCACCTTCAGCCTCATCATCACTTAACATCAGGTGTGATGAAGGCTAAGTGCTACCCTGTTGTCACACTTGTCAAGCTGCCAACGTCACGCCAAGTGAAATATGGCTAGGAATGCTGATATAAATTTGACTTGATCGACTGGTGATGGCCGCTGACGTCGTCGCAATGGCATCCTAATGAAATAGATCTCTTAAACTGCTCCAAAAGCGCTACGATCCGATGTAACGATTAATTTAGAACGATGCCGTGACGATTAATCGCACAAAATTTGCCACTCTTATGACTTACACAAGTTTTAATTGGTCCTTGCTATTTGTCATTAAATTTTTGATTGCGGTCTCCGATGTCGTCTACTATCACCTGCCTGCCTAGCATGACCATCATTATATCACGCGATATGATATAGCATAGCACGTCATGCTGTCTTGCTTAGTGGGGTAAGCAAGACAGCATGACGTGCTATATCGTATATCGCGTAATAAAAGCCGCTCATGCTAGGCCGGTAGATAGCAGACGACATCGCAGAGAACGATTTACCTAAATCGTTATCACTCATAACATTTTAATTCAGACCGTTTTTCTTCGGACACGTTCTCGAACGGGGAATCTTTGCATTGTCACCGTCACTTTCTTCGAAATAGACAAAGACAAAGCACAGAATTCAAATCCGATACCTTTTCCGAACGATTGTGAATTAGGGGGTGGATCCGACCGATCGTTCCTTGTATGGAGCACTTTACGCTCTAAAAGCCGCTGTCTATCACAAACATTATTAGAAGAAATTTTACGAGTAACGCTTCAGAGAGTGGATAATGAGACGGCAATCCTTTCAGCTTAAGATATCCAAGAGAAAATACTTTGGCAAGCAAATTCTTATGGAATGTTCGAAGTTAGGTACTTTCTATTAAACGATTTTTGTATTCAAATCACAGCCTCTTTGTCTTTTCTTTTGGCGAAAATTCTTTTTTTGAAAGGTTTGTTCTTTATTTACTACAAAATTATTACTAACTGCATCTAAAAATCTATACTATTCTACACTAGTATTTCAAAGATAAGTTTATCGGTAGTAAGTTTGTACCTACTCCGTTTTAGGAAATATTATATTATTGTTATCCGGCAGTAAGAGATAAGATAGCCAGTTCCTCAGTGCTTGAGGATTCCGGAAGAAGTGCGTTACCACCTTCAGCCTTATCACCACTTGACACCAGGTGTGATGAAGGCTAAGTGCTAACCCGTTGAGGATAAAAAAAAGATTGTACCTACTGAACACCACCACCACCATCAGCCATTGAATGTCTCTACTGCTGGGACACAGGCCTTCCTTATGGATGGATAAGGAAAATGGGACCATGATCCACCACGCGGGCCCAATGCGGATTGGTAGTTATTAACGACTGCAAATGCAGCCGGGTCTAACGGCTTTAACCTCTGAAGTATTGGGCGCGCGTTCCGCGCGAAGATCTGGGATATCCGTCAAGCATCTCTTTCCCGCGGGGTGCGGGGTAGAAATATCGGCACCGGCCGATGCTTAAAGGGGCTTATAGGTCAATGCTTCAGGGGTTCGTGCCTTCCGAAGCACGAGATGATAATTTTTTTAGAAAATTCTTTGAAAGCTCCAGTAGCCAGTTACATTCCTCTTGAGTAAAATAGGGTATATTTTATCCTGATATCCACGGGAAGGGGTAAAATCGTGTGGCGGAGCTAGTCAACAATAATAGAATTTGTGTCCTATGTCCTTGCAAATTGGGAAACCACAGTGATAGTGACATTTCACTCAACTTAATTCCTTTCACTTAAATTAAAGTTAACGTTAAGTTATCTATCTCGCTTGAGTTGTACCCCTAGTGTAAGTTTTTATGTCAAGCAAACGCAAACTATCGCGATTCCGTATTCATGTCAATTTGTATGAAAACTGTATAAGCGCGCAGTAGCGCGAGCGGCGAGTACGCCGCTAGAGGAGCTGATACAGTTTTCATACAAATTGACATAAATACGGAATCGAAATAGTTTGCGTTTGCTTGACATAAAAACTTACACTAGGGGTACAGAGCCTGTCTGCAGTAACTTTGGACACACGTATATGTCCGACGTTTGAGTTTTACGACTAAACTTGAATTGGTATTCAAATTAAGTTAGAAGGGGGGGCTGGGGGGGATGGTGGCAAGGCAATATTCAATCAGTCTTTTAGTGTGTAATTGTCATTTAACCAGTGTTGTATAGTAATATGATTGTCGGTCGTGATTTTTTTTTATCCATAATGGGGTAAGTAAGTAAGTAGATAGTAAGTAGTCAAAATATTTATCCAATAAATATTGTGACTACTTTATTCTTCGGCGGCCTTTAACTTAATCTGCCTGCAAGGAATCCATTCGAGAAGGCTAGAGAAAATATCGGTTTAAATATAATTAATTATCGCATCAAGACGAACTTTATGTAAAATGTTATATGCTCTTTGAGCCAAGCTTCTAACTCTACAAAGCCTAACTTCACAAACTCCACACCTCTGTCAAAATATGTGGCAAGGCCTTCCGCTACCGTAACATGGGCGTAAGTTGAAAAAAAAAAACAGTTAATTTATATTTCTGTACTTACAATATTCTTGTAGTATCGAAGTCTATTTAGAATATCAGTATTGATGGCAATAACTATGTTTTGAAAACAATCTTGGCTCTTTTTACAAGCTTTTTATGAACATGCCATGTTAGTTAGTTAGTACGAATATGTTAGTTAGTTAGTGGGAGACAAATATTGCAAGCTTAATTTGACCCACTTCCCAGTGTCCGATGGAGCTGAAATTTTGTATATAGGTTTGGTTTAGATGACAGTACAATATCCTACAGTCAGCAAAAAGCTTGTCATGTAAATGAAGTTTTTACTTAAAACTTATTGTCCATTACTTGTTTCACTAACTCTTTCTCTTAACTCTTAATTTGCTGATGTCACCCTCAGCCCTAGTCCAATGGAAAAAATAAATTGCGTTTCATTATAACAGATGTCAACACCATTGAAAAGGTTGATTAAAAGTCATAACATACATCATTTACTCCGAATAGTACTACTAAAAGAACGTATAATACGATAATTTTTGGGCAGTCGTGTAAGAACAGTAAGGGGAGGCCCAATAAAAACTTTCTTTTAGGATAACATTAATAATTATTTATTTTCAATTTCAATTCTGCTCTATAACAAAATAAAACGTTATCCAACTGCAACTATATAGTCTCCGTTATATTAGTATCCACATTCATTACCATGATAACGATTCAAAATTTTCAACATACACAGTGAACGAAACTAACTATAAAATCAGTCCCAACTATCAGGTCAAAGTTAGCCTTAATCAACAAAACTATGCTGAACTATTTTGTTGAAACTCCCAGTGCATAGTTCGTGCATGCAATGAAGTGAGAATAATGTGAATTGTAGAACAATGCTAATATAGCTCGAAGCTGGGTATGTGGAGTATGGTATAACAAGTAGATCTGTCTAGCAGTCTAGATAATAGTTAGTTCTAATGGCCTTTGTTCTGCACCACTTATGAACTTGGTCAAAAGTCCAGTCTAAACAGTCCAATGGTCATGAACAAAATGAATTGTCATATGGAGTTCGTAACAATTAAATGCTGTATTCCCGTTGTCCCCCACTGTTAGGGCCTAAACTGAGTTAAGCTGGTGCCCGCGACGGGCACATGTCGCGTGTCTCCGTCCGTGAACACGCGCGCAGGCTCCGTGGAACCGCATCACATAGCGCTATTGACTGAAGAAGCCCGTGCGTGCTACCGCTGCGGGCCCCGGTGCGGGCACCCGCGCGGGCGACCGTCGTCGTCGCGGGGAAACGGGCCACAAGGAGCGGGCGCGGGGCCCGCCTCCCCGCGACGGTTGCCCGCGTCGGAGCACTTTTGTATGGAACCGCGCGGACGTCCGTTTGACGCAGTTTAGGCCCTTAGTCCACCATTGGGGGACATTGGGAAAATAGGTTAAGTTTTCCGATGTCCCCCAGTGGTGGACAAAAGGAATGATGCGCTGGCCCCGTAGAGAGAGACCTAAAGCAAATAGAGGTTAATTTCTATTATCATCATCATCATCAGTTGCTCAGGCCACTCTAAGTGCATCCCATTGAATACCATCCGCGGCTGCTCTCATCCAGCTCTTGCTAGCCACCAGCCACCATATCAGTCATCTTCACTTTAACAAGTCAATGAATTTGGCTTTGCATAAACTATGGTATTTTTAGGTCGAAGAAGGCAAGCACGATCTGTCATTCACGATTCGTCAAAAACACGAATGTCATAAGTACGAGTATACCTTTAAGAAAGATGTATCTGCCATTTTTCACGATTCGTCATCGTATGAAAAAATCATCATCGTCAATGAACGCGTGAACGTGTGAATGAAGCGTTACTTACAATTTATACTCGAAATAGGTATTTTAAATTGTTCAATGTAACAAGGGTCCTATGACAGCTCATTCGTGCAAAGCAAAAAGTTTTTTATGCTATTGGAATAATACTCAAGAAAATCAGCATTAGGCATGTTTTTATTCAGCTTATGCTGAAAATAACACCCTATTCCTTGTCCAGAAACAACATTTTGCTTTGCACGAAAATTTGCTGTCATATAGGAGCCATGCTAATGCCACCTAATGCTATATTGAAGAAACTATAAGCAACCGAAGTACCTAACTCTGACTGTTAGCTTTTGATGCATCAGACAACTCAAGCGGAACGGTACTTTGGGGGCTCCATTTTTTTACTATAAAATTACTATAAAATTCTATTATTATAGCATTTTACATGCAAAAGTCGAAAAATAAGTATTAAAATATAATGTAACTAGATTAAGGTATGTATTTCTAGTTAAATCCCACTGCATATTTTCTTTCATACCTTTGTTGTGCCTTTCAAAGTTGTACTTGTTTTTCCCAATCGCTGGGAGACCGTGGGAAATGGCCATCCTTCAAAAAAGTTATCTTATTCCATTACACTTTAATGAACAAAGTTCATTTTTGTACCGAGTTGTTTCTTTTTGCGTATAATTTACGAATGTCGGCTAACTTTAATATCGGCAAGTTTGACTAACGATACTTTGTTTACCGTTACGAGAGAAATCAGTAATTACTAATCTTTGTCTAAATACAGTTCTTATTTGTTCTTTGATTTAACACGCCAAGTCTAGAATTATTTGATATATCAGGGTGCTTACCATCAACTCTTATTGCGGTTTTGTTTAGGACCTAAACTGATCTGCTTCGCTTATTCGTACCACGACAGCTAAATATCAATGACAGCGATTCAGTGATCGATCAATGACATTTCACAGCCGCTAAGCTGTCAGGAACTCTTATTTGACTTATAACCCGGTCGATTTAACATGTCACCTGCATCGTCCCTCTCACTCTCCGGGCATGACAGAATCGAGTGAAAGAGACGGGTAGAAGAAAAATGACACAAATCGTTCGGTCATTAACATTTAGCAATTCATTTGCGATCCAGTTTTTAGAAGGTCAGAGTACGAAAGAAAGCAATTCATTTTAGGAACCTATTCTGCATCGCGCTATTTTTGAATCGCTGTCTTAAAGTTGATGGTAGGCACCCTGGTTTAAATTTTGGCTAAAGATTGGAGAAGGCGATATTTACTAAAAACGACAAAACCACATCATAAACGATTGTTTACGAAACGTAATTATTTCCGTTGATACTAATTGTGTTTACTACTTCCGTGGCTCAGATAGAAACGTCCAGGGTGCCTACCATCAAGTCTTATTGCGGTTTTGTTTAGGACCTAAACTGATCTGCTTCGCTTATTCGTACCACGACAGCATCAATGACAGCGATTCAGTGATCATTCAATGACATTTCACAGCCGCTAAGCTGTCATGAATTCTTATTTGAGTTATAACCCGGTCGATTTAACATGACACCTGCAGGTTATACCCGTCCCTCTCACTCTCCGGGCATGACAGAACCCAGTGAAAGAGTCGGGTAGAAGAAATAAGGACACAAATCGTTCGGTCATTCACATTTAGCAATTCATTTGCGATCCAGTTTTTAGAAGGTCATAGTACGAAAGAAAGCAATTCATTTTAGGAACCTATTCTATATAATAATAGTTGTCTTAAAGATGATGGTAGGCACCCAGTAAAGGCGTAAAAATAGTTAATTTTCTATTGTTTTATCGTTCAAAACAAACGCATTAAACGGGCTGATGATGATGACGCACATACTAAAAACACTTAAAATACTTACTACCGGTATTTTAATGATAGAAATTTTAAATAAAAAAAATACCATTACAAACACCAGGCCCAAACTTCGACATACCTTTATATTTTATACTAAAATGTTACAAAATTGCCCTGGAGAATGCAAATGAAAGAAAATATGACGAAATGAAAAATATCCTTAACGCTCAAAGAGATTCACGGAAATATAAATAATAAAAGGTAATATATAAATAGGTAAAAGTTGCCCGCCTACACGAACATCTAAGAGCAAGTAGGATCCAAGAATTCTATATTTAGATGAAATTCCGATTAAATCAGGAAATAGCTACTTTCACCATGAAACGTTTAGAAGAATTTCTTCTGAAGCAATATTAAAATTTAATGAAAAAATATTGGTCTTCTTTGATTTGCTTAATAAAAATACTGATCTATATTAGATTTTATGGCAGGCGTTCGATATCATTGTCTTTGCGCTCGACTTACAATAACGATGATCGCAATTTTTTTGTGGTCAAATATTGAACATCAAAATTTCGATTCGTTTGTTGAGGGCAATTAATATCTTCACATTAATGAAATAAACGCTGGCTGACAGCATATTTCCTCTAACGACTCTGTAGCTCAGAGGTCAGCGCTTTCGCCCGGACAGTGAAACGTCCCGGGTTCGATTCCTGGAGGGATGGAACGGATTTAGCTTACGTGCTACCATTCGTGAGCGAAACTGATCGAATAGAAACCGGGCATTAAGGGGCTATATGACTGAAGCGAGATAGCAATGAGAAAACGACGCGCGCAAGAACCCCATTTGAGAAGAATCTTGAATTTTCGAATTTTTAGGGGTCTTTTCAAAAAGAAAAAGTGTCGAGTCAAAATCATAAAATCGTGTTCCTGAATCTTTACGAATCTGAATAAAGGTATGAAAAAATATATATCTTATTCCCAGATTTGTTACAACTCTAACCGTCGTCGTATATCAAAAAAGTCCATACTTACTTTTTCACCTTAATTGACATTCTGTTAAAAACAATTATTCGTACTACTTTACAATTCCAACAACCTTGTTTATCTTTTCTTGTTTGAATCCGAACATACAAGACGGCAATCCTACTTCTCGTACTTTTTAAATTAAGTTAGAACCCAGCATAGACTTTAAATTAAATTAAACTGAACAAAACTCGGAACTGAAACTCACGAACGAAGCTTTTCTTGAATTTAATCAGCCACTACTGTATATCACAATGTTTGATTCAATAAAACTCTGGTTCTCTTTTTCAAGGGCCTGCCTCTTCCTGTAATGGGGAGAAACGGGCAAAGTTTTTTGTAGATGGCGCTTGTGAGATTGGAGTCCACTTCTACCTAATCTGTGGGATAATAATGTACTCTTTGGTCAATGATTGGTTAAAAATTTCGTCGATTTTGACAGCTGTTATGATTGGTTGTTATTGTGGCGTTATGTCACAATCACAACCAATCAACAAAACAGCCCTCCAATATCACCTACGCCCTCTGTCGTAATAAAAAGTTAGTTTTCCTCCCCATTGTAATTGTTAAGTGCAACTTTTGCAATGGTCGGACACGGGATGGATGACCAAATATTTACTATCTCGAGCTCCTACGTGCTACGGAAGGCACGTTAAGTCGCTACTCTGAAAAATATGGGCTTTTTTGATTTAAAACTATAGGACGGTTACAGTTGTTACAAATCTGGTAATAAGATATATATTTCTTCATACCTTTATCTAGATTCGTATAGTTTCAAAAACACGATTTTATGATTTTGCCTCGACACTTTTTCTTTTCGAAAAGACCTCTTAAAAATACGAAAAGTCAAGATTATTCTTAAATGGGGTTACTTACGCCATTGGAAATTGGTTTAATTAGTGGACACCAATAATATTGAGGATCGTATAGAAGCATTTTTTTTTTAATCGCTGTAGTTTTTTAATACGAAGTGATTTTGTGTTCTTTTTGCTTAATCTGCAAAATCGGTCTCGCTCCCGCGCTCGTCGTTTTCTCATTGCTATCTCGCTTCAGCACATTTTTTCCGAGTATCGCCTTAAGTTGTTGGTCCTTGCTATATTTGTAGTCTATAATACCCACCAATCTCTATTTGGCCCGAGTTATTATGGCGTTATGGTCCAATCTCCTTATCAATTCTCAAAAAAGGCTTTTCTGCCCCCGTATATTAAAATTGCTTGATGATGATAATACCTAACACGTAGAAAACTACATAAGCATGCAAAAGTTTAACCGCCTCTGTGGTCTAGTGGTTCACACCACCGATTTCAGGCCGAGAGGTCCCGGGTTCGATTCCCAGTGGGGGTACATATTGTATTCGGTTTGGTTGGTGGTAGGACTTGTTCTTAGTCCACCTGGCTAGCTACCACCATCTTATCTAAGTCTGACGCCATAACAATGATGTTTTCAGCATTATTGTGTTCCGGCAGTTAGAGATAAGATAGCCAGTTCCTCAGAGATTGAGGATTCCGGGAGTAGTGCGGAAGCGCACTACCTTCAGCCCTATCATAATTTAACATCAGGTGTGATGAAGGCTAAGTGCTACCCCGTTATTGATAAAAAAGTCAGAAAATATTGTGTTATCAGGAAATCAAATAGATACGAGTACTAATACTTATGTCAATCAACTATTTCTTGTACCAAAACTTGTCCTTGCAACGAAAATTTGAAATCTCTGAAACCATCAGTTTGCTATAAAATTTATTACTAATCCAGATCCTTAATTTTTACAGATCCCTAGAATACAGTACTTTTTATTTCGTCAGTTAAATTTTACTTAAATGATAAATATTATATCGTTTTATCGGTAACTTAGGCGACTTCATTACGGTTTCATACCAAATGTAAGTCCCCTAAGTTACCAATAAAACGATATAATTTTGCTAAAATATTAGTAAAATTTAATTGACGGAATAAAAGAACTGTATTCTAGGGATCTGTAAAAAATAAAGGATCTGGATTAGTAATAATTTTTTGGCAAACTGATGGTTTCGGAGATTTAATTTTTTTTTGCAGGGACATGTTTCGGTACAAGAAATAGTTGATTGACCAACTTTACAGTTTCTTTTAAAATCGATATTATTTTTTCTTACATGAACTAATAATAAGTCCCGTAGTAATATCGGGATAAAATATAGCTTATGTCACTCAGTATGAATGTTGCTTTCTACTGATGAAAGAATTTTTAAAATCGGTCCAGTAGTTTTTGAGTTTATCCATTACAGACATACAAACAAACAAACCTTTCTATATTATATTAGTGAAGATTACACGCGCAGCCAACAAAATAAGCTTAGAATAATGAATCAATACCAAATTTTCCTGGGTAGGGAACCTAATCTATTATTAGGCACAGCCAAAAACGAATCGATGAATAAGAAACTCGATATCTCTGTTTATTGGACTAATTGGTCGGTAACAAGCGAATATCGAATTACTGATGTTTTTGCGCCGTCTCTTAAGGAAGATTAGAAGGATTTATACCGCAGTTGGGTTAACTTCTTGTGAAACTTCGGCTGGGCAGTAAAGGGTTATTTATTTGAGATGACAGTTGGAGGTCGTTCCCACGGGGCATGAAGTCACTAAAAGGGTCAACTATTAAACGATTTTCACACTACAGCAAAAATGTTTTTAAGCCTTTTAATCTCGATTATGACGATCTCCGTGGCTGAGTAGTGTACGCAACGCACCGGCCTGTAAGGTGCCGCTATCTCGATCGATGTCCCGGGTTCAATTCCGCACTACGGTCACAGGACGTAGTAGTTTTTTTACCCTGTGCTACGGTCACCTTTGGATGGACCCTTTATACCGTTTGTTTTTGTTTTCGTTTTATATTTTTAATTAGTAATCTGTACAGATTTACTTTTAATGGCCAAAAGTCAGTTTAGTGTGAATGTTCGCTTAGATGAGAGCTGATAATTATAAATGGCGGTAAGCGGATTTAGCCAATTTGCTAACTTTCTAATGGCTGTCAGAACGGCAAATTTTCTAAGAAATTAGGAACGTCAGAATTCGCTTATTGTTTCAAGGTTTTGATTAACTCGGATTAGGACTTTTACAAGTAAAGATATATTTGTGAAAGGATTGCTCAAGCTGTTTTAAACATAACATTTTTAAACGTAGGTAGGTAAGACTTAAAATCCAAAAATGCTTTTATTTGTATAAGATTTATTATATAATAACAGAATTACCTACCAAAAAAAGATATGCTAATTTAAGAGCCTACATAGGTTGAAATACTTTTTCTTACTTTACTTTAACTAATTTTAAATTTTAGTACTTACCTACCAAGCATCAATTTTCTCACAAAAAACCGTGTTACCATAAACGACTACAGCAAAATACATTTTGTATTTTCCAAATCGCCACATTAAGAAATAGGGTAATTGCTGATATTTTTTATTTACTTATTCAAAATGATTTTCAATATATTAGCTACACGAAACAAATTTTTATTTATCCTTTTATTGTTATAGGACGTCAAACTTTCTAATTAGACGAGGAGAAAACGACTATCTTTGTGACGTCAACAAGTCGAAAAGAAATAGAAGATTTCGTTTTAGATAGAGAGAGCTATAGTCAAAATTATACAGCCTACAATTAGCTTGTTATAAAACAGATTCAAATTATTTTTACACATTTGGTATTTTTATTATACTTATTTTTGAAGTGGAAACTTCTTTATCGACGTGTTGTGCACTTTTTGTGATGGGTAAAAAATGTTAAACTCGCGTCGGACACGTGACCGTTAGATCGAAAATTCGTAATACGGACACGTGACCACACGTGACTGTTACAATGTCATTAAAAACGAACACAAATTTCGCCATCGTTTCCAAAGTTGTAATAGCTCAGATTAGTAAACGGGTGGCATTGAAGCCAGAAAACCTCGGTTCAAATCCAGTCCGTATTTTTTCTTTGTTTTTGTTATATTCCTTTTTTTTGTGAATAAGTCTAGGGAGCCCTTTTCACTTCTGCCGGCACTCCCGGAGTGTAACCTGTTGTTTTTTAACTTCATCACTAATGTTCTACATTTCAACAACAGTGAAATACCATAATTCTAAAATAAAGATCCCAAATTCTCTCGCGTAGGTAGCTATAACGGCATAAAATACGTGAAATAATAACAAAACGACAGTGCCAGTGGTGCTATATTGTTATTATCGCCAACATGACGTACTGAATATCATCGCCGGCAAATGTATGGAGCTATATCTTTCAATAAATTCCTTTACTGCCTTAGCCATAAGTAAAATATATTTTCTCGCTTTCAGCTTTCTACTTAGGTATGTATTGTACCCCGAAAAGCACGAATAACTATTAGTTATGGTAATGCTTATCGTCATCTATATACATATATCGGGGTTGCTAAAATTTTAAATTTATTTTTATTTCATTATTTTTAAATTACACACATATTTTTGTGAGTAGGCTCAGTATGCGTGTAAAATCCCTATTTCAGCTAACTAAATAAGCTGATGACTTTAAAACGTCTGAACAGGCGTCTAAATTTCCTGGTTTTTTTTTTGGGAAATTTATAAATTTGCGGTTTTTATTATTTTCCGGTGACATATACCGACACGTCAAACTTAAAACACCCTCTTTTTGAAGTCGGGGGTTAAAACGGAGATTCTACCATGTTTTCATAATAGTAATAGTGATAATGACCATGTAAAATGTTGTTTTAATTTTTGTTAACATTGAGTTGTATGCTGTATTTCCGTAAAACATGCTTATCACATTAAAAAGTCAAGAAACCTACAACTTCAAAGGTTATAAGCTGTAGGTACTTTGCCAAAGTCGTTTAACTTTCCATACTGTTTCGAAGTAAATTGTTGCAAAATTACTAAGACCAATAGAAAACCGTATTATTAATGATATTCTGACGTCCCCGGTTCCGTGTAAACGGCTATATGGCACCTATTGTACTTTTAATGACGGGTTTGGGCAGCTAATTGGTTCGTATTGTTTGCGCATAAATGTTTGAAACTGTCGATATACGTGTGTGCATGTTTATAATTAATAATGTTTGGAGGTGAACAGACTTGCCGTCATTAGTGGTTAGTGTTTGATTGTAATGGCTTTATAAATGACTGGCTAGTATTATTATAAGAGAGTTTTTATTGTGAAAAGCGAAAAAGTGAAATATAATGTCTTACTTCCGCAAAAAACGCAACATGCAAGATGCACCGCCCGCCCGCCCGCCCTCAAAAAATTGCACATGCACAGCACACCTCGAAATTACCAGTGCACAATACCTGCATTTAGCAAAACAGCAATTAAATACACCTTGCACCTTCATCGAATTTTTTTTTGGTGTTGGTTTTCGCACGAACTATTTCCCGAGGATGCCCCGGGTTGGGGCGAAACACGTGTAGAGTAGTCTAATCGGTGAAGGTGCAAGGTGTATTACTATCTTGCTAAATGCAGGTATTGTGCACTGGTATTTTCGTGGTGTGGATGTGCAATTTTTTGCGGGCGGGCGGGCGGTGCATCTTGCATGTTGTGTTTTTTGAGGAAATAAGCTATATATATATCGTTTTTTACAATGGCTAGGGACTTCCGCCAAGTGACGCCTGATTCAGTCAAATGAGACAGTTTTTGACGACCTCTATGGACGAGTGGTGTACGCGCCGGTTTGCAAGGTGCTGCTATCTCGGAGGTCCCGAGTTCGGGTGTCTGAGTGTACAGTCAGCACGAGCAATAATATGTACAACATAGGGCTATGTCATATTACAATATTGAATGACTTTTGTGGCACTGATAGATTTGTTTCGGAACGGTTCTATGCGACAAAGTTCTATGTTGTTTACATATTATTGCTCGTGACTGTATGTACCTACATGTAGACCATGTAGTAATATCCATGGTTGTTTCCATGCATTTGCAGTTGCTAATACCAGAGCTCGGAAACCTGGTAAAAACTCGCCAACGGTTCGCAAGAAACTCCACACATTATCAAAACAGCATTTGCATTCCAGTTTCGCTTTTTCAGAATCGAAAACAACACGGCTCTTGCTCGAAATACCGGTCAATTTCGCTCGCTGATTTCAGTTGGCCAATCAGACGCAAGTCTTTTGTGAGTTTGGCATAGACAGCAGATGTCACGGCGCACCAATTCGATTAACCAGGTTTATCGCAGCGGCTATAAAGGTACAGATACACTTGAGCATTCACTTGTAACAGAACATTGAGCATTTGCCGTTTTTAAATTTGTCGAACTGAACAACGAACAGAGCCAAACATCGCTACGAACATTTTCATGATCTTTGGTATTTGGTATTTATTCATGATCTTTCTAGCGAACGCTCTAGTCGATGCTCGTCAAAAAATATTTTTCTTAAAGATGTAAGACTGATGTGCGGGGAGGGACAATGCGGCGGACAGCAGCGGAACAATGACAGAAGCGCGGCTCGGCAGAAAGTTCGATTCAAAACTAGGACAGTTTTCGCTAGAATGCTCGCCAGAACGCTCGACAGAATGCTCGCCAAAACACTCTAGTTTATTTTTCTGAAATGCAACATTCGCAAGAATGCTCATTACAAGTGAATTCTCAAGTTTATCGGCACCTTAACGCTCGTGAACCGATTCCACTCCGAGCGAGCCGTTTTAAAAACCTGGGTATGCCCTTAATTCAGTGGTATTTTGCGAACTGTTTCCAAGACCTGGTTAATAACCACCAATTGGGTTCGTCATGGTCATGATGACCCATTTTCCATATCATATAGATTACCATATAGATTATGGTAGACCTGTGCCCCAAGTATGCGTATAAAAGCATTCCCCTCACTTAAAAAAAGGCTTGTGCCGCAGCAGCGGGGACATAAAATGGCTAATGATCACGAAACAATATTCGTACAAAATTTAACTTTTAAGCGATTGTCATAAAAACGAGAGGGCATAAAGCTACCCTTGTTTCGTAAGGCCAAAGTTTTAAGTTGTTACGTTAACTGCCAAAATGTCACCCAATGGACAAAGGGTAAGCCTTCCGCAAACCTAAATTATTCAGTACATCTCTGCGATGATTACTATTATTATGTGAAGCTATTTTAAAATTCTTCTTTATCAAGTTTGTGTTTTATCTTTCAGGATAAAGATTATGACCTACTTTATTAATCATATTCTTAGATTACGGTTCCGTTTATACATAAAAACAGTTACAGGAGAATGTGGTTTTTAATATTATTCAATGTTCTTTTGACAATTTTATTGTTGGTCATAAGCACGTCTTTTATGGCACGCACACTGTTCATTAAAGATTGGTTTTATTTAAATTGTTGGTTATGTTTAGTTTTAATGTTCATGAACTCACGATGAATAATTGTAAAAAATATCGTGAAAATTGTTCTAATAAATCTACGATGTTTTAATTTTCTCGTTTTATGTTTGCACTTATATTATTTTGTACTTTTAGTCAAAGTGCTGTAGCTAAATGTATACCTTCCATTTCTTTCAGTTTTGATTTAATATGTTTTTTTTACTTACTTCTTTAACCCAGACAACTTAACTTTGTTAAAACAAAAAATCATCTAAGTAGGTATTTCAAAACTATTACTTACAAGTTTAACGAAGACAGTAATAACAAGCAAGCGAATCTTAAATCATTTTAATAGAAACCCAGCCTTAATTATATTTTGACCTTTGTCAAAACCCAACTCGGTGAAAAGGGCTCCCAAGACGAAACGATTGTCGTCGTTACGATCAATCTGAAACGATATCGTGACGTGACGATTGGTGACGAGAGTGGTATAGCACAAACTTTGCTGGTCATACGCGACATGTCATTTACTTAGGTATGCATTGCGATTTCTGATAGATGTACCCAATACCTTGTCTTTTCTTTTAGGTAGGTACTCTTTTACTCTTATCCTTTTTACTCTTCTGGGACAAATTTGCAATGGATAATTCGTGAGTTGGGTGCGAATAGGTGAACTATATATTGCCTAGCAATAGAGTCCATACTTTCGATTAAAGTCTAACACATTAACCTACAATTTCATTTTCATTCATTCTATAACAAAGCGGTCTGACCGTCGCGATTAGTCTGAAACGACGGATCGTATCGGCCAATCGTACCACTAAAGTAGCACTTAATAAAATAGTAACGATCCAGAAAGACCTACCCTTCCTCATTAAAACTTCGGCATAGCAATAAATCAGTTAAATTTATTGCCGACGGCGAGTAAACAATGACTGGCGTCAGCGCTAGAGTTACGGTTTATGTGTTTGATACCATTAGGTGATACTTAGTTCTTTGATATATTAGGAACAAAAGTAGCGTTTAAAATGAACAGGGGGGCTACCGGCAAAAAAATCTGGCTATGGGTATGGGCTTCAAGTGTCATTTGAATCCCTTATTTTGATAGATTTCTTATGCTTTGTTCTGTTAAACGTTGTTAGCTAGCTATCGTTATTCCCGACGTCACAAAACAAGGAACTGATAGCGGCTATTTTCTTTATAAAATTGACTTAAAGTTCCCAAAAACGTATGAAGTTCATACCCATAAAGTTACGCGGTAGCCCCCCCGGTCGGTAATTAAATAATTTAAAAAAGCTGTATGAAAAAGTAATTTTCATAAAATGAATTCATGATAATGGCAATTAAGGTTACTTCGTGATCATGGCGCATGCAACTGTATCGAAATATTGGGTGAAAGTACCGTTTTTCATAGAGTATTAGTGAAAGTGACCATAAAAGTAAAAAAAAAAGTTAATGGCAAAACCATAGTCCCAAAATTTAAACCTACGAAGTTAATTTATTTTTCTTAGGTACAATAATAATATGTAGGTACATAGGTACCTAATACGTTTGCTATTATAATATAATAGTATTATGTTTAGTCTTTACTAAATTATTTTTTTTCTACAATGGGGTACTCTCTACTTCTCTTCTACATAGCCTTCATAACATATTAAATTTGATGTTAACCGATGATAAGGCTACCGATGAAGGTAGAAGCGCACTACTCCCGGAATCCTCGACCACTGAGGAACTGGCTATCTTATCTCTAGCTGCCGGGACAGAACAATGCCGAAAATATGTTTTCGACAGTGTCAGATAAATTAATGAAAATGTTATTTATTTATTCTAAAATATTAGTTTTTGTGGTGCGTCCTTTGCGGCTCATGTTTTGTTATTTGTATATTTGGTTTTTTTTATTATCCACTACTGTGTAGCACTTAGCTTTAATCACACTTGATGTTAAGTGATGATAAGGCTGAAGGTGGAAGCGCACTACTCCCGGAATTCTCAATCACTGAGGATGTGTTTTTTTATCCACAACGGGTTAGCACTTAGCCTTCATCACACCTCTGATGTTAAGTGGTGATAAGGCTGAAGGTGGAAGCGCACTACTCCCGGAATCCTCTATCACTGAGGAACTGGCTATCTTATCTCTAACTGCCGGAACACAATAATGCTGAAAACATCATTGTTACCTATGGCGTCAGACTTAGATAAGATGGTGGTAGCTAGCCAGGCGGACTAAGAACAAGTCCTGCCACCAACCAAACCGAATACAATATGTACCCACTGGGAATCGAACCCGGGACCTCTTGGTCTGAAATCGGTGGTGTGAACCACTAGACCACAGAGAGTGTGTTATAAATAAACGAATTGAAATTGAATAATTGTAACAGGGTCAGTTTGACGATATTAAATTTGGAATTGACTAAGTACTTAATTCGTTCATAAAACTATTTTTAAATAAACTTTTCTTTCATCAATGTCAACATCCCACACAGTTCCTCCCATTTTTATTAACCGAATTAGGTTATTTTTAACCTGTGAGTGCTTTCGTGGGTGTTGAAAATTGCTTCAGGCTCTAAAAATTAATTGTATTAACCGTGTGATGCCGCAAATTGTTATTGTGGTGAAAAACACTGTAGGTGTAAATTAAATTTAAGTTAGTTCAGTATTTTATTTTATTTACTTACTTACAATATCTCGAGAGCGTCCTTTTCCTTGCAGGTTCCAAGAGCAAGGGGCTGGCGGGAGGCAGTGTTGCCATATCATAAACTAAAAACATAATATAAGTTACAAGTACAATGTTTTCACTATGGTACTTCCAACAGTGGATATCACATCATATTACAGGTTAGATTGTCATTTTTTTAAAGACTAAAATCAGTCCAGATATTAACAGCTGTTCGATTTATTTTACTTTTTTTGCGTTTACAATGCTATTTTAATTACACAATTATATTGAAAATGAAATATAAAAAAATCAACCGTCTTACCTTTTAAAATCATACTTCTTGTCTAATATTTTTCTATTTCATTTTCAACATTACTTACTACTAGACTTCGAATACGACATTCAAATAAACAGTAGGAAATATTTTTTGCGAGCCTGCTTAGGGCAGCCACGCACGCTTTATGCTGACCATACACGAACATGACTGTCTATCCATTGGGCACACTCAGGGTAATATTATAGTATTCTTTGCTCAGGGACCGCACTCTGAAACTCAAAGACTGACTTCGGTAGCCCCGCCTCTTTCACTCGAGTATATAATGGCCAGAGGTTGAGAGGAATGGGTAGTAGGTATAACGAAGTTTCGAATTTTGCGTTTCAAAGTAGTACCTCAGATCAGAAGCCCTACTCTTAATTTAACGAAAAACTAAACTTCGTTATTTACTTAGCCCCGCCGCTTTCACTCGATTCTGTCATGGCTGGAGAGTGAGAGGGTCGAGTAGGCATGTCGAAGTTTCGTATTTTGCATTTAAGAGTAGGACCTCAGATCCGATCAGTGATTTCGCAACAAACTACTCCGGGTACTAGAGATACAACTGTTTAAAGAAAATCTATATAAAATAAAAAATAGCAATAATATGAGGCGGATTAAGTGCGGCCATACAATATTATAGTTTTCTTTGCTGCAAGCTAGCTTTCCAGCGAGCCTCGTTTCACCTCTTTCCAAACTTCGGTTCAAACCGCAAGCGAGCTCGCTCATATCTGCCACCAACTTGCCTATCAACTAATAAAATAAAAAAACTCACATCGCATCGCCTGGCTCGTTAGCTCGCTTGCTAGCTGAAGGCGTACATACATGACAGACACTGTCATTATCAAATTATGAGTGCTTTTTGGTTTGGAGAGGGCGGGGCCTTATCTTTTAAAAAAATGCTTGCCGCTTGCATCACGCGGTAAGTGATTTTGGTCTGGCTTACCTGCGCCACATTTTAACCTCTCGCCACTGTCCAAATGTATATATTTTTTTGTGATATAAAACTAGAGACATTCTCTCTGCTTATAGGCTCAATTGACGCACATTTTTGGCATACCTACTAAGTAACTTCGCATTATTGATATATTATTAGATCTGTTTGTAGTCGGGCCAGAAACTGTGATTCCTAGCCCGACCACGATCGTACGCTTGTTACTCAAAAAGTATAAGGCACAAAGTCCTGAGATAAGTGGCACTAAAACGCACAATTAAAATGATGAAATTGTGCCAAAGCAAAAACTCCATTTCTCGTCGTCTGGAGTCACAACACCATCAGCTGTCACTCACTACGCACACACGCACAGATCCGTCCACCCGATGATCCGGTTGATTTGAGCACGGGCAGGGAGATGGCGATGGATGGGCATATCTGAGCGTCTACTCCGAAACGCAAAATTCGAAACTTCATTATAACCGCCCCTTTTACTCTCTAGTCATGACAGAATCGAGTGAAAAGGGGTGGGGCTAACAAAGTTTTGAATTTTGCATTTCGGAGAACGGTCGCTGCAACTGTTCACACTTTACACCAGCATTCCTGCCTGACCGCCCCACGCATAACATAACTGTCAGGCAGATCTATAGAACGGAGTAGCGGACCCGTACGTCTCGTTCGCTTTAAGCCGCATAATCAGGCGTAGAACGTATCGTAGCAGATACATTATCACGTGTGTTCGCTGCGAACATACTGCGAACTGCGAAGACTCGCAGGTGGGCTGGATGCGATTCGTCGACAGACGGTCGTTTGGCGAGCTCAAAGTGGCTTGCCGTGACTATGGACGATCTGTACACACATTATTCACAGATTGATACAGTATCGTTTTGCTACGTGCTACACACCGCTAAGTGAGTACGCGGCTTTAGACAATGAAAAAAACCTCAGAATGAAGCGTACGTTCTTGCATTGCTGTACTACATGCATATCATATTCCTTCTTATCTTCTCTGTATTATATAAAAGTGCTTATTTCTCACTTCCTCTACTTTTAGTAGCATAATTCTTCGTACACTCCTGGTTGGCGGAGTGATCGCGGTCATGAAATTGTCAGGTAAGTTAGTAACGGCTTTTGCGATGATTCTTCTTTCTCTATTTGTGGCACTACGTGCGCATTCTGTAAGACTTCTTTATTCTTTATTATTCTGTAAGGAGTGCAACAAATCCACACCAACGCTATGATCCTGAACACCTCCACGGATATTTTGTCCGGTCCAGTAGCATTAAATATGCTAAATATATGTATAGGTAGACAGGAAAAAATCTATACTTACTTCATAATTTCGAGCTAAAATCAAGATTGCTTTTCACCTCATTAAAAAGACGGCTCGTAACAACTCACGGATCATCAAAGAAGAAAATGAAAGAACAGATAAGATATAAAACATTTAATTTCATTTTAATTTCGGAAACTGGATCTACAGAAGCTCTGTCGGTCGGAATGGCTGATAATTTCGGGAGCAAAAACGGGTATATTGAATATCTTTTATAATTTTAATTTAAATATGATCTTCATGATTACAGCTTCTTTTGTTTTTCAATTCAATTTCAATGTGATTCTGGTGGGTTTTATCATTTCCATTATTTTTTGGGATACCTATACTTGTTATTGAAATAGACCTTACTAACAATTCATAGTAATATTATAATGGGAAAATGTTTGATTTTCCGTCTTTCACGTCAAAAAGAAACAACGCATCGACGTGATTTTTGGTATGGGTATACTAAAAAGTCTTAGTAAATAATTTTGCCGTAAAATGCAATCAAATGGTTTTCTAGCGCGTTAGGCTCGCGTTATATTTTCTCAGTTGTTGTAACCTAACCTAACCGAATATTACATTCACTTGTAACTCCTAAAAAGGCCCTGCGCACCCTTTCGATTACTCCAACCAACACCTAGAAGTGTTCATAAAATTGCAGCGACTATAAACCACAAGAAAATCATGCTTAAATCCCCTTTTGATCAAATTCCATTCCAATTTTTACCTGCGTTTGTAATAAAATTATATGTATTTGAACTCCTTTAAACCTGCATATATCCCTTATCTAAATTATATTTAAACTCCTTTCACAACGATTAATTCCACCAATGGAGCGTATAATACAGTATCGGCTTACTAGGAGCCGATTTTATTACAAAAATCTCGTTGGATGAAATTTCTTCAAAAAAAATATGCTTCCGAGCAGAGAACGAATTCACAACCCCTGACGCAATAGATAGGATAACTATCACTGCGCCATCGGGCCCTTGTTAAAAGAACAACAAAATCACAACGTCACATTTTCGTTCTAAAGTAAGGACCATCTTGCATGAAAGGCATGCAAGATGCGACAATCGTTTTTCCCTAATTAAATTATATTGGTTCCTTTTTCCTCCATTTCAATTATCTGATTTTTACCTGCACCTCCTCCTCTTAATTATATTTAAACCCCTTTTCAATCGATTACTTCCTCCAATAGAGCGTGCTATACCATCTTATTACAGCGATCTTGTTTGGGTATTCGAACTCAATAATACAGTCCACGTTTTATTGATTTTTAACCGACTTCTAAATCAAAAAGGAGGAGGTTCTCTATTCGTTATGTGTTCTGTATGTATGTTTTTTTTTTTTGTGTATATCCACCGATTACTCGAAGACGGCTGAACCGATTGGAATGGTTCAAACGTTATTACATCAGGATGGTTTCCAAGTTGGTCCCATTTTATGAAATTTTGAAATCGGTTCAGAAGTTTTCGGGAAATCTTGAAAATACTGTTGTTTTCGTTACCACTTTATGTGAATTTAATACGTATCTTTAGGCATTACTCCTTTGTTTATAAACCGATTTAGATGATTCTTGTTTTGTTAAAAAGGGGATACCTCAAGGTATTTTAACCGACTTCGAAAAAGGAGGTTTCCAGTTTGATCACATACCTATTTACCAGAAAACACGTAAATTGCCTGCACGATGCACTAAAAAGAGTGAAATAAAAATTATTTTTATAAAAAAATAAAACCGCCTTCAAAAAACCACATAAAAAAGTAAGAAATAATTCCTCACCAAATAAATAACGTAAGTACTTTGAAGTCGGGCGGGTTTTAACAAAAACAACAAAAAATTGTACATGTTTCACGCCCGACTTCAAAGTACTTACGTTATTTATTTGGTGAGGAATTATTTCTTACTTTTTTATGTGGTTTTTTTGAAGGCGGTTTTATTTTTTTATAAAAAATATCTTTTTAACAGCATGATGAAATAGGATAAAAATGTAAGATCTTGTAAAATATGTCACTTATATTATTTTTTACTAGCTTTCCGCTCGCGGCTTCGCCCGCGTGAACTGCACGACGTTATCCCGCGGGAGTGTGATATTTTTCCGGGATAAAAAGTAGCCTATGTTCCTCTCCAGACTATAAAGTATTTATGTCCCAAATTTCAGCCAAATCCGTTCAGCCGTTTTGGCGTGATTGAGTAACAAACATCCAAACATCTAAACATCCAAACATCCAAACTTTCACATTTATAATATTATATTATATTATACTAGTAGGACTAGCAAAGGCTAGAATTTACTACAATTTACCAGTACTTTTCTTTCATTCATCATCATTATCATAATAGCGGAAGGTCGCTAGTGTTCTTAATATTGAAAACTTTCATCAGCAAAACAAAGGAGGATAAATTGGAAATTAATAGTTTGTCCCATTATTGTATAGGTACCCTTAGATTATATCCTTTTCTTCCTATACCATCCAATTTTAAATTTTTCACTGCTCTTGATTATTTATACCCTTTTTTCACGTAAATCGATTAATTCCACCAATGGAGCGTGTGATACCGTCTACAGTAGGCCCTCTTATTACAGCGATCTCATTGGATATGCAAACCCAATTACACAATGCACACATTTCTTGATTAAGCCTTGCCTCCCATCGCTCTGTAAGTAAAACTAAATTTACTTAGTTATTGGACTAGGGTATTGTAAAACGATTGGATTACAACGAGTTTTATTTGTTATTAATTAATTAATTAGAAGCTTTGTATAAGAGCAGTAGTCCCCGAATATTGGAAATGTCGGTATCGCATGAATTTTTCATAATGCTTTGTCGATAACACCCGCTATTGTGAGTTCCCATATGCGGTTGATCGACCGCGTTAACGACTTATAATTTTCATTTGTCGTTTCCTTGCCTGCAGGGAGTGCCCGTATGCTATGCCATACCTACACCCCTACACTATGAAATTTTACTTGTTGACTTCCCGAAAATTACTTGAAGTACTCATCAATACAACAACGTTTACTATGGAAATACCTCTGAAATCATGAAAAAAAACAGCTGTTCCATACATTTCAATCTTGTTGATTCCAGAACTAGTATGGAACAACTGATTTTTTTCGAGATTTAGATTTCAGAGTTGTTCGTATTCATGAGTACTTCAAGTAATTTTCGGGAAGACAACAAGTAAAATTTCAGGGTGTATATCGACCAAGTTATCGGCCAATGAAAATGAGCCTCAAAGCAAAGTTTTGTGTGGATACCAAACCAATCAGTTGAGTAATCTACTCATAAAGCATACAAAAGCTGATGTGTTCTGCGTTCCCTTCAGTCAACTTTACCCATCTAAACTAAAACAACGACGCTTTCAAACTTTAGCAACATATTTTAACATCACTTTGTTTACGTAATGGACTGCGTTTTGCTATCGTCCAGTGCCAAAACAAATATAGTTTAAAGCAGTTACACAGACAGAGAATGCGAGTTTGTTTAGCTTGCTAAAAACTGCAGTGTGTACATAGAGCAAGGCATAAAGAGTGTTTCGGTAAAAGAAAAATATGCCTTGCATAGGGCAGCGATTGGGCATGCAATTATAATGACAGGATTTGGAGGGTTGCCTGTTTGTTATCAAAATAATAAAGAATCTATACAAATAAATAAAATTGGAGTGTCTGTTTGTAACATTAAAATAACTGCTTTTTACTACATGCATATCCTATCCTACTAATATTATAAATGGGAAAGTTTAGATGTTTGGATGTTTGGATGTTTGTTACTCAATCACGCCGAAACGACTGAACGGATTTGGCTGAAATTTGGGACACAGATACTTTGTAGCTTGGAGAGGAACATAGGCTACTTTTTATCCCGGGAAAATGTCACATTCCCGCGGGATAACGTCGTGTAGTTCACGCGGGCGAAGCCGCGGGCGGAAAGCTAGTGATTATATATACGGTACACATACCAAAATGACATTTTTTTACAATTTTTGTCTGTCTGTCTGTCTGTCTGTTTGTTCCGGCTAATCTCTGAAACGGCTGGACCGATTTTGACGGGACTATCACTGGCAGGTAGCTAATGTAATAAGGAGTAACTTAGGCTATTTTTTATCCTGGAAAAATATCACATTCCCTCGGGATAGCGTCGTGTAGTTTATTATCAATGCGAAAGTTTGTGGGTAAGTATGGATGTATGGATGTTTGTTACTCTTTCAAGCAAAAACTACTGAAAGGATCTGGGTCTGGAATAACACATAGGGTACTTTTTATTCCGATATTCCCACGGGAACGGGAACCACGCGGGTGAAACCGCGGGCGTCCGCTGTAATAAATAAATTTAAATATTTTTTATAATCACACCAATTATTTAGCACATAAGTAGTTATCATTAAGAAACTGTGTTATGGAAACTAGATAACGGATAAATATATACTTATTTAATATATCTACATACATAACACCCAAACCAAGACAAATAGACATGTTCATGCACACAAATATTTGTCTTGTTCGGGAATCGAACCCGAGACCTCCCGGCGCAGAGGGCAGGTATCCTACCCCTGCGTCAAATCGGTCGTCAATGTAATAACAATAATATAGAATAAGTAACTTTGTTTTATAAGATGATACCGTTTTGATAAGCCATTCGATAAAACTGTTTGATTAAGACAGTTTCAGGGTGCTTACCATCAACTCTTATTGCGGTTTTGTTTAGGACCTAAACTGATCAGCTTCGCTTATTCGTAGCACGACTGCTTAATATCAATGACAGCGATTCAGTAATCATTCAATGACATTTCACATTTCACAGCCGCTAAGCTGTCAGGAACTCTTATTTGACTGATAACCCGGTCGATTTAACATGATACCTGCAGGTTATCCCCGTCCCTCCCACTCTCCGGGCATGACAGAATCGAGTGAAAGAGACGGGTAGAAGAAAAAGGACACAAATCGTTCGGTCATTCACATTAAGCAATTCATTTGCGATCCATTTTTTAGAAGGTCATAGTACGAAAGAAAGCAATTCATTTTAGGAACCTATTCTGCATCGCGCTATTTTTGAATCGCTGTCTTATAGTTAACTAGCGGCCGCCCGCGGTTTCACCCGCGTGGTTCCCGTTCCCGTGGGAATATCGGGATAAAAAGTACATATAAACCTTCCTCTTGAATTACTCTATCTATTAAAAAAAAACGCATCAAAATCCGTTGCGTAGTTTCAAAGATTTAAGCATACAAAGGGACATAATAATTTTGACTCAAGTAATTTAAAGAATAGTGTTTCAGAGCATACATTGGTCTCTCACAATGAAAAAAACATAAATAAAATTGAATCAAATTATAATACGGTTACTTTTAAGCCAGTTTCAAACAAAAATTGTCATACAATAATGTACTCAGACAAAATAGGTCAAGGTTTTGGATCAATTATTAATGACAAAACTAACAAAAAATGTATTAATATTTGTACTCCTGGTCAGTCTTTGAACAAGATTATAAATAATATTAATGAGTCCCACATAAATGATACCACTAATCTAATAATATTATGTGGTGATAGTTCAAACTTAACTAAACAGGATATACTTAGAAACATAAACATATTATTAACATTGCAATCTAAGACAAGTTGCAGAATAATACTGAGTGCTTTGCCCTATGCAAGTAATTTAAATTGGGATCAGAATAGACGAATTTATGATTTGAATTTGTATATGTATAATTTGATATGTCGTCATAGTGACGTTATTTTATATTTTGACGTTAATAAATTTATTAACAATTTTATTTTGACCCCAGATACTATGTATCTGTCAAAAAAAATTAGAATAGAATTAGCTAATTTATTAGCTTATAACTTACAAGACTCGGTTACAAACTATGTAACTAAGTTAACAATACCTAGTTTAAGTACTTCTACTAATAGTAGACTAATTAATGTAAATAAAACTGTGACAAACTCAGATTTAAACTGAGGCGCAAGACAACAGCCAGACCTATTAGTCTTAATGTAATTCATCAAAACATGCAAGGTCTGTCTGGCAAAGAATTGGAATTAGAATTATTTGCTGAATGTCATGATATTCAGATAATTTGTTTAACTGAACACTGGCTGCAACACCACGATACGTCTTTGAATGTAAATAATTTTCAACTATCTAGTTCATTTGGCAGGAAAACAACAACTCGTGGCGGATCTCTAATTTTAGTAAATAGAAATAGTAATATTCAGATTAAGGAATGAAAAGATATTGTAAACTTTACTAGAGAACGCCATGTTGAACTGTCTTGCATAGAATTAAATGGTTTGGTGATAGTATGTGTATACCGACCTCCTACGGGTAACTTTGACATCTTTGAATCAGTAATGGAGAATGTACTTAAAAAGTTAAAATTAAAAAATAAGTCTTTATTAGTCTGTGGCGACTTTAATATTGATATTCTGGAAAGTTCTTCGCTAACCACTCGTTTACTGACTTTGTTCAAGTCATTTAATTTAATAAATCAGTTTTTTGAACCCACTAGGGTAACTAGCCACTCTGCCACTTGCTTAGACAATGTTTTTACGGAATGTGACCCGGTGAGCAAGATGGTTTTTAGTAATATCACATCTGACCATTACGGATTGAGAGTGTCATATGAGTTAAACATTGTGGATAAGACTATAGTATGTAGGCCAATAACAAAAAAGCGACTGGACAATTTTAAACATAGTATTGAAGATAACATTTTAGTAATGCCCTATAAGCATGACAATCCTGATGTCTTGTACGGTAACCTCTCTCAATTGATCAATAATGAGTTTCAAAAATGTTTCAAAACTCAAACTATTAAATGTACACAAAAGTTAAAGTTCTGTGATTGGGCTACGCCAGGAATTTATAAAAGTAGAAATAAACTTTATGAACTTTATAAATTGAGAGAAAGTAACCACTGTACAGGTTTCTTAGAACATGTTAAAAAGTATTCCAAGACTTTCAAAAAAGTATGTGCTCTAGCCAAATCTAACTTTATAAAATTAAAAATTAAACAGTCTAATAATAAAATTAAAACCACCTGGGATGTTATAAATCGTGAAACGGGTAAATATAAACCCCGTGAAAATAGTTTGGCGCTTAACATAAACAATACATTAGTTAAGTCGGATAAAGAAATTGCAAATATATTCGATAATTATTTTGTAAATATTCCGTTGAAAACGACATCAGATTTGGATTCTTCACCAGCGGCTGCTGCCTCCATGCTTAGAAACAACGTAACTGAATGCGGGTCTTTGTTTCATTTTAAAAGTATTGAAGCTGTAGATATTATAAAAGCTTTTAAGTCACTTAAAATGAAAAACACAACTGATCTATGGGGTATATCTGTAAATATTATCAAAAGTATTGTTTACCCAATTGCTCCCTATCTTGCTGACATTTTTAATTTGTGTATTGAGCAAGGAGTTTTTCCTGATCTTATGAAATTCAGTAAAGTTATTCCTTTATTCAAATCAGGAGACAAAGAAGACCCAAGTAATTATAGACCAATATCAATACTGCCCGCCTTAAGTAAGATATTTGAGAAAATAATACTGGAACAGTTATTAACGTATTTTAATTTAAATCATCTTTTACATAGTAAACAGTTTGGTTTTTCAAAGGGTCGATCTACAACTGCTGCTGGGGTTGCGCTTTTAAGACATATATTTAAGGCCTGGGAGGGGTCGCGGAATGCTCTTGGCATTTTCTGCGACTTGTCTAAGGCTTTCGATTGCGTGGAGCATCGGACGCTGCTGTTGAAGCTAAATCACTATGGTGTGAAGAATAATGCTCAAAATTTGTTATTGTCGTATCTCAGTTCCAGGACTCAGGCCGTTGACATTAATGGCGAAAAATCATCCGGCTGTCATGTTAAGATGGGCGTACCTCAAGGTTCAATTTTAGGGCCGTTCCTCTTTTTGGTTTATATAAATGATTTACCGTTCTTTGCAGAAAGATTTTGTGAGATTGTCTTGTTTGCGGATGATACCTCCTTGATTTTTAATATCGACAGGAATAAAACTCAGTTTGACGATGTAAATGAAGCACTCTCACAAATTCTTACTTGGTTTAATGTAAATAATCTAAAGCTTAATGCAAAGAAAACAAAGTGTGTCCAGTTTGCTTTGCCAAATGTACGTGATCAACCTATTAATATTAAAATTAATGATGAAAAATTGGATTTAGTAGATTCAACCGTTTTCTTGGGTGTAACTCTTGACGGGAAACTTCAATGGACCAAACATATCACGACGCTTGCTGGCAAACTTAGTTCAGCTGCATATGCTATTAGGAAAGTGAGACAGTTAACAGATGTCGAAACGGCTAGGATTGTGTATTTCAGTTATTTTCATAGTATCATGTCTTATGGTATTCTGTTATGGTGGACAGCAGCTGATATACAGACTATATTTATTTTACAAAAACGAGCTATAAGGGCGATGTATCAGCTAGGCTCCAGGACATCTCTCAGGGACAAATTCAAAGAGATTGGTATATTAACAGCTGCATCCCAATTTATATTTAATTGCATAGTTTTCGTTCGTTGCAATATAAATGAATATATCAAACATAGTGATTTGCACAACCGAAATACTAGAAATAAAAATAAACTTGTAATGCCTCGGTACAGGCTAGAGAAGGTTCATGGATCTTTCCTGGGTCTTGGGATACGCTTTTACAACAAAATTCCAGATGGTCTATTGGACTTGCCTATTGAAAAGTTTAAGATGCACATAAAAAATGGCCTCGTTAAAAAAGGATATTATACTGTTAACGATTACTTAAAGGACAAAACGGCTTGGTCATAATTTAATTTAATTTTTTTTATTGTATTGTGTTACATTCTAGTATTTAGCAATTGTTTTTTTTTTAATTCGGCATTTAACACGGGTAGCTTAAGTATGTCATGCTCTCGTTAAACATTCCTGCGGTGGTGTCGTGTGAGTCGGGTCGTTACGTTCCCTAAAATATGGTTGAGCGAAGCGATGGCTGGCTCATGCGTCATGCTCGTGAACGGGTGCTGCCAGTGGGGTGGGTCTGCTCATGTCTACTTGTGTTAAAGGTGTTCGGGATACGGTTAATAATAGTATTATATTGATTTATGAGCGAGCTGGTGTGTCTCATAGTAATTTTGGTATCCGTGTCTTACAGTAACAGCAATTTTTCTAATAATTGTTTTATTTATTCAAAAATTCCTTTTATTTGTTAATACTTATAAATTTGAATATACAGCGCAGCTTGCAGTTTCCTTTTCATTAATCCTATCGTATAATACAATGTGAATAAGATTAAGATTAGTGTGTCCATTAAACTATTTGATTCCTTGTTTAGTTGAAAATTGTTTACTGTTTTAGGTAATAAGCAAAATTGTACTTAATTTAAGCGGCATTCTGTATTGTGATGGAAAGTAATCTTACTATTATGTGAAGGTCACTTTTCAAATTTGACGACTCTGTATAAGTTAAAACAGGGAGAAAAAAATAGCCCTTGGCGAGTTTCTTGCCGGTTCTTCTCGCTACAAGGTCTCCTGCCGTAGGATTTGCGAACCGATGGCGTAGCTTCATTGACGTTCATAAGTGTTGTTAAACAAACCTAAATTGAATAAACGAAATTGAATTTTGAATTTTGAATTTTGAATAGGGACAGAGAAAGCGACTTTGTTTTATACTATGTAGTGATGGTAGGAACCCAGGGCCTTGATCTTTTAGAAATAAGCCAAGTTTGTATTAAACTTTCTTTTTATTCAATTTTTCATCGTCAATAGGTTGTATTAGTCGTCAATAGGTTCAATACTTAGGTTGTATTTTTTTATTGTTTTTCTTATATAATTTTCTAAAACTGGGAAGGATTAATGTCAATATTTTTATTGGTTCATTGTTATAAAATAACAAAGTTTTTCTATCCCTTGTTTCATGTCGAAATTCTTCATAAAATAATTTTACTTAACTTTAACTTCTTCATCTTCATTGCAATACTATTGTACGGGCTACGCTTAGTACCTAGACCAAGTTAACACAGCACAGCATATGATAAAGTTAAAGTTTAGTTAGAAGTTAGCTAAAGTAGGTATTTGTTTGGAATGTCTCTAAGAGAGCTCACGTTTACGAATTCTCTTTATTATAGCATTGACAATGTTAGCAGTTTTGCAATTAAATAGACACTAAATTAAATGAAAGTATAATAATAAAATGTTTTCATGATGTGACGTAAGCGTGTTGCTGAGAGCATTGAACTCCAAAAACGATGATGTCGCGGTATGTGCGGAGACCGTACATTTCCCCACACGGGAAGATAAGCTATTTTTTTTAACACTAGCTGTACCTCGCAGTTTCACCTGCATTAATTTGAGGAACAGGTAAAAAACCTACTAAATAAAGAACTATTTTTTCCCGTTTTTGCAACATTTTTCATCAATGCTCCGCTTTTGTTGGTCGTGGCGTGATGTTATAATAATAGCCTATAGCCTTCCTTGCTAAATGGACTATCCAACACAAAAAAAATCTTTCTTTTCTTTCTTTCAAAAGTTTCTGAGATTAGCGCGTTCAAACAAACAAACTCTTCAGCTTTATAATATTATAAGTTTTTAAATTATTTTTACGCATTCACAATGCAATTTAGTAAGTATAGGAAAATGTGATAGAAAAAAACCACGAGCCCCGTAAATAGCTCCCATCTGAAAGCTACTTACGGGGCTTGTTGTTTTTTTTCTATCACATATCCTACTAATATTATAAATGTGAAAGTTTAGATGTTTGGATGTTTGGATGTTTGTATGTTTGTTACTCAATCACGCCAAAACGGCTGAACGGATTTAGCTGAAAATTGGGACACAGATACTTTGGAGCCTGGAGAGGAACATAGGCTACTTTTTATCCCGGAAAAATATCACATTCTCTCGGGATAACGTCGTATATAATATATAATCCTACTATATAATATTATAAATGTGATAGTTTAGATGTTTGGATGTTTGTATGTTTGTTACTCAATCACGCGAAAACGGCTGAACGGATTTGGCTGAAATTTGGGACACAGATACTTTGTAGCCTAGAGAGGAACATAGGCTACTGTTTATCCCGGAAAAATATCACATTCTCTCGGGATAACGTCGTGTAGTCCACGCTGGCGAAGCCGCGGGCGGAAAGCTAGTTTCCTTTATTTATAATATTAGTATATATTTGTGCCAACCCTGTTCCAAACAAGAGCCTTGCAATTAATGTGAACGAGAGCTGAAATAAATGCATCCAAACAAAAGAACATAATTAAAAGGTTACACGACATTTATCGTCACTGAAAAACTAGATAAAAAACGTCTGTGAAAACACCGAGAAAATACTACCTCTTTTTACACAGAGCGAGAAAATATACCCTCTTTTAACAGGCAGAGAAGGTCAGAATAGGCTTCGAATGACTGCCCAAATGTGTGTACAGTTAATTGAATAAAATAGTGGGAACTTGTTAAACCAGCCTTGTTTTTTTCTTTTTCTTAGTGCCAGCTACATTGCTCGTTTTCGTTTTAAGAGCAATTGTGATTTTTATTTATTTATTTTTTGTTTTATTTTTTATTATTTGTGATGTTAAGAGGCCCGCGTCACGTCAGTCTCCCATACAAACGTAATACCAAAATAATTTATAATTTGAGCACGATTGACTGTACTTGTGTTAATACTATAAAAAAATACCTATCTACCCAATAAAAAATTGTCATACAAAACTTTAATTCGCATTTATTTTTAATCGCCGGCCGTTTATGTTTAAACTTTTTGGCTCTGTCTGTGGTTTTGTTAATACTTATTTTTAATTGAAAAGAAAATAAAGGATATATTTATTTTACAAACTTTTTATATTTACTTTCTTACTCCTACATCTCCAGTTTCTCAGTGACCCGAAATGTGTCTTGGTTTCCGAAATGTGATCGCGCCACATCGCGCTATATAGGTATCTCGATCTTAGGTGGTGCCGCAACAGTATTATTTTATTTAAATAATGCAAATAAATCTTCAAATTCGGCAAGGATTTCCAGAAATAAGAATCTTCAAAGAAATAAAAAAAAATGATAGATTTTTAACACACCTACAAACTTTCAAATGCAATTTTTCCTACCGCCCCTATTCCAGACTTTTTTAATTGACAAGAAGAACATAAGTGATAATAATCGAGGCATAAAAAATAATATGTATTATTATAGGTAGGTACAACATTGCCACTGTTTCTTCTGCAAATAAGTTAGGAACAAAAAAAAACATTTTCACTTCTCATGCTCGTAAAGTTCGTGTTTATGTTGGGTATAGGCGGCATAAAATCGCTTTTTATGCTCTAGTGCATAAAGTAAAATCTTCGTCTAAGTCTCAGACTTTAAGACAAAGGTCGTCAGGTAAACAGTCACACACGCAATTAAACTTCGTTAAATAAACTTTATTAATACCTAACGTATTTCATTCTGTTTCTTTAATACTTGTACATCATCCATGTTAAATTATTAAATTAATAAAACTAGGCAAAATTAATGAGTTTTCTAAGGAATAAGTATTTCAAGAGTATTATGGACTACGATCTATGCTAAAGTCACTGTGCTGCCAATGCCCGTATAAAAAAAAAGAAAACGAAAGTCTTCCCGCCAATATGGCGAAGTCTTTATTTTTTCTTTTTTGCAATATTGCTATTTATTTTCCTCACACTCGAAGTGAAAAGCAGAGTGTATAACTCGTACATAAAACCCATTTTACCCTCGAATTGACTATCCACCCTCGCCTACGGCTCGGATGGATATATACGTCTCGGGTAAAATGGTACCTTTTATGCACTTGTTGTACAATCTACTATTGTATGTCCCTAATTGCTCTAAAATCTACAATATAAAGGCAAAACCTATTTTTACACTAGACACAACTTTTTAAACTAACACAGAAGACGAAAGTAAGCGACTGAAAATTTATACGAATGCACAAAACAATAAATTTAACGAAGCTCCCAATTCACGGCAGTTACTTTTAGTAGTTTTATTCTGGCAAAACGATACATGGCAACACTCATGCATGAAGATTTAATGTAACGAACAGTTGACATAAATATTCGAGGCTCCCAACCGGTAACCAACCTTTGTTTGGATAAAATTTAAAATTTAAACTTTTTTGGTGGATATAAAAGTTTTTCATCGGATTAATGATGCAGTGAGATTAATTTCATCATTGTTTATTCAGGAAGACCCATCGCATCGACAGTTATTTTTAAAACTTAGGTAGGTTATTCTTTATCACAGATACGAGATATCTTTATTTAAAGCCGATTGCTTTTTTTTATTTGTTTATTGTTTCAATAAATACATAAATATAAATACATATAATAATATATAGAAATGGCGGACATAATGCCCTTACACTCTACTAGTCAAATATCGAGAGAGGTTATGGCGGTAATAAAATGTGTTTAACAGGTAAAATATAGCTAAAACTTCTTAACAATATACACATACATAGTGATCACTAAATTGACTTATCAATATTATCTCCCCCCCCCCCCCCTCATTTAATTAACACCCCATTTCCTAGTCGGTTCTGGCGTTTCGCGTGGTTTCGCTGTGGTTGGTTCATGTAAACCTAACATGTTCTTTAGCTATTTGTAGTTGAGTGAACGTAGGTGTGTTGTCCATTAATAATTTCGTTATTAGTTATAAGGAAAATTAAATTAATGTTATTTACTTCTCCCTAAGTAGTACCTATATAGCCCTTATTTATACCTACATAATGCCCAGGCATTATGAGAAATGCCCCATTTTATTACCTAGGTACTTGGTCCATAACACGTATAAGTTTTAAAAACACGATGTAGTGCTTTTAAATCTTGCAAACACTGTGTTTTGATTTACTGTACCTTGATTATAACGATTCTGCAGTTTCTCGAATAGTCGTTGGTTGTTCCACGTTAAGTCAGGAGCACAGTGGTAAGCCGAGCGATATGACCATCTGAGGTAACTGGAGTTCTCACCCTGAATAAAAAAGTGAACACCAGCAAATTTGACATTTAGTATGTATATAGTGGCTGTCAGTTGTCTCATATGACCATACGTATTTTTTTTAAGGTGTAGGTGAGACGGAAGAAAGCCACTGTGTAATTTGTAGTCACAAAAAATTGTTCGTACTGCACTCTCCAGTTACCTCAGTATTATGTCGAGCTTCATGGATATGACCAAGACACAATTTTGTTATTATCTTTATTTATGGAATTATTGTTTTGATTTTTTTTTTGCTTTTTTGCATTTACAATGCAATTTTTATTATTAAAAAATGGAAAATGAAGTAGGTATTTTGGAAAAATCGACCCGTCTCAGTCACACACAACCAGCTCCGATGGGACTCGAACCCACGACCTTTCGCTATCCGGGTGACTGCTCTAACCACTGAGCTACGGAGTCGTTCTCCGTACGACGATGGACGACTCCGTAGCTAAGTGGTTAGAGCAGCCGCCCGGATAGCGAAAGGTCGTGGGTTCGAGTCCCATCGGAGCTGGTTGTGAGACGGGTCGATTTTTTCAAAATACTTAATTTTCTAATTATTGTCTTCACGATATTATTATGGTTGATTTAAAATCCGTATTGTGATAATGATATTTACGCTTTACAAATCGCTGTCACCACAACCTAAGCCTTACCGTACCGCGTTTGTAATACAAACAGGTGTGGCATGTTGCTGCTGCCGGCACAAATGTTTGCGACTAGACTTTGCTATTTTCTATTACTTTATACATAAAATAAACAACGTTGGAACCAATCAGAAGTTTATATTTTCCGTACCAAACAAACCTTAAAATGAGAATTTATAAATGACTTTCTCACGCTAACGCTTCCGTTTTATACAACACTATCATTCCGTACCGTATTTGTAGTGTAAACAGGTGGCTCTGATTGGCGACGGACTTTCGCCATGTTTGGACATTTTGCTGCTGATTTTTCTATTATTTCATTCATGAAGCATACAATCTTGGTACCACAAGGAAGTTAAAATTTTCCAGCTTACTTTAAATTCTACACTTATTGCAGTCGCAACGTTTTTCACTATCCTATATCGCTTTCTCTTCAACTTTAGCTTTACCGTATCATGTTTGTAGTGTAAACAGATGGCTCTGATGTATGAGAAACATGCTGTTGACTAGATGTTAGATTTGTTATTATTTTATACGTAAAGCAAACACCATTGGAACTACCGAGCACATTAAAATATACAGCTTACCTAATTTAGGCTTTATAGTTAGTGCTGACGTGATTTTCCGCTGTCGCTTCTGCTTTACAAATCGCTACCACTACAACTTAAGCTTTACCGTGTCGTGTTTGTAGTGTAAACAGGTGGCTCTGATTGTTGAGTTCGTCGTCATGTTTGGCAATGTTGCTGCTGACGGCACGAATGGTGCGCCTAGCTTGTGTCTGCTTTTCGAAATCAACTGCAAAACACGCTCTTTGTTGCATAACTTGCATATGAGTTTTGAGTGGATATTTACATTAAGTTTTCGCTGAATCAGGTTATAATATTATTACTTAACGAATATAGTTGTTAGATATGTAAGGAGTAACTACAGCGAAGTCATATTAAGCGAGTTGGAGATTAAAATTTTAGAAAATGCCTTAAGACATCCGCCATTTGTACCTTGTGCATTGAAGTTTAAAATAAAGTAAAAAAAGTGCCTGACATATTTCCATACTCATGTTTTACCAATATTTCATAGTCACAGAATAAATAAATACTGACAGTACTCCATCTTCATATAAAAGGTCGGATAGCGAGTTGTAACTCATCGCTAGATCGGCATGATCTTGAAAGGGTCTCGGTATGCGCATCATACGGAGATCCTTCCAGGATTGTTATCTGTATCTATAGTATTTAATACTCCTTGAGGCGGTAATAAATGTCTAGTGTAGCCTGTAGTTGCAAGGTGTCCCATTGGCTTGCCTTTATTGCAACTATGCGTCGAGGCATTCTACACATATTTTGTCTCGCAACTTCATTGATACTTGGCCAAAAGTTATCGTAACTTTTGAAATCCAAGCATTACTTAATTTAAAAAAACATACAATACCTAAAAAACTTCTGCGTAATTTCATAAAATTATTTGTATTATTTGTATCACGCGAGGCAACTATGCGTTGAGACGTTTCACACACATAGTATGTGACTGATGAGTAGTGCATTTGGCATGTAATTTGCAAAAAAACTTGCTTTTCACGTTTCTCAAAAAAAAAACTTTATCGATACTTCACTAGAACTTTTTCGCTACTGTTAAAAACTAGGCATTTTATTAAAAGAGCCCACAAATAAAATTACAAATACAAAAGCATTATTTCATAATAGTTATTTACGTGAATAATCGTCCAGGCGTTTCATACATATTTTGTATTGCACTTTAATTTGTACTAAACTCATCTGTGATGCATTTGGTAATTCAGTGGGTAAATACTTTGACAAATACTAAAAAAATACAACCAATAAAAGCTACTTCTGTAAACGTATTATTTATACACTTTCGCTCAAGCAGTTTTTCAGATACCTACTTGATTCTTAATCTTATTTAAAAATACAATACCTAGGTACGTGGTATGATGTGTCGATGCACGTGAACTCTTTTTAGATTCTTTTTACATATTTTAATATCGAACACATTATACCATTCGCGTGTAGATTGTTTGGTTGGAGAATATTCCTTCTCTGATGCTGTATGTACGGTGTAGGCTCTGGACCGCGAGTAAAAGTATTATTTCAGTGAATATTCTTTATTTTCTGCGTCCCACCTTTTAGTTTAGGCCGTCATAGTTCGTGATAGTACAAAAGCAAAAGCATAATTTCATAAAGTTATTAACGTGAAGTGAATAAACTCTTGCGAATGGCAGCGGCCATTTTGTCGGGCACGCAAGGCAACTATGCGTCGAGGCGTTCCACACATATTTGCGAAGGCCAACAAAGTCGGCGGTTTTAGTCTGCGGTTGGAGATTTTCTTAGTTTTAATTAAAATTCTACTTGTTTGCTAGTTTTTATAAAGTTCAGCTGCATTGCGTGTTTTACTACAGAATTAAGTCAGTGAAGCCGATAAAACCACAAGCGAAATTGTTTTAGCTCTGAAGAAGAAACATGAAATAAGCACAAAAGATTAAATTTTATAACGCATCCACAAGTAAAATAGAATGATCATTAGCTAATAGACAAACTTTATGCATTATCAAAGATACACCTTTTATCTTATTCCCCAATTACTCAAGCGAATTTGCTTCGATACTGCCCGCGTCCTGAAATAGGCGGCACTCGACTCTAGGACCCTCCGCGGTAAGAATAACGAACGGTGTTGCTACGGTACACTATCTACGTGTGTACACTTGTATAGCCTTTCAAACTTTTTGGGCACACGAAACATCGGGCAAGATGATTGGATAACTAGACAATATAGCCCCCTAGCATGAAAAACTATCGTTGCGTTATGGTAATCGAATAGTAAACTGTACCGCCCCTCAAAAGCTATCAAAGTGCTGCTGTCACACATGTTTTGAATTTCAGTTCCTAATACGACCGAAAGAGGCGCTGCTCTGGTTTTATGATAACATTAACGATGACGGTAATCCATAACGACAGTTTTCGAATCGAACCGGGACCTTCACTGTCCGGACGAATGCTCTGACCGCTGAGCTACGGAGTCATTACAGGATTCTATGAATTTAATTTTCAATAATTTTTGTTGCCAAAATTTGAGAAAAATACCCCTTATTAGCGCAGATATCTCTCGTTTCATTCGCGGACTATCATTGTAAACACAATAGTGTGGCCGCGTTGTTTAATTGGCAAAGCCGACACCGTTCGTTATTCCGGCGCGGAGGGCCCCACAGTGGAGTGCAGCCTGTGTCAGCGGAACGTGCAAGACTTGCTCAAGAACGGGTTTCTTCGAGGAAGTCTCGTAGTATACAAGATAGCCAAGACCAAGGCTTAACGTGCCTTCCGAAGGACGGAGGAGTTTGAAATGACCAAATTTTAGTATGTACCCATCCAATGCGAAAGTTGTTTAACCTCAATAGTCTCAGTCCGAGCGCGCTTACCACTCCTACTCGGATAAAAAGATTCAATAGATCGAAAATTACTTTTTGTTGTCTTTGAAGAGATCCTTGAGGCGCTGATATAATTGATTTCATTTAAACGAAGTCGCGGGCTGTCACTAGTATTCTATAACACAATATACAATTATACACAATAGTGTAGCCACATTGTCAGTTTAATTAGCAGGGCCGACACCGTTCGTTATTTCGGCGCGGAGGGCCCTACAGTGGATTGCCGCCTGTGTCAGCGAGACGTGCAAGACTTGCTCATGAACGAGTTTTTCGAGAAAGTCTCGTAGTAGACACAAGACGACTATCTTATTAAGGCCTAGCTTTTGTATGCGAATTTAACACAAGCGAAGCCGTGTTAAATTAATGGTAAAGTAGTTTACTCTTAAAAACATCTTTTTTTTAAATATTAGTATGATTATATGCCTACTACTATGATAAAGATAAAGGATTTATTTTTTGTTTTTATTGATAGATAAACTCATAAATTACTGGTCCGATTTTAAAAATTCTTTCACCAGTAGAAAGCTATATAATTACAGAGTGACATTTCATACCGATATTTCCAAGGAAACGAGTATCACAGGGATCAAAACTTCTGGGAGCAGCTAGTATTGTATAACACAGTCCACACTATAGTGTAGCCACATTGTCAGTTTTTTTTTTTTTTTTTTTTTTTTTTTTTTATCCACAACGGGGTAGCACTTAGCCTTCATCACACCTGATGTTACCTGGTGTTTAATTGGCAGGGCCCACACCATTCGTTATTCCGGCGTCGAGGGCCCTACGTAGCATATATATTTACTGTGGCCCTACAGTGAAGTGCCCCCTGTGTCAGCGAGACGTGCTAGACTTGCTCACGCTGTGCTCACGCCACGCACGGATTTATTTGAGAAAGTCTCGCAGTGCAGTATACACAAGAATTCTATCTTATTAAGGCCTAGCTTTTGCCAGCAGCTTTGCTTGCGTTAAATTAGGGCTAACGCAGTTTACTCTCCAAAACATTTTTGTATAATAAATGACTACGATATATAGGTCCACCTACTTACTTTTATGATAAAGATTCTTCCAATACCGATATCGCAGGGATTTAACGTCTGGAAGCAGGTAGAATACTATAACACAGCACACACAATAGTGTAGCCACATTGTCAGTATAATTGGTTGGTCCCGCATCGTTCGTTATTCCGGCATAGAGGGCCCTACAGTGGAGTGCCGCCCGTGTCAGCGAGACCTGCCCGGGTAGCATGATGAACTCGAGAAAGGTTCTGTCTATCGGCCAGAATTAATAACCTATCCACAGATAGGGATAGGTGCGATCCAGATTAGTTGCTAAGCAACGCTTGATATTAACATAGAATTAACGACAGTTGCTAGGGTGTTGCTAGGTGTTGCCTAGCAACTAATCTGGATCGCACCTATCCCTTTCTGTGGATAGGTTATTAATTCGGCTGTATATCGAAACGTCAAAAATTACATTTCTTTGTAGACAAGTCTATTGTTCGGCTGTCAATGGGGGAGTTTCCTGCAGTAATTTTTCGATGCACTAGATGGCGCTGTAACCCTAACACAACCTACTTTTTTCAGCATTTATGGCAAAGGATTAGTTCATTGAGTCTAAAAAAGACTTGTATGTCGGTCGGTTGCACTGTCAAATTAACCTGTCTGTGGTAAAGTTTTTCTTCTGTCAGATCTGCGGATTGCTTTGCTTCTATGCATTTCTATGCGTTGGTGTTGGTGGTGTTTTGTGAGCGTATTTGTTTTTCTTGATAATTTGATTGAAAGCTGGAGAAACCCACTTTTAATATACTATATCTATGGGAGAAACGTACAAAACATTTTGTAGATGACGTTTTTGTGATTGGAGTCCAGCTTCTACCTTATCTGTGGGATAGTAATGTACTCTTTGGTCGATGATTGATTATTTTAAGCGGCCCATTCACGGCAGGCCGCCCCGCCGTCCGGCGCCTCACGCAGGATGGTGAATGTTGTTGCAGGAGCCTCCTGCGACAACATTCACCATCATGCATAAACGGCGGGACGGCCTGCCGTGAATGGACCGCTTTAGTCTACCTACTAGGCGCCCATTAGACGGTAGGTTTTGCTGTCAGTTTGCTATCAGTTCACGATTCTTTTAGCCAATCAAAATGAACCATTCATAACGCTGCCCGACCGAAGTAAGATAGTCATGCATGAGTGATGGAATTGACCGCCTGGCCACGGGACAGCGAATTACGCATCAGTTGGTGCGTTTCATTGACTTATTTAATTAGACGTCTGGCGCGAGCGCGCAATGATTGCGCAATTCGCTGGTCGCCGCCGCGCCGCCCCGCCGCCGCGCTAGTCGCGCTACCCGTGGCCAGGCGGTGACTGATGGATGCATGACCGTCTAATGTACGCCGCCTTACTAACAGACAGACTATTTTCTTTGCTATTTTCTATTAAGTACTTTTTCGTTTACTTCTTCAGAAAAAGTTAGGTCGCTATAGTGGGGTAGCGCCATCTAGTACAAATTTTTGAACTAACGATGAAACGTCAAAAAAAACTCCCTCATTATAGACTCTCGAGGCAAACAAAACTCTTCTCGAGTTTGTCATGCTACGCGGACTTGCGGGTTTATTTGAAAGGTTTTCTAGAAGATACAAGAAGCCTTATTAAAAACTAGAGGCTCCGTGTGGTTTTACTCGCGTGGTACCCGTTCCTGTGGGAATATCGAAAGAAAATAAAGCCTATGTTATTCAAGAAGAATATAGCTTTAAATCAGTTCAGTTTATTTGCTTAGCACCGCGCATGGTTTTACTCTCGTACAGTTTATTTTTCGCCAATTTTTTTATCAGAATTCTAGTCTTAGGGCATATTTCCTGTCATGTGGATTGCTGCCCGCGTGCGTTTGGTCCGCACTTGAGCGCCCACGTACCCACTGTCATTTAATACATGTATTTTTACCACACTTTTATTAGCTTCACTTGTAACTAAGTCACAATGTAAGAATCTTGGAAATTAATTTTAACCTACTTCTAATTGTCGTATTGATTTGAAACTTTGCAAGTCTATATGAATCCGATGACAATACAATAATTTGCTACCATCGAGCTGATATGATGATGGAGTCAAGAGGTGGGCAATAGAACTCTTCAATGGCTGCTAGGAAACCCCTCGAGTTTAGGCTCATTTCTTTTGTTCTGATGAGACCTATTCGCTACGCTTGATGGTGAGGGTCTGATGATGGAGCAGGGAGGAAGCCAGTTCTTAATGACCACTAGGAAACCCCTCGAGTTTGGCCTCCGTTGTTTCGTTCTGATGAGACGTATGAGTCGCACTTGGTGGTGAGGGTCTGATGATGGAGCAGGGAGGAAGCCAGTGGCACTCCTTAATGACCAATAGGAAACACCTCGAGTTTGGGCTCATTTGTTTCGTTCTGATGAGACCTATTCGCTACACTTGGTGGTGAGGGTCTGATGATGGAGCAGGAAGGAAGCCAGTGACACTCCTTAATGACCAATTGGAAACCCCTCGAGTTTGGGCTCATTTGTTTCGTTCAAACGAGACCTATATGCTACATTTGGTGTCGAGGGTATGATGATGTGATGATGGAGTTAGGAGGAAGCCAGTGGCACTCCTTAATGACCACTACGAAACCTTTTGAGTTTGGGCTCATTTGTTTCGTTCTGATGAGATCTATTCGCTACACTTGGTGGCGAGGGTCTGATGATGGAGCAGGGAGAAAGCCAGTGGCACTCCTTAATGGCCACTAAGAAACCCCTTGAGATGGGCACATTTGTTTCGTTCTGATGAGACCTATTCGCTACACTTGGTGGTGAGAGTCTGATGATGGAGCAGGGAGGAAGTCAGTGGCACTCCTTAATGACCACTAGGAAATCCCTCGAGTTTGGGCTCCGTTGTTTCATTCTGATGATACCTATTTGCTACACTAGGTGGTGAGGGCCTGATGATGGAGCAGGGAGGAAGTCAGTGGCACTCCTTAATGACCACTAGGAAACCCCTCGAGTTTGGGCTCATTTGTTTCGTTCTGATGAGACCTATTCGCTACACTTGGTGGTGAGGGTCTGATGATGGAGTAAGGATGAAGTAAGGGTTCGGCTCGCGCATCTGGTAACTAATAGACTCCACTTGAATTTGTAAAACAAATACATACAATCACGACTTTGAGTTATAATGTTTACGGGGTGGGCAGACACATGAATGGACTGTGAAATCGATAACCATCCATCCATAGCTTGCCATTTGTTAAACTAAAAAGTAAAAAATAAATATGTAGTTTAAAAAACTATAAAAACACACTTTTATAGGAACAGAGTAAAAGTACAAAATAACCGTCTATTCAGTAACTGAAATTAAAAAGCGTGGTGCGCCCTTTGCAAAGCATGCATTCAAGTACTTAATATTGACAACGCGCACCACGCTTTTTAATTTCAGTTACTGAATAGACGGTTATTTTGTACTTTTACTCTGTTCCTATAAAAGTGTGTTTTTATAGTTTTTTAAACTACATATTTATTATCATACAACATTCTGTGGCCAGACAAGCACGCGGGTAGCAATCCACATGACAGCAAAAAGGCCCATAATACCAAGTGCTTGCAAGTGAAACAAAAATAATTGCAATAATGCAACAATAATAGTTGTTTATTTTTATTGTTTCAGGTAAGACGCTGAAAATGTGAAATACCTACTTACCGTATTATTCCGACTGTGGTATGTAAATCAAGCTTTATCAAAAAAAAATATCCACCGGTTGAATTAGTCCATGAATATTTGTTTCGAAGAAAGAACCTTAGAGGTACTTAAAAAAAATTGTGGACACCAATCAAAAACATTGTCAATACCAAACTGTAGTAGCTCGAGCTCTAGTATTAAAGTAATAGTAACTACTATGGGTATTACCACTTAGGTACACTCAGACCCGAGGAAATATTAAAAAGTTCGTTTTCAATATTTATCCGACCGGGAATCGAACCTTTAGACACAACGGCATCTTGAAAACCGGTGCGTACACTACTCGGCCACGGAGATCATCATAAATGTAATGTAAGTATACATTCTTAAGTCGAAAGTGGATTCTACTATAAAAAATACAAAATTAATAATATAACATAAAAGCCTTTAGAAAATGCAATTGCATAAAAAATGTAAATGACAATAGAAATGTACCTGTAACTGTACCAGCAAGCCAATTATAATAACTAGGTGAACCAAATTGTTACAATTTTTAAATGAAAGTAACTACTTTTATATAAGTACAACAATATAAAATTAACTAAGGTGCAATATATTGTCACAATAGTGCAATTTAAGATACGGCACTTTTAAAATATAACAATCTGAAGGAGTTAGGACAAAAGTGCAGGGTGGTGTAAATTGCAACGCAAGACTGCAATAAAGGCGAATGCAGTTTGACTGCATAGACATAATATAAGCTCAGAAGGATTGTTTGGTTGTAAAAAGTTGTCAATTCATTAATAACATTTATTATTTATTATTTAATTATTCATGCACATTGTACATAGGCGGACTTAATGCCTCAGGCATTTTCCACCAGTCAACCTTAAGGTGATATGGTAGGGTGCACAACCGGTGTTAAACGAAAAAAGCGAAAGAAATATTAATATACAACGTAATAAATAATATACCGGAATATCTATATACAACCAATATGATCCATCCTATTATTGACACCCTGAGTAAAAATCAAATGGCAAAACGAGGTGCCAATTTTGACCAATATAAATACTATTTTACATTGATATGCATACTGAACTAAAACATATTTTCGTTGTTTTTCGAGCAAAAATTTAAGGTGCCAATAAATGGACGAATGCCTACACGATAAGGGCAGTTTACCCTATTTGTACCTATAAGTAAATACCACTATGGAATACCACTATTCGAACTACTCGTAACTATATCCTTAATGTAAAAGCACTCCTTCTGTCGATCCTTTCGCCTTAACACTTAGCACTTACGTAAAGGAGACGAGACCGCATGCTGCAAACGACGATACATTGCAAGATTTGCAAGTCAGTGCATTTAAAATAAACACATTATTTTTCAAATAAAATGACGTTTTAGAAATATCATCATGAGTTGATCATCCGAATAAGATGTTAAAATATTTAAATACCTATTTATTTTATTTATATTCATATAACTAGTTTTCAACTAGAATAGTCGGAGATAGGCGCATTACAAAAAAAACTAGTTCAGCTTTATTATGATTGGGTAAGTGTTAATTATTACTAAAATTTTTAATTGAAGGTGAAGTCCACTACATAACTTTACCGAGATTTTGGTACACATTTCTAGTCATTTTCTAAAAAAGTTTCTATAGTTACCGCTAAAAAATGTATGCGCCTACTTTCCGGCCTGAAACTCAAACTATATGCCACGACCAAGGAAATTATAAGTACTACTGTTGTATTATAAATTCCTTGGCCACGACAAAAGGTTGACAATGGTTGACAAAATGACAATGGATATTAATGAAACTTCTTGTGAAACGTGCAATTTGATCACATAATTTACTCACAAGAATAAAAGCTCTATTTCAGCCTAGAATTTATTTCTTGCCTGTCAAGTTCCAAGTATAATTTATCTCTAAGATGCTATCTCTACTGAACTGAATGTCTGCAAAGATATTTTAACATGGCTTGCGTTAATGACATATTAATCTTCAGAGCACTAACTTAGAAAATAGCGAATTACTTTTCTTCAATCATCAATCATGCTGTTTTTACAAGCGTTTGCATAATTTTATGAGCTGTAAGAAAAACAAGTACCCTTAGTAAAAAAAAGGCATAAGTAATCTTACTTTGAATTATCAATTTTTTTTATGTAACTTTTAAGTTACTTACATACATCAGCAAGAAATAAAAAATATCATGAAACAGTAACAGTTTCATAATATTTTTTATTTCTTGCTGATGGACGTAACTTAAAATTTACATCTAAAAAAAAATTGGTCATTCAAAGTAAGATTACTTATGCCTTTTTTTCACTGAGGGTGTGATTTGGCATAGCAATATTGTACCTATATTTTATTTCAAGGCTATAAAACAAAATGTATTTAATGTGCACAAAGTTTACTCAAAAAAAGTTTTTATTACATAATTATTATAATCTTTTTCTTGTTCATATTTGAACTGCTGATGTACAGGCCCTCTTGTTAGCGATAACCCAACACGTGGGCCCAATGTGAAATGGTGGGCGTTAATGACTTCAATTTCAGGAACAACGACTAAACGTGCCTTTCGAAGCACGTTGGAATAATAAATACATTTTTGGTTACCATCTCTTCACGTACATTAATGTGCCTTATAAAAAATTACTTATTAATCGCCGCAATTGCAGAATCATAGAGATTTTTCAGCAGTCATCTTAGAATAAAAATGAGAAAGAATAGAAATTCAATAAGAACTTGATAGTAACCGGTAACCGATAAATGTATTTTTTTTTGTAAAGACATTAATTTATAAAATATACATACTAGACCAAGATAAACGTACTGATCCAAAGCCCAAACTATATCAAGCGCTATATCCTAGCAGAAAGTAGCAAAAAAAGGTTGAAATAGTTATTTTATAAAAAACCTGTGTAAACATTGGAACAAATAAATAAAATAAAATCTTTCGAGTCTCCCCTAACGAAAGTGTATCGCTTTACAAACCCCAATATCTTTTGTGGAAATTAAATCCTATACTACATCCGAGCATGAAGTAGCAAAACAGAGTTTCGTTAGAAAGTGCCTGTAAAATAATTCAATTAAAAAATTGTTACAAAGCAAATTCGTTCGAGATTCCAATAACGCAAGTAGGTGCCGCTTTACAAACCCCAAACCAAAATTACTCGTTGTTAACATTTTCGTGCTAAAGATACTCTATATTCGGCCGCATAATTTAATAGCAATTAGTTAAACAATCTGCTGTAATCGGCGTATTGATCTAAAATTAATAAAGCGGCTTTGTAAGAGAATAGTTTGGCTTGCCTAATTACACATTCCTTTGCTTCCAACCAACGAAACTTAGTTTTAACGGCACTAGTAATGAGGAGAATACCAAGATAGGAAGCAGGTAGGATATTTAGGTCTAGTACTCATACATATTTATTCATGAATATGTTACGTTTTCATAACGCACCACCACCGCATAATGAGTATTGTGATGAATTTTGGTATAAAAATAAATAGAAGTTGGAAAAAAACACAAGCTAGATTAGACGAGAAATCTTGAAAATTACCCAAGGTGTACGTTATAAAGGGACGCGGAATAGATCTGAATTCCTCCTGGACTAAATCACGGTTGGAGACAAAATAGCTACCTTTCCTCATAACATTTTTAGGAAGTCTAATAGGAGGCACATATTTTGCATTGAGATAAAATACAATTGCAATGGGGTCACGAAGTGGTCACCTACTTTTATATTCGCATAATAAAATAATTTATTGCTTTTTTGCATTTTCAATGGTATTTTTATTTCAAAATCGGCCTGTCTCCCCTATTCATATTTTTCATTTATTTATTAAGTGCAAAGCAGTTTGAACTTTTTCAGTGACTTACAAAATGTTAGAATATTCATCTGTAGATGTTATATTATAAGTAGCCTTCTACATAAACGAGACTCGTATTTCGTACAAGTCACGCAAGGTCATGTCTACGAGCGATATTTACATATTTTTGCCTATCGCTGATATAAAGATATATTTTACATTCTCATATTCATATTATGTAACAAGAAACATATTTCTTGTAACTAATATAATCATCTATTTTCTTCAGCACCTAAAAACATTATATTTTTCGAGATGCTCCATAGATCTAATAACACTTTGACAGCCGAATAAAATATTACGCGCATCCACTGCTGGTGCGCCGGCCTTTTTTGTAATTATTGTAAACTAGCGGCCGCCCGCGGTTTCACCCGCGTGGTTCCCGTTCCCGTGGGAATATCGGGATAAAAAGTACATATAAACCTTCCTCTTGAATCACTCTATCTATTAAAAAAAACGCATCAAAATCCGTTGCGTAGTTTCAAAGATTTAAGCATACAAAGGGACATAGGGACAGAGAAAGCGACTTTGTTTTATACTATGTAGTGATTCTATAGAATAAGAACTATTATAGTTATGCATTTGATTTTTTTTTATATGTTAAAGTAACTATTGTATTTTAATTGTAAAAATAAAACAAAAAATATTTTTGTGTTCTACATTTAAAAGAAACAAAATACACTTTTTTGGAAAAAAAAAACTCTAACATAACCGAGAAGGCCACTCAAACAAATCTCACCGCGCACTGCGCGGGCGATATCCCTTTCTCCTGCTTCATGCTTACGTGAATGATAAGTCTATGTGTGTGTAGCTAAAGAACGCAGCTACACATCGCAACAAACGCCGATCACGACACACAGCTATGAAATCGGTGCCCGTAGTGTAAGTTTTTATGTCAAAAAACGCAAACTATTTCGATTCCGTATTTATTTCAATTTGTATGAAAACTGTATTAGCGCCTCTAGCGGTGAGTAGCGCGCTTATATAGTTTTCATACAAATTGACATAAATACGGAATCGAAATAGTTTGCGTTTGCTTGACATAAAAACTTACACTAGGGGTACGGAACACGGCCTCTTGTCGTGATCGGCGCAACTGAGAATAAAGAGCATCGCGGCCACATGTCGTGATCCGCTGTCAAAGTGTTAAAAGTATGAAACAATGTCTAACGAATTAAAGATATGTTAGTAACGTATGATTTAACTAAAAAAATAGGTAACATTAAGGCATATAAAATTAAAAAACTCTTTTTTATCGATCGACTAAAGATTTTTCTATGTCTAATTAAATTAATAGTAAAAGAGATTATATAGCTTAAAAGTTGAAACTCTATTATAGATTAGCAAAACATCCATTGAATAATTGATGACATTTTAAAAAGAAGTGCCCACTTTACTTGCTCGCTACCGCACACCCGTAATAGTTTCTTCGGTGCATCACGTCGGGTCTCTTGAAGGTGCATTTAGCTGCGATTTACAGTGCAGTGCAGTGCGCCATATTATCTCCACATAACCGCTACTTTATGACAGATCCAGGCCAAATGTGAGGCACTTTGTAACTTTCCTAAAAGTAAATGGTGCGTTATATTTCAAGAATTTTGAAGCTTATTGTTTGTTTTTAAACCCAAGTAAACAAGGAAAAGGGGCTTCTTGTTTCTTCTTAAATTTAAAAAAGTTATAGCAGATTTACAATAAACTAGTGGCCGTTGTAGGCGCCATATTTTGGCGCGCCAGTAAGTAGGTAGCCATTACACTCCATTAGCAGAAGCATCCGACTGGGATGGGCAGCATTCGGCAAACTTCGTCGAGTCTTTACGTCGTCAATTCCACAAAGCCTGAAGCCCAAACTCTTTGGCCAGTGCGTCCTACCCGTCATGACTTACGGAGCCGAAACGTGGACGCTCACGGTGGGACTAGTCCACAAATTTAAAGTCGCACAGCGAGCTATGGAGAGGGCTATGCTCGGTGTTTTTCACAAGTATAGGCGAACTAATCATAGCGGTGAACAATTTTCAATTAAGTACTTAGGAACTCTACTAGCAATTAGTTAAAAACAAAAGACAATTCTACTATATACTGTAACCGGTAGTGTAAACCACTAGACCACAGAGACGGTAATAGATAATATAAAAATGTGGGGTATTCCCACTATTTATTCATTTTATTAATATATAAAATATTATTATTTATTTTATAAAACATATACATTTATAATTACACAAAAGTAATAATATATAAAACATATTTATCATCTAATATTTAAAACAATTAAAATAAGCATTTATTACATACAAGTAAACTATTAGCTTAATTATATTTACATATAAAACATTTTAAATAATAAAACGTAATCTCGTACGTCATTTATTTAAATGTTGTGCCAAGTTGTCATGCGAGTATAATGGACCCGGTATCGAGACCGGATTCCATTCGTTCGTTCCTATTGTTTCGCAGGCAGCGCTCGCGCCGACTATCGGGCGCATCAACCAGTCTTGACCTATCTCTGACGGCGAATGCATGTCGCTCCGCGCTCCCGTTAAACCGGTGAAAGCAGTGTTTTCGTATGCGTATGATATTGGTACATCCTACATCTATTATCTATTGTTTACGCCAGCCTGCAATAAACTGTGTGAGTCAACGTGCGGTGTTTGGATTGTCTTACCACCTATCCTGTTCGAGTACAGTAAGTCGACGGTGATAACAAATACTATACCCCCACAGTGGTGACCTGTATTGAACACAACCGGCGCTGGCGGAGAAAAAGTACGTAGAATTGAATATCTAACTGCGTAATTTACAATATGCCGAACGACAACAGCGATAACGCAGAAAACACCACAGAGCGCGTGTCCACTGCACGCACGTCATCCGACACGTCATCCGACATTTTTAAAGTGGGAGTTCGGATGCCTGCTTTTTGGCCTGAGGAGCCTGAAATATGGTTTTCGCAAATTGAGGGACAGTTCCAGATTGCTGGAATTACCAACGACCTGACGAAATTTCACTACGTCATCGGACAGTTAGACCGTCAGTTCCTGTGTGAGGTCAAGGATCTTATTGCGAAACCACCAACTAGTGACCGTTACGAGAAGCTTAAGGCCGAGCTCATAAAGCGTCTAAGTGCTTCTAAAGAAAAAAAGGTGCAGCAGCTACTGATGCACGAAGAGCTGGGAGATCGCAAGCCATCCCAGTTTCTTCGGCACTTGCAGAGCCTCGCCGGTCACCAGATTTCGGACGATTTTCTTCGCACAATTTGGACGAGCCGCCTTCCCGGGAATATACAGACCGTACTGGCTGCTCAACCAACTGCAGAGCTGGAAACTCTCGCCGATCTGGCCGACCGCATCCATGACATCGTACCCTCAGCACCTCAAGTTGCTTCAGCTAGCAACGATTATGGCTCGAAGATTGACGCCATGGCTAGAGAAATCGCCGAGCTACGCCAGCAACTGAAGAGCTGTAACCTCGGCAGCCGAGACAGCAGAAGATCTCGACCCCGGAGCCGTCAACAGGGCGAACGTCGCAGGTCCTCCAGCAGATCCCAATCTTCGTATCGTAAGCACCCTACCTGCTGGTACCATTCGAAGCACGGGGACAAGGCTCATTACTGCATCAAGCCTTGTGACTATGAGAAGTCGGGAAACGCAAGGGGCAGTCGGTGATGGCGACAGCTGATAGCCCATCCTCTGGTCGCCTGTTCGTCACTGACAGACGGACGAAGATGCAATTCCTGATCGACACAGGTAGCGATCTATGTGTCTTCCCCCGAACTCTGCTGCGTGAACGTCGTGCCCCAACTTCATATAAGCTCTGCGCGGCCAACGGGACGACCATCGACACTTATGGTTATCACCACCTTAATTTAGATTTTAGTTTACGTAGAAATTACTCTTGGCGCTTTGTTGTCGCGAATGTTACAAAACCAATTATAGGAGTAGATTTTCTATCTTTTTATAATTTAATGGTAGATTGCAGAAATCAAAAGCTTGTAGACAATACCACTAGCCTTTCTGCTTCTGCTTGTTATGCTCCTGTTAACTGTGGTATTAATTCTGTAAAGGTATCGACTGGTGAATCTCGCTTTCATAGCTTGCTTTCGCGGGAATTTCCTGAGATAACGCGACCACCTGGCACTCACCGCATAATACCACACAGTACGCAACACCACATTCGCACAACACCTGGTCCACCTGTCTCTAGCGCGCCGCGACGTCTGGCACCTGACAAGCTGAAGGTGGCTAGGCAAGAGTTTGAGGCCATGCTGGCTGATGGTACAGCCAGGCCTTCAGAGAGTCCCTGGTCTTCACCCCTGCACCTGGCCCCGAAAAAAGAAAACGGTTGGAGGCCCTGTGGGGATTACCGACAGCTCAACTCCAGGACGATTCCTGACAGGTATCCGATTAGACACCTCCACGACTTTGCTCATTCTATTGCGGGCTGTAAGATTTTTAGCACCATAGATCTCGTGAAGGCGTATAATCAGATTCCTGTCCATCCGGAAGACATACCGAAGACAGCTATCACCACCCCGTTCGGTATGTACGAATTCCCTTATATGACGTTTGGTCTACGCAATGCTGGCCAAACGTTTCAACGTTTCGTGGATGAGATGACTCGCGGGCTGGATTTCGTTTATACCTTCTTGGACGATTTTTTAATATTCTCCCGTAGTGAGGCCGAGCACGAGGACCACCTACGTCAATTGTTTACCAGGATTAAGGAGTACGGTATGGTTGTAAATGTATCCAAATGCGTCTTTGGAGTTCCCGAGGTAACCTTTCTAGGTTATCAAATTTCGGAGAGCGGTACCAGACCCTTGGATACCAAGGTACAAGCCATACGCCAATTTCCACCACCCAAAACAGTCAAGCAGTTAAGGGGATTTTTAGGAATGGCGAACTTTTATAGGCGATTTTTGCCCCAAGCCGCCCTAATCCAAGCTCCTCTTAACGCGCTTCTTACTGGCACTGTTAAAGGTTCAACCCCCATTGATCTCTCTGGTGACGCTCTGAAGGCTTTCAATGACACCAAAGAAAGTCTAGCCAATGCCGTTATGCTCGCTCATCCTGATTGCCGAGCCAAGTTAGCGTTGGTGACAGATGCGTCGGACTTAGCCATTGGGGCCGTTCTCCAACAATTGATCTCAATTGATTGATATCTCCCAATTCACGACCGACATAAAGCATATAGCCGGTAAGGACAACATTGTCGCCGATACTTTATCTCGAGTCGAGGCACTGGAGGCTCCAATTAATTTCGAGGATTTGGCTCATTCCCAGTCATCCGATCCCGAATTGGCTGGTTACCTTAATAACTCTTCCTCTCTTCGCTTGCAACAGTTGGTCTTACCTGAGAGTCGTACATCTCTGTACTGCGATGTTAGTACAACGACCCCCAGGCCTTTCGTTACCAAAGAATTTCGCAAGCAAGTATTTAACAGTCTGCACTCTCTAAGTCACCCGGGCCCCACCGCGACCGCTCAACTCGTGGCTCAGCGTTTCGTTTGGCCCGGAATAAGAAAAGACGTGAGAGAGTGGACTCGAGGATGCCTTCATTGCCAACGTGCAAAGGTAAGTAGGCATGTTTCTGCACCAATTGGCCATTTTAATCTACCGCGCGCACGTTTCAAGCACGTGCATATTGATCTGGTTGGCCCTCTCCCCATCTCAAACAGCTACCGGTACTGTTTAACGGCTGTTGATCGTTTTACCCGGTGGCCTGAAGTCGTCCCAATCACGGATATTACTGCTGAGACTGTGGCCAAGGCTCTTATGATGAGCTGGATTTCCAGATTTGGTTGCCCTTTGGATATTGTAACAGATCGTGGTCGACAATTCGAGTCCGCACTGTTTAAATATCTGGCAAAAATAGCGGGTTTTCAGCACAGACGCACTACCGCATACCATCCTGCGTGTAATGGCCTTGTTGAGCGCTTCCACAGGCAGCTCAAGGCAGCTATTACTTGCCATGCAGATGCGAACTGGACCGAAAGTCTACCCCTTGTCTTACTGGGAGTCCGCAGTTCCTTTAAAGAGGACTTACAAGCTTCTTCAGCGGAACTCCTATATGGCGAGCCGCTACGGCTACCCAGCAAATTTTTTGACCCAAGCGAAACTGGTACTACTGATGTATCAGATTTTACCGCACGCTTGCGCGCTTTCGCCGAAAAACTACAGCCGAGGCCAGCTTCTCGACATTATAAAGTAAAGTAAAGTAAAGTAAAGTAAAGTAAAGTAAAGTAATTATTTATTCAGTGTTTCATACATAATAAAAAAATTACAAATGGTTCCTTAAATCTAGATATATTAGAAACTACTGAAAGGGCTGACCAGCTCAGCTAATGTTGCAGCTTGTAGCCACAACGCTGATTTTCAGCTGGACCCATAAAACAGAAAAACTAAATTAAGCTTAATTAGGCTAAAAATAAGCTCACAAACAAACAACACAAAACAATAATCTGTTGTGACAAACTAATTATAAATTATGAATATTACATAAAATACTTATATGGTTCATAATATATTATGTTAAAAATTTTATAATTAGTATATAATAAAATAAAATATAATACTTACAATACAATGTTTAAATACTTAAGCATGTTTTCAATTTTTTTTTTTAAATTATCAAATTAGATATGCCCTCAGTTTGGCAATTAAGAACATATTCTTTAATTTTTCTGCGAAATGAAGAAACAGTTAATGAATTGCGAATAGGTGGTGGGATATTATTCCATATCTTCACGGCGGCACATTTAAAACTTCCCTTAAAAGCTGTAGTTTTATGTGCCTGAACTAGAAGTCGACCCAAACGTGTACGAGAAGACCAATTAAGTTTTTGAAAAAGATATGGTGGCTTTCGAGTCCTGACAATACCAAAAAGTAAAGTGGCAAAATGAATGTAGCGTCGAGAAGCCATGTTCAAATGTTTCCCTCGGTTGATGTATGGTGACACGTGACTTCTAGGTGGGATATTGTAGCAAAATCTAGCACAGGCATTCTGTACTCTTTGAATAAGAGTTTTTGATCTTGCTAAAAGTCTCGGACCATAGACTGAATCTGCGTAATTAAATTTAGATAAAATAAGGGAATCTACCATCTTAATACGAAGCTCTATGTTAAGATAGTTGCGTATGCGATAGAGTAATTTTAATCGATAAAAGCAGTTACGCGCAATTTCCATTACATGGGTTTCAAATTTTAACTCTTCATCCATTGTCATACCGAGATTACGAGCCACTAGAGTTCTTGATATTGCTTCTCCGTTTATTTTGATAATTGGTTCTTGAACATTACAATTAAGAATTTGATGTTTAGATCCAATTATCATAAACTTTGATTTGTCCGGATTAAGCTTTAAAGAGTTACGGTTTGACCATTGGACGATGCTTGTTAAATCATTATTAATTTTTTCTACTGCTAGAGGAAGACAGTCAGGTTTACATGATAAATATATCTGTAAATCATCGGCGTACAAGTGATATTTGCAGTGTTTTATACAATCTACAATGTCTGCTCCATATAGAATAAAGAGAAGGGGCCCTAGAATGGATCCCTGCGGTACACCTCTAGTGACACTCGCCGGGTCAGAAAATATGCTAGACCCATCACTTTTACGAACTTTAACAAATTGCGAACGATCACGCAGATAACTGTCGAACCATTTGACTGTTGCAGAATCAAAACCATAGTGTGTCATTTTAGACAGAAGTAAGGAAACATTAATGGAATCGAAAGCGCGCGAAAAATCAAGCAGTACAAGTACAGTCGCCATACCGGCATCTTGTGCTTCAAGAATGTTGCTAGTAACATCAAGTAAAGAGGTAGTAGTACTGCGACACTTTCTGAAACCAGACTGCGCAATCGGAAGGATTTCATTTGTTTCCAGGTAATCAGTGAGCTGCTGACATACCAACTTCTCTAGTATCTTAGACATACAAGGCAAGATACAGATTGGCCTTAGGTCCTTATAAATTGTTGGATTTGATATTTTTGGGAGAGGTTGAACAACCGCAGTTTTCCAAAGATCCGGAAATTTACTTGTGATAATAGAGTTATTTACTATTGATGCTATAGAATCCAAGGTATAAGGTAGTGTAAGTAATAACATGTCTAAAGAAATCATATCAACGCCCTCAGCATTAGATTTTAGACTCGTGATAACGCGTAATATTGATGGTATATCGACTGTTTTTAGACGGAAAGATGACGAGTTTGCTCTATGGAATTCATAAAAGGTCAACAAAGACAAATCGACATTAACTGTCCCAGGCAAATCCAAAAAATGCCTATTCAATTCTTCCGCAGATTGAAGGTGAACAGGCAACTCATTTTCTGGCTTTGGTGGTAGTACATTACGTTTGAGACTCTTCCATAACATTATGGGTTGTTTGATACACTTATTGATATGATGGTCAAAATATGCTCTTTTTTCCTTATCAATAGCGGAACTCACCAGCTTTTTCAATTCTTTGAAATATTCATGATGTGTAGGTTTTTTCGTATTTAAATACCTTTTGTGAGCTTCATTTTTCAACTTGCACATAATTTTGACTGTTTCCAATATCCAAGGTGGAGCCCTATGCTTTATGACTACTGATTTCAGAGGAGCATGAATATCAAAAAGACCCTTAATCAAATACGTGAGATAATTAACCATATCATTCACATCGTCATAAGTATCAATACATTCCAAAGAAAGTGCATGTAAATCATTATTAAATTTTTCAATATCAATATTATTAAGAGGACGGTAGTTGAGACGCATAGGTGGGATAACGATCTTTTTAAAATTTAGTTCACATGTGACTAGAGCGTGCTTTGTAAGCTTATTTCCTAAAATATCAGTGGATACAGCGTGTACTCTGGCATCGGTACAAATGACATCTAGAAGTGTTTCACTGTGTTCTGTAAAGTGCGTTGGTGAATTAACCACTTGTTTAAGACTTAGAATATTAATAAAATTAATCAACTTCTTAGCGTTTGAAGTGTCTAAATTTAGAAAATCGATGTTAAAATCACCTAGCAGTATTAAATTATCATGATAAAAAGAGTTAATGGAATCTGTTAAAGCATCGAAAAAAACATCGACATCCAGCCAAGGTGGCCTATAGGCAGTGCCAACTATGGTCTTTATTCCATTTATGTTTACACTAAGCCACATTTGTTCAACCTGCGCAGACACAGGATGGTTGCAGGTGCGAGCATATATCCCCTTTTTTATATAGAAAGCAACTCCGCCTCCGCGACCGCGGCAGACGTGTGCTGGACGAGGAATACTGCGTAATGTGTACCCTGGAATTGACGGTGCTTTTCCCTCTTCATTAGCCCTCAACCAAGTTTCATTGATTGCTAACATATCAATAGAGTGCTCCATTACCGATACGATTAGCTCATCGTGATGGTTCCCTAGCGAGCCCGGGTTAAAAAGACCAACCTTAAAAAACTTTTTATAGAGCATTTTTTATGAAAATGTTTACATATAATATCCATAACAGAGCATGTTCAAATAATAAAACAATACAAGCAGAGTATTGTTTAGCCCTGACATTGCCATGTACACATAAGTTACATATATAATAAATTGAAATATGAGTATAATGCTTAGTAGAAATAATAGCTCCGCACAAAATTACATCCCTAAATACATTATTAACACGGCTCAACAATATTGACATGAGAATTGCTTCACATACACATTTTACAAACAAACACAGCATATTATAAGATAAAAGCAAATAACGAGTATGATTCCTATTACCATACCTTTGAATAAAGTACATAGATAAACTTATTGCATGTAATATAGTACTAGTTATAAAATAACCCGAAACAAGTTCGTGACATACAAGTACTAACAAAGAACATACGCAGTTATAAAGTATGTGAGTAACACATTTATGCATCAGAGAAACTATAAAAAACATAAGGTTTATTGTGTTCTTAATGTGTCTCCGTTTTACACACAATGACATTAAAACACTACCATAAATATCAAAGTTTACACATTTAAGAAATACATACATACACAGCTTATGAAATAAAAGCAAATTATGAGTATGATTGTTATTACCATACCTTTGGATAAAGCACTTAGATAAACTTATTGTATGTACCATAGTATTAGTTATAAAATAACCCAGTACAAGTTCAAGACTTACAATTACTAACAAGAAAGATACATAGTTATAAAGTATATAAATAACACATTTATGCAACAGAAAAACAATACAATTTATAAAAAGGTCTATTGTGTTCGGACTGTATCTCCGTTTAACACACAAAGACTTTAAAACACATCCAAATGGTTCGAACACAAATATGCACAGCCTTTGAAATAAAAGCAAATAACTAATATTATGATTTTTAATACCATACATTTGAGTAAAGGTAGAGTAATAAGGGTAGAGTGTTTATTTTTAAGGAATTAGCTACCGCTGATCACGTCTTCCTGCGTGAAGACGCATCGCGTGCTCCTTTCCAGCCAGCATACACCGGTCCACATAAAGTTTTGGAGCGTGGAGATAAAGTATTTAAAATTCTTTTAAAAGGTAACAAAGTCACCGTCACTATTGATCGCTTGAAACCGGCGTTTATATTGGCTGACGACGGGGATAACCATCCGCCGCCAAATACCAAGTCGCCAGAGACGGTAACCAACACACCAACTCACGTTCCATCCACACCTACCAAAGCAATCAAGAAAACTCGCTTTGGAAGACAAGTACGTTTTCCTGATTTTTATCGTCCCTAACCAGGCCTTTGGGGGGGAGTGATGTGGGGTATTCCCACTATTTATTCATTTTATTAATATATAAAATATTATTATTTATTTTATAAAACATATACATTTATAATTACACAAAAGTAATAATATATAAAACATATTTATCATCTAATATTTAAAACAATTAAAATAAGCATTTATTACATACAAGTAAACTATTAGCTTAATTATATTTACATATAAAACATTTTAAATAATAAAACGTAATCTCGTACGTCATTTATTTAAATGTTGTGCCAAGTTGTCGTGCGAGTATAATGGACCCGGTATCGAGACCGGATTCCATTCGTTCGTTCCTATTGTTTCGCAGGCAGCGCTCGCGCCGACTATCGGGCGCATCAACCAGTCTTGACCTATCTCTGACGGCGAATGCATGTCGCTCCGCGCTCCCGTTAAACCGGTGAAAGCAGTGTTTTCGTATGCGTATGATATTGGTACATCCTACATCTATTATCTATTGTTTACGCCAGCCTGCAATAAACTGTGTGAGTCAACGTGCGGTGTTTGGATTGTCTTACCACCTATCCTGTTCGAGTACAGTAAGTCGACGGTGATAACAAATACTATACCCCCACAAAAATAATAAGCTATATTGTGTGTGCCAAAATAACGATGTAGGTACACTCGACAGCACATCAGGTTAAACAGTTGAACTGCGATAACAGCTTTATTACGTAGGGCATAAAGGAGGTCTCAAGTTCAAAATTTATAGTCTGATGTGCCGCCGTGTGTACTTAAGGCGATACTCGGAAAAATTATGCTAAAGCGAGATAGCAATGAGAAAACGACGCGCGCGGGAGCGAGACTGATTTTGCCGATTACGCAAAAAAAACACAAAATCACTTCGTATTCAAAAACTATAGCGAGATAAAAAAATGCTTCTATACGATCCTAAATATTATTGGTGTCCACGAATTAAACCAATTTTCAATAGTATATGTATCCCCATTTAAGAATAATCTTGATATTTCTTATCTTTTTGAGGTATTTTCGAAAATAAAAAGTGTCGAGCCAAAATCATAAAATCGTGTTTCTGAAACTATACGATTCTAGATAAAGGTATGAAGAAATATATATCTTATTACCAGATTTATAACAACTCTAACCGTCCTATAGTTTTATATCTAAGAGTCCATACTTTTTCCGAGTAGCGCCTTAACACGCATTATTAAATTACAGTAATGCCATTTAATAGGATATACGGGACTTACAAAAATTTGGTATGGAATTTCGAAAACTTTGTGTCAGCAACTGTCAAAGTTAAGTAATTTCGTAAAAGCGTACCTAGGTAGAGATACTTAATAAATATCATACATCGCTGCTTAGAACTAAAAACTTACACAAAATATAACTACAACTTTCGTTTACGTAGATTAAAGAACTTTTTCTATCAAAGTAATAAGACTTATGTTTTTGTCAGTAATTTTCCACACTATGGAAAACACTTTCTTTTTCGCGGCACAATCAGCAGCCATTTTTACAATTTCCCTACGCAAATTACGTAAGAAGATTACATCTAACCTCATAAGAATAATAAAAAACAAATAAAAAATAGTTCCAGTCGCAGATTATATTCTCATAAAAAAAAGGTTTCATTGCCAATTTATACGGATTATATTGATTGCCTCGACCACTTGAAATAAAATAATTCTACTTGTTATTCGTAATTGGCTCTTGAAAATAGCTATAATAATAGTGCTTTGCAAACAACCCACTCAATGTGTTAAGTGTTGACTACACTGAATATTAGAAGCGAAGCTATTGCCGGAATATTGGGAAAGATATATTTGGATGGTGGCAGGACTTGCTCTAAGTCCGCCTGGTTGGATACCATCATTTTACGTCTGACGCTATATAACGCCTATGCACACTGCGTTTTTTCCACGAACCGCGGGACTACTTGATACAGACGAGATATGCTTGCGGGTCAGATGTATAGTGCGACAAGCTTTTCTGTTCCGGTGATTATCTTTGGAACTAAAACAGTTTTCATACGACAGTCCATTTTGAAAGCTAATTTCGTATTGCAAGTGGCTCCTCTGTCAGGGCTGTCACCGGAACAGAAAAGCGTGTGGCACTGTAGCTTGTAGAACTTGCCAACCACAGAACACAGAAAGATTTTTCGTGTTGCCAGCTTATGCTTGACAAACTCGTCTGTATCGAACGCGCGTGTAAAAAAGCGCGATCGGCATAGGCTCTAACTGCTTGTCCAGAAAGGGTGAATTCGCCGCGATTTTAACGGCGATTTTCATTACATCACTGTCAATCTGGCAGATAAGACGCGGGACGCCAATATTTAGCTGGCAATGTATGTTAAAACGCGTCTAACTCGCGCGTAGTTCTAGACAGGCACTTAGACGTATGTCTTAAAGACGTAGAAAGAAAGCCGTTTCTTTTCGTTTCGCTTTCAGTGTGACCTATGCTTTATGAGCTATTTGGATTTTCCTGTAACGTAACGACTACAATCAGAATAGCGAAACTTTATAAGTGTAGTGTTTACCCTACGAATATTAACGAGAATAATATAAGTAATATTTACTGCAAAAAAACCATTTGTCATGGTTTCAATTTGCTCAGACAGACAATAGGTAAGTTTTCTTTTATAATATACAATACTAGCGGATCCTCGCGGTTTTACCCGCGTGGTACCCGTTCCCGTGGGAATATCGGGATAAAATATAGCCTATGACACTCGGGATGAATGTAGCTTTCTAATGGTCAAAGAATTTTCTAAATCAGACCAGTAGTTTCGGAGCCTATTTGATTCAAACAAACAAACAAACAATCAAATCTTCTCTCTTTATAATATTAGTAAAGATTAAAAGGAAATGTGATATATTATAATTGCATGATATAGCGTGTTATCGACACTCAAACGTCAAAACCCATTGTCTTTTGACAATATAATGCGATAAAGCGCTATAGCATATCGCGTTTTGCTGGTCACGCTAGGGCGGCTGGCCTTTTTAGTAAGATTGAGGAGATTATTTTTGCAAAATCCCTATATATTTTGCGAGAATTCTATTTATCAATATACGATACAAATAAATATGTAAGTAACAGTTTACTATTACCCAAAAATTATCAACTTTATTGATAAACACTAACCCTCGCATCAAAGCCAATACGGGGACTTTACCCGTCGGCTAACCCCTCATACATACTAAGCAATTTTATTACTAACTAAATCAGTTTAGTTTTATTTTCGACCGGATGTGTAGTAGCCCAGTAGCCCAGTTGGCTTCCTGAAAGCAATTATGCAGATTTTTGATGGTAATGTTCTAGACTAGACGAGAACGTTTTATTATGTTATACTCACAATCTTTCACCTATTTCTCGAGGTCGATGTCCCGGGTTCGTAAAGAGTCTTTTGGTGTGCTTCAAACTGAAGCTTTCAATTTCTTTCTCTAATAGAAAAATTTACCTACCGAATCAAAGCTAAAAAGCTTCACGCTAGTCCACGTTTTGAAACACCACACCACACCAATAAAAAAGATAGGTTAATTAATGCAACTACCAACAAATATCATCATTATTATCATACTTAACCCAGTTGTTACTGAAACTAATTTTTTATCGGCAAACAAAAAACAACAAGACAAAATTGACCTCTCAGATCGGAGGGTAATTTTTATGAGTTTTTTGAACAACAAAAGGCAACCTAGGACTTAAATCTTAATCTATCATCATCATCATCAGCCATTATAAGTCCCCAGGCCTTCCTTATAGATGGATAAGGAGAGTGGGTCATGACTCACCACGCGGGCCCAATGCGAATTTGTGGGTATTTACTGCAAACGCAGACGAGACCAACGGCTTAACGTGCCTTCCGAAGCACGGAGGAGCTAGAGATAGTAAATTTTTGGTCACCCTTCCCGTGACGAACCATTGCGAAAGTTGCTTAACTTCAACTATTGCAGTTCGAACGCGTTTATCACTACGCCACGGGGTCCTCCAATCTTAATCTATATCTCACCAAAATCAAAATTCGTTCAATAGCTCAAAAAATTACTGATTTTTGTGAACAAATAACTCTTGTATATTGCTAAAAAAAAGTTATTTGTTCACATAGGCCGTTAGATTGCCACCTGCGGCAAACAGTTGATGAATATTTTGTATTTGACCTAGCGGTCGTTATTTGGATACGACTTTATTTTATTTTATCTACAGCTCAGGGTGGAAAAACAGGATCAATATATTGATAAGTAGGCAGGTATTGTACTTAATACTTTACGAAGTGATACCCATGAAACTGCAAGAGTCTTTTTTCACAGATCAGGGTGCCTACCATCAACTCTTTTTGCGGTTTTCTTTAGGAACCTAAACTGATCTGCTTCGCTTATTCGTACCACGACAGCTTAATATCAATGACAGCGATTCAGTGATCGTTCAATGACATTTCACAGCCGCTGAGCTGTCATCAACTCTTATTTGACGTATAACTTGGCCAAGCTAACATGTCACCTGCAGGTTATACCCGTCCCTTTCACTCTCCTGGCATGACAGAATCGAGTGAAAGAGACGGGTAGAAGAAATAAGGACACAAATCGTTCGGTCATTCACATTTAGCAATTCATTTGCGATCCAGTTTTTAGAAGGTCATGGTACGAAAGAAAGCAATTCTTTTTAGGAACCTATTCTGCATCGCGCTAATTTTGAATCGCTTTCTTAAAGTTGATGGTATGCACCCAGTACCCCTAGTGTAAGTTTTTATGTCAAGCAAACGCAAACTTTTTCGATTGCGTATTTATGTCAATTTGTATGAAAACTATATAAGCGCGCTACTCGCCGCTAGAGGCGCTGATACAGTTTTCATACAAATTGACATAAATACGGAATCGAAATAGTTTGCGTTTTTTGACAGAAAAACTTACACTACGGGCACAGTATTGTGTTGGTATTGGTACCTGGTTTTTAGGGTTTCGTGGCCAATGGCTATCAGAACCTACCCCAAACTTTTTATTTCTTTTCTTTTGTATAAAACTCGTTAAAAGGTTGACTGAATAATAAAATAATAATAAAATAAAAAATATCTTTATTCAACTCGACTTAATAAATAAGCTCTTTTGAATCGTCAATATTTTCCTACCACCCGTTCAAGACTTTTTTAACTGATAAGAAGAACAGACGCAATAAACTTTACAGCTTTAATAATTGGAGTAACGATATTTACAAAGATTTATATCGTTAACTTTTACAACATTTTAATAATAATATTACATTAGTTCAGCTAAAGTAATATTATTATTAAAATCTTGTATTTTGTATTTTTGTTGTATTTGTTGTATTTTTTAAAATATTTTTTTATAAATGTACTAGGTATGCATTTAACCACCATCCAGCTTTTAGCAGACATGATGCAATCTAGGGTGTTGCATGCTTACCCAGGAGGTGATTCACTCTTACTTTAACTTTGGTTTTTTTATAAATTTTTCATCAAAAGTCGAAAATTTTTTTTTTTAAATGAACAAGCTGCGTTCTTTCATATAATACACCATATGCCCTAGTAACCCCACTTCGAATTTTTAAGAACCCCTTTCGGTCCCTGTTGCAAAAAGAAATATAAATATTTTTATTTCTGTCTTATTTGCAAATTATTTGGGAAAACGTCATCTAAAACTATTCCAAATTTCAAGTTGATAGCATTAGTAGTTCTCGAGATACCCAGCTGTGACAGACAGAAAGACAGACTGAGTCGCACCATAAGGGTTCCTTTTTACCATTTTAGTTCGGAACCCTAAAAACCGTCGAATACCTGATTGCCTATTTCCTCGTTTCAGAAATTCACACATTTCGCTATGTTTGCATTCACTTAACATCTAGTAAGAAAACACAAGAGCACTTTCCGATGAAAGAGCATCAATGTATCAAGTGGCAGTTTATCGCCGTTCGTAAACACATTTATTATCACTATGTTGTTCGTTGTGTCTTTTGACCTTTTATATTTTAGCTCGGTATAAAATCTACACTATTGGAGAATATAAATGTATTTTTTTTAAATGTAATGTCTTCAGTTATAAAATGCTTAGCTACTTATTTATTTAACGACTCTACAATATTTTCCAAAAACACTAGTAGCTCCCTACGGTTTTACACGCGCGGTTCCCATTCACGTGGAAACCACCATCTTATCTAAGTCTGACGCCATAACAATGATCTTTTCAGAATTATTGTGTTCCGGCAGTTAGAGATTCTTATAGCTCAGTGATTGAGGATTTCGGGAGTAGTGCGCTTCAGCCTTATCACCACTTAACATCGTGTGATGAAGGATCACTTCCTTCATCACACGATGTTGGACCCCGTTGTGGATAGGATAAAAAAAAGAATATCGGAGTAAAATATTCAGGATTCAAATTTGTTTATTCAATTTAGATTGTTATTGACAATACTTGTGAACATCATAGAAGCTACGCCATCGGTTCGCAAACCCTACAGCGGGAGGCCTTGGAGAAGAACCGACAAGAAACTCCAAGGGTTGTTTTTTTCTCCCTGTTTTATTTCATACAGAGTCGTCAAATTGAAAAATGACCTTAACATGGTATGACTAAGGTCAGTTTCCATCACAATTACACAATGGGTTATGATAAATACAGTTAAGTATAGGCGAACTAATGATCATAGCGGTGAACAATTTTCAATTACTTAGGAACTCTACTTAAAGCTTTAATATTAGTTAAAAACAAAATACAATTCTACTATATACTGCAAGTTGCGCCATACATTTATTATTTATTATTTATTATACATGTTTTAAATGTAATTCTTAATAAAATGAATAAAAACAAAAGAAAACACATGTTAAGGCAAGCAGATAAGAGCAGACCCATTCCCACTGGCAGCACCCGTTCACGAGCATGTAGGACTCGGAAGCAATGTAGCTTTCTACTGGTGATAGAGTTTATACAAACAAACAAAAAAATCTTTTTTTTCCTTTTTATAATATTAAGTAAAAGTAGTATAGATAGATATGTTAATCAAACAACTATTGATAAATTTTAGTATATTGAGCACACCCTTATTACGTAGCATTAAGAGCGGTCTTTCGTATAACAACCATTGAGCTATATGTTCTATCGTCTGCATGAAATATGAAAAGCTGGTTTCAGTCGTCCAGAAAATTATGTCACTGAAAATACAAAGAAAATGTAAAAATTTCAAATCTTTTGTTCGCAATGAATTCACCGTATTTTAGCCCCGTTGTTCCTACACATTTCGACGGTGAAATTGTGCTGGGACTTCGTAGATTTAACGTGGGCTTTTGCTGAAAATTTAATGTCTTTAAACTTGCATCTGGACCATAAAATATCTGGGGGCACGGCAGTGTCCCACCACGTCGAGCAAAAAAAGCCTCACTGCCGTACCATCCTTTTCTCGAAGCAGTTCAGGCCATTTTTGACCCCCCCATAACTTCGTTGTTGATGAAACTGAATTGTCAGTAGCCAAGCAGGTGACTTTTGCCCACCAAACCAACCAAAATGTAGGATGTTCAACGTCCAAAGTCACATAAAAATAAAACCTAACTATATCAATAAAGAAATCGCAGAAGGGAACATTACAGTCGGCTTGACTTTACTGAGAGATTTCATCACTTTTGGGGCTACGGGTAAAACCCGAAATAAGCAGCTCCAGCGAGAGTTGGTCAGTTTTTTTATAGGATGATTTTGGTGAGATATTTTTTTCTTCTGGTGGAATGTGACGTTACAAAAAATAATGCCATTTTTGACAGCTCAAGCAAATGAGTCCGCGCCACATAACTTGGCATTTGTCAGAGGGCGCTGATCGTCGTGATGGGTTGGAAATAATAAGCCTTATTCCCATGCTTCCCATGCCATAATTTTAGTTCCAAATATTGACACACGCCAAGTTATGTGGCGCGTACTTCTAACGCCTGATTTTCACGGGCAGAGTGAACAGCTTACCTAACGGACATACTTATAGGCTACTATTTAATGCGAAATAATGCACGTAAAAGGTTCTAATTGGGTATGAAAGTTTGTATGGAAATTACATTATTTTTAAAGCTAGAAGCTTGTCACTTATTAATTAGGCTTTTGATTAGATATAAATAAATAAATACGACATTCAAAGTTTCTACAAATTTTACCCTAAAAGGGGTAAAAATAGGGGATGAAAGTTTTTGTGTGATGCCGTCAGCAAAAAAGCCGACGACGACGACGACTGGGTCGTAAGACCCAGAAAATAAAAATATTGAAATATAGAGAATTACAGAGTCATTACAAAATGTGAAACTGAAATTACTTAACTCAAGTAAGAAACTTGCCAAACGCCGCTTGCCATACAGAATGAGCGGCGGTCGGTGGCGCAGCGCGGCGCAGTGTATTTGCAAAATAATAGACCTAAAAAATTAAAAATGCTGCCGAAAGTCACCATTCCACGCGGACGAAGTCGGGGGCACAGCTAGTAATATGATAAAGTAAACACGGTATCTATTTGCTTAAAAATCAGAGTAAGTACTTGCTGAAAGCCGTAAAAAATATTTAATTAGTTTGAAACTCTGCCAGATATACACTCAAGAAGATTGAAAACTGAAATCAAAAAACTTTGGCACAAATCTGAATTGCTACTTGGCGAATGCGCTGAAACTTTCTAAACTCAATTATCTACTGAAATTCTAAACTATATCGTAAAATTTATTTCAGAGCAAAGGTTTATAAATATTTGTTTTAAGAAGTGTTCATTTCTTGCTACTGAGTAACAAATATCTGAATTCATTTACACTTTGACCCGATTCTAAGAAAAGCAATTTAAATAATAAAATAAATAATAAAATGATAGACCACAGAACACTGGCTAAATAGCGCGAGAGGTATTGGATAAATTCGACGCTTCTCCTAACGACTCCGTAGCACAGTGGTTAGAGCATTCACCCGGACAGTGAAAGGTCGTGGGTTTCAGTCCCATCGAAGCTATTTGTGAGGGTCGACTATTTCTAATACATTTTTAAATAATAAAATACTGAACTGTATGTTTGCTTATGAATGAATTGAATGTGATAATCTCTGAAATTACCAGGGCCCCAAGTCTGCTAATTTTAATTTAAATAAGATTCTATTGATATTCAATTGAGACTCAATTACGATTCCATTACGATTAAAACAAATTGGGTATTCTATAAAAACTTGTACGTCATCGTAATTGAATCGTAATGGAGTCTCAGTTGGATAGTTACCTTCGGGTATGTATCATAATAACTACGGTCGTTTCGACTATGGTCGAAATAACTACGGTCAAAAAACCTACTGTTCAAAATAACTATTGGTCGTTACACCTATTTTTAAAATAACTAATTTTTAAAATAACGGTTTATTAAGTTTAAAAATAGTGACTCATGTACAGACACGAGCAATAATATTATGTATACAATACAACATAGAACTTTGTCACACTGTAGCGTTCCAAAAGAAAACGATCAGTGTCACAGAAGTCATTCAATATTGTAATATGATATAGTCCTATGTTGTATACATATTATTGGTCGTGACTGTATTGCTGTTAGGTGCGAGGAGCGAAGCGACGAGCATGTTCGGTTTACATGAACATACCGCGCGAGCCGAGCGAGCGAAGCGAGCGTGCCGCGGCAGCGGCCGGCAAAGCGCCAGAAACGACTATATATATATTCCCATTTCCTATTAAACTGAAGTAGGGGGTAGGGGGGGTGTATAAAGTCGATTCTGGGGCTTCGCCGGCCGCTCCCGCGGCACGCTCGCTTCGCTCGCTCGGCTCGCGCGGCGTTTTGGTCACTGTTCTAACCTAACCTAACCTAAAACGTCTGTTACATTTTGTTGGGTGGCAGGGGGCTTCGACCCCCGAGCCCCCTTGGCGGGGGGCTTCGCCCCCTGTCCCCCCTTTTGTTTTTCCCAAAAGATATAAAAATTTTGAAATAACAAAAATTTTTTGAGCAAAAAAATTAAAAAAAATATTTCTATATGTCCATCGGATGCCTCCTAGGTATCTCCGGAGTACCGTAGGGGATCGAAAATTTTGTTAGATTTCAGCTATGACGGACCGTTTTTGAGATATTTGCATTTTTATAAAATTCATTCTTGAAAAGTCCCCGCTTCATACTAAAACAGTCAAAAATTTTATGTTTGCGACACCCTAACCAAAAAAACAATCCAACGCGCCCAAATCCATTTAATAAACTTTCCAATTCATAAGCTTGTTGTAGGCGAGTCGTTCATAGTCGAAACAACCAGTAGATGAAATGAACATTAGGCCAATCGTCCGTTAGTTGAATCAACTGTAGTTCAATCAACCGTAGGTGAAATTAACAGTAGTTGAGTCGTTCAATAGTCATTACGAAAATATGTGAATCAATCGTAGTTATTTCGACCATATCAAAATCAAAAATCAAAATCAAAAATCATTTATTCATTTTAGGCTGATACAGCACTTGTGAACGTCAATGAAGCTACGCTATCGGTTCGCAAATCCTACGGCGGGAGGCCTTGTAACGAGAAGAACTGGCAAGAAACTCGCCAAGGGCTATTTTTTTCTCCCTGTCATATTTCATACAGAGTCGTCAAATTGAAAAGTGACTTTAACATAATATAATATGTAAAGTCACTTTCCATCACAAATTAATCTTAAGTTTAAAAACAAAATAAAAAAACCCGGTAATCATAGCAGTAAATAATTTTCAATAACTAAGAAATAGACATCCAAAAGGTAGTTTCTTTAAAATACACACCAACCAAAAACGTAGCAAATAAAATAATAAATATAAATGCCAAACAAGGGTAATAAAACTTTGAATAGTTTAAGAACATAAGAGTCAATAATAAACAGTGCCATACAAGCCACGATAAAATAAAACTAATAACAATAAAACATTAAAAATCTGCATATTTTGAGACAAGAAGCCAGGAGCAGACCCATCCCACTGGTAGCACTCGTTCACGAGCATGACGCATGAACCAGCCATCGCTTCGCTTAACCATATTTTAGGGAACGTAACGACCCGCCTCACACGACACCACCGCAGAAATGTTTACAGAGAGCATGACATACTCAAACTTCTCATCTCAAAACGCAGAAACCAATATAAGAATGTACCCAGTATTAATAATTTTGTTAAACACGACTCACAATTAACTAGAGAAAAAATCCTTCTCAGCTTATGACCAAGTTGCTTTGTCATTTAAGTAATCACTTACAGTATAGTAGCCCTTCTTGAGGAGGCAATTTTTTATATGATTCTTAAACTCTTCAAAGGGTAACTCCAAGATATCACTTGGAATCTTGTTAAAGATGTGTATACCTTGACCCATGAAAGACCCATGTACCTTCTCTAATCGGTACCGAGGCATTGAAAGTTTATCCCTATTTCTTGTATTGTAACCATGCAAAACGCCATGTTTAGTATACAAGTTAATATTACGACGCACAAAAATAATACAATTTAATATAAATTGAGATGCAGCTGTCAGTATACCAATTTCTTTGAACTTCTCCCTAAGAGAAGTTTTAGAGCTTAGTTGATAAATGGCCCTTATTGCTCGTTTTTGCAGAATAAATATAGCATTAATGTCAGCTGCTAATCCCCACAAAAGAATGCCATATGACATGATGCTATGAAAATAACTAAAGTATACAGTCCTAGCAGTTTCTTTGTCAGTTAACTGTCTAACTTTTCTAATAGCATAAGCTGCAGAGCTGAGCTTACCAGCTAATGCAGCAATATGCGAATGCCACTGAAGTTTTCTGTCTATAGTTACACCCAGAAAGACTGTTGATTCAACTAAATTTAATTTTTCATTATTTATTACAATTTCTACGGGTGGAGATTGTACATTTGGTAAAGAGAATAGAATGCATTTCGTTTTCTTTGCATTAAGCTGTAGATTATTAAAACTAAACCAAGTGAGTATTTCCGAGAGTGCTTTGTTTACATCGTCAAAATTAGATTGATTTCTGTCAATGTTAAATATTAAGGAAGTATTTTCAGCAAACAAGACAATCTCACATAAGCTATTTGCAAAGAAAGGTAAATCGTTAATATAAACCAAAAACAAGAAAGGGCCCAAGATAAACCCTTGAGGTACACCTAGCTTTACATCAGAACCCATTGATTTTACCCCATTTATATCAACTGTCTGAGTTCTGGAACTAAGATACGAGTGTAATAGTTTTTGGGCATTATTTTTTACACCGTAATGATTTAGCTTCAACAGCAGCGTCCGATGATCTACACAGTCAAAAGCTTTGGACAAGTCGCAGAATATGCCAAGAGCATTCTGCGACCCCTCCCAGGCCCCAAAGACATGCTTAAGAAGTGCAACCCCGGCATCAGTAGTAGACCTACCCTTCGTAAAACCGAACTGTTTGTTATGCAAGAGGTTATTTAAAGTAAAAATAATGAGTTAATAATTGCTCCAGTATTATTTTTTCAAAGATCTTGCTCAAGGCGGGTAAAATAGATATTGGTCTGTAATTACCTGGGTCTTAGTCGTAATGACCTTAGTTATTATGATACATACCCCATTGAGAGTCCTGTCAAACAAATGTCAAATGAGAGTAGAATACGATTGTAATACGATTGAAGAGCAGACTAGCAAATATTCCGATGGCAGTTCAATGGCAGTTCAGTCGTATACCATTGGTCTTAATTTAGTAGCAGAATACCAAAAATGTCAAAAACCGCTATTGAGATCCAATTAAGATTCAATTGAACCATTTGTAAATTAGCAGACTTGGGGCCCAGTTGTTTTGCAATTGTTTTTGGTAGACCAAAAACAATTGCAAAACAACTGGTGTTGGGTAATAATTCAAAAAAAATTATTACCAAGAATATACCTAGCGTACATACTGCTGGAAAAACAAATTCAAATAAATAAGAAATACGAGGGCACTATATCAATGTATGGCATAAAAACAGCCTATGTCCTTTTAAAAGTTCTGACCTTTAATGTGGTTTGATGGTTTAAATGTAAAAAGGTAACAAACAAACAGGCGGAGTTATTTTCGCTATTAAAATGTTTTTTGGCGTCTGAAATTATGTCGTCCGCTTTTCGTTAATATAATGACCTTATGTAAACACTCAACATCAAATATGCATTAGCATTTAGCGACGTTGCAACATAGAATTTCAGTCCCACCAAATGAATACTGAATACATTTGCACTACCTATTTTGCACATTCGCTGCTTAATAGATGCATCTCCATTTTACATTGTGCGGACATGGAATAAAATGGTGTTAGTTTGTAAGTTAAAAGTAGGTATGTATGTATTTTTCTTCGTAGAAAACTGAATAAAAATACGGTTTTCTACTAGTAAAAAATAATCCCATTTTAAAACCAGGTTAGCTAAGAAGAATTATTTTTCCTTGTAGAAAGCCAGTTATCAAACTTGGTTTTCTAGAAGTAACAAGATACCTTATCACATCTAATCTGTTAGGGGCAGTGACTGCAGGTTGGATCAACGCAACAGATAAATATTTATGTGCATGAGCATGACTGTTTGCCTTTGTATTAGTGTTTTCTATGTATATTAAGAAAGTATTTATGTATGTTTTTATCCGTTTTTAAATAATTCCTGTAATGTGAATGTAGTGTACATGGTAGAATTTATTTCATGAGACCTAAAGGGAAAATACTCGAAATTATGTGTACCGCTCTCACCCACTTAGCCGCGACTCCATAAGCGGTACAGTACAGCGCCTTTAGGCAAACTATAGTCCAAAGATAAATATATTGTAGAACACACATTCAATGACGTTGCAAACTGAAATTTCAGCATCACTAAATGAATAGTGAATGCGTTTCCACGTCTATGCTGTTCATTTTATGCATCTCCGTTATACATTGTGTTCACATGAAATGAAATGGTGTTAGTCTTTAGGCTGAGAGGCGCTTCTAAAGCCTGCAGCGCTTGTAATTATGAAAAGTAGAATTTAACGCAGTGTTTTGGTTGAATTTCGAATAGTTAGGCGGAAATTACAACTCTAAACGTGGTTTACTTTGAAAAAAATCATATACCTATGAGTATGAAGTTCGTATGCGTCACATTCATATTCATTATTACAAGCCACCTAAATACATACTTATCTAAATTTATATACAAAAATAGCGCGATGCAGAATAGGTTCCTGAAATGAATTGCTTTCTTTCGTACTCTGACCTTTTAAAAACTGGATCGCAAATGTATTGCTAAATGTGAATGACCGAACGTTTGTGTCCCTATTTCTTCTACCCGTCTCTTTCACTCGATTCTGTCATGCCCGGAGAGTGAAGGGGACGGGTATAACCTGCAGGTGACATGTTAGCTTGGCCGAGTAATAAGTCAAATAAGAGTTGATGACAGCTCAGCGGCTGTGAAATGTCATTGAATGATCACTGAATCGCTGTCATTGATATTAAGCTGTCGTGGTACGAATAAGCGAAGCAGATCAGTGTAGGTCCTAAACAAAACCGCAATAAGAGTTGATGGTAGGCACCCTGTACCTAACATGAATGAAAAAACGTCGATGAGCAATAATATCAAAGTAATATCTTTTTACGCCACGCCAAAATGCCAAAAATTTATGGGGTTAAATTCGGAAATGAAAAGGTTTTCCCACTTGAACATTTCACGTTTGTCTGATAAAAGTCAACACCAAAATAAATCGGTCTCACATTTCTACTACTACTATTGAAATTTGCCCTTACAAGTTGATGCGATTTACTAAAGTTTTGCATGAAGCCACAAAGTTTCACTGCAAATTGGCACGTCAGTGATGTCAGACAGAAATGAGAGGTTCTACCACTTCGTTGGTTCAAATGTCGACCATTTATTTTGGATTTTGGTAAGTTGCAGTCAATAAAGTCTACTTTAACACCCGGGTGAAATGATAGGTACGCATAGATTTTCTTGTTGAGTTTGTTAGTTCACATAGAGTTTCACAAACATATTGATGAAAGCACCTCTAGTAATACAATGTAACCGAAATGGATGTCTGAAAAGTTGCTGCAGTTTTTTAGCTACTATTTGACCACTTAAGTTTGTCAAGTCAATTAAGTTTGTGTCACAGTATCATCGTTTTACTGGGTTTAACATAATAATATAACGTCAGGACTGGCCACATCAAATTCATTAGAAGATTAGTATCTTTGACGAATGAAATATTTTTTTTGTGATACTGAATGTAAACCTATATTAGGAAAGTTATTTCATCTATTTCAAGCATATTACAAAGAAAAAGGTTGTGGCGTATCAAAAGTCCAAGTCACTGACACTGAAAAAACTGGAAAATACTCCACCGACAAGAGCTAAGCTATAAAAATAGTGGGAGTGAAGGTATCCTACTAAACTATTGTGCGTGCTGTGCACTGTGCTAAACCAAGTTCAGTAGTTAGTTTTGTAGATAAAATTGTTTGTTGCCCTTTAAACGCCTTGGCTGCAAAACTCTTTTTTGTTACACGAATAGCAAATAGACCAAGAAAACAAACGACGAACTATTTATGAACAATAAGAAGCGTATAGACAAAGAAAGTGATAAAAGAACAAGCTCATACAACCAAGCTATAATTTGTGACCCAATTTGCCTTTTGTCTATATGACTAGTTTGTTATTGGGACCGTAATAAATTTCACATTTTATCCACGCCCGAAATACTATAGTTTATTACGAAATCTTGTTGTCTTGTCGGGTAAAGGCCAAGTTCAATACGATAATAAATTGAAGTACAGTCTTAGGTTTACTCCTAGGACCAGGGTTATATTCACTTCGTATAGAACCATCTCGCTTTCAATAGGACTTTAGGGGCCTTAATATCATCAGGGTGTTATGACAGAGGCACAAGTAGCCGTCGCCAATCAAAATATGTCAAATTGTATTGCAAAATCCTACCTAACCCTACCTAACCTATCGACGGAAAGCTTGGCGTTTTGCGGAAGCGAAGAAACGCCACGAAAGTGCTGCTAGAGTCTCGCTGCCATGACATCCTAATGAGATACAGATTATTTATTTATTTATTAAATATGCCTCATGTCAATATTGACAAAACCATTAGTACTGACGTCAAATGAGTAACCTACAACTCCAGTATATGGCAATTAGACAAGTATAAATTCTCCAAAAATCCATTTAACAGATACATTTCTTTTCTTTCCAGAAGACAAGGAAAAGAGCACAGAGGCGCAGCCTACGGAGGAGGTAGCGGCGACCAAGATCCAAGCGGCGTTCCGGGGCCACAAGACCAGGAAGACCATGAGCATGAAGGCGGTGAGCAAGCAACCCGAGCCCGAGCCGGAGCCCACCCGGGCCGAGCTCGAAGCCGAGTTCAGAGCTGATGATAAAGGTAAGTTTCGATTTCAGGATGAGTGACCAAAATTTTCCTAATCGCTCTTCGGAAGGGCCAGCTGCTATTGCAGTAGTTTCAATGCCTATTAATCCATATTTAGTCGATCCTCCTTGTCCAATCCACCCATAAAAAGGCAAGATCCTGGCGGCATCCTCATTTGCAGCATCCTCCTTGTCCAGTCTATTCATAAGCAAGAAGATCCAAGCGGCGTTACGGGGCCACAAGACCAGGAAGACCATGAGCCCGAGCCGAAAGCCACCCAGACCGAGCTCGAAGCCGAGCCCAGAGCTGATGATATTGGTAACTGCTATTAAATTAGAAGAGTTACGCAACTATCGCTATATTTGGTCACGGAATAGAGGTCTAAAATGCATTATCACATGCCTATCTGTGCTTTTTAAGACACGTTAACACACCAGCTGATTATTTTTTATGTTATTACCTACTGAAATTCGTACCTTCGTCCGTATGTCCGTATATATTAGTACCTAGAGGGGATCGAGATGAGGTGACTGCATGACAGCGACCATTAATTAATTCATTCCATAGAAGACTTACTTTTGTAGTACCTACAGTTAATTGGCAGGTATTACTAAATGTGCTAATAAAATTTAGACTTAATAGCTTTTACGCCCCAGCACTAACGACATGGCTAATATATAAGCTTAAGGTCGTTCAGTGAACTATGAATTAATTCTGGTTTTTCGCTGAAAGGGGAAATGGTCATGCGATTATTAAAAACGTTATAGCACCAGTATCAAGATATACTGTAATCTTCATACCTGTCCTTGTGTCAAAATATATAAATGTCCAGGGTGACATCGAAGACGTAATCAAATCATTGATTGTGCTTTAGAGGCCTCACCCACGGCGATACGGCGATGCCAGGCTTTTTGTAGCGATGCAGTAGCGATGCTATCGCGCGTTCTCATCGCTACAGTCGCAATGCTGTCGCGGCTGTGTACCTTCGCCCAGATTATGTATCGTTAACATAAAATAAAGAGTTACTTTGTGCTATCGCTATGATGTCGCAAGGTAAAAAAAATACTACTACATGACGTTTCAGTCAAGTTTCAGTCACGTTTCAGTCACGTTGCAAACGCAGTTCAGCATCGACACAGAAATGCGAAAGCGCCGCTTATGAACGCTACACTAGCAAGATGGACTCAGTCGAGATAACATTTTGTAACCAATGTTGTATTTGGTGCTGCTTTTACGTAAACGTAAACAGCCTAAGCGTGAGCGACGTAAGCAACGTAAAATATATTGGATGCACTGTCGCACGTTGCAAACGCGACTAAGTCGTTGGCCACACTGGAGCGACCGCGGGGCGCGGAGGCGACCTGCAGATCCGCAGGACGCGCGAACACGTACTATTCCCTCCGCCCGGTCGCGGCAACGCGGCAACCGCCGGACTCGCCAGTGTGGCCCCACCCATTCGTCTCAATATATTTGTTTTTCCCTCTCAACAAGGACGCAAGACGCTCCGCTCCAGTGTGGCCCACGACTTAAGGGATTGCCTCCTGGCGGGCTGATAGTCTATTGGGTTCTTAACGCGCTATAGTCGCGGATGCAGAAGCGCGTTTACAAAAGACACGACAGCAGCGCTACAAAAAGTCGCCATGGGTGAGGACTCATAACAGTGATTCAATTTTCCCTTTACCTAATCACCGTATCAGTAAATCGTGTTTACCGTTGCAAAAAAAAACATTTTGTTTCTTGTAACCACTATTGCTTGAAAATGCTTATCAATTAAAGAGTCGTAAAAACTTGATTTCTGATCACATATTCCATGTAAACCTGTACCTATACCTACTATTCATTCATAATCCCAAAAATACGACTGGCCTCAACAAAAGCTCAAATTAATGATTCTCATCGCATCGCATACGATGCTATATAATATTATGTATTTTGATAAACTCTCATTAAAAACGTAATGATAATGATGTTTTAAGCTTGGAATGAGGCCAAATTATTCCAAGTTCAATATTTTCAGCTGTCGGTACCTAAGTGATATTGAAGCCTTGTGTTCGCGCTTTGCAGAAAAACAAATAATTTTGTTGTATTCCAGACATCTCTTTTTTTCATATTTTAACCTTATTTCAAACTAGATAAAGCATACAATTGTACTCTAACTAGCTTCATTAGCAGTCTTCAATATTTCTTGTTGTCTTTCAATTAAGAGTAGAACCAGTTTAATATCATTGTTTTTCATTTAATTTCATGAAATCGGAACAAAAGGGGATATTCGGGTGCGGCTGCCTAATTGAAACATAAGACCTCGTGTTATTTTTGGAACATTATAAAGCAAACGATTTTTCATGGAAAATAATGAGCTAGTATTTAGGTTGTATCGACATTTGATACATTTATACATACTAACCGCGTCTGTGGTCTATTTGTTCACACCACCGATTTCAGACCCAGAGGTCCCAGGTTCGATTCCCAGTGGGGGTACATATTGTATTCGGTTTGGTCGGTGGTAGGACTTGTTCTTATATTCCGCCTGGCTAGCTACCACCATCTTATCTAAGTCTGACGCCATAACAATGATGTTTTCAGCTTTATTGTGTTCCGGCAGTTAGAGATAAGATAGCCAGTTCCTCAGTATTCCGGGAAGTGCGCTTCCACCTTCAGCCTTATCACCACTTAACATAAGATGTGATGAAGGCTTCTGCTCTACGTTAATAATACTCGTATCTATATCAATCAGCCGGCCTAGCATGAGCGGCTTTTATCACGCGATATGATATAGCACGTCATGCTGTCTTGCTTACTCCACTAAGGTGATGACGTGCTATATCATATCGCGTGATATAATGATGATCATGCTAGGCAGGCTAAACGAAATCGATAGGTAGGTATATTTATTTATTTATTGATCCACCAACGTTTATTACATTTGGGTTATGCTTATATAAAATATTATCTAAATATATACTGCTAAATGTATAAACAATTACAGGTGAATACCACGTGCATCCACTAAAAGAATTTAAAAACAGTTAGTAGGTATCCTAAAATGAACTATACTTATTCTAACATTAAATGTGACACAAGAAAAATATATATAGTAGGTAATTACGTAATATAACACTAAATAAAATTATACAACAACAAAAGTAAAAGAACCTATAAATTAATTTGGTTAAGATGTAGCAAAATGGTCTTGACGAATGTATTTAATGATGCCGAATGAATGTCAGTAATGTCGCTTATACCATTGTAAAGTTTACACAAACGGGGGACTGGTGAGTTTGACCCAAAAGTTGTTCTTCTAAGCGGTGGCGATAAAGGCGTGATAGTGGAGCGAGGGTATCTACGAGGAACTCTAAATTTGAATTCGCTGAGCCCCTCAATCAATAACACCTCTTAATAATTTGAAAAGAAACTTCAAATCGAGTATGTAGGAGTAGTATATAGGATTGACTTCATAAAATAGAAGTCCTAATGAAGTGAATGATTCTACTTACGACACATACAACGCTTAAACATTTTATTGTTCTAAGAAAACCGCTAATAAACATACTACATAGTTATAGAAGCTTGTAAGGTCACCTGTGTACAGATTGGTGTTCTGTTAACTGTACCTTCAGTGTGACTATTGTGTCACTGTAGGTGAGGACTTGAGTAGGGTTGACAGTACTGTGAAGGGTGTGACAATGAGGTAGGGCTGCCACTAAAGGTGTTTCTCCTTTTGTGTTGCTATTGACTATGGTGATAAATTTGGCCTTTTACTATAGAACGGATTGTTATAATAAGACATTTTGCATGAAGAAATAATTAGTACCGTAGAGACCTTAACAAACCCCCAACCCCCAACTTTGCCTCCAACAAAGGTTATTTTTTATGTTTACTTAAAAAGGTGTGCAACCAAAGGAGAACTTTTGATATTTTAACCGCCTGTGTGGCATAGTGGTACACACCACCGATATCGGACTCAGAGGTCCCGGATTCGATTCCCAATGGGGGTACATATTGTATTCGGTTTGGAATTCGGAATCGAACTTAGGACCTCTGGGTCTGATACCGGTGGTATGTACCACTAGACCTCAGAGGCGGTTAATAACGTACAAATCGACACCTCCTATGTATAATATCGTAACTGCACTATATGAACTTTACAGTACAGCAATTTTAAGATGAGTAAGTAGTTTTTTGATGCTCACTAAGTCAATTTTTTTCGTTTAAGAGCCAAAGTTGGCATGTAGATAGACATTTATGAACTTAATAATATTTATGAAAAGTTTATTTAATTTTTTCACCAGAATAGCTAAAAAGTCACTTACGATATTTTTCTTTGGGAAACAAATGTCGTAGTTTATTGTATGTAGTACTTACTATAATTTACGTTGAATTTCAAAAAACAAAAAATAATGTATGTTGTATTTACGACAATTTACATCGATGTAAATAGAATAATATGTATTGTAATTCATAGTTACCATAATTTTCTAGGGAATAATGTTGTCATGAAATATCGTAAATTATGGACTAGTGAAATAAAATTACAATCGTTACTATAAAAAATAATGTATTTTGAAATCAAACCAGTCCAAAGATACATCTCTCTCAAAAATGGTATTAGCAATTGTCTTTATTATTACAAAAATCAGAAAAACAACAAAAACACAAACATTGTAATAGCAAGTTTAAAGTCTATTTCATAAACTCCCAATATTTGATCAAATAAAAATAAAAAAGCAATCATCCCTTTTAAAAACATTTAAAATAAAATAATATTTTCTTGACTCGTTAATCAACATAAATAATCAAAACGTTCTAGCCTCCAATAAAAAATAAACAAAAAAGCCAACCTTACTTCAAACATTGGACTCTTTGAGATCGTTATTCATTATTATCTAAGTAATCAATTCCTAAATAAAATTAAAAGTAAACTCTAATTAGAATCGGAATCAGAAGTTGAATTTAAGTCGTTACTAATTTCAGGCAGGCTCTGGAAAAATTGGTGATGGGTATGGGGAATAATTTGCGATTTGCACATGTTATTCGAGTGTGTCAAACCATTCAATATATAAATCAATAAGCGATAAAAATACAGGTCGCCATCTAAGTAAAGTTTATTACTTCTACTGCGGGTGTAATGGTATTGTACAGGCTGAAGTACAGCTCACATAAAATCATGTGATCGCATACACTTTTAATAATATCCTCCGTTATCACTTTACGATGGTTAAGATGACGTCGTCGCATGTTGGCTTCTAGCAAGTTTATTGTTTCCAGGGATGTGTATATAAATTGTTCACTTACTGAAAAAGTATTGAGAAACATTTTCTTACACACAGTTAAATATTTTTTTGAATGTCTATGATCTGCCCTTGATAGCCTTTAAAATAAAGTAAAATTGCGTCTAGATTGTGTATCAGTAAACAACCTGCGTTTTTATTTGTTTTGTAACCAAATTTACAATAAAGGCCCATTGCTTTTCACGATTACCTAAACCCCAAAAAGTATTAAAAAATATTTGTTGAACATTTTAGTCTGCAGTTTGTATGACACACAGGACCCATAGATTTGCTGTTTCTTACAGTACCATCACGACTCTTATACTCCTTGCCCAAGTTTCTTAGAACTTTTCTTTTGCTGTCCTTCCATTCCGTAACATGTCGGAGTCTGATATTTCCGTTACCTTTCCTTCGTTTTCTAGAAACTTGTGGTGTTGCTTCTGAGTATGAAGAGAGAGGCGTACTGACTTGAGGGGTATATGCTAAATCGGTGATGTTGGAATCAACTGACTGTGGAGGTAAAATATGTTTTTCAACAAACCAGGGACAGAAAACAATCAAAATCTAGATGATTTTAGCTACAATCGGGAGATGGATGTTGTTTAGTATTTTCTTCAGCAAGAGAATGGTCAGCAAAACTTGAAATAAAAAAAATGTTAAGACTATTTTTAACTAACGTGCAAAAGAAACACGTAGGTAGTAAAACATTAGAATAATATTGTTTATCGGGATAATTACCATGTATTACTATATTGTTTTTTAGTTCCCGATGTTTCGATACTGTTGCAAGTACCGAAATATCGAGAATTCAAAAACAATTTATTAATACATGGTAAATATCCCGATAAACAATATCATTCTAATGTTAGTGACCATGACAGTTTAAAGTCATTTATGGTAGTAAAACATCTTGAGTTAACTAGCGTTTTTGACCGACTTCATTTAACGATAGAAATAAACAAGTACATGTTGATATTATTTTTACAATTAACAGATCATTATGGTTTGTTTCTTATTGTACTTACTTTGTTTGGTGATGGGTGAATTATTACGACTTTGACATATTATTTCCTCGGAATCAGATAACCAATCCATCATTTGATTTATCTCAGAAATATCTGCATCAGAAGGAAGCTGTGAATCTGTAAAAAATAACCACCTAATTCATTATTTAAGCTTTTTTCAAAAAGTAAACTGTTGTAAGTTATTTTTCATATCGAAGTAAAATATCGTAAGTATAGCATAAGATAGAATTACAAAATGTAACTCCGATGTGAAGTATAGTAAGTACAAAATACTATTACATTTTTATATAATTTTCCCTAGTAAAGTATCGTAAGTTTTACTTACGACAGTTCAAAAGTATCTAAATTCATAGTAGACTATAGTATGTTCTACTTAAGATATTTTACTGCGGGTATTGCGCGATAGTATAAGTAATAGGTTTTTTATATATATTTCTTATTTATATTAGTATTAAAACTTAATATTTACCTTCTTTCTGAATAGAATCATCAACCATAGGTACGTATGAACGCACACAATCATCGCGATTTGAATTATTAACGGCCACTACATTTTGCGAATCAGACACAACGTCTTTAATGACCGCATCAATCAGTCGTTTTGACCTAGATGACATACTTGAATATTAAAGCTGCCACTGCACATGAAATACATAAATAAATGCAATTGTTTTGAAAAATGACATAGAAAACAGCGCGCGTGCTCCACTCCCGCGTAATCTGTCGCAACTGCCAGTTACTACACGCTCGCCGCAGCTCGCGCTCTGCCCGCCCCCGCGTACAGTGTGGATACTGCACTATACGATACATTACTTCGATCGAAATGAACATACGATAAATTACAGTCTTGATATCTCCGGTAATATTGTAAATATAATTATTTTTTATACTTTGTATAACGTAGGGTGTTATTAAATGTTTAAAAATATATAAAAGTAATTTTCGCACATTTGTTGGTTACGATATTATACGTAGGAGGTGTCGAAATGTTCTTGTTTTTTTTATAGAAATTCAAATTCCTAATTATCTTAGTCCTTAGTCATATCTAGAAATGAATAAAGAATGCCACAAAATTTGAAGAAAATTGTTCACCTTTTCTGTTTTAAACATTTTTATTGTTTCTGTAAAAATTTACGTAAATAACTATTTTTATCTGCGCCTATAAACAGAACAGAACCTTGCACTTATAGTACATGGAAATCGTACCAAATAAGTGGTGTTGCCTTGCATTAAATGAGGTAGTTCTGATTTTTTTATATGTTAGTAGTGATGAGATAGTAATGACAAATCCAAGTTTTCCACCTCGAAAGCCCTCCGGATCATTGTTAAATATTTAAAAATCCAATAAATTTTTCGATGTTTTTCAGTTTTTGTAAATTTTTACCACCAAGGATCTGAGTCACGGCAAATGTTACAATGCACTCTTTAAAGTAGACTAAATTTGCAATAAAAAGAGAGTAATTGGGTTTTTGTAAGCCAAATAGTTTTTAAGATACGGCTATTTTAAAATTTGCAAAATTACAAAAAAGGAAGTATTACAGTTTTTTTATTTTTCGTCAACTTTGACCCCCTAGTAGTGGGTTTATGGCAAAAGTTTTTTATTAGTTATTAAAGTCCATTAAATTTCCAACAAAATGAGATTAATTATGTCGATTTACACCTGATAGTTCCTAAGACACAGCTGTTCAAAGTTATAGAGGTAGGTAAGTAAACAATTATGTAATAGAAGGCTTTGCAAAAGGTAGTAAGCCCTAAAGGAAGAAGGGTCTGGGAGACGTTCCCGTTCTACCCTGTTAATGACACGCAAACCTTAATCGCCTTGAAAGCATACCAAAGATGTAAGGTTGTACCAGCAGATGTGGTTGCAGGAAAGCAGAACTCAAATGTTAGGCTGTTTGCAGCTACTGCATTGGCCAATCATGTGAGAACATACCACACCTGATGTGTGATGACATTGATGAACCATTGATTGATAACCCACCATCAAAGGACGATTTTGACCTTCCTGAGTAGTTCGATGAAGAAATTATACCTCAGCAAGCTGCCCCCAAAAAATGTGCTGTGGATTCAGAGGACGTGCCTGGTCTATCAAAATTATACATACAATGTACATAATTGATCCCACCACCTCCCAGATCCACCTTCCTTTATGGCGTACTTCATTTTGCAAATCCTTCTATTACATAATTGTTTACTTACCTCAATAACTTTGAACAGCTGTCTCAGGAACTATCAAGTGTAATTTGATATTACTAATTGGTCTCATTTTATTGGAAATTTAATGGACTTTTATAACTAATAATTTAACTTTTGCCATAAACCCATTACTATGGGTCAAAATGTCGAAAACTAAAAAAACTGTAATACTTCCTTTTTTGCATTTTTGCAAACTTTTAAATTGCCCCATCTTAAAAACTATTTGACTTACAAGAACCAAATTATTCTCTTATTATTGCAAATTTAGTCTACTTTAAAGCGTGCATAGTAACTTTTGCCGTAACACAGGTCCTTGGTGGTAAAAATTGATAAAAACTGAAAAAAATCTGAAAATTTATTGGATTTTTAAATATTTAACCATGATCCGGAGGGCTTTCGAGGTGGAAAACTTGGATTTGTCATTACTATCTCATCACTACTAACATACAAAAAAATCAGAACTACCTCATTTAACGCAAGGCAAAATGTACGATTTCCATGGACTATTAGGCTCTGTCTTAAAGAGAAACTACTTGAAGCCAATTTAAAGGTATCCCCTTAAACTGGCATCGATTAGTTAGTAGTGATTAGTTTAGTACTAGCCAAAAGAACTCAAAATATACCAACATTTGCATTTCCTTATCTTGCAATAGATAAAAACAATGTGAATAAAAAGTCCAACGCTTCTAACATTTTTAATCTAACAAGCACACAGTTCAAATTGCCTCGCATTATTTTCGGCGCGCGACATTATCTGTATACATCTGTCTCGAGAGGGGTTACCCAGTAATAGGGGTTCTCAAACCCCCCTTTTAGCATAAATTTGTAAGTTGAACAACCTGCGGCAGGTACTATATCTATGTATGTAGGTATATAGGGTGTTAGGGGCACCGTTGCAAAAACTTTAACCATGGCTTCAGACCATCTTGCTGAACAACGTACAGCAAGAAATTTATGTCGGAAATGAAAAAAAAAATCAAAACAAATTCAAATTTAGCAACTAATCGGGACATTTTGTATGGAGAGTCAAAATATTTTTTTCATTTCCGACAAAAAATCTTGCTGTGCGTTGTTCAGCATGATGGCCTGAAGCCATGGTTAAAGTATTTGCAACGGAGGTGCCCCTAACACCCTGTATAATATAGATGACGTTCGGAAAAGGCATTAAAATCAGAAAGTAAGCATTATTATGTCAAATATTAAGTTTTTGTCATTTCCTGTTATTTTCACGTAGAGTCACTTCTTATCTTAAGAGTCTGTACCTCAGATCATATAAACCTAGTATAGTATTATATGATCTGAGGTCTGTACACATAATACGCTTTGAAACGCGCTCTTTGGTAACGCGCGTTTTTTTATTTTACACGCTTTTTATGTATAGTATTATATTATCTGTGCTTTTTATTAACTTGCCATGTTACTTACTGCCGCACTCCGAGACGTCAATTAAATTTAATTGGCATTAAGTTATTATTCTTACTTTATTCAATACTGAACATAAAAAAGAGATAGATAGAGATTTAATTATCAATTAAAGTTAATTGGCGTCTCTGATTGCGGCAGTTAGTTACTTACATAATAGTTTGTTAGTTAGTTAGTGGGGGACAAATCTTGCAAGCTTAATTTGACCCACTTTTTGTGGTGTCCGATGGAGCTGAAATTTTGTATAAGTACAGGTTTGGTTTAGATGACAATACAATTACAATATACAGTACAGTCAGCAAAAAACTTGTCATAAAAGTGAAATTTTTACAAAAAAACTTATTATCACTGGAGTCGGTGACGTATTTTAGTCTTGTGAGAACCCCGGGTCGTCATGATATTTGCATTATCGTGTGTGCACGAACACTGCAAGAAAAATCTAAAATCTTCCTAAAGTGACAGTTTGTGAAAGTGGCCATTCTTCGGAGATCACCAGCTTAAATCCCGTAAGTCCTTTAACCTTTTATTATCTTCGTTGTAAATCTTTAGGGGTGTCTTTACACATTTAAATCGGTCACCGACGCTTTAACCACGAGAAGGGATCAGACTGTATTTTTTTTATTTTTTTTTAAATGATTTTATTAATATCAGAAATACGACACAGGTATTTATTTACATTTTTTTTTTAATTTTTGGAAATATAGCTCATCAAACGTCCTTATTAGACAAGGACAGCGCTAGACACAGATGACGTCAGATGTGCTTAGCGCCATACTCCCGCTAGATAAAATTTCGTTTTAGAAAGAGATAGCTAGAGACACAGTTTTTCATTACTTGCTTACTATTAAACTTTTTGAATATTTTTTTTTACTTTTGTTATTCTTTAATGTTATATTTTTGAATATTACTATTAAATATTTACATATCAATAATAGTCCGATAAAGGAGCCCGTGGCGCAGTGGATAGCGCGCTTGGCCTGCGATCGTTGAGGTTAAGCAACGTTCGCAATGGTCGGTCACGGGATGGGTGACCAAAAACTTTTCATCTCGAGCTCCTCCGTGCTTCGGAAGGCACGCTAAGCCATTGGTCCCGGCTGCACTTGCAGTCGTTAATACCCACCAATCCGCACTGGGCCCGCGTGGTGGGTCATGGCTCATTCTCCTTATTCATCCATATGGAAGGCCAGTGCCCCAGCAGTGGGGACATTAAATGGCTGATGATGATGATGATGAATAGTCCGATCCCTTAGTGCAAAATCTAAACAAATAATTTTCTAAAAATATACCTATTCTCTTTATTGCACCTCGAAAAGGATATTGCACAATGACATACTCTTTATCCGTCGGTTAAAATAAGCTTTAAACTTGCGAGCATAAGCTTCTAAGAAAATCTTTACTGAAACCTCACATTCATTTAAGCACATCCACATGTTTCCCCTATCTTCTATCTATCCCTTCTCAAAGGTAACCTACATCACGCTGATCCCTTTAATACTGTGTGAAAGGGAATAAAGCCTTATGCTACGTGTGTCAGGGCTTATATTTGTCTGATAGAAATTTTATTTATAGCCACTATTGCTAATATTGGAAGTACATATTTGAAGGATTATATTTATTTTTAAAGTGACACGTTGTAAGTAAAGGCTCAGTGTATCTTCCTCACATAAAGTCACACTATTTTTACCTTCTGGTAGATTTTCATTGATCCTGGCGCTAATTTTTTTCGATCTTTCGGCTATCTGTTCTAGGAACAATAAGCCACTTCTTTAGCCGAAAAATTCTGCACAATGTTATCTATGAGAGCGTATAATGCTGAAAAGATTTTTTTTCATAAGTTTATGATAACTGTTTAAAATTTTATTTTCAGCTAAATCTCTATACTTATGTCTTATTGTGGAAATCTTTTGACGAGATTGGGGATGTTATGCTGAAGTCCACTTCTTCCACTCAGAGCCTGGCGCTAGTGTCGCTGATATTTTTTATCCACTAACGGGTTATCGCTTAGCCTTTACCTCACCGAATGTTATATGAAGGTAAGTTTGAAGATGGAAGCGCACTACTCCCGGAATCCTCAATACTGAGGAACTGGCTAACTGCTAACTGCTGCTAACTAAAACATCGTTGTTATAGCGTCAGATTTATATAAGATGGTGGTTAATAGCCTGGTGGACTAAGAACAAGTCCTACCACAAACCAAACCAAATACAGAATGAACCCCCACTGGGAATCGAACCCGGAACCTATGGGTCTTTAACCGGTGGTGTGAACCACTAGACCACAGAGGCGGTTACAAACAGCTTTCGTGTTTTTGGTATTTCTAGTGGCTGATATTTACCCGTTTGGACTAACGTTTGTAGCGCGTTGGTAATTAGTTAATTACCACAGAACCTCAGTAAAAAGTGGGCTAAGAAATTCAACAATAAGTATTTTTTTAATGTGACTGGTTGTCTAACGGCCAGAATTAATAACCTATCCTATCCACAGATAGGGATAGGTGCAATCCAGATTAGTTGCTAGGCAACACCTAGAAACACCCTGGCAACTGTCGTTAAATCTATGTTAATACCTATCAAGCGTTGCATAGCAACTAACTGGATCGCAGCTATTCCTATCTGTGAATAGGTATTAATTCTGACCGTAAGAGAATAGCGTTTTTAAGCAGACCATTAGATTCCACATCTTCATTTTGTTTTACATATAAAAGTATATTCAACTTACTAAACCTGAGATCAAAACTGATAAATCTACATCCCCGCGTGGTTTTACTCGCATGGTAGGAACCTGGTTCCCGTGGGAATATTGTAATAAAATACTGCCATGACACTCAGGAATAATGTAGCTTACAGTGCCACAATCTTTTCTGTTCCGGTGGCCAAAATGTGAATCTTACGTGTTTTTTTTAATGTCATTTCGCTGTCAAGTTGATATCCATAGTACTTATAAATTCCTTGATCCAACCATAGCTTGGCTGAAGGTCTTAAAACTCAGGGCCGGTTAAATTGCTACAAAAAAAGAAACAAGTAAATAGCGCCCACAAAGTACCTTTGTATATACGGAAAATAGCGCCGCTGTCACCGGAACCGAAAAGATTGTGCCACTGTAGATTTTTTTTAAATCGGTCCAGAAGTTTTTGACTTTATCCATTAAACAAACAAAAAATCTAATATAATATCCTCTTTACAATATAACCCCCTGTAGACACTGCTGGGTGCTCGGCGAGCGTTTGGTGAGCGTACGGGGATCTCCCCGCCTCAATGGTCTGCTTATTTTGTAGGAGAATCTGTGGTTCCACTAATTGCCCACTAGAGTAGCATTTGTGCTACTCTAGACCATAATCTAGCCTTTTGTCAAAGGAGATGGTCAGTTTCTGTATGGGCGTCGGCATAGTTGTCAAACTTAATTTACACCGATGATTTTTGGTGTATTATGTTTGTTAATATTGGCACATTTTATCACTATACTTAGAAAACTCTAAGAACTTGGGAGTACAATGTTAATTGACGTTTAAGTTTTATTAAACCTTTTGTCAGAACGCTGGCAACTAGTGTTTAGACTATGGTTTTGCTCTTAAAAAACGTAAGGCGCTTTAAAATGACGAACAGTAGTGAATTATTATGGTAAACTGAAGTCATGAGGCATGTAATGACGACTTGAATTAAGGATTTTATCTATATGTAAATGTACTTACATTTATTTGAGGGTAATAGTGTCAAAAATGTTAGTACTAATAACGAAGCTTATTTGAAACGTAATGTTTTTCATATAAATAAATAAATAAATAGTTTCTTACATTCACACCAATTATCTAAGCCCATGTTAATTTCATTAAGAAACTGTATCATGAAAACTTCATAACGGATAAATATTTACTTAAATACTTTTTGTTTGTAAATACATACATATTATACATAGTTAACACCCAGACCAAGACAAATAATGACCAAAAGTAATTGAATAAAACCGCGAATGTGACTTACACATGCCAATACTAGCTTAAAACGAAAAAAAATAGACATGTTCATGCACACAAATATTTGTCTTGTTCGGGAATCGAACCCGAGACTATGAATATGTACCTACACTAAAAATAATACAAACAAATATAGGGTTAGCAGTACATTAAGTGTACGTACGTAATCTGTGCCAGGGTGCCCGCTCTGGTTGAGGGTCGGGCGGGGCGGGGCGGGCAGCGTTCATGAGTAGCGGCCGCCCCGGAGCGTTGGCAACTTCAATCATGAAGGTCTTCGGCAACCACGAGCTGAACGCTGACCGCCCGCCCCGCTTAACGCTCTGCACTGTGACAGTACACTTAGTGTACGGCCAGAGTGCCCGCTCAACCAGAGGGTCGGGCGGGGCGGAGCGGGCAGCGTTCATGTTAAATAAATGCTAACGCATAGTGGTGTCCTGAGTAGCGGCCGGAGCGTCGGCAACCAAATGATAAACGCTGCCCGCCGCGCGCCGCCCGACGCTCAACCAGAGCGGGCAGTCTGGCCGTACACTTAGGGGTAGCAGGATATAGGTAAGAAAGAACAACGCAAATAAAACAAGACTGAATAAATACTTGTTGTTTAATGAATGCTTGTTTTAAGAGACAATAAATAAAAAGATTTATTACTTAAATCTTAAGAAAATGCATAGCTACATAATTATTCAATATATTGAGAGATTGAGATAAATCAACCAGCTTGGATAAAACAGAACATTTTTATTGCACTTAGACACTTAGCTGGAAAGTGTATTTTAAAGCATTATTGTGTAGGTATGAGTAGTTGCTTAGACATGAGAAACAAATACAAGCATAGTATATTTATTATTTTACAATTGTGAATGCCGTTTCTAACAAAGATTAGCCTTTGTTAGAATACTTTAATATTCTTAAATATTGTTAATAATATGTAGTCTTAAAATCCTGCTGGAAGGAGGTTGAATAGTTTTGGTGTCTTGCCCGACCAAGATACCAGATTATTGTCATATCATGACAAAAACAACAAACAGTCCTGTTCCCTACAAGACAGAAGGGCTATCATATTCAGTGTCAAGTAAAACATGTACTTATAGTAAACTCTCTGGGAAACATGACAAGACTTAAATATCCTCCAATAGGATTATTTCCACCAATTCATGGAGTACTCCGTACCGGACGCATTTCAACAACATATTACATACCAGTATGAACATGCTTGTTTCACCTGATATGAATCAAATGTAACATTCTGTTTCTGCATTATTGAAATATACAGCAAATAGATGTGATTGAAGCTCTCTTATAATTGGGTAATGATGTAGTATTCCTTTCCCTTCAAAGTGGCCCACTTTGAACATGCGGTAATTGTGGTGGCTGTGATGGCTCTGGTGGGCTAACAACTTGAATATTAGAAGCTGCGGCATTGTTGTCCAATACCAATTCTGGAATGTCTCGTGATGAGTCATGCACAGCATGTCTGTTTGAGTGAATCCGTTTTGCAGGCTGAAAACAAACCCAGATGAAACCTTATGTTTTAACAGTTTTAGCAACAAGGGTATTTTTTTATAATATCTGTTTATGTTTTCAAGTTTAATGTAAGTATGTTTAATGATATTGTATACCTAATGATTAATGAGTAGTAGGTACTTTGTAACAACATGCCTATTGCCTACTTTAGGCAGGTCTAATTAAAGATGGAAAATAATTGACACACTTACAATCATATTATACATTTTTTATTTAAGTACTTATTACTTATTCTTTTTTTGTTTTTTAAGATACTACAACTAGCTAGGTGGTCATAATGAAAAACAAAATGCTTACCACATAAGTAATTAGTATTCTGTGATAATAGGACAGCCAGCAATACACTTCATACTGATATTATGGCGTCTTAGTCTTCTCACAGATTTCCCAAAAGCAAACCATGTTACGCCCAAGTACTTAGTCTCTCATGTTCACCAGCTTCGGTATTTAATAAAAGGTAGCATGAATGGCAAATAAATGCATCCAGCCAGAGGCAACTGAAACTAAGATGCACTATAAAAATAAAGCAGTTTTTTTTTACTCCAACTTCATACCTGGGTTTGATTGAACATTGGTTATCCAACTCAACGCGAAAGTCTTGTTTAACAATATAGTTAATCCAGGGTCAAAAATAAGCGCAAAATCACAACGCAACGTGAAATACAAAATTAGAAATATTAGAATCTTCCAATTGACAAATTCAAATTCTTCAATTAGTGATGTGTCATGTGTCAACTCGACTCGAGAAGGTTACTTTAACTCGAGTTGGGCTTTGGGCCTAAGAGCCAACGCGCTCTTGTGATTTTTAATCGGGCGATAGTTTAGTCGGAATCGCAAGACGATCGTGATCAAACTGTCGGCCGATAGTTTGGTTTTGAGAGCCTGCGCGCACTTGTGATTTTTAGTCGACGGATTGTTGGTCGATCGATAGTTTAGTTGAATCCGGGCGTGCGCTCACCTAGTATTTCATGCACAGGCCGATAGTTGTGCGATAGTTTTTCGATAGATAGTTGTACAACTATTGTTATTATACTATATGCCAGTCATTTTCGATAGTTCGATACTGAATGCACAGTCTACCGATAGTTGGGCGATAGTTTAGTTGAATGCAGTGGGCGCGTTCACATAGTCCTTCATGCACATTACTACCCCGCCGATAGTTGTGCGATAGTTCGAGCGTACAACTATCGGCCAGTCATTGTCGATAGTTTGATCGGTCGATTGTTTAATCGTCAGTGCGCGCACTGCCATATAACTTTATACTGAATCTGAGAACGACCAAACTATCGCCCGATTAAAAATCACAAGTGCGTGTTCGCTCTAACTCGAGTTAACTCGAGTTGAATTCGATTAAACTCTAATTTAGATAGGGGCGCGAAAAATTAACGAATCAAACGATTACGAGATTACGGTGCTCTCATTTTTTGTTGCAAAATCGCTCGTATTAAAACCAAACTAAGATGGCGCGGGGCGTTGGCTTTAAATCAAATCGTCTTAGAGTAAGAATCATCTAAAATTGGTAAACACAAAACAAAGACATCGAGTTACATGAATTTTAACTCGAGTTAGCTCGAGTCGCGTTTATACCGAGTTGGCCCATCACTATCTTCAATGATGACAACATGACTTATGTTGTTCTCTATGGTCCATAATGGCAAATTCACGTTGCATTACTTATTATTTTGAAATAAAAACTCCCAAGTTCAGAGAGCTTCAAAACTACGTAATAATTCATATTTCTATTTATATTACTTAATTATATTTACTATGTTTGTGTAAATTGAATGTACTTTTTTGACCATGTCCTTTCATCAGTTTAGCCATTTCGCCGTGATTAAGTAACAAACATCCAAAGTTTCGCATTTAAAATATAGTAAGATTTTGGTATGCTAGGTGTATCTTCATAAATTCCGAAATAGTTGAAATATAACAATATAAAAAAATATTTATTTATCACCTATGTATTTATAGCAAAAAATACTACACTACGAAATCTCGAGAGTGAAAATCGCCGTGTTCATACGAGTGTATGAATATTCAGTGACGCGTAAATATCCACTTTGCGTGAATAATGTATCGTACATTATTATTAACTGTGTCATCATTTGTTTGGTTATTCCATTTTAAATTGGTTTTTGAAACAGTTTAATTTACTGGCAACAATGTCCATAATTTAAATATTACTCAGCATTAAATGAAACTGTTAATTGGAGATAATTTAATTTAAGGATTAATTATAATTATACTATAATTATAGTATCAAAACGAAACTATCTAAAAAAAACAAAGTGTTACACATAATACATAAATAGGTACATACGTGTTAACCAATAATATTAAATTAATTAATAAAAAGTAATAATAAAATAATGTATTAAGCTTTTCATACGACAACTAGTTTGCAAGGTATTCATTCCTTTTTACACGCATAATAATAGGCTATCACCCACTTGCAGGAAGCTCCATTAACGTTAATGCTTCATTAAGTCTATTGCTGTCACTTTTCGTTGTCAAGAAATAAAAAGTGACAGCAATAGATTTAATGAAGCATTAACTTTAATGGAGCTTCCTGCAATTGGGTGTATATTAGATAAAAAAAAACATTTAAATCATAAAGCAGCGTTAAATCTATTTAATCTTAAAAACAAAACTCAAACATGAGCACTAACTTTGTCACGGTAAAGACATAGAAAGTACCAGAAAATTTCGTGACTCATTGTATGTAAGTCCAAAAATACAAGCTTTCGACAGCCCTCAATCCAACACTGTATCTCAACACGTTTCGTAATAATCCACATATTTCGTAGGCCCACTGGTTTCTCAAGAGGTCGGCCGGCGAGGCGACCCATCTGTTTGCAGACCACTCGAAACCTTGATAAGTCTGAAGAATCTCTTCAAATATGAAACGAGATGAGACGCCTTTGTGCCGAGTCTAATTTCTTATATTATATGTATAATACTTGGAGAAGCTTGAGCTAAGAGGCTCGTAGTATAAGGTATTGAGATTTGAATGAGTAAAAAAGCTAATTTGAAAAACTAAACCGTTTTCAAAAAGTACCTGTTTACTGAATAGGTAAAAATAATATCTTTGAAGTACTTACCTTTTTGAGGTCGATGCCTTTTTCATCAGGCATGTTTCTGGATGGCACCTTTAAATTTTTAATTAAATTAAATTAAATTAAAAAGTTTAATTACCTTTTTTATTTCTTATTTATTATTTTTGTGTGTACAGTAAGATACCGATATCTCAAAAACTACAGAACCGATTTAGATTAAATTTTGACTGTTTCCTAAGTTAAAATATACCTGAATTAAATCCAAATTAATCATCTCGATGTGACATTTAGTTTTTGAGAAGCTCGTGGACATACAAACATACATACGCTTACGAAATTTAGCACACGTGCTTTGGAAGCCTAAATAGAACGCTATACTTACTCAAATATTATCCAATTCCAACTATATCACATACATACAGGTCTAACTGATAACGTCCTTCTTTTTAACCGACTTCTAAATCAAAAAGGAGGAGGTTCTCTATTCGTCTGTATGTATGTTTTGTCTTTTTTTTTTTTACCGACTTCTAAATCAAAAAGGAGGAGGTTCTCTATTCGTCTGTATGTATGTTTTTTTTTTTTGTGTATGTCCACCGATTACTCGAAGACGGCTGAACCGATTGAAATGGTTCAAACGTTATTACATCAGGTTGGTTTCCAAGCTGGTCCCATTTTTTACCGACTTCTAAATCAAAAAGGAGGAGGTTCTCTATTCGTCTGTATGTATGTTTTTTTTTTTTGTGTATGTCCACCGATTACTCGAAGACGGCTGAACCGATTGAAATGGTTCAAACGTTATTACATCAGGTTGGTTTCCAAGTTGGTCCCATTTTTTGAAATTTTGAAATCGGTTCAGTAGTTTTCAGGAAATCTTGAAAATACTGTCGTTTTTGTTACCACTTTATGTGAATTTAATACGTATCTTTAGGCATAACTCCTTTGTTTATAAACCGATTTAGATGATTCTTGTTATGTTAAAAAGGGGATACCTCAAGGTATTTTAACCGACTTCGAAAAAGGAGGTTTTTTAGTTTGATCACATACCTATTTACCAGAAAACACGTAAATTGCCTGCACGATGCACTAAAAAGAGTGAAATAAAAAGGGTTTTAACAAAAACAACAAAAAATTGTACATGTTTCACGCCCGACTTCAAAGTACTTACGTTATTTATTTGGTGAGGAATTATTTCTTACTTTTTTGATGTGGTTTTTTTGAAGGCGGTTTTATTTTTTTATAAAAATATTTTTTTTGAAGTCGGTTAAAATACTCCTACATTAGAGTTTTTGCTTTTAAGTTAGTTATTTTTAGACGACCTCATACTATATGTACGTTAGTAATATTAAAGTATTCTTTGCTATAGGCATAGTAATCTATAGGTACCATAAGTAAACAAATGATCGTATTTTACACCATTTTATAATCGACGTAATCGACGTCTGTGAGAAAAGCAATGCAAGTATGTGAATGGAATTCACACATTTTACGACTATTTATTATTACTAGCCCGCGGCTTCGCTCGTCTGAAATACACGACGTTAACCCGGGGGAATGTGATATTTTTCCGGGATAAAAAGTAGCTTATGTCACTCTACTAAGTAGAGTTCCTAAGTAACTGAAAATTGTTCACCGCTATGATCATTAGTTCGCCTATACTTAACTGTATTTATCATAACCCATTGTGTAATTGTGATGGAAACTGACCTTAGTCATACCATGTTAAGGTCATTTTTCAATTTGACGACTCTGTATGAAATAAGACAGGGTGAAAAAAACAACCCTTGGAGTTTCTTGCCGGTTCTTCTCCAAGGCCTCCCGCTGTAGGGTTTGCGAACCGATGGCGTAGCTTCTATGACGTTCACAAGTATTGTAAATAACAATCTAAATTGAAAAAACAAATTTGAATCTTGAATCTTGAATCTACAGTTCCCAAGCTATCTCCATACCAAAAATCACGTCAATCCGTTGTTCCGTTGTTCCGTGTGGGGCTGAATGACAGACAAACGGAAATTATTTATATTATATTTACTTATATTATTTAAATCCATGGAACTCCCTCCCTGCGTCTGTATTCCCGAGTACTTATAACCCGACCACCTTCAAAGCAAGAGTGAATATGCACCTTCTGGGTGAGCTCGCTCCATCGTAGATCCTGTTCTAGCCCATGGGCTTGATTGAGATCAAGAGCAAACCCATTAAAAGTAAAAAAAAAAAAACAAACAAACACACTTTCATATGTTTAATATTAGCAGGGGGTGTCACTCCGCAGTTTAGGTACGTTCGGCCGGCGCGCCTGCCGGGCAGGCGTATGGCAGAAAGATGCCGCTCGGCTCGTACGCTCCACGTTCGCGCGTAGAACGATCGATCATTTCTGTGATTTTTGTGCACCGAACAATGACTACTAAACGTTCTTATAGTCCGTATATAAGATACTGTTGTGTTAACGGGTGTCTAAATAACAACAAAACAAACAACAAAACCGAACTCGCAAGTCGCTCGCAACCCTAACCAGCGAGCGAGCTGTTTGAGACATTCATAGAAATAGAAACGCTCGCGCGTAGATATTGGGTACAGTTTTGCTTGCATGCGCAAACTCTAGGTTATTATAACAATAGGCAAGCGATGACAAAGCAACCGGACTTGGACTTTATTTCCACGCAGAAAGATTTATTTTTATTTGAATGAGCTTGCAGAGTGAGTCTTCTGTGCCTTAGCACTATTATTTATTCTGTGATATTAGTATATATACATTTTAATGCACTTGAAATAAATTGACAAAGAAAACCTGTTGTAATAAGTGCACAAAGGTGGTTTTATTCAGTACATAAAATCTACTTCTTTTTCTATTCCATTTAGAAGCCACATGAGACTGCTAGTCGTCTTATATCCGAAACCTCTCTAACTCCAAATCCCTTGGAACATATCGTAGCCAATACAAAAACTCATATATCTCTCCGTTTTCTAATAAAACGAACGTTATACAGGAATCGGGTCCCTTTTCATTATGTATCAGGTTTGCATTTCCCATGCATAATATAGCCCGAAGGATCAAAAAGCTGGGTAGCACGGCTAAATAATAAATGGCTAGGTTTTCGCGTTTTGGGACTTGACTATTTGAGAGAGTTTATTCAGTTTTGTTTGGACAATTTCTCCAACATACCGATAAAACCACAGAACATGGAAAGTAAGAGAAAAAAATCTTTCCGTGTTCTGTGGATAAAACTTTTTTACTACTTACTTGTATCTCCTAGAAACGTATAAGTAGACTGGAAAAAATTAAATTAAAAATTTTAAGCAATATCCGACACAAAAAAACTCCAAAAAGTAAAGAAATAAAATTTCTCTCTCGGTCGGGGACCCCAACATCTAACATACCCTTATAACAATCCTCTTTTTGTGGTCCCCCGACCGTGAGACAAATTTTATTTCCCTAACATGCTTTATAAACAGCTCTAATTACGTACTTTCGCAATCGGAAAGATTCCCCTATTACCAGTACTCAAGATTGATGAGCTGTCGACTGTATATTATGTCACAGCTTATATAACATATTATGTGAAGACCCGTGTGAGGAATACATGTATTAATTAATTCTTCCCTCTCTTGTTTGCCCTAATAAGAGCGATTATAGGTTACATCATAGCTCAGTGATATATGCTTTTCAATGCACTACCTAATACTTATATCTGCTTCTTCGTCGTGTCAATGGCAAGCTTATCAAATGACGTCCGCAGCCAACATCTATATAAAAAAAAGTTTCACCAAAACCCGTTAAGTAGTTGTGTCTCGGACTCGCGAGATAAAATGTGACTTTCACGGCCGGCTCTGAGACGCGTTTCATGCTGAGTCAATGTCTCTGACTCGCGAGATATAATGTGACGTTCAAGAACGGCTGTGAGACGCGTTTCACGCTGAGTGAATGTCTCCGACTCGCGAGATAAGATCTGACGTTCGCGATCGGCTGTGAGACGCGTATCAACTATCACGCTGAGTAAGTGTCTCAGACTGGCGAGATATAGTGACGCTCACGGTCTCAGAGTGAATGTCTCAGTTTCGCGAGATGTAACATGACGCTGACGATCAGAAGTAAGTCGCGCTTCACGCTGCATTAACGTCTCTGAGGCACGAGAAGAAGCGATGCGTTCCCGATCAGCAGCTAATCTGTTTTCTCTTTGCATATCTGTTTCCAAAAACAAAGGTTCAGAGTAACGATCTCGTCTTGCTTCTAAGCGTGTCTCATGTTCTTCCTCAGTTTCTTGAGTGAGATCTATCTCGTCTTTTTCGTTTGGAGTCTCTTGAATACTGAGAAAGACTTGTTTTTTTTTTCGTCTAGGTATTTTAGTGAATGTCGCAACAACCAAATTTAACAAAAGCAAAACAATGCAAAACCCAGTTAATGTTAACCAAATCTCTAAAGAAAAAAATCTTTCCGTGTTCTGTGGCTCTAAAATATACGGACAATTTGATGGCTGCTCCCCTGCGTTACCGGGAAGGCTACCGTGCCAAATTTGACGTATACGTAAACGATGACAATAACATAAGCCCGAAGGCATTTATATAGATAGTATTAAAAAGGGAGTTTTAGCCAGTACCTACTTAAACTGTTTCCGCCTTCACCACGTGGAGGTACTCCCAACTTATGTTATTTACGAATTTTTGTTTTTCAATCAATTGTGCTCCAATCAATTCTTAAGAAATTATTTTATTTGAATGCTTAAGATATTATAAGAAGTTTGTAAAAAGTAACAGTTGTGATATCACGCTGTGTAATACGTAAACAGATAGTGCTCTTTTGCTGAACAACCTTCCTTAAGGCGCCACATTCGTATATCTTAAGCTTTATCTGGAATCTTGGGAGAAATCAGATGTACCAGACTTTAGATTATTGTATGCCAATAAAAAATACCTGTCATGCTGAACAACTTCTCTTAAGACGCTTTATTTGTACCTCTTATAGTTTAGCTGGGCTGCTAGGGTTCCACATCAGGTGTGCCAGACCTTCGATATTTTTACGTCAATAGAAAATGTTCATCAAGTTAAACAACTTTTCTTAAGACGCTATGTTTGTATCTCTTATAGTTTAACCTGGCTGCTAGGGTTCCACATCATGTGTGCCAGACCTTCGATATTTTTACGTCAATGGAAAATGTTCATCAAGTTGAACAACTTTTCTTAAGACGCTATGTTTGTATCTCATATAGTTTAACCTGGCTGCTAGGGTTCCACATCAGGTGTACCAGACCTTCAAACTTTGTACGTCAATAGAAAATGCTTATCACGTTTAACAATTTATCTTAAGACGGTATTTTTATATCTCTCATATTTTGGCTGAACTGCTATGGTTCCACATCAGGTATACTGATCTTCAAAATAAATTATAGCCTATATGTTGGCGAGGACTAATAGCTATATAACAAAAAAAAAACATCAAAATCCGTTCAGTAGTTTTTGCGTGAAACGCGGACAACAGACAGACAGACAGACAAAAAATTCAAAAACCATATTTTTGGTATCTGTTTCGTTTAAGAAGGCCCCTGGACATATTTTTGTATATTTCTTTTCATTGTACAGAATCGGCTCGTTTTCAGTTTTATTATAAGTATAGATAGAGAAAAGTAGCATCGTATTTCCATCTATACGCGAATTAAAAACTTTTGTGAAAAGTATTTTTATACGTAGGGATAGTCAGCGTCATAGATACGGTGCCATCCAAAGTGGTCAAATTGTTCAGTACACCACACAATTAAGTACTTTATGGTGTACCGAAATATTTGATCACTTTGGATGGCACCGTATCTATGACGCTGACTGTACAGTCGAAACAATTTAATCGTGGCCCATCATGAGGCTGCTTTCTAATAGATATTAAAATTAATTACGGTCTAAATTCTAAGTTGTTGTATTACAGTAACACTCACCTTTATTAAAAAAAAACTGTATTTATGTTTTTCTTGACAGTTGAGCTCAGTTGACTTTTTCTTTTCTCGGTGAATTAACCCTACCAAATAAAATAGACAACGCCTTAGCTTTTGTCTCCTTTTAACTCAAGAAGGAATCAATGAGAAGTTTCAACCAAAAAAATATCCAGTGACCTACTTTACCTCGCCAGTTTTAAAATCCATAAACAATTTAATTTTAACGCTTTAAAACAAATTATTTGCAAAATGGGAAATGATTACCTACAATTAAATTGTTTCTAGCTTTAGCTAAAACGATCCAAAAGCAAAGATTTTTTCCAGAAACAATAAAGTTTCAGTTTTGAAATATCGTTCAAAACGAACACTTTAGGTAGATTTACCTTCGATCCCAGTTCCAGTAGTTCTGGAACTAGCTACATGGAACTACTGGGAATGAAATTAAATTTTTAATTTTTTATTAGTAATTAATTAATTTATGTACTTACTTACGGATGGATATGGATTATTTATAAGTAATTGCTACGCCCTTGCAGGGTCATGTTTGTGTCTATATGTATTGTAACATCTTTATAACAACATGATGCAATAAAGAACTTTGAACTTTGAACTTTGAACTTTAAGGAAATTGCACACAGTATCTTAATATTCCAAACATCCGCTTCCATTAGTATGAAAAGAATTTTGCTACTAAAGAAACACCAAAAGGCTCGTTATAATCTGTTTAAATTAGCAAAAGCTCACAAAGGAATCGGAAGATAAATATTAAACTGCCTCCCTGAAGTTGTTGCTCTTGCACAGCTGTTGTAAAAGTATTACACCGCTTACATTCCCATTCGACCCAGACTCATTATTTTCGAAGAGGCGTTTTTAGGGTTCCGTACCCAAAGGGTAACTATAAGGGTTCCTTGTTGACTACAGAACCCTAAAAACGGTACCATATTACTGAGACTCTGCTATCCGTCTTTCTGTCTGTCTGTCACCGGGCTGTATCGCATGGTCGTGATAGCTAGAGAGTTGAAATTTTCACAAATGATGTATTTCTGTTGCCGCAAATACCAAAAACAGAATAAAATCAATATTTAAGGGAGGCTCGGAACACAACTAACGTGATTTTTTGACGTATTTTGCTCGATATTAATTACGACAACAGGTAGGCGCTTGAATTATTCACAGCATATGTTGTTGTATACTTAAATAACTATAAAACTACTTTAAAAATAAATAATTAAATTAAAATAAAATAAATTAAGGGGGGCTCCCATACAACAAACGTGTTTTTTTATAGTACGGAGCCCTTCGTGCGTGAGTCCGACTCGCACTTGGGCTGTTTTTATAGTTGAGGTCCCCGTGGCGCAGTGGTTAGCGTACTCGGCCTGCGATCGTTAAAGTTAAGCAACTTTCGCAATGGTCGGTCACGGGATGGGTGACCAAAAATATAGTATCTCGAGCTCAGGCGCAGCCGCAGGCGAGGGCGTAAATCAGCCGAGTGTCTAGTGAGTAAGTTGCTCACGAGTTTCATACGCACTTTTTCAACACACTTGCGAGGAAAAACAAACATTAATTGCGCATACATATTGTATTAACCTAATATTAGCTAAGGGAAAAAGCGCGCAAGTTTTTTTTTCACGCGCCAAATGTAAGGTGATTGGTTACATACAGCCATACAGCCTACTTCAAAATAATTATAATAATAGTGATAAAATTCAAATGTTTTATAAAAAAATATTGTGAATTATAAATAATTTGATAATATTATACTTAATTATGTTTTTTGGCTTAATTAGGGACACATTTATTTATTCTAAAAACGTAAATGGATTTTCAGCCGTATAAAACCTCTTTATTGTTACAAAAAAAGAACTGTATCTATTACCCGGTGAAATCGAAAATGCTCTGGTGACTCGCATATAACTTGCAGTTAGGTACTAACTTAACTTTGTAGGGATACTGTATTACCCGGTTAAATTGAAAAGTCTCTGTTTACTCGCATATAATTTGCAGTTAGGTACTTACTTAACTTTGTAGGGATAATTCTATTACGCAACTAGTACTATAATATTATTATGTACGCGTGTGGATTAGTTCAGTTTATGGCCCTAAGATCGATGTAATAAGGCTCACTTTATGAGCAAGTGTGTTGAAAAAGAAATAAGTTACAACCTTCGATCAACAACAACACCTAGTTCATACAACCCATAACTGAAAATATTTACCACCCTCTCTTCCTCAGATCATATAATACTATCTTCATTATGAAAAATAACGTCGCAACTACACAAATATTAGGGCAAGTAAAAAGACGACGGATGAAATATTATTATTTCAAGTGTACAATAAACATAATATTTGCATGTTAAATAAAAGGAAAGTTTTATCGTATATCGTACATTCGCGTTATGAAAATGTTTACCACCATATCATTAAATATGATTTACAACATTTTATGTGTAAGTACTTACCTACACTACAACAAACAATAATTTCTTATTACATCGAGTTTCGTCATTAATCAAAGTCCTTCAATGTTTGTATTTTCATAAGCATTCATTAATATTAAGTATTATGTTTAGGAACTAACATAAATATTATGAATTTAACACTTACTTACTTAGTAAACGGTCTATTTACTGCGTTCATCAATTCATCATCATTGTTAGCAATATTTAATATCTCCACTGCTGCGGCGCACGACTTCCTTATGGATGGATTTGGAGAACGGGCCATGACCGACCATGCGGGCCCAATGCGGATTGGTGGGTTTCAACGACTGCAAACGCAGCCGGGACCAACACGTAGCACGGAAAAGCTCGAGATAATGTATTTTTGTCAACGATCCCGTGGAAAAAAAGAGTGCGAAAAGATCCATCAATGGATCTTTGCAATGGATAATGTTAGTGCTAAAAATCCACTTTGCAAAAAATTCTGAATCATGGATTAAAGTGGACATAAGAGTGCCTAAAGAGGCCGAGCAGCACTCTAACCACTGCGCCATTGGGTCCTCTTATTAGTTAACCGCCTCTGTGGTCTAGTGGTTCACACACACACCGATTTCATACCGAGAGGTCCCGGGTTCGACTCCCAGTAAGGGTACATATTGTATTCGGTTTGGTTGGTGTCAGGAAAGTCCGCCTGGCTAGCTACCACCATCTTATCTAAGTCTGACGCCATAACAACGATGTTTTTAGCATTTTTGTGTTCCGGCAGTAAGAGATAAGATAGCCAGTTCCTCAGTGATTGAGGATTCCGGGAGTAGTGCGCTTCCACCTTCAGCCATATCACCACTTAACATCAGGTGTGAATGGAGTGATAAAGGCTAAGTGCTAGCCCATTGTGGATAAAAAACCAACTGCATTATTGTACTGACATCTTGTACACTATGTTAGACAGCTTTTCTCTTTACCATTACTTTTCCTTGGGCCGACCAACCTAATTAAATTGGGATTAAAGTGTCGTTTCGCAAAGTTGGAAGTTCAACGGATTCATAACGTTTATTACTTTAAAGTTTTAAAACTGCCCACGTAGGTCTTTTTTATTTTACTTTTGTTTCATTATGTTATTCATAGTATTTCTCCGGCTTCTAATGCCTGAAACCGATGTTATTTTCTTGAGTTGACTCTGAACCCAGATATTTATACTAAAACATTTAGCGATTTGTTTTTATTAATAAACATCCGCATACTTCTTGTTGTACAAGGTGGAAAAAATTTAAGTATGTATGTATAAAAACTGCTTTAAATCCTTTTATTCTTATCTCATCTCATCTCATTTTACGGCTCATTTTACTGAAAGAAAACATTCTTTTATTTTCAAAAAGAAACTAAACTACATATTTTTTCTAAAACTCACTTACTTCGCCCAGGAATCGAACCGACTAAAATTAGAATAGAATAGAATATTCTTTATTGTACACTGAACACACAAATAACATAAATGGACAATACAGTAGTGGTACAACTGGCGGCCTTATTACTAAAAAGTAATATCTTCCAGGCAACCAAGTTTTTATCTGGAGGAAAAAAATACGAAAGAAATGGGTAGTTCATGATGTCTTCGTTCAAACTCATTATAAAAACCAAATATATACCTACACATATAAGTAAATAACATATTATATACCTGCACAATGTAACTATTTTACGATATGATCACTAGCGATTGACCATTTCATGAAATGCCCATGCGTTTAGCTGTTAATATCATTAAACGCTGATCATTCAATGATATGACCAGCGGATTTTGATAATTTCATGAAATACGACTATATCAAGAAATGACCAACCATTTCATGAAAAAATCAATTCAATGATCTGACCACGACATATGCATTCTTAAAGACGAGCAGCTTCAACATAAAAGATTTCCGAAAAATTTGGTGGAGTGCGAATCTCATACTCTCCGACGACCTCAAAACTTACGAGTGTGTAGTATATAGTATTATTATTATCTGTGGTAGTATGAAGAAATTTAAAACGTTCCTCGAGATAAGGTGGCAAGAAAAGAATTTTTAAACAAATTGTTGTAAAGTAGGGAAAGAATGTGCGCATTCCGGCGAAGGCGAATTGGCAACCACTTGAGCTTACTACGAAATTTGGATACATGATTGCGCTTTGCGCAGTCCAAATATGAATCTTATGCTAAAGTTTTGAAGGCGCTCAAGCTTGTTCAGTTGCTCTTCGTTAAGGTCAAGATAGCTGACATCGGCATAGTCGCATGGTAGATGGGGTGGAGAAGGGATTGTGCTAGCACTGTTGTAGTGGCAACTGGTAGACAATAAATTGCGCAACCTTTTTAACGACCCGGCTGTTGCATAACATTTTGCGGCTCACTTCCTGTACCTAACTGAAATCCCAGGATAGATTATTATCAAAGACAACACCTAAATTTTTTACTCTGCCACTGCGAGGCAAAGTGACACTGTCAAATGTAATAGTAGGTAAATGGGACCAGTCGATTCTATTGGTAAATCCGGAGCTGCCGATGATAATGACCTGTGTCTTCGAGAGAATGACGTGTAAGCCATATGACCTACTCAGTCATAAGGGATACCTAAGGAATCAAGGGAGTAAGGGATATCCTACTCAATCATAATTAATTCAATCGTAAGAGTCACATGCCTCTAAGAAACTTGATAAATTAAATACTTAATACAATAATAACTCTAAGAAATTCGATGCCGAGTGGAGTCGATGTTATTTTCTATGGCAAATCTGTACTTATATATTTTTTTATATAAAAAATTATATAAATGTATTTTAGTAAAAAAAATCTTTTGGTAAAACTAAAGTTTAAGGTTTTTCCCCACACGGCCCATAAATATTTTCCACCCTGTATATCAAAAGAACGCATCTTCAATCTCCTCATGAATTTAGCTAAGGCCAATATTATGCCAAACCCGTTTACCAGGATACCCTAGCCACACCCTCACTGTCCCATCATTTATCATGGTACATTCGACAGAACATCGAGCTAAGTTAACGTTAACAGTTTTTTTATCCGCAACGGGGTAGCACTTAGCCTTCATCGCACCATGTTAAGTGACGATACGGCTGAAGGTAGGTAAGGGTAAGGTAAGGCTGAAGGTAGGTAGTGAAGATAAGGTAGAAGGCAGAAGATGAACATGGATAAGGCGAAAATCATGTCCAATGCCCATGTTTCACCCGCTCCAGTTAATGTTGGGAACATAACACTCTTAGGTGTACATTTATTTAAATTTATGATGGTACGAAACCCTTGGTGTGCGAGTCCGAGTCGCTCTTGACCGGTTTTTTTTTGGTATAGAGATAGTTTGGGGGCTGGAGAGTGACATAGGCTACTTTTTATCCAGGAAAAATATCACAATCCCGCTGGGTGTTTGGAAAATCGTATAACTGACGTGCTGTTAGCACGTCAGTATTAAACTGACATTAATTCCATGGCCGCTTCCAAAGATTATGAAATCAATCACTGACGTTATAGCCGCTTTGGATTACTTTTAATATGTGACATTTGTGGCGGGCAGTGTTTAAAACTTCTTTGGTAAATGAAAATATTTATTAGATGTACCTAGGGGTGATACGAAGTTCACCGGGTCCTCTAGTATTTAATAAGAATAAATTTTTCTTACACCTATAAATCTATACAAATAAATAAAATTGGAGTGTCTGTTTGTAATATTAAAATAACCGCTTTTTACTACATGCATATGATTATATACACGGTACATATACCAAAATAACATTTTTTACGATTTTTGTCTGTCTGTCTGTCGGTCTGTCTGTCTGTCTGTCTGTCTGTTTGTTCCGGCTAACCTCTGAAACGGCTGGACCGATTTTGACGGGACTTTCACTGGCAGGTAGCTGATGTAATAAGGAGTAACTTAGGCTACTTTTTATCCCGATATTCCCACGGGAACGAGAACCACGCGGGTGAAACCGCGGGCGGCCGTTAGTAGCTACATAAAACTTATTTACAAAACAAAGATAGTAACATAAATAAACGGTATAATCGTCTGACATTACACAGGGTGTTTGTTTATAGATGGGGGTGAAAGTACCCATTAAAACAAATTACTTTTAGTATGGGACCAAGTGGGATATCGCGAAAAAAAATCGACTGTTTCATACAAAAGTGCAATACCGAATGGGCCAAAATGTATGGAACAGCAAATTTTTTTCGCAATGCGGCACTTGGTCTCGTAGTACCTATACCTAATCTTTGATCTGAGGTTATCTCAGTGCAAGTGTGAGACCCGACGGATGGTCGACTGTACCTACAATGACAGATAATTTTTCCCGTAAGGTACGCCACATTATCTATTCATGGCAGCGTCTAAACTTACCGCTAGGTTATCGAAAACTAGTGTGATCGGGGCATTCTTTCTTTTAAAATATTTTACACCTCGTGGATTTTGCGATTTGAGGAAAATCTGTGACTTGCTATTACTCGAAGGTTATTTAGATTAGTAATGGGAAATATACTCTATTTGACTTTTGTATTGTGAATATTAAATAAATTGAATTTCGGTATCAAATAATAGATAAATTCCTAGTTCTTGCAGAAGGACTCGAACTTCTTTTCTGCGCGAGAAAAAATGATACCTACGAGGTTGAATGTGTAGAGGGCAGGATGCTTCGTCATAATACCCAGCGAAAAGTGAAGCACTTCCTCCGAGCTATGTGTCGCGCATCTGAGAAACTCTTTAAGCGCGATTCATGTTTCGATACAATTCTTCAGTTCTTTTCGATGATCCTGCATTTCTTCGATACTCAACGTCTTGCTTATGAAGCAATGTGATTGCGTCGCTACAAATGCTAGTCATTTAAAAAAAGATGTAGTATGCGATAACGGATGACAACATGTAAATCTTGATGTTTTATGACCGTACATAACATACCTATTAATTTATTAAAACTAAGGCTTGTGAACGGTTCGAAAAATATCGCTTTTCATCTAAGATCCCAACCATATAGCTTTTCATAAAACGCTCGCTAGGAGCGGAACCGATTCGCGAGCGTTATAGCCGCAGCGATTAACCTCATCATCATGTCAGCTGGACGACGACGCCCACTGCTGGGCATAGTCCTCCCCCAAGGATCTCCACAACGATCGGTCCTGCGCTGCCCGCATCCAGCGGCTTCCCGCGACCTTGACCAGATCTTCGGTCCGGTTAATCGATTAACCTGGTTAATCAAAATGGGTGGGGCGTCGTCCGGACGCCCGTGACATTTACCGTCACTGTGTTAAGACGTCTGATTGGCCAACCGAAATCAACTAGCTATATTAACTGGTATTTCGAGCAGGAACCGTTTAGTTTGTCTCTTTGATTAGATCCGAAAATAATTTCAATTCTGAAAGAGCCAAACCTAATTTTTTATGCAAATGCTCTTTTGATAATATATGGAGTTTGTTGCGAACCATTCGTGAGCTTTAACCAGGTTACCGAGTCCTGATTAAAACTTCCAAAAATAGCTGGCGCTGACGCTTAATTATTAATCAACTCTCGAAATTCGAAAGCGAGAGACAACCCTTACTCCCTGTCATTGTAAGTAGTAACTTTGTATTTTATTCAACACCACTCCACTTTTGTTACAGCATTTGTAGAAAAGTACGAATTAAACTTTCCAGAATCCAACAAATAAAGACCCATTATTTATGACGACCTCCGTGGCCGAGTGGTGTAGCACCGGTTTCAAGGTGCCGCTATCTCTAGAGGTCCCGGGTTCGATCCCCGGTCGGGTAAATGTTGAAACCAACTTTTCTATATTTCCTCGGGTCTGGGTGTATGTGGTTATACCCGTCGTTGTTTCCAATTCCCATAATACTAGTGCATAAAGCTACCTATACCGTGGTATTCGAACAATGTATGCGATGGTGTTATATATAAGGTCCTTTTTAAATAGTGCACATAATTTTAAGGGGTCAATGTACTCACGCATACAAACAACTTTTACTATGGTACCAACATTGAAAACGCGAAAAAAATATCAGCTTATTCCATAGAAAATTTTAAATCGAATAGATCAAAATGTATGGAACAGCTGATTTTTTTTTTCGCGATTTCAATCTACGGTACCGGTTTGGTTACGTCACAGTATTAAGATCTATCACTGTGGGTATGTGCTAGTGCTTACGTCTAGTTGACGCCTGGTTGACAACGAGGCGAAAGGCGATACGGTGTCGATCCCTTTCCGAGTTGATCTATCTGCTGTGACCTAGGGCCCGATTCTCAGGCATTCGAATTTTTTCAGTGTGGTAATTCGTATGTCGAACATTTTGTTTGTGGTTTCTATTGAAAAGTTAGAACGTTTTAAACAAACTAAGCTGTCCCCAAGGAATTTATAAGTACTACGTACAACAGGAAGGTGCACTCCGTATTTTTGTGTATTTAAAAATACACTTTAATATTAAGAGATAAGGTTTATATTTCATTACAAAATGTCAACGGTCCAGCTGAGACCGCAAGAACGAGGTGAGGGTGTCCCTTTCTCTGAAATTGCCAGCACTCTTAAATAACAGGTTTAGTAGATTTATGTTTCACAACTTTCGTTATAAAAATTAAATTTCGTAAAATTTCCGTTTCGTATTACTTTTAGTCAATAGAAAACATCGCATATTAATTTAGGTATTACCGTATTAAGCATAAAAATGTATCAGGTCGTTTAAGTTTTTTATGGCTTATCCTAGAAAAGAATTTGAATGATAGATTTCAGAATGTTAAAGTAGCAACATTACAAGCCGAATGACGTTTTCTGACGTTTTCCGTCTTCGTTGTGTCAAGTTCGCAATTCGCTCGTCGCCGCCCGCCGCCCGTCGCGCATGTTCGTGGCCGCCGTAATGGGATGGAGTGAGATAAACTGACCTCGTTCTTACCATGGTTCTTACTATCTCATTAGGACCGTTTTTTAGCAGCAGTGCACCTTCCTGTTGTATTATAAATTCCTTGGCTGTCCCACATGTCAACAAATTCATTTTGACAGCTAAGTTCGTATACGAACATCTATTGGTCTGTAGCACTCGTTGCGTTCGACTGGTTTTCGATCGAACTTTTTCGATTGTGAAATTTTGACAATACACAAACTGTGCTAAATTTGAATTTCGAGCTTATAATTGTGAACTTTTCTCGATTGCCTGAGAATCGGCCCCCTTGTCACCACGGGGTAGCCGTGTTGGATAAAAAAACACACACAACTTAGGATTTCTCTTCCCTTTTCCCCACAGGATTATTAAGCCAATATTCTCACAACATTATCCTTCTAACTCATAATTAAATGAACTATTTACATTCTTCTATATAAATTGTTTCCTAATTCTATTTGGACAAGATCTGACCCAAATTTCCCTGACCTCCATTATTCAACATTGTCGGAATATATTCAAGTTAACTTCATTATATTTGGCTTTATACAACAATGCTAATAGGATTATTTAAGCTTAATATTTAGTTTCAGGTAAACTTGTACAGATATTCTATTGGTATATATATGAATGTTCTATTTCTAATATTAAATGAAAAATTCAATTGAGTTAAGTATAAGAAGAGATATTGGGAAATGAGTGATTCTATACAATATGTTAAATGCTTTAGCCAGTCTCAATAACGAAATAAGGAATAAGCATCCTTTAGTTTGAACTTTGACCGCAAGTGCTGTACCGCTTCCCGTCTATATAGCCGCGCCTTCTTAATTAGCGGTATACTTTGTAGCCTAGAAAGAAACATAGGCTACTTTTTAACCGAAAAAGTCTCACATTCCCGCGGGATAACGTCGTGTAGTCCACGCGGGCGAAGCATATAAAGCTAGTATGCATATAAAGTTGAAAATTATTTTACACTGAAAGTTCTCAGCGCGTCGCGGCTGTTCACCGGCCCTTCGCTTCCGTCTCGGTATAGATTGGGCCTTAGAGATAGATTGACAATGACAAAGGAACGACAAAGGCCTTCCTTTGAAAATGAACATAGTTGATGAAATTTAAAAGCATCACTGTCTATCCGTCTGTTTGTTGCCTTTTCAAACCCGAACCACTGATGTGGTTTTTGTTTAGAGTTGAATTGGGTAAGTTACCTTTGTCAGGAAAATTGGTCCTGAAAAGGGTGTGATAGTTAACGAAAGCCAAAATTCACCCTATCTAAATACTGATTGCCATTTGACTCCCAAATGAACGAATATTGGCAGAGAGATAAATTTACCTAGCTTTTGTAGGGAAATTATTCAAGGGAATATAATAAACCGACCGACTATAAATCACTATATTTACCGACTAAAATACTAAGTTTGGTTGCCGAAAAATAGGTTTAGGATAAGTGACATTGGCGACAGTCGCTCACCTAGTATTGTTGTCGGTAAAAAAGAATTTTTTGACGATCGGTTAATTACTACCCTTCTTAAAGACCGAAATATGCAATAAGTTGTAAGTTTTGCTGGTAACCTGGAACCCACTAGAGAAATATTGTGATCGCTATGTATAAAAAATAATACTTTTTCTATTTGATTGAATCAGGCGTCACTTGGCGGAAGTCCCTAACCATTGTGAAAAACGAAATATAAATTATGTATCTTACTTCCGCAAAAAACACAACATGCAAGATGCACCGACAAAAAAAAGTGTTTTTGTGTGTTGGTTGGTTTTCGCACGAACTATCTCCTGAAGATGCCCTGGGTTGGGGCGAAACACGTGTAGAGTAGTCTAATCGGTGAAGGTGCAAGGTGTATTGCTGTCTTGCTAAATGCAGGTATGTGCACTGGTATTTTCGTGGTGTGCACGTGCAATTTTTTGCGGGCGGGCGGGCAGTGCATCTTGTATGTTGTGTTTTTTTGCGGATGTAAGGTAATACATATATTTCGTTTTTCACAATACTCTTTCTCCCTTATTATTACAAGAATACTACGATAAATCAATACTTTAACAAAGAATCTTGATATGATTCCAACAACTTGGGAAGTTCAAGAAAGTTTTCTAATCTCTCAAACAATACTGCGACTCGGCAACTAAGCTATGAGTGCGCTCGTAGATAGTAGAACACTGAAAAAGTAGTTTAGACTTAGTTATGCTGTATAAGAATAACTTAGACTATGGAGAGAACTTCTGAACGGCCGCCTAGCGTAGTTTTGACGATAATTCTTAGTCATGTTCGAAATTCTTGAGTTTTATTAAGTCGACTGAAAAAGAAGATACTATCCGTTGTAGTGTTATAAGTTATTGCAAAAGCTACGCTATTTATCTGCTTTCTTTAAATGCCTATATCACAGAAATAGAGACTACTTTTTTGTCGAACTAGAGGAATGTTTTAAAGTATAAAGTACTCCTTACAAGAACTATACATTTAATATAACATCTGTCAATATTAAAAGAGTTGATGACTTTGAAACGTCTGAACAGAATCTCAGAACTTCTAGAGTGCGCGACAGATAATTTCTGATAAGTCTGCGCGCGGTTGAAATCGAATAGGTACTAATCCAAGAAGTGTACTGTAACTAGTACCAAAAACGCCTCAGTTGCGCGCAAAGTTATTTGACAACTTTAGTTATGAACCATCTCGATCACGTCATCTTTCATACAAAAAATTGAAAAAACATTTAAATTTATGCATTCGCTCAGGAGCTATTTTTAAAGACATTTTAGTGACTATGATGTAGTCCGGAAGAAAATCGGAAGTAAAAATTGGCTTATGCGTATCGAATTTCAAGATGGCGCTGACATTTGATATGATGACTCGACGTCAAGACCGTCTGACGGTTCGTGGACAGTAACGGACGGTTGAGAGATGATTACTGTTTCAGACAATGAGCTTTTATTTCAGATAATTAATTATATCTAACTATATAGTAATAATACAACATTAAATGAAAAATTTCGTCCGTCCGTTAACGGTGATCGAAATCGGTCCCCAAAGTATAAAAAAAACGATTATCAGAAACGGCGATCAATCAGGGAGACAGGCGGCTCATACTGCAGTGGATTCCATCACACATTGGTCTCTCAGGTAATGAGGAAGCTGACCGATTGGCAAAACTTGGTGCAGCAACAGGTCACCCATTACAAATTACACCCTGCTATGACAGAATATCTTTATAAATATAAACGAAACTGTCACAATAAATGGAAAACCGATTTTGACGAAAGATCTAAGTTTACCGGAATATGGTACAGGGTCATACAGTGTGAGCCTCCACACGTTCCGTGGTTCTGCAACATAACAATTAGTAGACACCTTGTTGTAACCGCTCTCAGACTTCGGTCTGGGCACATGCCACTAAACAAGTTTGGACATCTTATGAGAAAAGTTGACTCACCTAATTGCTCTGTATGTGGAAAAATGGAAGATGTCCAGCACTTGTTGGTGGAGTGTGTCAGGAATCGAACTCTGAGAGAGGCCTTAGCTTTGAAATTGAAAATTAACCAGCTAGATACTGGAGTATTTTTAAGTGTATTGTCAGACCCCACATCACAATCAGCTTTATGGACCTTCGAATTCGCTGCACATAGTATTAAGCTTAGGCAAGATACATAACCACTTTTACTATTTATTTATAGTTACGATGGGGCTGACATGTACTTGTTGTATAAAAGTCCCTTAAAAAATAAAGAGAAAAAAAAAAAAGAAACGGCGATCATAGTTATATCCGATCTTTCTCAAAGACCTCTTCGGCGTACGACCTTCGAGGCAGAAAGGCTACTACTCCACTCCTCTCTTCAAAGAGATCGGAATGCTGAGTTCAGTTCAGACATAAACGTAATTTCGTGGAAACTGCCTGCAATACCAATTTTAAGTTTTCCACTGCCCAAAATTTTGTGAAACAATAAAGTATTATTTGAGTCACGTCCGCCTTCAAACGTGACGCGAAAAAGAACCGAACCAACATGAACTTAAAGGTCAATTTGCATTGTTCGTGCGACGTGGAAATTTCACTGGAAACGAAGCGTATTTTTTCTCGTTTTATTAAACTTTATCTCGAGTGTGTAACGTACAAATTAGACGTGACCGGAAATAAGAAACGTATCTACTGGGATTTTTTCTTGTTTTTGGTGTTATTTGTAATTTGTACATTATGACATGGTGAGGATAGAAACTGCTGTAGGTAACTATTTTTCGCGTGTGACTTCGTCAGCGTGGAGTCCAGGGTGCCTACCATCAACTTTAAGACAGCGATTCAAAAATAGCGCGATGCAGAATAGGTTCCTAAAATGAATTGCTTTCTTTCGTACTCTGACTTTCTAAAAACTGGATCGCAAATGAATTGCTAAATGTGAATGGCCGAACGATTTGTGTCCTTATTTCTTCTACCCGTCTCTTTCACTCGATTCTGTCATGCCCGGAGAGTGAAAGGGACGGGTATAACCTGCAGGTGTCATGTTAGCTTGGCCGAGTTATAAGTCAAATAAGAGTTGATGACAGCTCAGCGGCTGTGAAATGTCATTGAATGATCATTGAATCGCTGTCTTTGATATTAAGCTGTCGTGGTACGAATAAGCGAAGCAGATCAGTTTAGGTCCTAAACAAAACCGCAATAAGAGTTGATGGTAGGCACCCAGTAATTCATATCGCAGTTTAAAGTTTTTTTAAAGCCGGTATTACATTAAGATAACAACTTACAGACAACAGGGTGCCTCGGGTCACAGAGGACAAAAAAATACTGTGCCCTGGTGTTCCCTTCTCTCTCGTCTCGGCGACTCATTACTCGTTACTCGATACTTGCGGTTGCGATACAAAATCAGCTGTCAAATGGTCAATAGTATGAAAAATTCTTTATTTCCAAAAAATATCACCGGCTCAGACATGTTTGTAAAATTCAACATTTCGTTTTAAATGGACTGCGACGCGTCAGTCAGTATTACTTTTGTATGGGAGGGGTCCCATACAAAAGTAATACCAAAATAATTTAAATTTTGAGCATGATTAACTGTACTTGTGATGTTATTTGGAATAATAATTAATACGTACTGTCTTAATCTAAATAACATCCCAAGTACAGTCAATCATGTTCAATTTTTTTATTATTTTGGTTCTTATTAAGTTTGTATGGGAGACTGACGTGACGCGGGCCTTTTAAGTTGGCAGGATTGTAGACGAATGATTCAAATATATGGAAAATTTACGTGATGCAACTAGTAAAGTAACTTAAAGATCACGCGGCAACACATTGTCATTCAAGAAAATCAAAAATAGAGCTGCAGGAGATCTAATTAGCACAAAAAATCAATATTTCACAATATATTAACTTGTTCCAAAAATAGTATGTAATGTACAAACCACACTTCAACCACAACAACACTCCCCAATTTAAACCAAAACACAATATCCATAACAATAATATTTTACGCGTCAAAATTTAACTAAACAAACAACAAAAAGCTCACCGAACGCAGTAAAAAGCAGAATTCGTCGAGAATTTAGAACCTTGCTGATGGCAATATCAGGACGCAACTTGAATTGTTGCCAACGGGAAAACGGGGGAATAATTTTCCCCGTTTTATTTGTGAGGCGACACTCTGTCTGGGAGTGAAAAACAACGCTGATAGTAGCCTTGGGCTACAGAAACTTGCCTCACTTCGCTCTGACACGTTATAATTATTAAATAAAAGCACCTAGTCAAATAAAATGAACATAATTAATTATACTTAACACTCCATACAGCGAATGAATAGATTTTTAGTAAACCATCTTGATATTTCTCTTCATCTAAGAAATGGACTTAAAAACAAGAAATATGTATTTTTACATACATTATTCATTTTATGATATGAAAACATGGAGTTGCTTTGAATATTAATAAGTGTTTCATGTTTTTATTATTGCATTTTATATTAAAAGACACGTCATGATTGCTCCACTCCAATATTTTGCTCCACTAAACAGACTGTTCTTACTTGCTTTACGTGAATATTACTATCAACACTAGTTAAATATTATTTATTACTTTTTGCATTTGCATTCTCAGTGTTAAAAATGAATAGGTTAAATATCAGTTGAATATAACAAAACTGGGGGTATAAAATACCCCTTATTAATTGAGAGGCGTCACTCTGTCTGAGGTTGACAAACAGGAAGTGGCCTCGGGCAGAAGCTTGTCTCACAGCTTTGTTAAGTTGATACTGATGTTTTAATCGCTACTGTTGTTTACATTTAAATAATTTAATTAAAAAATTGAACAATATTATTTTATTTTTGGTTTACTTTCCAATTCCCTATGAGATAAGATAAGATGGCGGAGTCAGAACACATCCAACCACCAACCAAGTAAGTAAAGCAACCATTAGGTACTGAGAAAACGAAGGTCGTTTAACAAAAAGAATTTACTTACATTAATTCCTGATCGTATTATTTCTTTTTGCTAATTTCATCGGCATTACATGGCAGATTCCTCTGGAATAAGGACCTCGAAACCCCTGTCATCAAATAAATAATAGTAGGTGAACCTTCACGGTCGGTTAATGCTGTCAAGACGGAAAAATATCGCGTAAACAAGGTTATATATTTATGTAACCAGTGATAGATGAACCAATAAGAAGAGTAGAGAGATAACTACCACAGAAATTAGGTCAAACATGACAGCTATAAATTAATTTTCAACTATAATTATTAAGAAAAACGGGATTTTTACTATGTTTTAGGTAACATCCGGATCTCGAAAATAAGCAGCAGCTTAGCAGAGCTTAGCAGTGTCTTTTTTTCTTGCGGCCATCAACCAAACATTGAAATATAATTTGTTGGCAGCACTACAGACAATATTTGCAAAGGAAGTATACCTGTAAACTCAGTCCGAACCGAGACTAGCTAGAACTTAACTTTGTTTTTTATAGTATACGCATGTTTTCTTGATCTGAGCCGTGCATTTGATCTAGTAAATTATGACATTCTCTGGAGAAAATTGCGCGGCACAGATGTCCCGGCTGAAGTGGTGGATTTGTTCGAGCATTGGTACGAAAACCAAACTAATTATGTAAAATGGGGCGACGCGACCTCTAGCAACTACAAGCTAGAATGCGGTGTTCGCCAAGGAGGGTTGACTTCTCCGGATCTCTTCAACTTATATGTCAATGACTTGATCGGGGAACTGAGGGGCGCTGCCGTCGGCTGTCACGTTGGTAACGTTTGTGTTAACAACTTGAGCTATGCCGATGATATGGTGCTCCTCAGTCCCTCGATCAAGGGGCTTCGTAAACTTCTTTCGATCTGTGAGTATTATGCTGATACTCACGGTCTGAAATATAATGTCGCAAAAACAGAAGTTATGGTATTCAGAGCAGGGAAAGGTCCGGAGAATATACCAGACGTGTTTTTGAATGGTTCGGCTCTTCGGGTGGTGCAACAGTTCAAATATCTCGGGCATATTCTTACAGAGAATAGAAAAGATGATCTCGATATAGAACGAGAGAGACGCGCACTATCTGTTCGCTGTAACATGCTCGCGCGCAAGTTTGGCAAATGTAGTGACGAAGTCAAATTAACTTTGTTTGGCTCATACTGTCAATGTTTTTACACTTGCCAGTTATGGGCCAACTTTAACCGTGCTTCCTACAGTTCCATAAGGGTACAATACAATGACGCGTTTCGTATCCTTATGAAACATCCACGATACAGCAGCGCGTCGAGCATGTTCGCGGACGCCCGTATTGCGGACTTTTATGCTGTTATGAGAAAGCGCATAGCTTCGTTTTGGACGAGGATATGTCTTTCTGGTAATAGCATAATTAGGGCCGTAAGTTCGGGCTTGGATAGTCCGCTATATAAGTACTGGATTTCGGTGCACCGGAGCGACAATAGAAAATAATGTTTGACAATGTATTATAACTTGTACTTACTGAATTATTTTATTTTATTTTATTTTATTTGCGTTATATTTTAATTTTACTTTATTTTGTGAATTATGTATTTGACTGTTTATTGGGTTTTTTATGCCTTTAAATAAATCATTATTATTATTATATTATTATTATTATTATTATAGTGTTTGTATAAATGACAATGTTACATTTGCGGTTTTTTTAAATGTTCTATAAACGGACGAATGGTTCTAACTTGGTTCAGACTGAGTTTACAGCTATACTGTCTTGGCAAATATTGTTTGTTATACTATTAAGAATTGATTTCAAATATTTTGTTGATGGCAGCGAGACAAAAAAAGACGCCAATTTTAGGCATTGCCTTGTAAAAGTGGTATAATTCCCGTTTTTCATTATATTTAAAACTGATAATACTTTGACTGCCGCCGTAGTAGAGTGCTGTCGCTTACTCTGAAGACCTGGGTTCAAAAATTCCCGTAGATACACGTGTTTCTTGGTAAGATGAATACGAGCATTTGTACTTGCATAAGTCATATCTGTTTGTATATATTTCAGTATTTACAAACAGCCATGTATTTGCATGGAAGATATAGAATAGAGATAATAACATTTCATTTTATTGTTTCAGGTAAGACGATCAAATTGAAGTGAGTGAGACCCATATCGTAATAATAAATTACGAATAAGGTAATGGTATTAAGGTTGTTCCACCCTACACTTACTCAACCTTGCGAATTTAATCTACGGCGAGTGCTGAAGTAATTTAAAATGATACCCAATATTACTCCATCCATTCGTATATTAATTTACTTTTTTATCACAAAACCATACAACATCAATAGGTCTCCCGCCCGCGCTAGAGCTTTTTACAAGCTTTTATTTAGCTTGCAGTGTATGTATGTAAGTATGTATGTATGCATGTATGTCCGTTCGGGTCAAATCTTGCAACCTAAATTTGACCCACTTGCCAGTGTTCGATTGAGCTGAAATTTTGCATACAGGTTTGGTATGGATGACAATACAATATTAAAGTAAGGTCGGCAAAAAAGCTTGTCATAAAAATGTAATTTTTACATAAAACTTACTTATAATAACAACAACGGGGTAGCATTTAGCCTTCATCACACCTGATGATAAGGGAAGATAAGGCTGAAGGTGAAAGCGCATACTACTCCCGGAATCCTCATCCACTGAGGAACTGGCTTCTTATCTTAAACTGCCGGAAAACATCGTTGTTATGGCGTCAGACTAAGATAAGATAATAGATGGTGGTAGCTAGCCAGGCGGACTTAGAAAAAGTCAACACCAACCAAATCTATACAATATGTATCCCCACTGGGAATCGAACCCGGTACCTCTGGGTCTGATACCGGCGTTGTACCACTAGATCACAGAGACGGTAAAAATAAAGAGTGAGAAGATAGAAAGAGCATGTTGACCGTATTAAAGAGTGATATGAAAACTAAATAGTAGCCATTGACAACTTGAACAAATTCAAAGGATTTTCACACGCGCAATTTTTTCTAGCAAAGATTTCCTTAACCTTCATCCCGCTTTCGCAGTAAATTTCTAACATATCCACCTAATTTAAAATCGAATAAAACTTTACGTTCAAGAACTAATACCCGAGGGGTATTCCACAATACAGTAGCTGTTACAAAGCTGGTAGAAAATCAAATAAAATGGTCCCTCGGGAACACTTAATACTCTTTGGTAGAGGAACTCTTGCTATGCGAGATAATTCGGAAATCGTGTTTGTTATGGTTATAGCTCTTAAAGTAATTTTTTCGTTGTGAAACAAAAGAATGAAAATTAATTATGTAAGTAAACCGTCTTCTTTTATTTTTAAAAAGTAACAATTTAACATATATTTTTTTAAATCATATTTAAGTAACTATGTTTTTCAGAAGAACAAAAACAAATTTTCTCAACCTTTTCGTGGATAATACAGGGAAATATATAGACTGTGATAATACTTACCTAGTTCTTTATGGATTTTTGTCTGAATAAAATTTTGAGAATGAAGTTGTCATTCCGTTTATCGATATTAGAATTTTTTTAGGGATGAATTTTTATTTGGTACAATGCTAGTAGGAGTTCAAATCAAATTGTCTCTTAGGAACACTTAATACTTCATGCTATAAAGACTTTTGCTAGGTATGTGAGTTGTTGTTAGACAAAAAAACCAGATGTAATAAAATCTGATAAATTAGTCAGAAACTGCACAACACCATAACAATGAAAATACTAATTACAAATCGTCCATTTATTGTTCCCGGGAACTTTTGTTGCGCAAACAATGTCGCGGCGTCTCGCGCAACAAATGAAGGCCGGATGAAACAAATAGGTTGTTGCTCATTCTCAGGCAACTTTTGCTTTAATGTTTACGAGAGCAAAATTGAAACGTAACTATTTACTTAAGATAAGTATTTTCTTGATCAAAAGTTTTAATAAGTTTAAAAGCGGTTCGCAACTTATGCTAAGTAATTTAGCTTAGACTGGCTTAGAAATTAAACTTAGATGGCGTAGTTGTCGTCAACATTCCTAATTGCCTATGAGCTAATGGTGTATATGTCGCAGCCAACTGGTTAAATCCGCCATTCAATCAAACGCCTAGGCCGATCATTTTTTCCGTAAGCTATTTTATCATCCCATTAGGTTGACGGAGTCACAAAAAAAAATAACCACGAAATTTAAGACGATCGCTTCGCTGCGCTTCGCGATTTCTAACCTATCACGTGTTCTACAGGACTTCCGAGGGGTACATGCTGCCATACTTAACCATCCGCCTGCGACATATACACTTGTAAGCTGGCTACCGGTGCCGATCTGAACGGGTACGTACAGGTAGTCGGTGCAGGCAATCTCTATACATTATGCCGAACCATCATCAGCACGCATAAGCAGGATAAGCAGGTAACAACTTGTTGGCGCTTATCGGCGCTGTTTCGGCAAAGTATGTTTTAACACAAGTTCTTAAGCTACGTCTATCCAAATCAGATAAATGTGAATGATGTTACACGACCATAGTTTAACCGCCTCTATGGTCTAGTGGTACACACCACCGGTATCAGACCCATAGGTCCCGGGTTCGATTCCCAGAGGAGAGGGGGTACATAATTATCTTATTTTAGTGTGACGCCTAATAACGATGTTTTCAGCATTGTTGTGTTCCGGCAGTTTGAGGTAAGAAAGCCAGTTTCTAATTTTTTTTTTTTTTTTTTTTTTTATTTATTGACCTTAATTATTAATTTTATTTATTGAGAATTCCGGGAGTAGTGCGCTTCCACCTTCAGCCTTATCATCACTTAACATAAGGTGTGATGAAGGCTAAGTGCTAACTTGTTTTGGATAAAAATAGATACACATTGTTTTTGAAAATAATGTCTTGGTAGCAAAGGCGTCTTCATAAAAAATAGCTTAACAAACATTAAATTCTAGATGATAACTCTCGAGACCTTAAAACCGAATACATGGTAAATTCCATTGCATAAAAATGTCGTAAATTTAATGTACGACAGCATTTTAAATTAGCATCGATTGTCTTGATTTTAATGGCGTCAGGATCAAGTAGGATGACCCCAATAAAGAATAATGACTAATACATTGATTTACAAGGGCAACGTTGAAAATATCATGGAAATATCAAATCAAATCAAATTTATTTATTTGCAAAATACAGGGGTATTTAATTTATAGTATTTAGCTTAATCCGTATTTCACCACATGGCATGCAAATCAACAAATAAATTTAATAGTTACAATTAATGTTTATCCACTAAAAATTCTTTAAGACTATAATAGGCTTTGTCAACTAATATGTCTTTCGATTTATATCGAAATCTGTTGAAATTATCGATTTCCCTAATTTTGGTATTTTTTTGTGCACTTCAGGTGAATGGACACAGGACACTCTTATTCATAAGCGTTGTCTTATTATCTGGCATACAAAGTCCATCACGAAGCTTAGCACTATTAAACGTCGTACCTATATAAATCTAAATTTCTTTTAACAAATACAGCTATTTCATAAATGTACATACAAGGCAATGTCAAATGTTTAAGGGATATAAAATGCGGTTTACAACTTAACTATCGTTTATCTGACTTCACTATGATTAATTTACTAAGTACATCTCGCAGTATTACCCGCGCGGTTCCCGTCCCCGTGATAATATCGGAACAAAATATAGACTGTCTGTCACTCAAGAATAATGTAGTTGTCTACTGAAGAAAGCATTTTCAAAATTTGTTCAGTAGGTTCACAGCTTACTTCCTACATACAAACTCACAAATATTACCTAAGGGGGTCACATTAGTTTAGATTTTTTTTATTCCACAATGTGTAGCAAACGGTCTCTACACAAACGGCGATAACGTTTTCCACCCTTTAAACCTTAACATACAGCAAGGAATTTTCGGTATGTTTTTGCAACTAGGCCTGTACCTTTTGTTTTCTTCAAATATTTATCATAGATTTTAGTAATTTCGTAAAAAACAAAAAAGTGTCAATATTTTCAAATCTACAATGATTATAGCATTATAAATAATTTTGTATTTGTATACAGAAATAACCGTTTTAAAAAATTAAACCGCCTTCAAAAAAACCACATCAAAAAAGTAAGAAATAATTCCTCACCAAATAAATAACGTAAGTACCTACTTTGAAGTCGGGCGTGAAACATGTACAATTTTTTGTTGTTTTTGTTAAAACCCGCCCGACTTCAAAGTACTTACGTTATTTATTTGGTGAGGAATTATTTCTTACTTTTTTGATGTGGTTTTTTTGAAGGCGGTTTAATTTTTTTATAAAATTAATTTTTATTTCACTCTTTTTAGTGCATCGTGCAGGCAATTTACGTGTATTCTGGTAAATAGGTATGTGATCGAACTGAAAACCTCCTTTTTTGAAGTCGGTTAAAATACCTTGAGGTATCGCCTTTTTAACAAAACAAGAATCATCTAAATCGGTTTATAAACAAAGGAGTTATGCCGAAAGATACGTTTTAAATTCGCATAAAGTGGTAACGAAAACGACAGTATTTTCAAGAATTCCTGAAAACTACTAAACTGATTTCAAAATTTCAAAAAATGGGACCAACTTGGAAACCAACCTGATGTAATAACGTTTGAACCATTTCAATCGGTTCAGCCGTCTTCGAGTAATCGGTGGACATACACAAAAAAAAAAAAAACATACATACAGACGAATAGAGAACTTCCTCCTTTTTGATTTAGAAGTCGGTTAAAAATGAGAATTCATTTGAACACGGTTATTTCTGCGGTTATACTGCTTTATATTAGTATGACTATGAATAACGATCATCCCCATCTTACCGAACAAATGGCTTTCCGAGCACAAAAGCATAAATTAATACCAGCATTATCTTAGCGCAGTATAGCTGTACTATAGCAGGGTGTCGATTCATTAGCTTGCCTCCATCCCACAGCATTCAAAGGGAGAGACTTTGTTCATAGACTGAGCGGAAATATTAGTAGGTATTATGAAAAATATTGTGCTCGAAATATAAGCAAATTTTTTATCAGAAATTCATAATTTTTGAGTCCGGTGAGTGAGTTTTATCAATGTTATTAAGTTCGTTATCGCCATTGGAAGACCACTATGTTTACCTAGGACAGACGGTCCATGGTAAATGCAGTTAGGTAAGTCCAACTTCGAAAAAGAGATCTCTCATCGAATCCAGCTCGGATGGGCAGCGATCGGGAAGCTCCAGCATATATTCGCATCTGAAATACTCCAATGTCTCAAGACGAAAGTCTTTGACCAGTGTGTGTTGCTAGTAATGACCTATCAAAGTGAGACGTGGTCTTTTATTGGGTCTCTTAAGAAAGCTCAAAGTCACCCAGCGAGCAATGGAGAGAGCGGATGCTTGGTATTTCTCTGCTCGATCGAATCAGAAGTGATGAGATCCGCAGGAGAACTAAAACAACCGACAATGCTCGAAGGATTGCATCGTTGAAGTGGCAATGGGCGGGACACATAGCGTGGAGAACCGATTGCCGTTGGGGCGGAAAGGTTCTCGAATGGCAACCGCATGACGGTTGAACACATGAACCGGATGACGTTCCGTGGGCAGGCCGCCTACAAGGTAGACCGACGATCTAGTCGAGATCGCGGGAAGCCGCTGGATGCAAGCAGCGCAGGACCAATCCTTGGGGGAAGGCTATGCCCAGCAGTGGGTGTCGTTCAGCTAACATGATAATGATGATAATTAGAAGATTTGATAAAGGAATGTTTTAAAATTCACGTAAGCTACTAAAACATTATTTCGAATTTTGTATGCATGCAAAATATTTGGATATAAAATCTGCATTATCATCTTCTTTCTTCGTCGTAAGTTATCCATGCATATCCAGTGCGACTTGCTAGTAAGAAATAAAAAACAATTGTGACACAAAACGTAGTCATTTGATTTAAATCCCTGCTGAAATAAATTCCGCTCAGCTTATGTAATGTAACCTCAGTGCAGGACCTTACGGTTAGTTGAACCGAGCTGTTACAAAGTTAATTCTGGTATTAAAGCGCCCAGTGAACTAACTTCAAACTAAAATTACAAAGGACAGTATTATACTTTTACAAGAGCTTATTATATGATCGAAGATAAGACGGTTTAAACTTCTAACCATGGACTTTTATAAATAGATTTAGATTTTTGTATCGTGAGAAGTAAGTATATTTATTCTACATTTTATGTGCAATGGGAGAGGTTTTATTATGCACGTATGAAATCTTCCGTTGTACTGTAGCCATAGCTCAAAAACTCTTTGTTTTTCTTTTTTATCCACAAACGGATTAGCGCTTAGCCATCATCTCACCTGCCCCCTGATTCACGAACCGTCGGAAATACTCCCGTAAACATAATTTCCTCCGAAGGGGTTTTACGAGAGGTTATCAGGAACAAATGGCAGACGACAATTATTTAGAAATTTACAAAAAAAATCTTAGGTTTTCTTTCAATTAAGTTCTTTTAGTTTTGCGATTGAGTAATGTCGAGAGTCGAGTAGTAAGTAATTTTTTTACTTAACCAGTTACAAAACTACAAAAAAGAAACATAAAACCGTCGTTATGTCAGTACCATTCCAATTTCGACCACTGGTTAACTTAATTTGTTCCAAATACCCGCTAGTATAACCCCTTTGAAAGAATAGGTCGAGTTTCAAATCACCCTGTGTATACAGTCACATATGTAGTATGCTTAGAAAAATATTTAATGTAACTACCTATGTTGTGTTTTGAAGCTTTATCTTTTTCTCCACTTTCCCGAATTTAAATACTTAATAGATTAGCGCTTAGCCATCATCTCACCTGCCCCCTGATTCACGAACCGTCGGAAATACTCCCGTAAACATAATTTCCTCCGAAGGGGTTTTACGAGAGGTTATCAGGAACAAATGGCAGACGACAATTATTTAGAAAATTACAAAAAAAAAACTTAGGTTTCCTTTCAATTAATTCTTTAGTTTTGCGATTAAGTGAGCTTATTGTGAGCATTTAGTTTTTAAGTTATCACTCATTGTTTAGTTGACAAAAACATATAATTTTAATGTCGAGAGTCGAGTAGTAAGTAATTTTTTTACTTAACCAGTTACAAAACTACAAAAAAGAAACATAAAACCGTCGTTATGTAAGTACCATTCCAATTTCGACCACTGGTTAACTTAATTTGTTCCAAATACCCGCTAGTATAACCCCTTTGAAAGAATAGGTCGAGTTTCAAATCACCCTGTGTATACAGTCACATATGTAGTATGCTTAGAAAAAATATTTAATGTAACTACCTATGTTGTGTTTTGAAGCTTTATCTTTTTCTCCACTTTCCCGAATTTAAATACTTTAAAATCCTATTTTCGTCTTCGTGAAATAAATTGTATTTTGTCTGATTAATGCGTTGTAAAATACGAAGTAAAACGCAAAATCAAATTAAAAGCAAATAAACTTCCTGATCCAGCAACTCTGCAACTCAAAGTAGCGAATTCATTTCAAGATTCTTCTCCCGCTCAACGGGGGCTTTAAATTCCAAGAATTCTGATCGATCTTCATCTTAAAGGTTATCTGGGTTCTTTCAATTTGGACCCGATACCGGTTGCAAATCGTCGGCTTACCTTTCTGAATTACATCGGTAATTGGACAAGAATCACTTGAGTAGAAATTAGAAACGAGATTGGTGGAGTCAATCTATTCACATATGAGAGGAGCCCGTGGGTTATTGGTTAGTGCCCTCGGCAACTTTCGCAATGGTCGGTCACGGAAAGCACGTTAAGCCGTTGGTACCGGTAGAATAATATTTTATTCTTACAGTGGGAAATGATTTTCAAATAATAATCAGAAAAGTAAGACTTTCGGAGCTTAAGCAGATCTTTTGAAATGGACTCCAAATGTTCCTTTTTTGTATAACTTCGTAACTTTAATTAATTTTCATTTTGACCCTCGTCAAAAGTTTAAGTAACGTATAATATATTCTTTCAATTTTGTAGCTTACTAATTTTATGAGATTTTGAGAGAGAAAACGATTGAGAAGGACAGGTTCGTTTGAAGTTTTGAAAGGGTTTTTTTATATTAAATCTATAACTTCTGATTTCCGATACTAATAAGGCATTGAAACTTCAAGTTAGATGACTTATTTTAATAAAGATGAATTCGTAACTAACTGAATGAAATAATACAGTTAAATAGCCTTTGAGTAAATATATACCTACTTAGAATATTATTATATAATTGTTGTATTAAAGGTATCGTACTTAAAAGGTAAATTATTAATTTTTAATTAGCACTTAAATTATGTAACACCATAGAACTTTGTCACATTAAAGCGTTTCGAAACAAAACTATAAGTAGGATGTGCCCCATAATGCCCATAAGTCATCCAATATTACTTATAATATGACATAGTCCTATGTTGCTTTACATTTTATTGCTTCTGACTGTACATAGGTAATTAACTTCATATAAAATAGTTTAGTAATTTTGTTTTAACCGTTTAAGTATTTTTCCTTCGATATACTATATATTAGAACAGAAATTAAAGCCGCCCCCCCCCCCCCTATCATTCCTCTGTAGCATTAAAATTAAGAAGAAGAAAAGAAGCCCCGGAAATGGCTATTAGCGAAAATCTTCGCGTTTGCTTTCAATTTTGTAAGTAAGAAAAATTAGGCCAATTTGGGTAATTTTATTCGTAAAGCTTGAAATATTGCTTAAGTAGGTATTAATAAAAAAAAGTGTCTTGGAAGATAAAATGTTGGCATTCTACAAATTAATTACCAATAATGAAAATTATAGAAATCGTAAATGAAGTTGATGGTGGGTCTAGTACTTTAGAAAAAACTGGGGCTACTTTAGTAACAATAAACAGTAACTATTACATATTTGTAATTAAGTAATAAGTCAGCCAAGTGCGAGTCGGACTCGCCCATGAAGAGTTCCGTACCCTCTTAACGTACCGATTACATACACTTAGTAAAAATACGACTATCATTTTTCGTCAGAAAAAACTAACATTGTTTTTCATAGTGTTCGTATGAATTACAAAGTTATATTTGCGGTTTTCGAAAATGTTTTATATCTCAAAAACTTGTAAACTTACAAGTGTGTACTTGTAACCTACTTAGCTGTGATAGTTTTCCTTTAACTTCGACATACACACAATCTATCGTGAATTTTTTCACGTATCCAAAAACAACCATTTGGCTGGCAGTGGGTGGGGACACATGACTATAACAAAATTTTGCATTTTAAAGCTTAATAATTCACAAACGGTCAAAAAACTGTTTTCACAAACCTGAAATATTTTTAAAATGGCTATCCAATGACATCCCACACTATGGGGTAGACAAGAAAAAAAATTACATCCCCACTTCACGTATAGGGGTGGTATACTTTTTTTTATTTTTTATTTTACTTCATCACTTTGTCGGCGTGATTAATATGTATATTCATGCCAAGTTACAGCTTTGTACTCTATGAGCTAGGCTGGGGACAAACGGACAGACGGGCATGGCGAAACTATAAGGGTTCATGGGCATACTATCTATAGTTATATAAAGGCTACGGTCAGTTTGAAAAAAAAAATGGAAAGAAACAATTATTTAGTCGAACAAACGTTTTAACAAAGTAACCCTCTCAAATCAAAGTAACCTCAGTTTACCTGATCTAACTAAACTAACTAATCTTATTTATCATCAGTTATGGAATCAAACTCGACTCGCGTGGACTACACGACGTTATCCCTCCAGAGTGCAATATTTTTCCGGGAAAAAACACGCATCCTCCAAGTAGCTCACCAGGAGTCGAATCCAAGACCTTTCACTGCCCGGGCACTTAAGGACTCCTTATAATAAAAATTGCATTGTAAGTGAAAAAAAAAATTACTAGTCTCTCATTTTGATGGCATATTCCATCCATCGAGCTAAGTAGACTATCAACCAACCCTTGTCGGATCAGTTCAATATACAACTCGTCACATACCTACTACAATACGTCACCATACAATAGAGCCATTTGTTTTACCTGTCATAACTACAATGCAGCTGCGACCATGCCATACAAATGATACCTTTACCACAACGACATAAAGTCCAAAATCCAACTCGAAGTTAACATTTGAAATAACCAGAGTACTATAAAAGCAATAAACTGAAAACGACTTTAACATTCAGCGAAAAGGTTTAATTTAGCGTGGGCGTTTTATGGTTGTTGCTTTTATGCTGTCTTTTAAAGGCTATATTTTTTAATGTCAACGCCTGTTCGATTTGCGTGTATGATTCATTCATGGTGGCTACATTGGAATACATAGTACTTTTCATACCAAGCTATTAATTAATAAGTACTACGCTTGGATAATTTATACTTTTTCACTTCTCATGCGCGTAAAGTTCGTGTTTATGTTGGGTATAGGCTGCATAAAATCGCTTTTTATGCTCTAGTGCATAAAGTAAAATCTTCTTCTATGTCACAGACTTTAAGACAAAGGTCGTCAGGTAAACAGTCACACACGCAATTAAACTTTGTTAAATAAACTTGTTGTTTCATTCTGTTTCTTAAATTTTGTACATAATCCATGTTAAATTACTAAATAAATTAAACTAGGCAAAATTAATGAGTGTAAGAAATAAGTATTTCAAGAGCATTATGGACTACGATCTAAGCTAAGTAACTGTGCTGCCACTTCCACATATAAAAAATGTGCCAATAACGCCAATATGGCGAAGTCTTTATTTTTTGCAATATTGTAATTTATTTTCTTCACACTCGAAGTGAAAAGCAGAGTGTATAACTCGTACATAAAACCCATTTTACCCTCGAATTGACTATCCATCCTCGCCTACGGCTCGGGTGGATATATACGTCTCGGGTAAAATGGTATGTTTTATGCACTTGTTGTACAATCTACTATTTTGCGCTTTTGTGTTCATCGGCATCATACTCATTTTGTATCTCTACCTTCCTTACGAATAGATATTATGAAGTCCTGACCCACCCCTACCGCCCCAATGCGGATTGGTGGGTAGATATTAACGACTGCAAACGAAGCCGGGACCAAAGCTCGAGATAATCAATTTTGGTTAGGTAGCCAACAAGATGGCTGACTGACTGACTATTGTGAAAGTGGCTTTAAATTGTCGGTAAGTCTACCAAAAGACACAACCCTGACATTCTTGAAAATAAAATTAGGAGATATAATTATTGTCCTAAAATTACTTGTGATGATAAATCATGATCAACATTCACATCAGTGAAATGTTTTTCCGGTTTCCAGTCGTTTGAGATTTTGTCAGAAATCTACTTTTTGGGCTGGTGGTTTCTTTTTTCTATTAAAATGTTTATGTATAAATAAAACTCTTGCGTTACTGACTGACAGACAACGCACCGCCGAAACTACTGGACGCAAGAAGCTGACATTTGGCATTTATGTACCTTATGGAGCAGGCGCTGATACAAGGGGGGGACAATGGTGACGATTTTTTCACATTTGTTATTCAATAATGTTATATTTCGGAATGTCTTAATTAAATATCTACATTTCAACAACAGTCAAATACCCAATTGCAATTTTACTTGCAAAATTTTTGCATTCATCATTTTACCACGTGAAATAATAGTAGATTGTATTACAAGGGAGCAAAATAATATATTTACGGCGAGGGCGCTATTTTGAATCCTGAACGCAGCAAGGGATTCAATATACGCCGCCCGAGGTGAAAATAATTTTGCGGCCGAGTAATACACTCTGTAAAAACAGCAGTAAAAACAACTCAAACTACCTACCTTTCTTTGTCGTTCGGATACATCATAGCGCTAGACGGGCAAGAAAAAAAATTTGAGTAAGTATGGGAATAAAAACAAAATTTAAATAAAAAAATATATGTCCATCAGATTCCTTATAAGTATCTCCAGAGATGCCGTAGGGGGGTTGAAAATTTTGTTAGATTTGAGCTACGACTCACCGTTAACATGATATTCTCAATTTTATAAAATTCCGTTTTTGAAAATTTCTCGGTCCCGAAAAAAGTCCCGGCCCCATACAAAATCAGTTGATTTTTTTTAGTATTGCACACCCTTTGCTACACTCCAACCAGTGCTTCTTTAATTATGTTCTAAATTCAAATCTCATCGTTTTAGACCCTGTTATGAAGCTGTTCAAAATTCAAATCTCATTTATACCCTCTTGTCATAACACGTAAAAAATGAATCGTTTTGGACCCTGTTATTAGATAAACAATCATCGCTTTTCGAATCGATGGGATGAAAAATATATATAAGCTGAGTTTGCCCCCACCTCCACCAAATCCTGGATCCGAGCCTGTTGTAGGGGGCACTAAGAGAGGATTTTTGGAAATTCCCCCTCTAGGGGGGTAAAACGGGGTCAACGCAGACGAAGTCGCGAGCGGAGCGCTAGTTTTCCTATAAAATATTCTTGCCGGTCGACGCGATAACAATATGCCTTACCTCAAACTAATAAACGCTCTAACGATTGATGAGTAGTTGGCTCAGCCCTGTGCGCAATCGATAGGGCTGCCAACAGACAAAGTATGATTGATGATCACGCGGTAAGATTAAATTTTAGTTCACACCGAATAGAGCTCTGAAATTTTATTACCAGACAACCTTGAATAAGTTTGTAGGTAGTCAGTACTTTGTACTAAATTCATTTGTCATAGTAATTTTGAAATAAAGCGTGATTTAAAATGCGATAGTGGTGGTTAAGCCACATTCGCGAAGGTTGCTCACGGGATTGGTGACCAAAAATGTATTACATCGAAATCTTTCAAGGCTTTCTTTTTAGTTTGCACCAAATAGAGTCTGAAATATTTTTTTAATCCACAACGGGGTAGGACTTAGCCTTCATCACACCTGAATTTAAGTGGTGATAAGGCTGAAGGTGGAAGCGCACTACTCCCGGAATCCGCAATCACTGAGAAACTGGCTAGGTATCTTATCTCTAACTGCCGGAACAAAATAATGCTGAAAACATCATTGTTATAGCGTCAGACTTAGATAAGATGGTGCTAGCTAACCAGGCGGCCTAAGAACTAGTCCTACCACCAACCAAACCGAATACAATATGTACCCCCACTGGGAATCGAACCCGGGACCTCTTGGTCTGAAATCGGTGGTGTGAACCACTAGACCACAGAGGCGGTTAAACGGTTAGGCGATTATTATAACTCGATAACTTTTAATTAATTTGTTAAGCAAGAATCGGAATGAGGCTAAGCAACTGACGCAATGGACGGTCATGTGATGGGTGACCAATAGATTTTCATCATGAGCCGTATTTTGGAAAGCATGTAAATCCGCTGCGCGCTGGACGTAAGCAGATGCCTCACTGGCCTTACTTAACATTTTGTAAAGCGATTATTACAAAGCTTTTGTTTAATTGTAGGTATAACCATTAGTAGAATATGTGTAATTGTTGGAAAATTACTATGATTTTAACCACTTTTACATTTAAAACTACAAAAGCTATTAATATCATATGAAACTTAATAGACATTATACAAAAGCAATTAACGATAATGCCTGAATTACGCTAGATTTTAAGATTTAAAAGTAAAATTAAAGCCATGTGAAATCTACTTAAAAAGAAGTAAAAAAAATAAGTTTAAAAAAAATATAAATAAAAAAGTTCTTCTAGAGTATATTTGAAAACATAATATAAATGTGTTTGAAATCATCATTAATCAACATTGAACATTTTATAACAGACAACCCTAAAATATAGAAGTGAAAATGTAAAATAATCGATTGTCATGACCCAAATCAACCCGCAAACTGTTTACGATCGCGATTCGAAGTAACTTCGACAAAGTTATTTCTATCTTTATCACAAACGATACTACGGAAAGGGCCAACAGTATATTTGTCTGAAAGTTTTGTCAATAACCCATTATTTATAGGCTGAAACGATACTTTTGCTAACTTTTTATTATCTTATTTGGTATGCCTTATTGCGAATTAAATAAGAGCTGAAATCGTTTGCACATTTTTCTCTTTTCGTAGCAATTTTGTGTGGGAAGCTACTATGCGTAAGTACTTCTAACTAAGAAATAACAAACATTTATTAGGACCTTTCTAACAAAGTGATAAAATAAATTAGGCTTTTTATTTATTTCTGTGACTGGTATAATAATAACTTTGTAGTTAATATTTGGATCTATTTAGTCAAAAAAGTAGTTTTTTGTTTTTTTTTTATAAATAAATATAAATATTAGATACCACCACATAAGTTGTTTCAATACCAAACTATATTAGCTTGAGCACTAGTATTGTGGAAATTGGAAACAACGACGGGTATCACCACATACACCCAGACCCGAGGAAATATTGAAAAGTTTGTTTTTGTTTTCGACATTTTCCCGCCCGAGAATCAAACCCGGGCGGGACCTTTAGAGATAGCGGCACCTTGAAAACCGGTGCGTACACCACTCGGCCACGGAGGTCGTCTTACTCGACTAATAGGCCTCCCTCAAGGATCTCCACAACGGTTTGTCCCCAATGGTCATGCGCTACCCGCATCCAGCGGCTTCCCGCGACCTTGACTTGATTGTCAGTCCACCTTGTAGGGGGTCTGCCCACGGAACATCGCCCGGTGCATGGTCGCCATTCGAGAACCTTTCCGCCTCACCGGCCATCGGCATCGGCTTTTAATAATCGGTTTTCCTCGCTATGTGTCCTGTCCACTACCACTTCAACGGAGCAATTCTTCGAGCGATGTCGGTTGTTTTAGTTCTCCTGCGGATCTCATCATTTCTGATTCAATCGAGCAGGGAAATACCAAACGTCGTATTCTCCATTGGTCGCTGCATTGAGCCTCCTATATTAAAAGGCACGTCTTGAGACATTGAGGAACTTTCGACACGAATATATGCCGGAGCTTCCCGAACCTAAACCTCTCTCTCATCTAATCAAAATAAATTCAGTGGTTCAGGTGTCCAATAGAGATTTTCGTTTTCATAACTTTACTAACATCTGTGCCATTTTCCCGTGTGAATGGGAATCGAATAATAACAGAATAAAAAGTATTCCGAATTTCGTTATGATGAATATACCTATGCGTGAAAATCGACGTAATAAACAGTCTAGCAGGCTTTCAATGAATTTTTTGTCTATTTATGACATGTCATACATAATACAACACAGATTTTTTTATCCATCTATAATATAAACCAAAGCAGCATTGGTATGAATTCTCAAGTTTCCTAATAATTCATATTCCTAATCCTACTAATATTATAAATGTGAAAGTTTAGATGTTTTGATGTTTGGATGTTTGTTACTCAATCTCGCCAAAACAGCTGAACGGATTGGGCTGAAATTTGGGACACAGATACTTTGTAGCCTGGAGAGGAACATAGCCTACTTTTGATCCCGGAAAAACATCACATTCCCGCGGGATAACGTCGTGTAGTCCCCGCGGGCGAAGCCGCGTGCGGAAAGCTAGTAATTCATATTTCAATTGCGAATAAATGTCTCTACCATATATCCTTTGTGCTACCTGAATAGAACCGCACCAACACGGCACAGCTCCCAGATAGATCCAATCACTTCAAGAGCAGTCAGGTAGAACTTTCTAGATCTGTGGTCAAAGGGAAACATGTTCAAAGACAGATAGATCTTGATGAAATTCAATTGAGAGCTGAAGAAAGGTGTTCATGGTCTTACTTTCTTAGGTCTTTTTGTGTAATATACTCTTCATTTGAGTTATTCCCATCCGATCCACTGTAATTGATCCACCGAGTTTTAATAATAAAACTGTGAATGCAAAAAAATAAAAATAATCCAAGCCATTCGTAAAGAAGCTCCTAAAACTTAAAACGTTTTAATGTCAACTCACATCGCACGAAATACAATCCATAAACTTGAAGCACCGTGTCATATTAAATTAAATTTTATGATCGCTACTAAAGCCAAAGCTTAACCCTTAATAGCTTAAACAGACAAGGTTCTTAACGTTCACGATACATAAACAATCGATTAGTAATTGGAGGACATGAACAATCGGTATGAATAAATGGATTCAACCTGACCTACATAGTTTGGACGTTCCGATACCGCAACTTGAGGCATTCTTTCTATACAGCTTGAAATAGAATCGGTACCAAAGTTCGGTTGGCATCTCGATATTGAACAATTCGAGGGTATCCATTACGAATACTCATGGACTGAAATAATGTACAGTCGCCTGCAAATAAATATTAACAGGTTGAGTATATTTGGTAAAAAGAAAATACAAATACAAATATCTTTACAAATGGAGCTCTTAAAATTAGGTGAATCAGGAGCTTAACCTATTTAGCCAACTTAAGTAGGTAGCATGCAAACATAAATAGAATCTAGTGATATTATTTAGGATTTAATAAAATGACATTTTATACTCATTATTAAAATTTCTTCAGAAATAGTCAAGTGATAGGTAAGTAGGTAATTTTTAGTGTCAAAAAAATAATTTAAGTCCAATTTATTTATGTACCTCATCTTGTATAATCACTATCGACCACAAAACCCTTTTGATATTTTTACACAACTACTTGTTGTCATATCTTTAGAATTTATCGATTGAGTAAAATGCCCTGTCCACTAACCATTTGCGCAATAAAAATTTAAATCGACTAATAAGAAGGTCCTTGAAGCTATCGGGTAATTTGTTGTAAATTATCCTACACATTTATTTTTTATTAGAATTTATTTATTTCGTGTAGTTTAGGGTTCGAAACATTGAAACTACACGAAATTAATAAATTCTTACTATTATAAATTATTAAAATACAAGCATCCGTTTTTTCCGGATCGGTAAAATTCAGTGTAGTGCACAAACGTCCTAAGTGATACCCCGTTGTGGATTAAAAAAAAACCAACTGTAAGAACATATGCCTTCCTTATGGATGGAGAGAGAGAATTAGGCATTGCCGTAGATATCCACCCTTTCTCATAACATAAGAAACGAAACGTACAAACCCTAGTACTATTTATGAGTTCCCATTTTTCTCCTTGATGTTCGTCGACACTTTTTGTTAAAAAATCGTGGAAAGAATAGTAAAATTTACAGTGTGTGCTTAATCACTTTAAAAATTCTTCAGTTTACAAACGATTAACAAAAATAACACACACACGATATTTTCTGTTCACGGGAAGAGCAAAATAAACATTCTTTAAGTATATTATAATTATAACTAGCGGAACCCCGCGGTTTCACCCGCGTGGTACCCGTTCTCGTGAGAATACCTAGAAAAAATATAGCCTATGTCACTCAGGATGAATGTAGCTTTCTAATGGTCAAAAAATTTTCTGAATCGGTCAAGTAGTTTCGGAGCCTATTCGATGCAAACAAACAAACAAACATACAAACAAACAATCAAATCTTTCCTGTTTATAATATTAGTATAGATATATTATTTTACTACACAAATAAGGTGGTTACGTTTTACAGTCATATAGGCTATATGGCAAGGAAGGACTTATCCCTGTAAGGGATCTCTTCCAGTCAACCTTAATCAATAAATAATGAAAAATTTTAAAATGGGTAATACAAACACAAAATGCAACAAAAACCTTTGATTAAACTATGCAAAACAAGTTTAATAATTGGTGTTAGCACCCAGATATAAAAGCACAAAGTTAATAAATAACGCCCAGGCACAGAACACAAGCAAATATTCCCCACTTGAATGTCGCTTCCGAGCATCAAATCCATGGTCCCTTCGCTTAATTAACAATCACCACATAAGTCATAGAAATAGCCATAGAAATATTGAGATTTTAAATTATTTTTATGCATTCACAATGCAATTCTGTAAGTATAGGAAAAATGTGATAGCAAAAAACTACGAGCCCTATATGTAGCTTTCAGGCGGGATTCGAACCCGCGCCTCCGGGGATCCGGCCCGATGCTCTGACCAACTAATTTCGAATCCCGCCTGAAAGCTACTTATAGGGCTCGTGGTTTTATTGCTATCACATTTTTTTTTGCTATTACGTTTTTCGTCTAATAGAAATATTCTTTATTCAAATAAACATTTTAGCTATAAGCATTTTTGAATCGTCTGCATATGAATATGAACCACTTTGTCGACATTTATTGCTAGAGTGTGTCGAATACAAAACTTCCCATTTTATGCGGACGAATAGAGCCTTATCGATTGCAGTCCACCTGAATGTCATCGATATTCCGCCATTGCAACGTGAGGCGACATGTTTCAATACATGCAGCTGAAATAACTCTGAGCTATTAGCATAGTGTTCTTGTATAGCAGGGGTTCCCAAACTTATTTTGTCTACGGCCCACTTTGAGAATAAATCATTTCTAGCGCCCCTATTTTTTCACCCACTTAAAAACCACTATAACTTCAATTAAATTAATTCTTTTTATGAGTTTCTTACCGCCCGCCCCTCTTTAGGCCTGCAGCGCCCAAAAGGAGCGTTATCTTATCGCCCACTTTGGGAAAGGCTGTTCTATAGCATAGTCCTCTTGAGGGTACTTTTCTTACCATAGAACAGTTATTACTGATGCAATAACCGCTTCTGTGGTTTATTGTTACACACCACCCCGGTATCAGATCCAGAGGTCCTGGGTTCGATTCCCAATGGGGATACTTATTGTATTCGGTTTGGTTGGTGGCAGGACTTGTTCAAAGTCCGCCTGGCTAGCTACCACAATCTTATTTAAGTCTGACGCCATAACAATGATGTTTTTAGCATTGTTGTGTTCCGGCAGTTAGAGGTAATAATAGCCAGTTCCTCAGTAGTAGAGGATTCCGGGAGTAGTGCGCTTCCACCTTCAGCCTTATCATCACTTAACATCAGGTGTGATGAAGGCGAAGTGCTACTCCGCTGTGGATAAAAAATATAGGGCTCTAGCCCATGACATTGTTTCCGCAATTTTCAGTTATAGCGGCTGTAGCCAATTCACCATTCTATTTTTTTTTTTGAGAGTTACATTAAATGACGCATAGTAGATACAAGATTTTGATTGGAGAATCATTTACGTTGTTGTGTAGCATATACTAGGCAAAAGTCTAGAAAATACAAAAGTACAGTCAAAAGAAGCATAAAATACGCGATGTAGGTACAAAGCACCTACTGCTATTTTGGGCAGCCGAATAGAGCCTATTATCAGCACAGAAAATAATAAATATTGGACAAAATCACATACATACCTACATTATTCCAAACCAAACTTAGTAGCTAGAGCACTAGTATTATGGAAATTGGAAACAACGACGGGAATTACCACATACTTACACCCAGTCCCGAGGAAATATTGAAAAGTTCGTTTTCAATATTTACTGGACCGGGAAACGAATCCCGGACCTCCAGAGATAGTGATACCTTGAAAACGGATATGTATGCCAAATTGTTAAATCCGCCATTTAATTAAACGCCTAGGCCGATATTTTTTTCCGTCAGCTAAAATCTTCCCATAAGTTGGCGGGGCCCCACTCGCTTCGCGGGACTCCACATCGCTTGATCACAACACAAACCTAACATTACCGAATTTAAACCTAATTATCTACGTAAGACAACGAATATAAACCCAATTTTTACAAGCTTTTCATAAACATGCCATGTTAGTTAGTTAGTTAGTGGGGGACAGATCTTGCAAGCCTAATTTGACCTACTTCCCAGTGTCCGATGGAGCTGAAATTTTGTATACAGGTTTGGTTTAGATGACAATACAGTATTCAAGTATAGTCAGCAAAAAATCTTGTCAAGAAAATGAAATGTTTACTAAAAACTTATTCAAATTGTTGCCGCCATACTTAACACTCTGGCGGATTCAACTATCCGCCTGCGACTCGTAGGTACACAACTCGGCCCCGGAGGTCGTCATAACGCATTACCATTAAAAATGAAAAAAAATGAAAAAACATTATCATCGATATTCCGATGTAGCAACGTGAGGCGACATGTTTCGATGCAGCTGCAATAGCTCTCGGCTAGCTTCTCAATAAGCTTATTCGATTTGCATACGTCTACTCGAAAGGATATGAAACTTGCATTGAAACAAAACTAAGGTTGGATTGCACCTAAAAGCTTAAGCTATATGAAGAAAATTTATAGTATTTGACAGCTATATCGTTAGAATTGTAATGATAAGGTTTAAATTGGCTTAAATTGTAATTAGAGTAAAACAGACGCTCTCTGAGAGTGATATCTTCTTTAACAAAACAAATACCTACTATAAAAATGAAAATACAAAATAGAAGTACAAAATGGTTTATTCATCAAAAAACACAAAAACAGAAACAACCCTAAATTGAAACATCTAGATGTTGGTAAAACCTACTAAAAATGCGAAAAATTTGTGAGTATGGATGTACGGATGTTTGTTACTCTTTCACGCAAAAACTAATATAAGGATTTGGTTGAAATTTGGCACACAGATAGTGGTTAGCCTGGATTAACACTTAGGATACTTTAATTCTGATATTCCCACGGGAATGGGAAGCAAGCGGATAAAACCCGTGAGCGAACGCTAGTTATACATAATATTATGATATATACAGAGAAACGGCAAACTATTTATTACAATTTATTTACTAGGTAATATTTCTACACTATTTGGGCTATTTTGGTCCATTTTGCACTTTCCCAGTTCAAAGTTTACATGGTGAAGTTATCTAGTTTGTTAGCAAATATATTGACGATGTACAATTTACCTTTTATGGGGGGTAGCTACAAACGATCCCTTTTTAAAACAGAGAACAAGGCCCTTCCCCCTTTTAAATCCGTGTCAAGGTCGGATAAGGTGAATTTCAATGAAGGTTGCTGTTAGGGTTGCCACCAGTTACTTATACACCTCTAAATTTTAATAAGTACAAAGATTTTAACTAATTAAAATTTAGAGCGCAAACTGACGAAAGTCCATGATGTCAGTGAGCGGATATTCCGTTTTTGTATGTTAAACTGTCAGTGTGTGGCGAATTGCGGCCAAATGACAAGCCATTACCTGCAGGAGGACTAACAGACAGAAGTATAAAAAAGTCAACAACTATTCTCTCTTCTTCAAATTGTCTCTTTTAAGCAAATAATACTCGTGCCAGGTGACTTCTGTCTTTAATTACAACAAGCAAATAAAATTAATTAACTTTGATACTTGATAATAAAATGTTTAAAGCACTTTAGTGCCTGTTTCACAATGTCCGAGTAGAAGATACTTTCTAGTTTACTTGACAGTTTTGTGTGGCCTATCTGTCAAGTAACAGCTAATCAGAACTTAGTTAGATGTTGTAAAACAAACTAAATACTTTCTTTTTAATCATACATTTTGTGACAACCCTGACCACACCCCTTTGAGTGGCCGATGTATAATCTTTATGGGGTACTATTAAGTCCATTAAGATTTCCGAATCGTTCATTCCACTAAAATCATAGTTACTTTTTGATTATGTAACAACAGGCTTTTTATTTCGCTGCTACCAATGTGGGTCAGCCGAAATTAAGGAATTACTAAATTACTTATTTTACTATCGTGAAATAGAGGAGCCAGTGGCGCAGTGGTTAGTGCCTCGGCCTACGATCGTTGAGCTTAGCAACTTTCGCAATGCAATTCAACCTCAGTTTCGGATACCTAGGTGACCAAACATTTATTAAATCGAGCTCCTTCGTGCTTCAGTACCCCGAGTGTAAGTTTTTATGTCAAGCAAACGCAAACTATTTCGAGTACGTATTTATGTCAATTTGTATGAAAACTGTATCAGCGCCTCTAGCGGCGAGTAGCGCGCTTATGCAGTTTTCATACAAATTGACATAAATACGTACTCGAAATAGTTTGCGTTTGCTTGACATAAAAACTTACACTCGGGGTACTGAGCCCGTAGTGTAAGTTTTTATGTCAAAAAACGCAAACTATTTCGATTCCGTATTTATGTCAATTTGTATGAAAACTGTATTAGCGCCTCTAGCGGCGAGTAGCGCGCTTATATTGTTTTCATACAAATTGACATAAATACGGAATCGAAATAGTTTGCGTTTGCTTGACATAAAAACTTACACTAGGGGTACAGAAGACACATTAAGCCGTTGGTCCCAACCTTCGAGCAACACGGGTCTTCCGTCCCGGAACGGAAGGCCCGCGTTGCTCGAAGGTCCCAACATTCTGCAGTCGTTAATACCAACATTAAAAATAAAGTTAAAAATATTCTTTATTCACTTAGACATAATAAATATGTACTTATGAATCGTCAATAATTTCCTACCACCCATTCAAGACCTTTTTAACTGACAAGAAGAATGGGCGCAAGAAACTTGCCAGCGTTTCTTAGTTAGGTAACGATATTTACAAAAAAAATACATATCGTTACTAATACAACAACTGCTTAGTATAAAAATACATCATATTAAACAGTGATTATGTTATGTGTTACATCATGACCATGCATTGCGGTCATTCAAATAATCGTCTACTTTATAGTATCCTTTGCTCATCAGCGACTCTTCAATGTAACATTTGAATTTATGCAATGGTAGTTCAATTATATGCTGTGGAACTTTATTAAAAAAGGCTATGCTTTTCCCCAGAAATGAGGCTCTGAATTTTTCTAGCCTAAACTTGGGAATTCTTCTTATCAATCAATATTATTTATATAAAGACAACGCACAGCCGAAACTAGGGTGCAAGAAGCTGTAATTTGGCATGTATGTTCCTTGGGGAGTGTAGGGGAGCACTAAGAGAGGATTATTGGAAATTCGCCCTCTAAGGTGTAAAAAACGGGCGTCTACGGAGACGAAGTCGCGAGAAAAGAGCTAGTTCATCAATAAAAGGGACCTGTGCCCCAGCAATGAGAACATTTTATCGCCAACGATAATGAAAATTATCTATTTCCATGGGGAAAATGCAAGAGCTTACGTATTCTATCGAAATAAGCTAGGTAGGTATATTACGTAATCCTCAGTACAAGCAAATGGTTCGCGGACAGACTCTCTGCCTTCGAATATAAACTTCAAATGGGAATGTCTGTAAGTTTGTTTGTATGTTACTCAATTATGATTTAACGGCGGAAAAGACAGACCAAATTTTACATACAGTAGACCTTGATCGGATCCTAAGATGTAATATTCATATTCCTATGTGAAAGGAATACTTACGGATAAAGCCGCGGTCTTAGCTAGTTAAAATAAAATTCAATTTTTTGTCCCTAAAAGTTTTATATAAAAAGACCTTTAGCAGTTTCGTTGAGTCATTGGAGCGATCATTAACTGAAACTTTTTTCATTGCGTTCCGTTTCGTTTCTCCCCTTCGAGCAACGTCCGCTTTTCATAGGAGTTTTTTTACACCGGAACTTAGTGAAACCTACCTTTTAGTACGTAGGTACCTTTTCGCTGTATCATTTATTTATTTCAATCGTATTTGCTCCACTTTTTCTGCCGACTGTGAATCACACACGTTGATCTAATTCCAAGATAAGTATAGCTAGCTTAATTAGGCAATAGTTGTCTTACAATTATTATACTGAAAATAAAGTACCTAATAGAAGAAGTCGGCCCTACTCCAAAGTAGAATCGCCATGAATTGAACCCGGTACCTTTCACTGTTCGGGCGAATGCTCTGACTTCTAAGCAACAGAGTCGTTAGAATATAAATGCATACTTACTTGTAATAATATAAATGTGAAAGTGTGTTTGTTTGTTGGTTTGTTTGTCCTTCTTTCACGTCAAAAGGGAGCAACGTTTCGACGTGATTTTTGGTATGGGGATAGTTTGGGAGCTGGAGAGTGACATCGGCTACTTTTATCCCGGAAAAATATCAGATTCCCGAGTTTAGTTTCAACCGCCTCTGTGGTCTAGTGGTTCAAATAACCGATTCCTAGCCCAGAGGTCCCGAGTTCGATTTCCAGTGGGGGTACATAATTGTATTCCGTTTGGTTGGTGGTAGGACATGTTTTTAGTCCGCCTGGCTAGCTACCACCATCTTATCTAAGTCTGACGCCATAACAATGATGTTTTTAGCATTATTGTGCTCCGGCAGTTAAAGATAAGATAGGCAGTTCCTCAGTGATTGAGGATTCCGGGAGTTGTGTGCTTCCACCCTCAGCCTTATCACCAGTTTACATCAGCCGGCCTAGCATGAGCGGCTTATAACACGCGATATGATATAGCACGTCATGCTGTCTTGCTTATCCCACTAATATAGCATCATATCATATTGCGTGATATATTGATGGCCATGCTAGGCAGGCAGGTGTGATAAAGGCTTAGTACTACCCCGTTTAGGATAAAAACAATCTAGTCTAATATTTTGAGGTTGCTCTCTAGTACTGAGAAAAGTTATACACCTATAGTGACCTCTCGTTGCGAATGCACCAAAAGAAAAATACTTAGATATCGGTTTTCCAGCGGGCATATTTTCCGGTTTGTCCAATTGACCTACATCACGACTGTGTCAAGACAAATTGAGGAAATTTTACTTTTACCCACGCTCTTACCACGGCCACGTTCTTACCGCTGATAGCGAGAGCTTAGCGACGAGCGGAAGCGGTAAAAATTACTTTTCACTTCTAATGATCGTAAAGTTCGTGTTTATGTTGGGTATAGGCTGCATAAAATCGCTTTTTATGCTCTAGTGCATAAAGTAAAATTATGCAATAGTAAAAGTATTGCGTCATGGACGAATTAATTTCAATTCGTCCATGTTTGCGTATAGCGGGGAGCGAAGATTTGCTTAAAATCAAACGTTAGAATATTTGTTAACCGAGTGGTGAACACACCGGTTTTCAAAGTGCCACTCTCTGAGGTCCTCACTCTTTTCTTAACCCCACTCCCCCACTGGAAATCGAACTCGGGACCTCTGGCTCTGGAAACGGTTGTGTGAACCACTAGACCACAGAGGTGGTTGAAGCTAAACTTAAGACTACTATTAGGAAACCGATAAGGAATGCCCTATACTTTCTTTCTTTCTTCCAATAGGTACTGGCTTTTCAAGGGTCGTAAGTTTGAACCCCATTGGGGGGAACAAGTTTTGTTTTGTCTGGATTTTTTTTTAATAATTTACAAGCGGCCGTCCACGATTTCACCCGCATGGGTCACGTTCCCGTGGGAATATCGGGATAAAAAGTATCCTAAGTTTTAACCAAAGTTATCTAGTTACTATCTGTGATGCCTCAACCAAATCCGTTAAGTAGTTTTAAACGTGAAATAGTAACAAACATTAGCAGTAAGATCTCTTAAAAATAAAATAATTATTATAAATATCTTTTTTTTTCATTCATAATGCAATTTTTATTATTGAAAACTTGAAAATGAAGTGTTTAAGTTGTGGGACGCTCACAGAAACGCTGTCAGCGTTAGTCGTGCTCGTGGCCTACCGGTGACCGTGATCATTAATCATTAATCATCATTAATCCGTTAAGTAGTTGTGGCGTGAAAGAGTAACAAACATTAGCAGGTACATCCCTTAAAAATGAAATAATTGTTATAAATTTTTTTTTGCATTCATAATGCAATTTTTACTATTGAACAATTGAAAATGAAGTATTTAAGTTGACGCTCACAGAAACGCTGTCAGCGTTAGTCGTGCTCGTGGCCTACCGGTGACCGTGATCATTAATATCTACTAGGTGTGATTGTGATTTATTCCTCCACGGGCACACCTCCATTATGTAACTTCACCACCGCTAAAATGAAAGTCTTCTATCAACAAACCTAATGTTAATTAATATGAGATGACGTTGCGATACTGTTTACAAAGTAAATATTTACCTGTTATTTTATTTTTTTTTTGCATTCACTACACAATTATTATTACTTATAGAAAAATGGAAAATAAAGTATTTTTAAAAAATCGACCCGTCTCACAACCAGCTCCGATGGGACTCGAACCCACGACCTTTCGCTATCCGGGCGACTGCTCTAACCACTGACTCTAACGACTAACGACTCCGTAGCTCAGTGGTTAGAGCAGTCGCCCGGATAGCGGAAGGTCGTGGATTCGAGTCCCATCGGAGCTGGTTGTGAGACGGGTCGATTTTTTCAAAAAATCTTTATTTTCCATTTTTCTAAAATATTTACCTTTTATATAATTGGACAGCAAAAGAAAATTATTAAAAAATTAACAGTATTTATGTCAAAGAAAATCAGCGGGCCTATTCTAATTCAACGAAAACGAAATTTCGTTATACCCGTCCCTCTCACCCTCCGGGCCTGACAGAACCGAGTGAAAGCGGCGGGGCTAACGAAGTTTCGTTTTTCGTTGAATTAGAGTAGGGCTTCAGCAATATAACAATCTCCGAGACTAGAGTTCTCTAAAATACATAATATTTAAAGTTGTAAGACGTGTCGATTTTTTCTAAATGCTTCATTTTCCATTTTTCGGAAATAATTGTTATTAAAATTTCTACTTTTTTTGCATTCATAATGCAATTTTTACTATTGAAAAATTGAAAATGAAGTGTTTAAGTAGTGGGACGCTCACAGAAACGCTGTCAGCGTTAGTCGTGCTCGTGGCCTACCGGTGACCGTGATCATTAATATCTATTAGGTGTGATTGTGATTTATTCCTCCACGGGCACACCTCCATTATGTAACTTCACCACCGCAGCTAAAATGAAAGTCTTCTATCAACAAACCTAATGTTAATTAATATGAGATGACGTTGCGATACTGTTTACAAAGTAAATATTTACCTGTTATTAAATTTTTTATTTTTTTTTGCATTCACTACACAATTATTATTACTTATAGAAAAATGGAAAATAAAGTATTTTTCAAAAAATCGACCCGTCTCACAACCAGCTCCGATGGGACTCGAACCCACGACCTTTCGCTATCCGGGCGACTGCTCTAACCACTGACTCTAACGACTAACGACTCCGTAGCTCAATGGTTAGAGCAGTCGCCCGGATAGCGATATTTACCTTTTTTATAATTGGACAGCAAAAAAAATTATTAAAAATTAACAGTATTTATGTCAAAGAAAATCAGCGGGCCTATTCTAACTCAACGAAAACGAAATTTCGTTATACCCGTCTCTCTCACTCTCCGAGCCTGACAGAATCGAGTGAAAGCGGCGGGGCTAACGAAGTTTCGTTTTTCGAGTAGGGCTTCAATATAACAATCTCCGAGATTAGAGTTCTCTAAAATACATATTTAAACTAGTTGTGAGATGGGTCAATTTTTCTAAATACTTACATCAATTTCAATAATAAAAAATGCATTGTAAATGCAAAAAAAAAACTAAAAATAATTATTGATATATTTCATTTTTACAGATTTTGACCGTCTGACTAAATTCAGTCGGTCAGAAATACCACAACCTTAGAAAAGCTTGTACATTTTTTTTAAAGTGCTTTGTAAGAAAATTTCTATTCATTTCGACACTCACGCTACCAAAATAACTTGGTATTCTTCAGACGCCGCACTACAAAGCGATTCCGTGAAATACGTGAGAAATGTTACCAATATCGTATCTCGAATTCTCAAAAAATTTCTATAGCGGTATCACAAGCAGCTACATACAACATATTAGGTGAATAATATGTTTACGATATATTTGTATAACTACGAATTTGTTTATATACTATTAATATTTATATATTTGTATTATTATTTACCTACTGCAAAGAAACTATATAAATAAATGTTGTGAATAAATAGAAATATAATCGTTACCCTTAATTATTACTACTATGGAGCAGACCTTTCTTAAGGCTGCGATTCCCCAAAATAGGGTATTTCAAATTATGGATTACTCGCAAATCACAAGTTCTTAAAACTTGGAAAAAATATATGTTAAACTACAGTTATTTATCTAGTGCTTCCGGCCGTTTTTTTTTCGATTGGTGATATTTTACTGTGTCAAATAAAATCCCAAACATCACTTATCGTAATCCAAATATCGTATTACTTGCAGTATACTTGGTTTTAGTTAATGAAAAATATACAAAAATGATTGTCTTTGATTAGCTGAGGGATTCCGGCCGTCATAACTTAAATGTTTTATTAGTTAATTTTTAATTGAATTTCAAGTGATTTTCGATTCGCGGGCCGCTCGCGAGTTCACAGTTCACTGCCGTCTGCCGCTGCGTCCGCATGAAGTGTATCGAGCACGGCCGAGCAAACGTTAGCGTGCCTAATTCGGTCGGGAATCCTCGCCTTAAATGATCTAATATGAATGTACCATGACCATGCATGACCCACTAAGCAGCCGCGCCAGCCCAATGAGGATCAGCCCCCACGAACCCATGAATCATCACGAATCGTCGGAAACGCTCCTGACAGCGGAATGTATGCACTGTCTCTGTCACTCACTAGAATAGACAAAGACAAAGCATAGAATTCGAATCCGATTCCGATTCCGACGGTTCGTGAATCAGGGGGCAGGTCAGCGTTAACGACTGTGAATGCAGCTAGCACCGGGAGACTAGGCACCACTAAGTACAGTCAGCTTCAAAATGATCCGAGCATAACTATGAATCACTCATAGCACAAATTCTTTAAGGTGTACTTTCACTTGTTGTCATTTGTTCTCGAACAAACAAACGGAAAAGCCCTTTACGTCTTGAAATTCTTTTTGTCAAATGTTCACATATTTTTGATGACTTTAACGCTCAGATAATTTAGAAGCTGACTGTACTCTAGATAGTAAGTAGTAGGTCACCCACCACGTGACCGACCATTGTGAAGATTGCTTAACCACCAAAATCGCAGGCAGAATGCGCTAACCACTGTAGCACCGAACTCCTCAATTTAACTCCAAAAACACATTAACACCTCTTATATTTAAAATTCTGCCGAATAGGGTCCGTTATTAAAAATTAACACTTAAATTGCTTTACGAAACGCAATAAGATAAACTTACTCCGTATTCCCATTTGGCCCCACTCCAGCCACTTTAAGCCCAAATGCCCCAAATGCTGTGATTGCAGGCCTTATTGCCCATTAGGAATTAATATTACTGACAAACACACGTAATGGCGAAATTAGTGGCTGTTACAGAACCTTCATAGTTTACAGGGATTTAAACTACTATAATTTACGCCACATTTCCACCTGCAAGTAAACTTCTGCGATAAATGTCCGACAGGTCTGTCCGACAGCAACTTGCTAGTGTAAACTACGTAGCAATTACACTCGCGACAGCTTGCCAGTATGATATGTCAACGATTTTGCAAGAACTCACGCAAGACTTCCGCAAGTTTACTTGCGGGTGGAAACGCGGCCTTACTATCATCATCATCAGCCATTTGTATATAAAGTCCCTACTGGCTGGGGCACAGTACTTTTTATGCATGGATAAGGAGAATTCCCGGGAGTAGAACTTCCACCTTCAGCCCTATCACCACTTAACATCAGATGTGATGAAAATTTTAATGAAATAAGAACTTTCAAAAGTAACTTGGCCAAGTATTCTTACTTTTGAAAGTTCTTATTTCATTTAAATTCTTGTTTATTGTATAAAAATGACAATTCTAAATAACTAGTTTTACTCAAGACATGACTTGACTATAGATACGAATCCTCGTACCACTTACCCAAGTGTTATTCTGTAGTATAGCCGTATTTAGTTAGCCGTTGTGGATAAAATAAATAATATGACGATAAAATATGACGATAGAATCTCTTTACCTATACTAAGTCATCTTCATCAGAAATTCGTAGTAATCAAAGAAAACTCTACCGCGAGATTTCGGTCTCTCGCTGCTTTATTTAAAATTCATGAACCTCGCTTCAATTCAGTGAACTAATGAATATATCTTGAAGCCTTAGCAGTCGGTCAATTTATTGTTATTGCTTTACGAGTTTTTTGAGACACGGTTTATTTAAAGTTGTCGGTTATTGATTGCTTATCGTGCTAAAACTCAATAATAATTCTTATATAAGCCGTTATATCAATTCAATACTAAAATTGTACAATAGCCCTTACTATAAAATGATACTTATAAGGACCATTTATAATAATAATAATATAATAATAATAATAATCGTTTATTTCAGGCATCTTACAATATTAGATGTTACAATATTAGGCCCATATAATAAATAAATACCTTACAGACTAACATACATATTATATTATTATTCATATATTAACTACTTATTAACACGAATTGTTGGCGGCGTCGTGTTGCGCAACGCAGTGTCCGGTAGCCGACCACGAAACCGGCGGAACAGGACACCCTTCGGCCAAAAGTCTTCTTTCAAGAAGGTCGACAGATGTTCGGTCGGCACCCTCACCACAAAAGAATTGAAATTCACGTTGTGGCGAGACTCCAACCGCTCGACCCTCAGAGTAAATTTGGCTTTAATCCTCATGTACTCCACAATGTCATCGGTTTTTGTGGAGTAATGCAGGCGTGACACGTACACCAGCGTCGTCGGGATAGCCGGCCGCAGCAGGTGATTGTGTCCGGTCAGGGCGGTGCCGCACAGGTTGCGATGAGAGGCCTTCTTCTTCTTTTCCGCCTTCTTGAATCCGTCTTCATCACACTCTGTATCCTGTCTCCGCAGCGCTGGTTGGTTTATGGTTATTGTGTTAGTTCGGTCTATTTCTTGAACTTTCTTTTTATTTGTAAAAATAGATATTGGTCCGCATAATTTTAACTAAATATTATGGTAAAAAATTTGCAAACGGGAAAATTGTGATAGAAAGAAACCACCAACCCTGCAAGTAACTTTTAGGCGGGATTCGAACGCGCGCCTCCGGGAATCCGGCCCGATGCTCTGACCAACTAACGCCCGAATTCTCGAACGCACATCATCTTTGGGAGCGTCCAAAGCCATCTTCTATCTCACTCGTTGCACTTGTAGGAGCGCAAGCAGCCGAGAAATCATAGCGGGCCATGGAGCGTCTCAAACATCATGGCATCTCTTTCATACGTTTGACATTTAAAGTGACAGGGCGATGTTTGAGACGCTCCCAAAGATAAGTAGCGTACGAGTATTCGGGCATAAGCTACCTGTGAAAGACGAGGGTTTACTGACATTGATGAAGCAACGCTGGCCTGCAGCGTTAGAAAGAGATAGCAAAATTCGACATTCGGTAGCTTAGTTGGTCAGATAATCGAGCCGGATTCCCGGGGGCGCGGGTTCGAATCCCGCCTGAAAGTTACTTGCAGGGCTGGTGGTTTTTTTACCATCCCAATTTTTCATTTACCAACAGAATAGCACTGTGAATGAATATAATTTAAAATCTCAATATTGCAAATGTTTTGACGGGAAGGAAAACGGAAATAAAGTTTTTATCCAAAGAGCCAAAATCACAGTCACGATTACATACAGAATTCGACATCAAATAGCTCTATTATTGAAAAATGGAAAATAAAGTATTTAGAAAAAATCGACCCGACTCACAACCAGCTCCGATGGGACTCGAACCCACGACCTTTCGCTATCCGGGCGACTGCTCTAGCGAAAGGTCGTGGGTTCGAGTCCCATCGGAGCTGGTTGTGAGTCGGGTCGATTTTTTCTAAATACTTTATTTTCCATTTTTCTATGATAAAAATTGCATTGTGAATGCATAAAAGTATAAATTTAAATAGCTCTATTATTATTTAAATTATTACTTATGACAAAAACGGAAATCAAAGTGATACAGTCAAAAAGACAATCTTAATCCTAATGATTCTAAATTGCAACCTTATTTTTTTTGTCCACGACTGGAAAACACTATAGGCTACTTCACCATACCTGGGGGCCAAGCCTGCTAACGTTAAGTCATAATCGTGTCTCAATTGTAGTTCAATTGTAGTGCTTTTTTACACACTAGTTACAAGAAATGTGTACTTTTTTCACCATACTACTGATGGTCACACCACAGACTACATTTACATCAAATCATATTGTCATAATTCTTGTAACTAGTGTGTAAAAAAGCAATACAATTGAAACACGATTGAGACACGATTATGACTTAACGTTAGCAGGCTTGGCCCCCTGATGTGAAGTGGAGATAAGGCTGAAGGTGGAAGCTCACTACTCCCGGAATCCTCAACCACTGAGTAACCGACTTTATCTATCTCTAGAAGACAACAATGCTGAAAACATCGCTGTTATGGCGTCAGACGTACTTAGATAAGATGGTGGTAGCTAGCCGGGCGTACATTTAGAACAAGTCCTAAGCTACCACGATCCTGAATTTTAATGAAGCCAAGATAAACACATCTTAGATTTCTGCGCGAACTGTCCATATAAATAAAACACTTTCACGGATTTTTTCACGCAATTTATTCAACAACTGAAGCAAAGATACTAATTTAACAATTTTGTGGTTATGCTGTAACTTTAGATTGAAATTTTAGGACTGTTTTGCATAATTTTATGTTGGCTCTAGTCAAATGACTTTCAAGATATGATAACAATTTGTTTGTGTTCTCTTTCAGTTACAAAATAAGCTTGCACTGAACAATAGCATAGCGGTAGCGGTTTTGTAAGATACCCTTTGTGGCCACTTTAAGGGTTTTTTGACTTTTAAGCACTAAGTACTAAATGGTCTTAGGTATTTAAGACACAAATTATATCTTTAATTAAAGATAATTTATCTACCTTTAAAGATACATTTTTCAAATGTATAAAAGTTAAATAGTTTTTTTTATATTACACACAATGTGTGAGAGGTGTCAAATGTACCGGTTTTGGCCACTTACTGATAGTTAAACTTTTGTAAGTATTGCGATAAATCAAAACCAAACCCAGGTAAAATCAATATATTCTAATTCGCTAGAAACCAGTCAATTGCAAAACAACAATTTAATTGTCAAAAACAAAGGTTTAATAAAGTATTTCATCCAAAACAAATTTCTTAAAATTTTCATACAAAACATTTTTTCAAACAGAAAATGGAGTTTATTTATAAAAAGTCGTATGACATAAGGAATTCTAACGGTTGTTATTATTACCTTAAAATACCTTATTTTAATTGCCTTTATCAAAAATGGCTAAAAAATGTTTAGAAAACTTTTAGAGCAAAAAGTGGCCAAAACCGGTACAGTGGCCAAAACCGGTACGCCTGCCCTACTTATAAATTGAAACCGTTAATAAGACTGCGGTTAAATAAAAACTGGTTCAATAAATTGCTCTGAATCATATTACATTTCGCCTTCGATCAACAATAGTGTGTTATTGTTGATCGAAGTATTTCGCTATAAAAAGGTAGGTACTTTGTGCATTTTGCTGTGGAAATTGGTGGAAATTAGTGACAGTTGATCGTCACTTGTTCTTATATTTTTATTACATATTTGCTATAATCGAACTGTTATACGAGAGCCACGGAGGTTTTATATCTTCCTTCGTGGTTTGAATGAGTATCAGCACAGTAAATATAATTATATGCTATACATTGCTTAAATAACAGGGACTAATACGAGAATTTTCGGCACAAGCTACATAGTTTAATTTTAGTCTATTTATATTTCTCATTTCCAAATGCGTTGTTTTATTTACTTAGTGCAATGGAAACTAGACTTCAATTTACGTTCCGTATTTCTCTTTGTTTAACTTTCCGATTGTGGGTGGCCATTTTAATTAAAACTAAAATAAACAAAAGCTGTGAAGAGTTTGTTTATCACTTTGTTTGTTTGAACGGGCTAAGCTCTGGAAATGTTTCAGATAAGAATAATTAGATATGAAAGAGGGATGAGATATTAAACGCTATTTATAGAACTTGAGTTGCCTTATTGCGCCCGCGATTTCGTTTTCTGTAATAAAATTAGAAAAAAATTTCAAACCCCAACACAAGAATAAACATACCCTTCTAACACCCCTCTGATTTTGGTCCCTTACTGCAGCTAACTAAAAGAGCTGATGGCCTTGAAACGACTCAACGAATTTTCACGAATTGTAGCTAAGAACCAAACCAATATGTGAAATATCAGATGATGTAAAATGAGTTCCCCACACAGCAAGCTCTTAAAAAGAATTTCTTGCAAAGTTCTGCTGTCCAACTTCAAGAAAAAATAAGCTTGCTCACTTTATGAAATTCCTGTAAAAACCGACACAGAGCCTGCGTGATTCAAGTTATTACAAAACCAACTTGTAAAGTCTTTCAGTAATTGAAAAAGTTCTGAGTAGTTGATGAATAAATTCGATAGATGGCGATATTCTTAAGTTCTTTGTTACATTTGGGAGGCTATTAACTTCAAGCAGAGCATTTTCTCTTATTTTTTAAAGTCACATTCTACTTTTGTTTTCTTGAATCGTTCCTAATGATTTCGTAATTATTTATTATTTTATTAGATCGTTATTTCAAAGATTAAAAAAAAATATGAATTCAACAGCTTCTCCTTATCCATCCACAAGGAAGGCCTGTGCCCCAGCAGTGGGGACTTAATGGCTGATGATGATGAATAGCTTTAAATGATGACACCTGATACCAAAGTTTTTTCAACTAAGTTCTAACCACTTAATAACCAAAACGTTAGGTACATATAAAATTATTATTATTATTATTATTATTTATTAAACATAATTAAACGGATAAAAAATATAAATATAAATAAATATAATAACGATTCTTACGAGGAAGCCACAAAACTTCAAACTTAAGCATCTACAAGTAGAAAAATGGAAAATGAAGTATTTAGAAAAAATCGACCCGTCTTACAACCAGCACCGATGGGACTCGAACCCACGACCTTTCACTTTCCGGGCGACTGCTCTAACCAGCTTTTTTCTATAATAAAAATTGCATTGTGAATGCAAAAAACTAAAAATTAAAATACCTACAAGTATTTTGAACTACTTTAGGGAAAAAATTAAATACTTACACGAATATTATTAAAAGAAAATAAACCGCTAACCTTCCAACTAAGTGTCGACCCACACGTACCACAACCACATCGCAGCGACAAAATGTGGTACGCGTGCATAGAGTCGATGCAACTTTTTGTAGTTGCGATGTGGTAGTGCGACAAAATGTCGTTGTCGCTAGTAGTTGTGATGTGGATGTGTCCGGCCGCTAGTTCGCTGCGTCATCGCTGGTGGTTGCGTTGTGGCCTGCATCAGCCACGCGGTCGATAATGTCTGCAAAATGTGGTACGTGTGAATTGAAATTCATTTCCAATACAAAATGCGCCCCGCCCACGTCGTGTGGTTGTGGTTGTGGGTCGTGTGGGTTGAGCCTAATCTATGATAATTAATTTACGAGGAGTCTGTCTCATAGAGTAACAAAATGTCGTACAGACATGCCTCTATAAATCACGAAGAAACCCCAATTATTTATTGATTGAGGCATTACCTTTTCTCGAGTAGGGTTTTAATGGATCTGTTCTGCTCAAATATCCTTGTAACCACTTAACATGGCCTTGTATTAAAAAATTAATATGAATCATAATATGAATGTCATCAATGTAGATACTCGTAACTATAAAAACATTGAGTTATATAGATGACTAGTGGCCGACCACGGCTTTGTCTGCATGTACTGAGATGATAATTGAATTTTGTTTTTGTATTTTACTGTGGAAAACAACAATTTACCCCAGTAAAAATATTCTAACAGATATCGAACAGACAAGCCTCAATAAAGCATCACCGAAGCCCTATTAGTTTTCGATTGAAGTATTGCCATTTCTCGAGTGGAGTTTTATTATAGATCTGCTTGTAAAACCTGTGTAACCCTTGCATAAGAAAATATTATTTAGAAATCAGTATGACTATGATGAATCTTAATAATAACGTACTTGATGTTGATGTGATCAGGAGCAAGAGAGATAGAGCGAGATAGATGAAAGAGAACTTATGGATAAGTAACAATTCTTTGTTACTTTAATGATAAAGTTGTTGACAAAAGATCCGAAGAGAGATAAATGTCTAAAAACAAACAAATAAAGAAAGATGATAAAATCAAATTAAAATCTTGTCTCATCTAAAACTTTTTCCCCATCTATCTTCTTCCTTTGTTTCCTTACAATGTAAATATGAATAAATTAAACTTACTTTGACACGTTCAAGCTTGTCTAGTTCTTAAAGTAATAAACATTATAAATAAAACACTTTCACGGATTTTTCACGCATTTTTTTAACAACTTGGTTAAATTTTTTGTTGTTTTTAAAGGTTTATTGGTTTTAGCCCGAGAGCCAAACTAATTCGCTCTATGGAGACTCAACAATAATTCTATATCAGTAATTTCTTAACATTGAAAATTAGATTATCTAGTTTAATAAATAATTCATTAGTAATCCACCAATATTTATGACAGCGACATTAAAAAAAAAACAAATACGAAGCTTTAAAAAATCTATGAAAAATAGGCAAAAATGGTATAAGTGTTATTCACTTTACATTTGAATACATTTATTATTATCTTTCGTAAAAGTATATAATCCCCCTATATTTGTAAATGAAAAACAAATAAACTTTAAAAAAAACTCTCTACGTAAACTCAAATTGGCATTACACCTATGTTAAAAATGCTATCAGAAACAACCGACTTCTTCCTAAAGTATTAGTTTCCCGTTTTATATCTTTATGGATTTCGACTTTGGTGCTTAGATATGGTTAACATAAACACATGTTAATGATAAAATTGGTGATAGCATAGGTATTTGCTGAAAGAATTGCACCATTTTCGGGGTATAACTTTTTTTTTATACCTTCCAATGCGATATTATGTTGGATTCCAAAATATAGTCTCTTAAAATTATATTTAAGGGCCGTTTACAAAAATTTGGCCTGTTATTGAATTTTTTACAAAAATATCGGATAGCTCTTGGGGTATTTATCCGACTTCAGCCGACGTTATCCGAACAGCTCTAATATTAATAAAAATTAATAAATATTTGCTGTTCTAAAGCCGGCGCCAGACATAGCTCAAATATTTGAAGACTTTGCCTTCTGCCATAGCAAAGTACTGTAGTATTTTATTAAAGCCGTACCCGTGCTACACATGTGTCCAAACATTTGTTCAAATATTTGCTCAAATGTTTGTGCTATGTCTGGCGACGGCATAAAGGTGGCCCTTCGCTTCGTTTGTATCTTATGGACAAAGTTTATTTTGCATAAGTTGTTGTATTTTTGCACATAGATTTCACCACAGCAAAAATATTCAAACTGATATTGAACAGACATGCCTCTATAAATCACAATGAAAGCCCAATTATTTATCGATCGAGGTATTACCTTTCCTCGAGTAGGGTTTTACTATGGATCTGCTCGTAAAACCTCTGTAGCCACTTAACCCTCGCATATGATAAGGTCATGTATTCAGGAATGAATATGAATCATAAATGAACATCGTTGATGTGGATGAAAAAACGAAGTATTTTATTACACGACCGCGACCTAAGCAGGTTATTTCTGTAGTAAGATCTTGACAAAATTTACTTCTCACTCAGTAGTTTTTTTCGTGAAGATTTCTAATTAAGGTGCCAATCCCCCAAAAAAGGGTATTTTAAATTATGGATTACTCGCAAATCACAAGTACTTAAAATTTGGAAAAAATATATGTTATTTTACAGTTATTTATCTAGTGCTTCCGGCCGTTTCTTTCGAATGGTGATATTTAACTGTTTCAAATAAAATCCCAAACATCCGTCTAATAATAATTTAAATATCATATTACTTGCAGTATACTTGGTTTTAGTTAATGAAAAACATATGAAAATAATTGTCTTTGAATAGCCGAGGGATTCCGGCCGTGATAATTTATTATTATTATTATTTAATTTTTAATTGAATTTTAAGTGATTTTCGATTCGCGGGGCGCTCACGAGTTCACAGTTCACTGCCGGCTGCCGCTGGGTCCGCGCGAAGTGTATAGAGCGCGGCCGAGCAAGCGTTAGCGTGCCTATTTCGGTCGGGATTCCTCGCCTTAAAAATGAAGTATTCGAAAAAACGACTTGCTTCACAACTCAGTGCGTAAGAAGTATTAAAAGATTCGACGCTTTTCTCTCTACGAGAAAGGCTCCGGGTTCGATTGCCGGAGGCACTATTTAAGAGGATGGGTCGTTTTTTTCTAACATTCAATTTTCAATAACGTAAATTGCATTGTGAATGCTAAAAAGTAAAAGTCATTTAAGATAACTAATCATTTTCCAGTTTATTTTTATAACATTTAATTAAGTATGTATAAGTAGCTGATATTTTGCCTAGACGTGAGATAGTAAATAGATAATACATTTTGTATTTATTTAACCATAATTCATAACGTTTGACTCCATTCGAAGGCGCGTCAAAAGCAATAGATTAATATTTCGAAGCCAAGATATTCTGAGATATTGCCAACATCGTACCGTGCTGACATTTCATATTTCAGGCCTGAACTCTTGCCTATAATGTGAGAAGATCAGTGCCCCAAGCACGAAAAAATCTCGTTATGACAATCGTATAGTTAAACTATACCATTCGTCAAATTGCTACCAAAGCAAAGTGCTGCTGACAAAATATGTTGTTTATCGAATTTTAGTTCCTTAAATGACTCTTTACTCTGGTTTTTATTTTTATCTATACTCTTAACCGCCTCAACCAACTTTTGATAAATTTAATAACCACAGTGCTTATTTGATTTTTACATAGAAAAACCTTATCTCGAAAGTTACGACTATTTTTGTTTCCAGAATTTCGTACTTCATTAGTTGTAACTTAGTGAAATTTCGTTTTATGCACTTAACGAATGTGTTATTTGTGTATATAGTTAAAATGTCCATAAATACGTGTGTAAAATTTTGTCAAGTTAGATACATTAGTCGGTAGATAAATAAGAAAATCATGAGATATAAATAGATTAGTATGGGAAAAAAATTACAAAAATATCCATACAAAACGGCAGTTTGATACTTTAACCCGTTATATTATAAAAAGGAAAAATTAGAGTTTTTGTTTGTTTGTTTCTATTTCTGTAATGTCTGAACTCAAAATCTACTGGATCGATTTTCAAAACTCATTCACTATCAAAAAGCTATTGCTAGTGACAAAAACTAGTGACATCGACTATATTTTATCCCGACATTCCCACGGGAACGGGTACCACGATACCCCACTACAACCCTTAGTTCACGAGAAAACGCAGGCGGCTTATAGTTCAAAAAATATAATATTTTAAATTACAAAAAGAGGCATTCATTTCAATAAAATGAGCTGTAAATCTTCAAATATTGAGCCAAATCTAATTGGCATAAGAAGCCAGGCGGCAAATCCCCGCGACCCTAATCAATCTTATTCTGAAGGTAAATCCTCCAATTATCTCTCTCAGCCTCTATTTGCAAATATTAGGAATTTAATTCAATTAAATATGTATTGCAAAACGAATTATTCTATATCTATTTATACTTTACTTATACTAATATTGTAGAGAGGAAAGATAAGATTTTTTGTTTGTTTGTCTGTTTGCATCGAATAGGCTCCGAAAGTACTAGACCGATTTAGAAAATTCTTTGACCATTAGAAAGCTACATTCTTCCCGAGTGACATAGGCTATATTTTATCCCGATATTCCCACGGGAACGGGTACCACGTGGGTAAAACCGCGAAGATCAGCTAGTATACTAGATTTTCTAATAAAATCAAAAAGTTTATTGCATTCCATAAAGTAAGAAAGATGTTACTTATGAACTACATTTTATTCAGTTTCATGTAATGTTCAGTATAAATATTTTATCGTTATCTTCAGTATTTTGGCCGTGGGCCTCTGCAAGTTGAAAGGCATGATATGTGGCCTAAAAAGTTGAAAAGCTTCCCATTGAATTCGCGAGAGGAAGAACATTAATAACTTGGCGCGATCGTATTTTTCAAGGGATTCACTGCAATTCTTGTTAATGGAGAAAAGGTTTGGCTTTTTACGATCAATACTTTAATCTTTGAACGCTTTTCACCGAATTGTTGGAAAAGAAAGGATAAAAAAAATAACGAAGCTCAATTAGATTGATTGATTTTGACTACGTCTTTTGTGTATTGTAGGTCTTTACCTATGACATTGCCATTTTTTTCTCACATGTTTATTGTTCTCTATTTTTTTAATTATTATCAATATATCAAAATAAATAGAAATTTAAAAAAAAATGGAAAATGAAGTATTTAGAAAAAATCTACCCGTCTCACAACCATAAAAAATACATTGTGAATGCAAAAAAAGTAAAAATTTAAATAACCAGACAGTTTCAAGTTAACTACTTATATCGTGCGAAAACCAGAGGGCCTACTCTGAAACGCAAAACCCGAAACTTCGTATATACCCGTATACCCGTTCCTCTCACTCTCTAGTTGGGACAGAATCGAGTGAAAGGGGTGGGGCTAACCGAAGTTTCGGATTAGCGTTTCAGAGTACGGTCCCAGCACCGAATGAGTTACATACAACGCCTACCGACACCGCGGAAGTAAGCTACATATTATATTTCTTTTTTCATAATAGTAGGTATAACAACCTCTTATTTGAACCTCTTTATTTAAATAATTACAATAAAGTTGTACAAGTACAGTAGTTTTGCTAACTTTGGGGATAGATGGTGTAGTATAAAAAAATCTAAAAGTTATTTAATTCTATTATTATTCTATTTATATTATTAATTGTTTTTTATGAAAAACTTGACTTAAAATAGCATAAGTAATGTGCTACCGCATGTAAGTCTACTTAGCATTACAAATAGAATTCATATGCAAAAACATAACAGAATTCTTGTTATTATGTTTTCTGTTCAGAAAATAGACGTTCGTTTCGGAATTTAATACCTTATGCTTCTTTCGCTCGTTTTTATTACGAAAATACGGAGGATTTAATTATTTCGCTAACAATTTATGTTTTATCAAATCATTTCTGGCGCTACAATTCACCGTTTCAGGGCATAATGACGTTGAAAACGCGAGAGAACCATGTTTATTTAGTTACATCGTTAAAAATGTTAACGTGATTGAAAATGAAGTAGGTATTAGAAAAAAGTTGCTAGATTTTTAGTTGGTTAATTATGAGATGAGTTGTTTTCTTCTATTACTTACTTAGTTCATTTTCAATAACATTGTGAATGCAAAAGAGTAAAAATAATTTGTTTACATGGTTCTAATAAAATTTCAAACATATTTAATCTATATTATCTTCATTATCTACTTAAAAAGCTCCACATATAATAAAATTTTACGTGTTCGTATCAGGCTAAAATTATATTACTACTTAGTTAAGGCACTGACTTTGCTCTGAAAATCTTACTGTTAGCAATTAATTGTAATACATACCCCGAAATGAGTGTCATAGTTTTACTGCTAATAATAAATTGCATATTTCATTATACCGTAACGTAAGTAGTGTAAGTAATTGAATTTACAATTATTGTAAAAATGTTTCCTTTCATTGATGAAACAGCGCTGGCAAAAAAGTAAAAAAAATCCACGAAGTCTCGTATGCCGTTTGGTAGGTTACATCATTGGACTGGATTTTCCAAAGGTGTGGGTTTGATGGGATCCCGTTCGTATTTTACGTGTTTTTTTAGTACAATTTTTCCTATAATAACAAAATATACGAACAAACTAACGAAGTAACAGAACTAACTAGCATTCCTTACTTTCCAACTTCTAGAGAAGGCAATAAGAGGCATACTTCAAACTTTTTCCCTTCCTTGCGATTTGTTAGGATGACAAATGACGCTACTTCTGGTACGAGGCGGAGTTAGGTATGTAGATAACTAGCATTCAGCCCGCGGCTCCGCCCGCGTGGATTATACGACATTATCCCGGGGGAATGTGATATTTTTCCGGGAATAAACTATGTTCCTTTCCAGGCTACAAAGTATCTATGTCCCAAATTTCAGTCAAAGCCGTTTTGGCGTGATTGAGTAACAAACATCCAAACATCTCAACTTTCACATTTATAATATTAGGTAGTAGAAAGTAGGACTAGTGGATCCTCGCGGTTTTACCCGCGTGGTACCCGTTCCCGTGGGAATATTGGGATAAAATAAAGCCTTTGTCACTTGGGAAGAATTTAGCTTTCGAATGGTCACAGAATTTTCTAAATCGGTCCATTAGTTTCGGAGCCTATTCAGTTGAAACAAACAACCAAATCTTTCTTCTTTGTAATATTATTAGTAAAGGTATACTTGTAGCTTTACTGTTAAGCTTTTATGTTAGTAGATACATTATATGAAGGGGAGGATTATTTTCCTTCGCAAATCATAATGGGATTCCAAAAATAATAACGCATACAGCTAGCTCTTATTCCTTGTAATACCTACTTCAGTTTTACTGCAATAATGCAATCACCTGGTTTTAATAGTTTGCGATGTAGGTAAGCGGATGGGCATAATATGACCAATTCTTGAAATGTACAATATACTTATACTGGACTGGCTTATTGTACTGGCTGCGTGTAAATGCTGCTTTAGTCACGATTATTATCTTAAAATTAGCAGAATCGAAATCTTATCAGTTCTAAACTGATCGTGATCAGAACAGTGTATGATGGTTCCAATGTTATTGTTGCCTATTAGATCAATGTTTTCTCTTCAATCAAACATGGTTATTATTCGAAATACAGTATCGGGAAAATGCAAACATTCACAATTAAACCAATTTAATTGATTGATTCTATTCGCCTCTGGCAAGTTAAAATTAGCATGTGATGCTAATTGGCTACGCCCGCCGCCGTGAATTTCGGGTTTCTCACGCCAAACTTCGGTCACTTATTTTCGGCAATAGTTTATTTGGGAACTAGTGGCTAGCAGTCTGCGATTTCGCGATAAAAAGTATGACTATTTTTCCCTTAAATCTAATCCATACCTATCTTTAAGAAAAAATATTATAATTTATGTGATAAGTAATATATTTTAATATGGTTTAGGTGTGATAAAGCAACGGACAGCGCTGCGTTTATAATATTATACGTACATAACGGATTATGATAGAAAAATCCTTTGTTAATAAAAAAAAAACACACTGATCTAGGTACTTTTATAATTCCGGAATTATACTACCTAGCTTACTAGTGTAAGTTATCAGAAACAACAGAGGCATTACAATTTATATTTGTATTAACACCTAGACACTGAAAAAACACAAATGCTTTTTACATAAATGTTTGTCCTGTGTGGGGATCGCACCCACGACTCTTGACTCAGGATTTATGATCAGTACCACTACGCCAATGGGTCCGAAAAACGAAGCAGTATTGAACTATTGAGTTTTAGTTCCACTTAACACACCAATAAGCAAAATTGTACTTAATTTCAGTATTCTGTACTGTGATGGAAACTAACCTTACCTACTATTTAATAGTAGTTGAAAACCTTCACATAATAGTTACTATTATGTCAAGGTCATTTTTCAAATTTGACGACTTGTATAATTATCAGGGAGAAAAAAATAGCCCTTGGCGAGTTTCTTGCCGGGTCTTTTCGTTACGAGGTCTCCTGCCGTTGTATTTGCTTAGGAGTAGCTTCATTGACGTTCATATGTCTTGTTAAACCAACCTATATAAAATTGAATAAATGAATTGAATTTTGAATCGCTCATACACCAATAATGTTTCATACAATGAAAGCAGCCACTCGCAACCCCGCGAGAATCGATAAACACTTATCGTTCGAGCAATCGAATAGAATCAAATCGAGCGTAATCGATAGCGGTTTGCGGTTGAAAGCATTTTGCGAATGGAAACTATTACGCTATTAGGTACTTTAGTTTTAAAGTTTATTTCCTTTCTGTTAAATCTGAGGTTAAAGGTGTGAGAATAGTCTGTAGCGCTAGAGCGTATTACTTTAACTGTCATTTAAGTCCAAATAACCTGGTAAAATCCACTCTAATATATACTAATAATATAAAGACGAAAGATTTGATTGTTTGTTTGTTCGTTTGCATCGAATAAAGCTCCGAAACTACTGGACCTATTTCGAAAATTCTTTGACCATTAGAAAGGTACATTCTTCCCGAGTGACATAGGCTATATTTTATCCCGATATTCCAACGGGAACTGGTACCACGCGGGTAAATAAAACCGTGAGGATCCGCTAGAATCTAATAACTTAACTAAAAAAATAAACCGCCTTCAAAAAAACTGTAAACAAATTTCGCTTCCCAAAAACACGTAAAAATGAAAAATAAATTAAATCATTCAATTCAAAGGACGAAAGTCCGGGATTTTTTTTAATTAATCTTGGAACTTACTGATCTGATTGAAGTCGGTGCCAAGCCATGTAATATTATGTATTTGATAGGTTACAATTCAGACCACTCCGCGCATGAGTAGGTTTTGTGTGTTATTCTTTCACTTAGTATTTATTCTTGTTACTTTGGGCTTGTCACCGACTTCAATCAGATCAGTAAGTTCCAAGATTAATTAAAAAAAATCCCGGACTTTCGTCCTTTGAATTGAATGATTTAATTTATTTTTCATTTTTACGTGTTTTTGGGAAGCGAAATTTGTTTACAGTTTTTTTGAAGGCGGTTTATTTTTTTATAAAAATTTTTATTTTTCCATTTTTAGTATAAGAACGCTACCAAAAGAAACCGCAAAATGAGCAAGCGTAGCGCAATGAGCAGCTACTAAAACCCATATCTCGGACAAGAATCACCACAGAACACGGAAACATTTTCTTCCTACTAGGTATGTTCTGTGAGAATCACCATCTCTAACTCTGTTATAACCAAGGAATTTATAACGTAGTACTTATAAATTCCTTGGTTATAACTGTTATGCACACAGAACACAAAATTACTTTTTCTTTTAATGTCAGAGCATTTGGTGCATAACAAACAACAGATTGTTTGTTATGCACCATCCACCATCAGCTAACCTAAAAAACTTTAAAGAATACAACTTAAGGTCTCGGTGGTACGTAACCAAACATGCTTTAACTCCTAAGGAGTTTTACCTTCCATCATCAGCTCACCTAAATAACCTGAAAGATTACAACTATATTTTTTTACGTATCAACAATAATTCAAGAATTATCCTCCAACTCCTAACCATTGAGGAGTTGTATCTTCCATCACCAGCTCATGATGATGAGCTGATGGCTATCAGATGCATATGCTTGAAAATTTTTAGAAAATACATAAAACACCTAATCTATCTTCGGGTTTACCTCGTTCCCCTGGATTCTACCATCAGATCCTGACTTGGTTATAATGAGACCAAAACAGGAGTATACTCTTTTAAATAAAAAAAATATTGAGATCGGTAAATAGTATAGATAGTAATTTTTCATTGAATCCTACGACCAGCCCTTGCAAACGTTGCTTAACCGCAACGATCGCAAAACGCGGTGATAACCCACATCACCAATCGAGGTCCTGGAAGTGAAACCCATTATACTATGACATAATTAGTATATAATTAGTTTCCGCGTGTGACTTTATTGACGCTATTTTGAAGAACAAACTATTCAGCCCGAACAAAAACCTAACGTTTACTTACATGGATGACATTATACTTTCTGCTAATAATTCATGACTCCCATGACATCAGGCCCCATATCTCCGAAGATTGTTATCGGATCTAAATGAAACTTATATGGGACCAAATCGAAAGTATACCCAATCGAACAAAAAAACAACTATTAAAATCGGATCACTAACGCCAGAGTAATCGGTATACATACATCAAACAAAAAAAAAAAAAAAAAAAAAACGGGTTGAATTGAGTACCTCCCTCCTTTTTTGGAAGTCGGTAATAAAATCGCTTGAAGGTCATAGAACCCGCCACAAGTTTTTGTTGTTGGCAACCCGGGCCTGAAATTTGATCTCCTGGCCGGTAGGCTGGCACGATAAAGGCCTAATCAGACGACGGACTAACTTAAAAAGTGGTAATTTTCGCCACGAACTCAATGCATACGACATTAATTTGATTCGTAAAGATCTAGCAAGGTGGCAGGAGCATAATGGGCAGAACAATCTTCGTTCTTTAGAAAGAAAGAAAGAAAGAAAGAGAAACATTTATTGGCTATAACACAATTAAAGTAATATTAAAAGTAAAAAAATAAAAAAAAAAACAGGTGTACAGCCAACTAGGCCCCCACCTCAGCATAGTATTGCAACAGTAAAAAAAAGTATACTGTTGCAACGCTGATATTCTGGAGGAGCCTAATATTGGTGACTTATAAATAAAACAAAACAAAAAATAATAACAGTTATCTATCACACATGTTGACACATTATATATTGACAAATTAGGTGTTAAACCAGTATGAATGATAGGCCAAGGCCGGTAATTTATATAAAAAAAACAAACAAGAACAACACTAGCTTTAACTAATCTGTTGCATAAGTCTAATCTGTGAAACAAACAAGAAAAGAAGCCTGCCAGTGATTTACTTACATCATTTACAATTTTTTCATTTTTAACAATTTAACAATTTACTTTACGTTGCATTCGCAGCAAATGTTTCCACTTTTAGGTTATGTCGGCGGACAAAAGTCCGTCGTCTGATTAGGCCTTAAAGGATAGTGGAGGAGCCCGTGGCGCTGTGATTACCGCGCTCGGCTCGATAGTTGAGGTTAACTTCGCAATGGTCTCTCACGGGATGGGTGACCAAAAACTTTTCATCTCGAGGTTCGTTTCATCCGTGCTACGAAAGGCACGTTAAGCCGTTGGTCCCGGCTGCGTTTGCAGTCGTTAATACTCACCAATCTGCCCTAGGCCCGCGTGGGGATCCTGTCCTGCGTCATACATAGCCCAGCATTGTCTCAAAATATGCAGATTTTTTATGTTTTATTGTTATTAGTTTTATTTTATCGTAGCTTGTATGGCACTGTTTATTATATTGACTCTTATGTTCTTAAACTATTCAAAGTTTTATTACCCTTGTTTGGCATTTATATTTATTATTTTATTCGCTACGTTTTTGGTTGGTGTGTATTTTAAAGAAACTACCTTTTGGATGTCTATTTCTTAGATATTGAGAATTATTTACTGCTATGATTACCGGGTTTTTTATTTTGTTTTTAAATTTAAAATTAATTTGTGATGGAAAATGACTTTACATATTATATTATGTTAAAGTTACTTTTCAATTTGACGACTCTGTATGTAATATGACAGGGAGAAAAAAATAGCCCTTGGCGAGTTTCTTGCCGGTTCTTCTCGTTACAAGACCTCCCGCCGTAGGATTTGCGAACCGATAGCGTAGCTTCATTGACGTTCACAAGTGCTGTATCAGCCTAAAATGAATAAATGATTTTGAATTTTGAATTTTCGGGGGTGGAATTGTCAATAACGCTGACACAGGTAAATATTGCCAGCCTAAATACAGATCCTAACTTCAAAACTGACGGACTTTCATACACATATTCATCCCCTATTTTACCCCCTGGGTTTGATTTTGGGAAAATTACGAAATGGGTTGCCTATTTGTTTTATGAAGTAAGCCTACACAGTTTTAAGTTGAAATATTTATTTTACTCCTGATTTTTCATTAAAAATTTCACCCCTATTGCAACTTTTAGGGGTTGAATCATGTTCAGCGTGTTAAACATCAAAATAAATGCCATTTTTTCAATCGTCATCCCATAAAACCTCAATAACGACATCCATATCGATTTTTAGGTTTATTTATCACATTTAACCTCTAAGGGGTAGATTTTCGAAAAAATACGAAACATGTTTTTGCTTATTTGTTTTACTTTCCGACCATAAGCCTTAATAATAAATTAAATGAAGGACTTTCCAGATACAACATTTCAACCCCCTTTTCACCCCTTCGGGGGTGGAATTGTCAAAAACGCTGACACAGGTAAATATTATTTTTCAATTTACAGCCTAAAAATACAATATTTGAAGATCCTAACTTCAAAACTGACGGACTTTCATACAAACATTCATCCTCTTTCACCCCCTTAGAGGACGAATTTCCAAAAATCCTTTCTTGGTGGATGCCTACACTGTATAACGTATCTATGTGCAAAATTTGAAGTCTCTAGGTTCAGCGGTTTGGGCTGTGCGTTGATATTTCAGTCAGTCAGTCAGTCAGGACTTTGAATTTTATATATATGTATACCTAGATAAGGAGGGCCAGTGCCACAGAACAAATTCAGCCTACACCTCGTGGCACCTTTTACTAGATTGATGTGTATGTCGTGGCCATATCGTAGATTTGCTTACTTCATGAAATGCTCGAGAATTTAATGAAAGGGTCACATTTCAAGAAATGTTTTACTATCTATTGGCCCTATCATGATGTGGCTTGAACTGGTCAATATTTAAGAAAGCGTTTCTTGACATGGGCAACTGAACCACAGAATACTGAACGCGCGACTTCTTCATGAAATGGTCAAGATTAAATTGATCACATATTTATTACCGGTAAAGGCGCAGCAGGCGCTTAGTTTATATTTGCCATATTATCAATAGTTTTTTTCTTTTTATTTAAACAACAAGTATTTCTGTGGTGTGAAAGAAGAAATAACCACGAATTAAATAAATTTCTAACCTATCACGTGTTCTACAGGACTTCCAAGGGAAACTCTCTTTCGATAATATGGCGTTCGAAGAAATAGAACAAATTCAGAAATAAAAACTTTAATGTCATAGAAACCTTACATAAATGATATGGTTGGTCATTTCATAAAGTAGTCGAATTTCATGATATGGTCAAACGTTGTTGAAAATATCATTAAACGTTAACATTCAACGATATTTCTTTATTTCTTTATTTCTTTATTTCTTTATTTCTTTATTTCTTTATTTCTTTATTTCTTTATTTCTTTATTTCTTTATTTCTTTATTTCTTTATTTCTTTATTTCTTTATTTCTTTATTTCTTCTTTAACATTTACATTGTAACTTACAGCTAGGTTGCCAAAACATTACAAAATATAATATGATAGTAACATTAAACACAATATAACTTATTTCTCTAAGAATAAACTAAACTTAAAACATAATGAGGCTACTGAATCGACAAATATGTCGGCATCCTGGACACAGGTTAAAAATGCGTTAAGTATGTAAGTGGCTCGCGCGGTGGGAGCGTTGCTAGCGTGCCGTGTCCGCAGGGAGCCGGGAGGGGCGAGTAGTAAGTGCCGTCTGCGACCGACTCCTCGCATATAATTTTGCGGTACATATAGCCCAATCCTCTCTAGAACTTCCGGATTATCCACCTTATTGCGTAGGAGTAGGCAATAGTGAATCAACAGATTCAATTTTCGTCTAAACTCTAACGTATTTAAGCCTACCATACCGGCCACAAATAAGGAATTAAGGAGGGATATAAAAATGGATAGTATCCAAATCGTTTTTTGTATATAAAACGAGCAAATTTTTTGTTTAATTTCTCGATAAGTAATGCATATTTAGCAGTACTTGGATCCCAAACAATTGAACCGTATTCTAACTTGCTACGAACAAATGCATTGAATAGTAAAATAGCTATCTTTGGGTCACTAAATTGGGAAGCAGTACGCATAATGAAGCCTAGCACCCTATTGGCTTCTTTACAAATAGTAACGACATGACTATTAAAGTCAAGTTTGCAGTCAAGTTTAACACCAAGGTCGCTAACTTCATTCACCCTGTTGAGATGTACTCCAGCCACGTTATAAGACGATACTGTGGGCGCGCGCGAACGAGAAAAGGTGATCACTGCACACTTAGAGGTGTTAAACGACATTCTGTTATCAGCGGTCCACTTGACAACTGCATCGATATCACTTTGCATAACTGTACAATCCATTGTGTCTCTTATAGGATATAACAGCTTTAAATCATCAGCAAATAACAAACACCTGACTGATTTAATAATCTCAGGGAGATCATTGATCATAATTGCGAAGAGAGTAGGTCCCATGGTACTACCCTGACTCACACCAGAGCGCGTATAGTACTCCTGGGATTGAAACCCAGATAGTCCGACATACTGTCTTCGATCCCTGAGATAATCAGCGAAAAACGATAGAAGTTTTGGAGTAAAACCAAAAAGAGACAACTTTCGTAATAAAATATCATTATCTACAAGATCGAATGCTTTTTGAAGGTCAAAGTATGCGACATCAACTTGTCCCCCCTTATCCATTTCAATTGTAACATTATCTACCATACTTACTAAGTTTGTTAATGTAGATCTACCTCTCCGAAAACCGTGCTGAGCATTGTTAAGTCTTGGATTTACCTGTGGGGCGATAGACTGATCAATCAATCTCTCAAATAATTTGCTTAAAATAGACATGACAGCTATAGGTCTAAAGGATGAAAAGTCTTGCGGCAGATTGACTTTCGGTATGGGCATTACTCTTGATACTTTCCATAAGCTGGGGAATATACCACTCCTAAGGGATAGGTTAAATATATGAAGCAAAGGATCCTCCAAAGCAGTGATACAGTCCTTTATAAGAAATGATGGGAAACCATCTGGGCCAGCTACAAAAGACGACTTGAGATGCTTAACTGCGCAGCGCAAATCAGAAGAATCGAAAGAATCAATACTCACCCTGTAAGCATCAGCTGTAATGTTATTTGCAGCCACTTCAGGATCTAGAATTGGGGTATCCGGCAGGAAGACAGAACCAAAAAAATCTGCAAAACCATTAACCAATTGTTGTTTTGTGAGTTTTTCAGAAGAATCAGAGAGAAGTAGATCCGTTTTATTTTTAGCTCGCCTTTTATTTACGTATGTCCAAAAAGTTTTAGGATCCCCCGTAATATTATTTTCCATTAGTTTTATATAATTTGCATGGTCTCTTTTTAATAATTTTTTAACTATACTCCTGTAATACTTAAACAATTCATAGTTAAACTCTAAATTATTGGTTTTATATTTCTTTAGATTAAAATACTTAAGACTGATATAGTGTTTTAGTTCGGGACTAAACCAATCAGGATACGTATAACCACTTCCACGAGACGCATTGTAGCAGCGGCATATTGTCATCAATGCGACCATTTAATGAAATTCTCGATCATTTCATGAAGTGAGCAAATCTACGATAAGTCCATGACATGTAGGGCAGAGGTACCCTTTGTGGCCACTTTAAGGATTTTTTTGACTTTTAAGCACTGAGTACTAAATGGTCTTAGGTATTTAAGACACAAATTATATCTTAAATTATAGATAATTTATCTACCTTTAAAGGTACATTATTCAAACTTATAAAAGTAAAACAGTTTTTTTATATTACACACAATGTGTGAGAGGTGCCAAATGTACCGGTTTTGGCCACTTACTGATAGTGAAACTTTTGTAAGTATTGCGAAAAATCAAAACCAAACCCAGGTAAAATCAATATATTCTAATGCGCTAGAAACCAGTCAATTGCAAAACAACAATTTAATTGTAAAAAACAAAGGTTTATAAAGTATTTCATCCAAAACAAATTTCTTAAAATTTTCATACTAAACATTTTTTAAAACAGAAAATGGAATTTATTGAAAAAAAATCTTTTGACTTAAGGAATTCTAGCGGTTGTTATTATTACCTTAAAATACCTTATTTTAATTGCCTTTATCAAAAATGGCTAAAAGTTGTTTAGAAAACTTTTAGAGCAAAAAGTGGCCAAAACCGGTACGCCTGCCCTACATTTCGTTTCGAAATATCACGGTCAAAGTAACATCTCAAAACCTCATCACGAACCGTGAAATGTTAAAGGGGAACCGTCCAAATCGATTTCAATCAAACCCCTGTGTCTTGTGTTTCCGCCGTACTCGTGATGTGTCAGTTAGTCACACAAACACACACAAAGGGAATATAATCACTACACGCCAGTCATTTTCCTTTCATTACAAGGAAATTGCTTTCCAACTAACGACGTAACGGTTCTCAAAGTTATGTGAAGAAAGGTTTTAGGCTGTTGTTGCAGGTTTAATAGCCGTTATTAAGCTTTGGTGGTTTTATTTTGGAAGTAATAAAATTGAGTTAATTAAATGTGTAGGCGTTTAACACCCAATTGCAGGAAGCTCCATTAAAGTTAATGCTTCATTAAGTCTATTGCTGTCACTTTTCGTTGTCAAGAAATAAAAAGTGACAGCAATAGATTTAATGAAGCATTAACTTTAATGGAGCTTCCTGCAATTGGGTGTAAGTTAATAAAAGTGACCTTTACCTGAGGCAAAGGCTTTTCGTAACGATGAATTAGGAGGATGCGAGTCGCACAGATTCTGTTTTTTATCCACAAGGGACTAGCACTTTGCCTTCATCACACCTGATATTAAGTGAACATAGGAACTATTTAGTAATCTGTGATAAGGCTGAAGACGCGAGCGCATTACTCCCGGAATCCCCAAACCCCTGAGGAACTGGCTATCTTATCTCTAACTGCCGGAACACAACAATGCTGAAAACATCATTGTTATAGCAACAGACTTGGATAAGATGGTGGTAGGTAGCCAGGCGGACTTAGAACCATTAACCGAATCTTACCATTAACCAAAACGATTACAATGTGTACACTGGGAATCGAACCCGGGACTCTTTGGGTCTGATACCGGCGGTGTGTACCACTAGACCACAGAGGCGGTTAAAGTAGTATGTGCGGAGCCCGTAGAAAACCCTTTGTTCAGAACAGCTAACTTTGCTCCATACATTTTTTGCTCCATACATTTTACTTTACTCCTTAACTACACTCGAGAGCAAAAGTTTCGGGTCACTAGTATTTACTTCAATATCTTGAAAACGAATAAAGCTTTCAAATTAAAATAAATTGAACCATATGGCATATGCCGAGCAGTAGGCGTCGTTCGGCTGACATGATGAGACAGTTAAAATGTTATTAAAATAAAATGCATTTTATTTATTACTGACAGTTTATTTTATTTAAACAATAAATTAAAAACGACGTTCATTTTTTTTATACGCAACGGGGTAGCGTTTAGCCTTTATCGCACCTGATGTTAAGTGGTGATAAGGCAGTTAGGGACCTGAAACTTGCTCTCGAGATAATGATAAAATAAAATTATTTTATTAGCGTCATCTAAAGATTGAGAATCGCTGACGACAACTTGTGACAAGCCGCGCCGTTCGTAGCAATTTAACGTTCTCAATCCTTGACGTATATTGATCGAACACAATTCAATTGTATACTATTTTTAAATACATTTTGTGTACAAAAGGCTGCGCGTTTAGCTCGACAACAGCAGGTCTACTCTAATTTAACCAGAAACAAAAGTTCGTTATACCCTTCCTTCTCACAGAATCAAGTGAAACGGCGGGGCTAGCGAAGTTTCGTGTAGGCCCTCGGGGGGTTTCTGCGAGCTGAAAAACAATGTTACAGTAATGTTGATGTTGACTGCAGGACGGAGTATACGCTGCGTATCTCGTTTACAATATTATTATTACTATGTTTGACAGTTCGCAGAAGGCCTGAGTTCACCAACAGTTGGTAACGTTAATCTTTGTTTAACCGTCGGTTAGTTGGTTGGTTAGCCAATCACGTGCGTTAACCAACCAAATAACCAACGGTTAACGTAACCGACTGTTGGTGAACTGGGGCCTAAAACCGTTGAAATAACAGATGTGATTATGCCATAATCAAGGTCAAATTATACATACATACATACATACATATACTCACGCCTATTTCCCACGGGGGTAGGCAGAGACTATGGATCGCCGCCACCTGCTACGATCCTTGCACACTAATAAATTATAAACTAGTTGAAAAATGGAAAATGAAGTACCTTTCGCTATCCGGGCGACTGCTCTAGCGGATAGCGAAAGGTCGTGGGTTCGAGTCCCATCGGAGCTGGTTGTGAGACGGGTCGATTTTTTCTAAATACTTCATTTTCCATTTTTCAACCATAAAAATTGCATTGTGAATGCAAAAAAGTAAAAATGTAAATAACTATAAACTAGTTTTTATTGAAATAATAATCCCTCTCTGTTCATCGAGTTATAATGTACTCTCTGTTCAATTTAAAAGTTAAATTCTCTTTATAACACACTAGCGGATCCTCGCGGTAAAACCCGCGTGGTACCTCACTCGGGAAGAATGTAGCTTTCTAATGGTCAAAGAATTTTCTAAATCGGTCCAGTAGTTTCGGAGCCTATTCGATGCAAACAAACAAACGAACAAACAATCAAATCATTCCTCTTTATAATATTAGTATAGATATTATATTAGTGTTGATATTAATTTATGTATTATGCAGTATTAAAACAATGTACCTAAATCATGAAATCTTAAATGCTTGGAAGTTTGTATACAAATCTGAAAGAAACCCTTAGACAACGCTTACACTTGAAACTATATTTTTTTCAGCCTTCTAAGCTTCTTTATGGATCGGTGGATTTTCCACCGCTCCAAACTGTGGATGCCAGACTTTTAATATCCTTAAGTAGTTAGAGGAGAGTTGCTTGCATGTGCCTAGCCTTTTTTTTGTTCTGGGGGAAACGCCTTCGCGTACCCCCCCGCCCAGGGAGACGAGTGCGTTATGTGGGGCTTGAACCCACTAAAACCCCCAAGGTGCCTCCTCCCTCAGCACGTGGGGTGAAGTGATGGTGTTAGTCACCGCAACCCCACGCCGTGAAGATGACCCCGTTGACTGTGATCAATCTAACTATGATGGATTTTAAGATTATTTTTCATCTTGTATAACCTCGTGTGATATTGGCTTACCGTCCCTGTATTTAGTTCAATAAAAAAAAACACTTGGAGTTATGTAAACAAATACTTAACTATTATTTATCATTCATTATGTTACCAAGAAAGTATAAAAATTAAGTTACACTAGAATAAAAATTCAACTTAAAACAATGAACTACTATGAAAAGAAGGATAGAAAGAAAGAAAGAAAAAGCATTTATTGACTACACAGAACTTACATGACAACCGTCATAGAACTAAACACAGAACAAACTATAAAGTGTGAAGCCAATATTTCTACATGCCGTGTTTTATGCAGTAGATTAATGTGTGTATCTGATTGTCCACAGACTTATGCCACGCCGCCACCAAGATCCAGGCGTCCTTCCGGGGTCACCAGGCGCGCAAACAGACGGAGAAGACCCAAGCGGAGAAGGATAAAGAACTGCAAGACCTGCAGGATAAGGTCTGTTTTACAATGTTCCAATGTCTCTTAACAACAGATTTATAGACCCAGGCCTTGTTCCGAGGTCACCAGGCGCGCGAACAGACGGAGGAGACCCAAGCGGAGTAGGATAAGGAACTGCAAGACTTGCAGGATAAGGTCTGTTTTACAATGTTCTAATGTTTCTTAACAACAGACTTATAGACCCAGGCCTTGTTCCGGAGTCACCAGACACGCAAACAGACGGAAAAGACCCAAGCGGAGAATGATAAGGAATTGCAAGACCTGCATGATAAGGTCTGTTTTACAATGTTCTAATGTCTCTTAACAACAGACTTATAAACCCAAACCTTGTTCCGGGCTCACCAGGCGCGCGAACAGACGGAGGAGACCCAAGCGTAGTAGGATAAGGAACTGCAATACTTGCAGGATAAGGTCTGTTTTACAATGTTCTAATGTCTCTTAACAACAGACTTATAGACCCAGGCCTTGTTGCGGGTCACCAGGCGCGCGAACAGACGGGGAAGACCCAAGCGGAGAAGGATAAAGAACTGCAAGACCTTCAGGATAAGGTCTGTTTTACAATGTTCTAATGTTTCTTAACAACAGACTTATAGACCCAGGCCTTGTTCCGGAGTCACCAGACACGCAAACAGACGGAAACGACCCAAGCGGAGAATGATAAGGAATTGCAAGACCTGCATGATAAGGTCTGTTTTACAATGTTCTAATGTCTCTTAACAACAGACTTATAAACCCAAACCTTGTTCCGGGCTCACCAGGCGCGCGAACAGACGGAGGAGACCCAAGCGGAGTAGGATAAGGAACTGCAATACTTGCAGGATAAGGTCTGTTTTACAATGTTCTATTGTCTCTTAACAACAGACTTATAGACCCAGGCCTTGTTGCGGGTCACCAGGCGCGCGAACAGACGGGGAAGACCCAAGCGGAGAAGGATAAAGAACTGCAAGACCTTCAGGATAAGGTCTGTTTTACAATGTTCTAATGTCTCTTAACAACAGACTTATAGACCCAGGCCTTGTTCCGGGGTCGCCAGGCGCGCAAACAGACGGAGAAGACCCAAGCGGAGAAGGATAAGGAACTGCAAGACCTGCAGGATAAGGTCTGTTTTACAATGTTCTAACATCTCATATCAACAGACTTTGACTTTTAATTTAAATTTGGCTTTTGACTTTGACTTTAAGTTCGATTTTCCTAAAGCTTATTAATGCCTCACTGATCAAGCTTATAGATCCAGGCAAGCAGAACCAGTTGGAGAGTTATAAGGAACTGCAATACCCGCAGGAGAATTTTTTAGAAACCTTTTATATCTCTGACTTCGGCGAGGTGCATCTGAGCTTCATAATCTGATAGCTGAATACTTTCTTTCATTGATTTACCAACAGCCTGCCAGCAGCATTGTAGGTTATCATCTCTACTTACTCCAATATATTTCTAATCCTAATATTTACATTCCAAATATACGCATAGAGTGCTTCAAGTCATCTTTCATGAATGCCCCGTGTCGGCGTCTGTATTTCTGAGTACTTATAACCCATGTGAATCCTTCTGCGTGAACTATAACCGTTTTAGACCCTATCTTTGTCCTCAGGCTAGATGATGGTCACGTAAAATGGAATAACTTTTTACCTCAAGTCGCTGTTACCATATAAAAATGGGTTGGGTATAGCTGTGTCATGGACACGGCCGCGTGTCTACGTGAATACGTTTACATAACAGGTTATAGTTTAGATCCTTTGGCTAACCAGAGGTCTTATTGAATTTTGGATGAAGACGATAGATTCTAAACTATAATGACAAACTGTATCCCCCGAGTTTATTACCATTAGGTTATTAAGATTGCCTCCCTATGATTACAAGTTCAAAGACTCTTTTCTCTATACACGTATAAAAAACTATGATTTACGTAATAAATTCAGATGAATAATTTGATCATTTATAATATTTTTCAGGAGGACATAGAGAAGATTGATTTGGCTGATCCTGATTTGAACAAAGCTGCCACCAAGATTCAAGCCTCGTTCCGTGGCCACAAAGTTCGCAAAGATGTCCCGAACTAAGGTGACCATGTTGTGCACAGGGCAGGATAAAATCTGGCTTCGTATGTAACATACTTACGAAAATATCGAAGGATTCCAAGGCATTCCTAAAGAAAATGGATTTTCTGTAATAGTTTATAACTTATAACACTAATGTTCCTAAATACTTCTAAAGAAATAGATAAACCTCCTTTAGTGTGATTCTTACTGAAAAGCTTTTTACTCAATAAAAGACACTTGCAAAGTTCACGTTCTCATCAGCTGATTTGTGATGTAATTTTATATTGGGAAATAGGTAATTACTTGTAACATTATGTTAAAACTCTACATACGAAGCCAAATTACCCAGTATCGTTTATTAGTTACGTAACGTGTATATCATGAATGGTATGTCAATTCCTACCAAAAAGTTTCAGTCAATTTTTACTTTTATGTGAAAATAAAATGAAAAGGATTGACGTTTCACATGAATACCAAAGAGTAGCGAATATTGGAAATGAACTATTTATTATTATCTATGATAGGTATCTGTCCCGTTTTTCTATTTATAAATTACAGTCATCATACTTCGTGCAACAAAATCATTGTTAGATATATTTTCTTCCTTTTTTTATAATTACATTCCGAAGCATTTTTTTCCTCTTCAATGTTTGTTGAATATGTAAGATTTTATTTTAGAATAAAGTAGTCAATAAGATAATAATTATTGTAGCTTTAAATGCCATTTTGGACAGCTTGGATTGTGTAACATTATTTTACCATCATGTTAAAATTACTTGTGCAATTCCATTAATTTTACATACTTACCTAATATACTTAACGTGATTTTAATTTGTTTGTTATTAATAAAAATATATTTAATTTGTTCCACACTCGTCGCTGGATTTTCCTGTACATTTCTGATAAAATTTAGGATTTATATTAAATAAAATAATATTTAATATTCACCTACGCCAAATGCATTTTATTTAACTTATAACGGGTTACCTGTTGATTTGATTTAATGTGTCTAGAACAGTAAAACAATGTTTAATGTTTAAATAACTTTAACAAATATAAGGTGCCCCTTAATTAGTGTCAAATATTTTCAGGGCTAAACATATAAGTCATATGGATAACGTATAAAAAGTATTTCAAAAATCCACTTCAAACAAAAATAATGCTATAGTATTTATAAAATAAGCTCAACCATGTGCACTCACACTATCATAAGAATTACTAAGAATACGCATAGCATTCGCTTGTGTCACGCGTACTTACAGTGGTGATGATGTTTTTTGTGATATTAACCAAGTTGTTTGTCATATTCTCGTAAACTAACCTGCAAAGATTTTTTGCTGACCTCTTTAGTCGTGGGCCACACTGGAGCGACCGCGGGCAGGGGGGTGTCACTCCGCAGTTTAGGTACGTTCGGCCGGCGTGCCTGCCGGGCAGGCTTATGGCAGAAGGATGCCGCTCGGCTCGTACGCTCCACGTTCGCGCGTAAAACGATCGATCATTTCCGTGATTTTTGTGCACCGAACAATGACTACTAAACGTTGTTATAATCCGTATATAAGATACTGTTGTGTTTACGGGTGTATAAATAAAAGAAAGAACAAAATAAACAGCAAAACCGAACTCGCAAGTCACTCGCAACCCTAACCAGCGAGCGAGCTGTTTGATACATTCATAGAAATAGAAACGCTCGCGCGTATCTATAGGGCACAGTTTTGCTTGCATGCGCGAACTCTAGGTTATTATAACAGTAGGCAAGCAATGACAAAGCAACCGGAATTGGACTTAATTTCCACGCAGAAAGATTTATTTTTACTTGCATGAGCTTGCAGAGTGAGTCTTCTGTGCCTTAGCACTATTATTTATTCTGTGCGCGGGGCGCGGAGGCAACCTGCGGATCCGCAGGACGCGTTAATACGTACTATTCCCTCTGCCGGTCGCGGCGACCGCAGGACGCGCCAGTGTGGCCCCTCTCGTCTGTCTCAATATATTTGTTTTTTCCGCTCAACGCGGACGCAAGACGCGCCGCTCCAGTGTGGCCCACGACTTAATATGACTTGTATGTTAAGCCCTTAAAATATTTTACACTAAATTACGGGGCACCTTGTTGACAAAGTTGTCAAATAATAATTACATTCCGAAACCGACGCCATCAGCGCTGGCATTTCGTGCCAATGAGACAGCGCACCAAACTGTTTCATAGAAAATGCGTCCACAAATGTCGTTTTTGGGTGTCATGGTAGTGTCGTGTGTGTCGTGTCAGCAAATGAAGAAACGCCCTAAGACAGTGTCATTGACGATAAATTGTCGCGGGTATATCGGCAGACGACAAAGAACAGGCCCAGTGTGACGTAGAGGCAGCAGGAGTAGTACATTTGTGTTATGAATCTCGTGGATTCAAGACTCTATGATAAGAATAACATCATCTAACAATATAGTTGTTGTCCTAGCTGACGATAATACCAGGGTCGTGTAATTAACGTTATCGACTAACGAAAACGGCCAATGTGTACAGAAACGTACTGTTGTAAAAACAAAACACACCAAGGGAAATAAGATTTAATACTTACTTAAAAACATTTCTACAACTAGAATTCTCTTGAAATATCGATAGCTTATCTAGTGCTATTTTATTATCAAACATGTATAACTATTGATAATAACCATTGTTCGTACCATAGCAAACGCTAGGGTAAACATAATACGGATAAGGCGTGTACATGGGAGTTACGTCTTTATGAACAGTGTTATATTTTGTATATTGTTGAGGCACTTTAGTAGTCGGTAAGGATTTTATTTGTGGGTTAGGAGGATTTTTAATTCTTATGACGACTTCAGTGTTCATCCATGACCGCCATGTTCTTTGTAAAGGATCTTCGTTTCTTTGGAGATTGTTGTAAGGATTGCTTTTGTAGTAAAACTTGTTGAAGTTGTATTGATTGTAAGGATATTCATAATAAGGAGGTACTGCTGTCATATCAGGTTTATAGCTTTCTTGATAGTTGCTCCCTTGCGTTTGTGTTTCACATTCTTGCCAAGCAGATGATTTATTCGATTCGTTTGTTATAGAAGGTTGCTTTTCTACCACCTCGGCGTAATTTCGTTGTTTTATTTCAATAGCTTCAATCGATTCTGAAATAAAAAAGGCTATTATTGAATTTTCATTATCGCATTTATAATTATGTAATATCGGGTTGTTGACAGATCCTATGACTATGGCTAAATCTTCAAATTATATGTGCAAAGGGTCACAGGTTTTATCCCAATTCAGAACCAGGGGGCTAATTGTCTAACTCAACATCAATCGCAATCGCATTCAGTTTGAAAGATATTGCACGGCCATTGCTGTTTTTGTCAACTAAAATTTTGTCAACTTTCTTCAACAACAAGTATTGGATGCATGATGGATGTCAAACTGAAAGCGATTGCGATTGATGTTGAGTTAGACAATTACCCCCCAGTTTGCGTTTGTCCCATATCTGCGTGATATTGTATCGCACTAGCGGCCGCAAGCGGTTTTACACGCGTGGTTCCCGTTCCCGTGGGAATATCGAGATAAGACGTATTATATGTGTTAATCCAGGCTATCTACTCTCTGTTTGCCAAATTTCAACCAAATCAGTTCAGTAGTTTTTGCGTGAAAGAGTAACAAACATCTATACATCCATCCATACTCACAAACTTTCACATTTATAATATGTATTAGTAGGATACACTAATATTGTTTGTAATAAATAAAAAACCTTACAATCACACCAATTACCTAGCTCATAAGTAATTTTCATTAAAAAAACCTTGTTATGGAAACTAGATAACGATAAAATATATAATACTTTTACATTTCGTTTGTAAATAAATTGCTACTTAATATACATAGAAAACACCCAGACCGAGACATGTTCATGCACACAAATATTTGTCTTGTTCGGGAATCAAACCCGAGACCTCTGGCGTAAAAGGCAGGTATCCGTAGGTACCCTCCGTCAATCGGTCGTCGATACCTTGGTATGTTCTGATATCAGAACAAGGGCTTAAGTTATGTATTCCAAAATCAATTTACACTTCTCAAGCAGAACGACTAATAAGACACGTAATGCTAGAAATTTGTTAATTTTGTAGTACCTACTTACTGTTTTCAAGAGAATCCACCAGTGGTTTTGCTATTTGGTAAGCATCAGCACTGCTGTTTTTTACTTCTTTATCTGTAGTTTGAGTCTTGCCAATTAGCTCATCAGTCGGAGGAGTACTAAGAGGAACAATTTTCATCATCTTTCTTGTTGTCATTGGTGTTTCTTTTATCAAACTGACGTCAGAATGATCTTTTTGTTCGTATTTTATAACTAAATTTGCGTCAATCTTCTTACGTTGTGCTCGCATAATCTCTTCCATTTTTATAATATTGCTTTTGTCTGCATGGATCTCTGGCACTTCAAGTTGATTATGTTCTTCATTTGAACCTTGTGATGGCATCGGATTGTCATGAGTTTTATTGGTGCTTGCCTCTATTCTATGAAAATTTAGCTTAGCATCGGTAAGACTTGTATCATCAATTGGTTTAGACGTTGCGTTTTTCGTTGCTTTTTTAGGTGAAAAATCATATAAATTGGCATACCTTACTACTTTATCGTCTTCGGATAAAATCAGATTTTTATCTAAATGTTTAGTCTCCGGTTTTTCAATTTGTGAATCTATCTTTTGGTTAGGACTAGTAACTTGTGGTTTACTTGTAACTTTAATATCCTCAACCTGGTCCTCCACGAAAGAAGTTGGCGCAGGACTTGTTTTCTTCTTCAAAACGTTAGTTTTCTTTGATTTCACTCTTGGTTTTAGTTGTTTTTTCTCCTGGAGCTCTTCAGGAACATTCAGAGTTTTATCGTGATTATTACCTGAAGGCAACGTCGGTCTATTTATTTTCACATCCTTTCCTTTAGATTCATTTTTTGGTTGCGTTTGCAATTTTTTTATGTCCTTTCTCATAGATACATCATTTGGTGGTAATTGAAGTATTTGACGAAGTTTGTAGTTTGTAGGTATGTCTTGATTTATTTTAGGCGGTGTTAAACTTTTTTGACGATCCTTGGCGATTTGAGTCAATTTATGCCTTTCTTTGGGTTGTAGAGACAATGGAAGTGGTGCTTTAGTTTTTAATGCTACAGCAAGATTTAATTTATTATCGTCTTTTAAAAGATTTTGAATATATTCGTCTGGCTTTTCGGGTGTTCTTCTAATACGGTCTGATGATTCCACCTTAAATAGAATTAATTGTAAATATCAGTAACTGTTATAATTCTTAATATAAGTATATATATAAATGTAATCCATACAAAATATTTTATAGTTTACACTGGAAAGAATTATATAATAATGATTGAATAAATGCTAACCCATGAAGTCACGGTCTATTAAATAACAATGCAGATATGATTAGATTAGCATTCCTTAACAAAATATACTTACATTTTGATTTTGCAGTTCTTGGCAGAAACACAAAGACACCACGCAAACAATTAAAAGATTATAAATGTACATTTCTTTTAATCTACATTTGCATGTTTCTTCTGCACTCGAACGCTAAATGAATCTAATTTCTCACACTAATGTTTAGTTTTCCTCACATTATAATTGATTTTATACGGTCCTTTTGTAATGTTTAATCTGTATTATGTGTCTCACGTTCTTGTTTAAAAACTTCTTTAATTAAATATATATTCTTCTATAATAAAAGGTTTGATGACGCGTCGTGTGAAAATATCTTAATTCCGATATACCAACAGTTTATAAATAAAACCTTGATGATATCATAAAATTAAAACTTGGTGTTTACAAAACAATAAGAATTCCAACTTAAAAGAAACACAAACATAAAAAAATTTAATATGGTCAGCAATGAATGACCGTCTAACTTAATATCTATCTTCTTCTTTTCTTCTTTATCGCCCACCGTTGAGCATACGCCTCTCCAATTTGCCTCCAAGCAGCCCTGGGTTCCTACCAACAACTACAAGAAAGCTATTCAAAACTGGTGGGTTTCAGAATAGGTTCCTAAAATGAATTGCTTTATTTCGTACCATGACCTTCTAAAAACTGAATCGCAAATGGATTGCTGAATGTGAACGAACGAACGTTTTGTGTCCTTATTTCTCTACCCGTTTCTTTCACTCGATTCTGTCATGCCCGGAGATTGAGAGGGACGGGTATAAACTGCAGGTGTCATGTTAGCTCGACCGAGATATACCTAAGTCAAATAAGAGTTTATGTCAGCTAAGCGGCTGTGAAATGTCGCTGAATCGCTTGTCATTGAGGCAATAGAATCTCGATCGCAATTAAGCTGTCGTGGTACGAATAAGCGAAGCAGATCAGTTTAGGTCCAAAACAAATCCGCAATAAGAGTTGATGGTAGGCACCCAGTTCTGTTTGTCCTGCGACTGATGATTTGTCGTCAGACCATCTAGCTGGTGGGCTGCCTACGTCCTTTTAGAGCGAGTTCTCCAGACGAAAACGCACTTACTCCATTTGTCATCGCTTCGACGACACACATGTCCATCCTACTAATATTATAAATGATTCCAATCATTCAATTATAGACAGTTTTAAATATTCCATTATCAATTTATCGTTTACTTATCATCTTTCATCAAAATCTGAAGTAAAATAATTCCTAACAACTATTTTATTTTGTACAATCAAACCAATTATCTAAGCCTATAGAAAATTTCATTAAGAAAACTGTGTTAAGTATGGAAAATTGATAAGTTTATGCTTTAATACTTTTTGAATGTAAATACATACCTACTTAATAAACACTATAATTTATAGGGGGGACGCCAGCGAAGCCGGGTGATCAGTCACCTAGGTCGGAACCATTTCACCCAGACCAGACTTCTGTCTGTCTGTTCTGTCGGTTCTGTCTGTTCTGTCTGGTCTGCGTGAAATGGTGGACAAATATTTCTTTTCCGAGAATTGAGCCCAGAAGGCCAGTATCCCGTATGCGTACCTCTGCGCCAAATCAGTTGTCAACACATTTCCACAAGTTCAAATAAACACAAAATATAAATCTCAACTTTATTAACCTACTCACATTCCAATAAGGTCATGTATCGTAGTGTAAAGGTGCTGTAACATAGGGTAAAACTCCACTACTCCTGAAATGAGGAGCACGAAGAGTGTAATGAACCTGCTTATACTCCTGGCGACGTCCAACTTGGTGTTCAGGGGGAGATTCTTCCTTAGAGACTGACCTTCGAAATAGACGCCTTCCTTTGGTGGAACCACCTAGGACAAAGGGGTAAGATTAAAAAAAGGCAATTACGGTAAAACGGACCTAAAACCCTTAGTACCTGCAGAACTACGCGCGAGTTAAACGCGTTTTAACATAGATTGCTCGCTAAGTATTGGCGTTCCGCGTCTTATCTGCCACATTTACAGTGATGTTATGAAAATTGCTGTTAAAATCGCGGCGAATCCGCCCTTTCTGGACAAGCAGTAAGCGTCACCGCACACGAACCACACGCGACAGCCACTAACGCCGCCACTTGATTCTAGAAGCGGCTACAATCCGCGTCACGAAAGATGAGACTTGACGGATCACGTGGTTCGACTTGCGCAGTAGCGATTTCTTATAGGTAAACATAGGAAATCGTCTACTGCGCAAGTCAAATCAGTGGTGTCCCAGGTCTCATCTTTCACGCGGGTTGTACAAAGGTAGCTGAAGGGCGTGACAGACACTTGCGGTCGGTGGCCGCTATTTTTTAAGGCGCTGCTACTCGGAAAAAGTATGGACTTTTTGATATAAAACTATATAAAACTATAGGACGGTTAGAGTTCTGGTTTTAAGATATAATTTTCTTCGTACCTTATCTAGAACCGTATTAGTTTCTGAAACACGATTTTTTGATTTTGCATCGACACTTTTTATTTTCGAAAAGACCTCTAAAAATACGAAAATTCAAGATTATTCTTAAATGGGGTTACATATACTATTGGACGCCAATAATATTTAGGATCATGTAGAAGCATTTAATACGAAGTGGTTTTGTGTATTTTTTTGCCTAATCTGAAAAATCGGTCTCACTCCCGCGCGCGTCATTTTCTCATTGCCATCTCGCTTCAGCATAATTTTTCCGAGTATCGCTTTAACACATTTGCTTGCAGTATTTTGTGTCAGCGTTAGTGGCCGGTGTCGGCCATAAGAAGCAAGTGGCGACGATTTTTTGCAGCATGTGGCGACCACCGGCATCACCGTGTGCGGCGTGTTCATTTAAAACTAGCGAATCCTTGCGGTTTCACCCGCGTGGTACCCCTTCCCGTGGGAATATCGGGATAAAATATAGCCTATGTCACTTGGGAAGAATGTAGCTTTCTAGTGGTCAAAGAATTTTCTAAATCGATCCAGTAGTTTCGGAGCCTATTCGATGCAAACAAACAAACAATCAAATCTTTCCTCTTTATAATATTATTATAGTATAGATGTATGAGACTACAGAAAAGTGGTCGGTGGCGGTGTTTTGTTGTTGTGGTTGGTGGTCCGTGTGCGACCTAGGTAACAAAAACAGTGTATGAGTATATCATCAGCATACACAAACATCACTTCCAATTCCACGATACGAATAAACCCCTGTGAAATAAGCCCTTATGGCAATTGGAAAAAACGACGGGTATAACCACATCATACACCCAGACACGAGTTAATACTGAAAAGTTCATTTTCAATATTTACCCTCCAGGAATCGAACTCGGGATCTCTGAGATTTCGGCACCTCGAAAACCGGTGCATACACCATTCAGCTTCGGAGGTTATAATAATACCTGTTCTTGGTTTTTAAATGTATTTACAACTAGCGGCCGCCCGTGGTTTCACCCGCGTTGTTCCCGTTCCCGTGGAAATATCGGGATAATTAGTATCCCATCCAGACTATCTACTATCTGTGTGCCAAATTTCAACCAAATCTGTTAAGTAGTTTTTGCCTAAAAGAGTAACAAACATCGATACATCCATACTCACAAACTTTCGCATTTATAAATTTTAGTTACAGGACAAGGAAGGCGTTATTTTTTTAAATATTACACTTTCTGTAAAAAAATCTATCAGTTCGTTTAGATCTTTTGGACTACGCAACGGATTTTACAGTTTACAATATTATAGACAGATTGATTCAAGCGGTAAGTTAATTAAAAAAAAAATTACACTAAAGAAACTATTGAACCCTAAAGAATTTAATCAAGTATAGTCGTGTTGGAAACGATCAACAAGTTTCCGTAAACATACAGAGGTTTTTTAATTAAAAACGTAATGAAAAGGTAGTAAGAATTTTCACCTTAAAAGTATGAAATTACCTTAAAAACAGACCCCATTTCAATGAAGGACGGTTTAATTTTCTCTGGGCACGGCTGTAAGAGCACATGCAAGAGAAAGTTAAAAGAAATTTTCAAATAAATTTAATAAATGTTTGAGTACTTACATATTATTTTCTTACTTTAATCATTTAAATGAAAAACTTGGAGTATTTTGTATCATAAAGCGAAAGCCACATTGCCAGATGGCAAGCGAACTAACGAGCCGTTGTGCGATGCGAGCAAGTGACGTCTCACGTCTTTTCATACAACGGCGCATACCGCATGACGACGTCGCTCATCTCCATCTCTCTCGTAGTATGAAAGAAGGTGAAACGACGCATTGCTTGGCTCGCGAGCTCGCCAGCTTGCACACCAGCTGGCTATGTGTCCTGAGCTTAAGCTTTTTAATACCTTAATTTAATAAAAAAAAGAAATAGTATTTTTTTGGAAATACCCTAAGGTTAGTAAACGATTTGGTTTGTTTAACATGAATATTACTTGATATTTTTTTGTGTCAACATCACTAAGATAACAATACCCAATATCACTGCAAATACCTACATTATGTGGGGTAGTTAATTGTATGTATTTGCAAATCTTGACTTGAACCAATATAATATTGGAGATTGTTCATAATTATTAGGTTAAAAACTGGATTCAATAAAAAATAACACAACTGTCAATGGACATAGATACTCAGAAATTGATCTGGAATCGTAAGAACACTCTGAAATAAAATATTGAAAGTGTAATACAATTGACAAAATGGCAGTAGGTACCTATCTAAAATATAATACTTTCTTTTTCAATAACCAGTCTCACCAAAATTATTTGAAGCGGAAGTTTTTAAGTAATACCGAATAATGGATACCTAGGTAACTCAATGTTTCTCATGAATTCAATGTTTCATGTCGAGTACATAGTAAGGAATAAGTCAGTACCTATGCCCATTATCATCAGACATTCTGACTCACCTTCGCGGGCCCTATGCAGATTGGTGGATATTAACGACTGCAAACGCAGCTGGGAGAATTGTATCAATTCCTACTGGTAGGACTGGAGAATAAAGGACACAGCATATACAGGATATTTTTTTTATCAGTGCACAAATTTTTAAGATCGACTCAGAATCGGTAAGTGAACAACTTTCTCCTAGAAACATAGGTCGAAATATGACAAATTTTTTTTGACCTTTCATACAAATCGGACTGATCACGTGATCGAATTAGTATGGGAAGTCCAAAAATTTTTGTCATATTTCGACCCATGTTTCTAGGAGAAAGTTGTTCACTTATCGATTCTGAGTCGATCCTAAAAATTTGTGCACTGATAAAAAAAATATCCTGTATATCAACTCGTAAACGGAACGTAAACGTATCAACTCGAGCGGTTCAGTATTCTGTGTATGAAACTCCCTACTGCAAAGCACACTAATCGGAATCGTAACGTAATCGCCTCGCCTCGGGACCAGCGAGCGGTAAGCGCGGCGTCGCCTAGCCGTAGCAGATTCCACGTACCGACGCTGTTACCGGTATGGTTACGTGCTTAGTGCTTACGTTAGGTTGACGCCTGGTTGACCGCGAGGTGAAAGGCGATACGGTGTCGATCCCTTTCCGAGTTGATAAGTCTGCTGTGACCTTTATTCTTCTAGTCTACCAACAATCCAACCAAATACAATATGGCGGATACTGGGAATTGAACCTAGTGTTGCCGAACTATCGATAGTTTTAAAAAATGCCAAACTATCGATAGGCCTATCGATAGTATCGATAGTATCGATCTCTTAGTTAGTACAATACTATCGGTAAGCAGCAATACTATCGATAGTATCGATCCCTGACAGCGAATTCACTATCGATAATATAGATAGTATTGCTTTTCAATATTAATAAACTATCGATACTATCGATACTATCGATAGGTTTGTACAATCGATAGTGACAATACTATCGATACTATCGAAAACTATCGATATTATTGTTTTTGCTTAAACTATCGATAGACTATCGATAGACTATCGAAATGCTATCGATAGTGGACTATCGATCGGCAACACTAATCGAACCTTGGACTTCCGGGCCTGATACTGGTAGTGTGCACCACTAGACCACACAAACCCTTAAGAGATAGTTGAGATAGCTAATATTGAATCTGCTGCTTATAAATCGGAATATTCTGGTCATGCTAGACACTTTAAGTATAGGTAGATAACTTCCTAACTTGATAAACATATACTTTTAGGGATATCAGGATTAGATTGAATCAAATTGAATTTATGTCAAAAGTAAAGACTTTATTGCAAGGTTATAAGGTTCACTGATTCAAACGTTGAATCAGTGAACCTTATACCCTTGACCGTAATTCAATAATTGGCAATTGGAATTTGTTTCAAGAGAGCAGAAGAGTAAAATTCGATTGATTCCTATGATTGCTAATACACAAATTCTAATCCATCATACATCAGAAGTACCGAATAAGCGAATGCTCACGCTAATATCGCCGAACATTTCTAAATAGCTAGCTGATCTGGCGAACTCCGTACCGCCTTATCGACAGCAAGCCATCTACCGGATCCAATTGTAAATCTAAACCATTTTCGAATCCACCTGAAGACACACAAAAAATTTCATTAAAATCGGTCCAGTCGTTTTGGAGGAGATCAGTAACACACACGCACAGAAGAAATAAATATGTATGTATATGTACATGTAATTTAGGTATATATATTATATGTAAAGATTGGATACTATACTGTTACACCGCTTCACTATGCCAGAAAGCTCCCTTTGATGGATTTTAATCCGGTTCTGACGTCCATGCAGCTTGCTTGATGAAAATGGAAAACGTAGAGGCATAAAAATCACAATGCAATGTGTTCGTCATATGAATAAAAAGGAGTTTTTCATTAAAATGCTTCTGGCGTTTGAAAAGGCATTTTATGTGTATAAAGGTTGGAGTATTAAGGTCCTTTTTGATTGCGTTTTGTTTATCAGTTAAAATGTTAACGTAACCGTCCCCGCCAAGGAGATTCAACCAAGGAAACTGGAGTTTTCGGCCAGAATAAAAAAGTGTACCCAGCAAATTTGACATTTAACTACGTCGTGGCTGCCTGTTGTCTCATGGTCTCATATTATGACCATACGTTTTGTTTCAAATTATAAGTGGGACGGAAGACAGCCACAGTCTACAAAAAAGTGTTAGTACTATTTGGAGTTTGCAGCCTGAATAAAAAAGTGTAAGTACCCAGCAAATTTGACATTTAACTACGTCGTGGCTGTCTGTTGTCTCATATTACCATACCTTTTGTTTCAAAGTATTGGTGAGACGGAAGACAGCCACAGTCTACAAAAAAGTGTTAGTACCACTATCCCCAGTTTCCTTGGTTAAATCTCCTTGGTCCCTGCACACGTTCCACAAACGCCACCACTTGAAGCTAGAAGAAGGAACAAGTGACGACTACATATAAAATGTATGAAAAAAAACTATATGAAAGAGGTCGGTGGCCGCATTTTTCAGTGGCTCGTGTGCGGCCAGGCTTAGATATTGGACTGAATGTCTTTTTTTTAAATAGCGAAGAAATTGAAATCTTTATTAATGTGCTACAGACACACAGTAATTACACTGACTAGCAAACAACTAAGCAAACAACAATTTAATATTAAATCGTTGTGTTTCGTATATTAAAAAATATGATAAAATAAAGATATAACCAACTCGACTTGACACTTTTTACTAGAGATTGACTCGAACTTCAACTCGAATTTGAACTCGATAAACGTCACTTTTTTAACAGAGACACTGCAAGTAACATTTTCAATATCAATATTTTGAAATAAGTTAGAATTTACAACCCTAACCTTATTCAGAAAACGTCGGAATCGAATTATGTGCTCTGTCTTTTTCTATCCTATAGTGAGTAACAGTGACAATGCATACATTCCGCACTCGGGAACATTTCCGACGGTTTGTGAATAAGTGTGTGTTTGTATGTTTGCATCGAATAGGCTTCGAAATTACTGGACCTATTTCGAAAATTCTTTGACAAGCTACATTCTTCCCGAGTGAGATAGGCTATATTTTATCCCGATATTCCCACGGGAACGGGTACCACGCGGGTAAAACCGCGAGGATCCGCTAGTTGATATTATCAATGCGAAAGTTATGATATTTAGATGTGTATATATTATGTTTGTTACTCACGGTTTAATGCCTGAACCGATCTCTATGAAACTTGGCACTGAGATGAATTAATGTTTCGTTCCCACGCACGGGAGAAGCTCAAGAAAAACTAGTATAAAATACGTATTATACCTTTTCAGTAGTAGTGACTGTTCCTTCAGGCTTGACGTCCTCGTGTATGGGTTGTGCATGGTTGTTGACGATGCGCAGTTCACCCACTGCATCTCGCTTCGTTCGGTTCTGACTCGATTCCTATAAACAAACAAACTGTTAATTTGTACTTTAATTCTTGTTACTCCTCGTTTACATCCTACTAATATTATAAATGTGAAAGTTTAGATGTTTGGATGTTTGGATGTTTGTTACTCAATCACGCCAAAACGGCTGAACGGATTTGGCTGAAATTTGGAACACAGATACTTTGTAGCTTGGAGAGGAACATAGGCTACTTTTTATCCCGGAAAAATGTCACATTCCGGCGGGATAACGTCGTGTAGTCCACGCGGGCGAAGCCGCGGGCGGAAAGCTAGTCTTAAAATAAGTCAAATAACAGTTTTAAACAATACTTGTCAAACCTGTTGACAATACTTGTCAAAGTTGTTGACAATACTTGTCAGAGTTGTTGACAATACTTGTCAAAAATTATTGAAAATATTTGTCGCGCCACATATTTGGATTGTTTCAAAATCTCGAACTAAATTATGACATGGGAATAAGGCTTGTTTTTGACGATCAGTGGCTCTCTGACACACGCCAAGTTTTATGGCGCGGTTTGTGGTTACAGGCTTATATACCTTGGTCAAAACTTCACGTGTACGGGTTTTAGGGTTGACTATTATCAATTTGTCAACACAGCAGCTTGTTACATGTTACAAAAGAGATTGTTACATCTTATTGGTGAAATTTTCAATTGAAGTGAAATCTTTGATCTGGTTTAATTAAAACCTAAAAACACTACGACATAAAAGCTATATTAAAAAAATAAACAAAATATACAAATTGCTACTCACTACATAATGGCATCCAGCAAATATAACACAATGTGTGAAAAACAACAAAATATAAAACTTCATTCTGTTTCAAAACATTTCAACATAAAATTGAACGGGTTGCGATTTCTTAAAATGTGTTCAACATAAAAATGCAATAAATTCACGTTTTTACGAACTCCATAATGTAGTGGTTTATAAGTAGTTCAGTCAAGATGCTGAAAGTTATTTGTTTCTGTTTATTTATTATAGCAGTTCTAGGTCATAGTAATAATGTGAGTTTAATTATTTATTAAAAAGAGAAACAATAAAAGGTAATTTTAGGAATGCTCTATGCAATGCAGTCTTTAGTTGGCGATGTCTTTAGTTTTAAAAACGATATGACTTTCGGCAATATATACATTATTTAGCGAGAGTCAGCGCGTAACCATTTTGCAAAATGTCTGAATTGAGTGCTCCACATAACAGACTTTATCTTTCTTCCCTTACGAGTGACAAATTTTTGGATTTCAGTCTGGGGTTTGACAATTTTTGACTAAATATACATGTACCAGTAACCAGAGATTTAGGTAGGATATCTCAATCCAGACATACATAAGCTTTATGTATAATTTTACAATTCGAATTTAGTCCGGCAGCACACGGGCCACCGACCACAATCACAAAACGCGGCCACCGACCTATTTTCTGTAGTTTTCATATTATGCTGCGTACACACCGAACCAACGAAGGCCAACGAACGCCAGCCAAGGGGTTCTGTTTTCCCCTCTGTCTCGATCAGATGATATGAAAATCCGAATGTGAACTTGAATCGCTCCCAGTGATCCTTTAGTTAGCTTTAGATTGATCTTCGAAGGCCAGGAACATGCAGCGGGCAACGCCTGTACCCCTAGTGTAAGTTTTTATGTCAAGCAAACGCAAACTATTTAGATTCCGTATTTATGTCAATTTGTCATAAATACGGATGATGTCGTTGGTTGGCGTTCGTTGGGCCGGTCTGTACGCAGCATATTATGAACTCGCCGCACGCGGTTGACGCCGTAGACACTTGTTTCTTCTTCTTCAAGTGGCTGCGTTTGTTGCTGTCGCGCGCGTCGTGTTTCTGTTTCCTATAAGTACATACTTATTCAAAATATTTAACGAAAAAAAAATCTAAAACCTTCATTGAATATTTGTAACTATAATATGATATGGTTTTAAAACTCTAGAAACTTCAAGAAGATGCCGACTTACAGTCAGCGCTGATGCCCCAAGAGTTGAATCCCGACTTCGTATCAGAAAAGGTAAGTTATGATGAAAACTGTCCTTTTACTTCTGTCTGTTTACTCCTCTAAGGCAGTAGGTAAATAATAATAAATAAATACTTAAATGAATATTGGACATCATCACATACATTTTTCCAATACCAAACTGTAGTAGAGTAGAAACAACGAGACGGGTATGCACCCATAAAAATCGAATATATTAAAATTGTTCGTTAAGTTTATTTTCCGTTTGTTAGACTCAGGCATTGTCATGTCTGTAGTGTAGTATTGGTTTGTTGGTTATTGTATTTTTCATTCCATCTGTTCGAAAAGCGATAATTGTCGATTCGATTCTCGCGATAGCTTCCTAACAGGGTCCAAAACCTGTTATGACAAGACAAGAGGATAACAATGCATAAATAAAGAAGCATGAAATACTTATTAATTTTTTACACCAAAAAGATTTATTGCAAATGTGTTATAATAAGCTGTATACTAGCAGCTTTTGCCCGACTAGTGCTATGATGTATCCGAACGCCAAAGAAAGACTAAAAAAAGTGCAATATGTAATACGTAGGTCGCTTTTTTCTTGATAGTTTTAGTTGTATTTATTGCTTTTCTTATAGAGGGGGATAAAAAGCAGAGTGCATTTCTTGGCCGCAAAATTATTTTCACCTAGGGTGACGTAGGGCAGAGGTACCCTTTGTGGCCACTTTAAGGATTTTTTGACTTTTAAGCACTAAGTACTAAAAGGTCTTAGGTATTTAAGATACAAATTATATCTTAAATTATAGATAATTTATCTACCTTTAAAGGTACATTTTTCAAATTTATAAAAGTAAAATAGTTTTTTTTATATTACACACAATGTGTGAGAGGTGCCAAATGTACCGGTCTTGGCCACTTACTGATAGTTAAACTTTTGTAAGTATTCCGAAAAATCAAAACCAATCCCAGGTAAAATCAATATATTCTAATGCGCTAGAAACCAGTCAATTGCAAAACAAAACAACAATTTAATTGTAAAAAACAAGGGTTTATAAAGTATTTCATCCAAAACAAATTACTTAAAATTTTCATACAAAACATTTTTTCAAACAGAAAATGGAATTTATTGAAAAAAATCTTATGACATAAGGAATTCTAACGGTTGTTTTGTTACTATTATCTTAAAATACCTTATTTTAATTGCCTTTATCAAAAATGGCTAAAATTTGTTTAGAAAACTTTTAGAGCAAAAAGTGGCCAAAACCGGTACGCCTGCCCTATATTGAATCCTTCACTGCGCTCTGGATTCAAAATAGCGCCCTCGCCGTAAAAATATTATTTTGCTCCCTTGGAGTCTTCGATCAACAATAACACCTAGTCTTGTACCTAATACAATCTATGGCATATATTATGTCATGGCAACCGTGTTTTAATACCCCTTATTATGCAACAATCACTATTTTATTTATTTTATTTTATACACTACCTACTATTTTCTCACTCATGCTCTGAAGTGTTTTGTTGAACTCATGTTTTGAAATATGTGATAAATGTACATGAGTGGTAGATAAAATAGTGTATGAGACTGCACATAACTCGGTATTAAAACACTCGTGATTTTAATAACCTCTACTATGTGACAGTATTTAATATGTACCTATTGTTTGTTATTAAATAATCTTAAAACATATTGCATTCTCAATGAACAGTGACAAAATATTTGCATTACCTGCGTTATCCAGTCCTCAATTCTCTTATTAGATCAACAATTTCTTTAGATCTATCCTTGCAATAAATCTGTCACCATTCTCCATGTCCAAGTCTTGGCAATAATCCAATGTTATCATAAAATGTTCCGCATATTTCTCATAGTACAATAATGAGGAAAAGCTCGAAGACATGATCAGAGATCTTCGATTATTTTTCCATCTTAATCCACTCGATTAAACATCGACATACTGTGATGACATATCACTGATTGATATGCCATCCGCAGTGGATGATAGTACAATGGACAGTACATCAGATTTGACAGTTGTTCTACGAAATCAGTACTTATTATGAAAGCAATTGGTGCGCTAATATTTTCCATTCCAATATTGTCCATGTACTTAGATGTTGAATGTTCGAAAAGAAAGCCTGCTCTCCAATGATGTTTTATATGTAGATACGTTATCTGAACTAAAAAGTGGCGACGAAAAAGTAAGGTAATTGCCCGAAGTTTAATCAGTCACACACAGACCCTTGTCGTGTCAACGCGCTGTAACAATTTTTCAATACGGTATTTTACTGTTTTTTTTTTATTTCTTTAAAATGTTTTTCGAAATATTAGCTACACAAAACAAGTTTTCATTTTGAATTATCTTGAATATTTTCAAAGATATAGGACTTCAAACTTTATAATTAGACAAGGACAGGACGCTATCTTAGTGACGTCAGTGGGTTAGTAGCGTCATAGTTACGCCATAGAAGATTTCGTTTTAGAAAGAGACAGCTATAGTCAAAATCAAACAGACTATAATGCTTTTATTATAAAACAGATTCAAATTATTTTTTCACATTTGGTATTCTTAATTGCAATAGTTTTTAACGTCATCATTAAATATCTACATTTCAACAACAGTAAAATACCCTATTACGCCTCAAATAAAAAACGTAATGCCTTCCTGTGTTTAAAGAAGTTGCAAAAACTATGTCGGATCTTTAAAAGACAAGAAAATTGATTCATTTCATACGTAATTATTGAAATTAAAAATTTAAAATAAAAATTAGATAATTAGTGATGACTTTGGCGCTGTTGCCAGTTCGACATGCATGAGCGAGTAAGCTTGTAAAGTTTTGTGAACGCACGAAAGAGACAGAAAACTGGCACATAAGACAGTGCTTGCTATCTCTTTTTGATAGTGGGGGTTTGTGTATATATGTCTCTGACTAACATTATTTTGGTGAAAAGAGATAGATATGCGGAAATGCCTGTTGTTAGGAAGAGATAAATATATTTTGACAACTTGTGCTTGTTTTTGGTTTCTTTTAACGTGTAGGTGGTACGTCGCCATTTTAAAATGCAATTTATTCGACTGTAACGTGTCTATTAATAAAACGTCATTGCTGCTCTCATAATAAAATTACAAAAGCTTACAAACTCTCGGTCATCTGAAGTTGTGTAGCTCTACCCCTTGTCTGTTCCGAGGCCATTTTGTGGTGTTTTACAAAATATCGCAACTGTCAAGACCAGAAAATGGTTAAATAATAGCTTTTTAGAGACCAAACCCATTATGTCTATCTAACGGTGTCCCAATAGTAGGTATAGGATGATTTGTCTCAATAAAACGCGAATGGATTGGAATTTCTTCGTAGTTTTATTTTATTTTAAAGAAGAGACTTGTACAATTTTATCTGAATAGAATATCTGCTAAATGGCCGCCACCGGCATTTTTGCTGTGTGCAAGTTTTTCATGACACTTTCACACATTTCGCTGCTAATTTCACACATTTCGCTACTTATTTCACCAATAACTCGGCAAATATTTTGTCTATATTGTCTATGTTTTGTGGATCGTTGGTGTAGACTTTATCTTTGACGTAGCCTGAAAGAAAGAAATCCAGTGGCATCAGATGACAAGATCTCGGTGGCTATTTGACATCACCTCTTCTTGAAAGTACGAAATTTTTCGACCTTTCGACGAGTGTTTGTAATTGATCGTGAATTTTCGTTAAATATTTGTATAACTTCTATTTATTATTGTGGAACGCTCCACGATAAATTTTACATGTCTCAAGATGACGTAGGTATGTCAAATTTCAACACGCCATCTTGAATATTTCGGAAATAGCGCGAAATTCAAATCCCATACGTACTTTTGAGACACCCTTTATATCCAAGCCAAAGAGACGTAGCAAAGCAAAATTTAAATAATATTAGACTATAGGACACGTATGAACCATCTTCTGTACATTGTTCGTGACCGTACACGTACGGTCCTATGCAACAATAATAATTATGTTATAAATTATGTTAACAAAAAGGCATAGATAATTACAATATTGAATTACTTTCGTGGCACAGTTTTTTTTTCTTAACGATTTAATACGACTCTATGTTGTATACATAATTATTATTGATCGTCTACTTACATTGTTTCTCTAACTAAATAAATAGGTACTGAAAGAAAATTATATTTTCCGGCTACTGATAATAAGACAGAAAAATTGTTTCGGTTGGTGGTAGGACTTGTTCTTAGTCCGCCTGGCTAGCTACCACTATTTTATATAAGTCTGACGCCATAACAATGTTGTTTCGATGAAATCATTTTGGGCTAGCGGTTATCACGCAACGAGTCATTTTTTTAGTTTTGTGGCTGTCCGGCTGCAACAACAGACGCGCGCTGACTGTTAGCTCTGTAGACTGACCGGCGCTTGGTCGGGGTTCGGACACGCGAAGTGTGAATCTGTGCTTTACCCTTTATTTATGACCTTTCTGCTAGCGGCTTTTCCCGCATGACCTAGAAGAGGTTTTCCAGTGGAAATAAGATGTTTTCCCGGGGTAAGAAGTTGCCAATATGCACCATTGTTAGTCCGTAATTATAGACGACTGTGGACAGTCGAGTGGTGAACAAGGTTTTCAAGGTGCCGCTCCTGGTTTTCAACTTTCAAAACTAATAGGTATATAAGTAGGAAGTATAGGTTAGTATAGAAAGGTAATAGATAACCTCTGAATTTCTCAGGATCAACCATGGAAAGCTATAATACCGATCCTACGGACACGGCGCGACCTGACGCCAGTTGAACCCGTATCTTCAGTCCCTTTAAGCAGCACTTTGAAAAGGTATAGTCGTATAATGGCATGCGTGGTGCTCGCTTTGTCCGCTGTGGTCGAGATAGTGCTCTACGTACTGGACTTTTACATGGGTTAGTCGAGTTAACATCGAGTAAGCGTCGAGTAAGTTTATACAATAAAGATTTGTGAAAACTATTATTGTGTTTTATTTAGTCCTATCATCATCATCATCACCAACCTGCTACAAGTTGGTAGCTGTTGCATTTTCCAGTCGTTTAGACTCACGACGAGGACCCACTAGCTAAACGTGCCTTTTGAAGCAGGGAGGCCTGAAAAAAGACATCATTGATCACTCATCTCGTGAAAAAGAAAGAACTTAGTTAAGGGGCTGACATGAGCCAACTAGCACCGCCAATCTATTTTATTATATTTCTTCTAACCCTTTTACGGTTAGAGGGAATATTTTTATAAGCAACTTATTTTCTTTAAAAAGTACATAAGTAACAATCAGAGTATTTTTTAATGTTTGGCAACACTAAATTAAAATAAGGGTTATTGTTTTTTAAAATACAGACAGATAATTTTCGATTTTATTTGAAACGGTGGCGGTACATATTGAAAACAGGAGTTTTTAACACTGTGATCGAAATTGGTATAAATCTTCAAATTTATGAAGTGATTTATGGTAAGTTCTTCAAAAAGTTTTAGATTTATGTGTAATATCTTATAAGATATATTTTTGATTTATCTTGCATATTTTTTTTCTTCATTGATTTTTCTTGGTGGCAATAATATTCCCTCTAACCGTGACGAGGAACTAAAGTTTGTTTTTTTTTTATTTTACAGAATGGCTAAAAATGAGAAAATATGTTTGATTTAAAAAAAAATATCTGCCTATATAAAAAGATGCCGATATTGTAATAAAAAGATAATGGATAAGCGTTCCAAGATCAAGTGTGCAAATGTGATGTTCCCTCATGCGTAACACCTTGTTTCCTGAACTTTCATAAACAAGAATCAACCTAATTTTACACTTTTTCTTGGTCACTTTATCCTTTGATTTGTAGAAGCTTCATAAACATGTAATAAAAATAACTTTTGTTGTCAGTTTTTTTTATTCTTCTTACCTTTATATGTAGTAGTCTAAATAGTGCATTTTTCATAATTTTTTCTCAGCATATCCTTCTAAATACTAGGATGTTAACGGGCAGAGGGAATATTTTTACCGCAAGTATTTTTTTTTATATTTTTTTTTATGGATTTAGGCATTAATAATAACCCTACATCGAATTCGGATTAAATTTATCACCTCTGGATCGTTATGCCTGTTAATATGCCCAATTTCGATAAAAAGGAATCAGTCAAGGACTTGTGAATAAATAATAAATAAATATTTTCTTATAATCACACCAATTATCTAAGCCCGTAGTTAATTTCTTAAACTGTGTCTACGTGAACTTGATAACGGATAAATATATACCTACTTATACACTTTTTGTTTGTAAATACATACTTAATATACATAGAAAACACCCAGACCAAGAGTCCAAGACAAATAGACATGTTCATGCACACAAATATTTGTCTTGTTCGGGAATCGAACCCGAGACCTCTGGTGCAGATAGCGAGTAGTTTACCCCTGCGCCAAATCGGTCATCAAAATAACGTCTAAGATTTATTTAAATAACTTTACACCATTACAAAATGCGTTTTAAAAACAGTTTAAAAATGGGTTTGAACCAAAAGTAGCCACTTATAACAAAATCCCATTTTAAAACGGTTTGAACTCTTTTTAAGCTGTGTAATTTTTTTTTTAAATGGGCTTAACTAGAAGAAATAAAATAAAATCGATTGGCGGCGCTATTTGGCTCATGTCAGCCCCTTAAGTTGATAAGTTGCAGGCCAAATGTGCTAACCACTGCACCATAATAAAACTCCTTATCTTACGGCCAAAGTTAATAATCTATCCACAGATAGGGATAGGCATGATCCAGATTAGTTGCTAGGCAACACCTAGCAACACCCTGGCAACTGTCGTTAATTATATGTTAATATCAAACGTTGCATAGCAACTAATCCGGATCATGCCTCTCCCTATCTGTGGATTGATTATTAATTCTGGCCGTTAAGGTGCATGTAGTCGTGAAACGATCATTTTTGAGGCCCTAAAACTCATAAATTAGCCTACTGATGAAACCAGAATTAATATGTATTAAATATTGATATATAAACTTCAATCTGAGCATTTAAAAAAAACATAGTCTTTAAGATACTAATAGGTCTTTACCTATGAAATTGCCGTTTTGTATGGAGATTTCTGTAATTATTTTTTTTCCATACTAACGTTTTTGTTATTATTTAACTACTATTATGATGTAAATTTACAAAATTTTACACACGTATTTATGGACATTTTAACTACTAAATGACACATTCGTTAAGAGAAAAAAATTTTTTTTTCACTAAGTTACAACTAATAAAGTACGAAATTCTGGAAACAAAAATAGTCGTAACTTTCGGAATAAGTTTTTTCTATGAAAATATTAAAATATCGTGGTTATTAAATTATCAAAAGTTGCTCGATACGGTCTTAATGTAACGCAATATTAAAGAAATTATATATTTCTAATATTATAAAAGTTGTTAAGTTATATGTCAAAAGAAAAAAAACGGCAATTTCATATGTAAAGACCTATTATTAAAAAAAACATTGAAATGAAGCTGTTTTCAACTTGAAATACGCTACTGCTTCTAAACTACAAGTGATATTTTCACGTTTCTTTCAGGAAAAGATTGCTAACTTGTTTAACTTAAAACTGAGCATTTTTCGTTATAAATAATTACATAGTTTTGGCGAAGCGTGTGTTTAAGCTGTTTTGGTGCGGGTAGCGGGCGGGAAAATTAGGCCACTTTTCTATGCCCAAGGTCGTTGGCGATACCACGGGCCTTAATGATTATTTAGTGATTATTTATCGCCCGTGTCTGTCAGCATATTATGGCGTATTTAAGTCGTTCCAGTGGCTGGTGCCAAAATTCAGCGTGAGTAAGTATTAAGCAGTTATTTTAAGTTTTACTTTATACCAGTAGGGCTGGTGTCAGCGCGGGATTGTCAAGACAAAACGTTTACAGGAAGCCAGCACTGGACTGTCATCGATTTCGACGGCAGTTGCTGGCTTCATAAGCGCGTATAGGTAGTCGTCGACTTTAATAAGGGTTTAGTCGAGGTTTTGCGATTTGGAAAATTTTTCATTAAATACTGATGAAATTGGCGACTGTGGTTAACTAAACAGGGTTAATTTTTGAACACCATCCAAATTTTTAAGCTCGTCTCAGAATCTGTAAGTGAACAACTTTCTTCTAGAAACAATTACCAATCATGATTTACTTATGCAGTAACTCCTGCGTTCAATACTTACATTAGTTTTGCATCAGATCATTATTTGAAAACCTAGTCTTGACCATTTAGTAAAAAAATGTATCGAACATACGAGTAAGTAAGTAGATACATTCATGGCTTATTTTTTACCTCATCATTATCAGTCATTTAATATCATGTAATGCTGGGGCAATGGCCTTTCTTATGGATGGATAAGGAGAATGGGCCATGACCTGGGCCCAATGCGGAATGGTGGGTATTAACGACTGCAAATGCAGCCGGGACCAACGGCTTAACGTGCTTTCCGAAGCACGGAGGAGCTCCAAATAGTAAATTTTTGGTCACCCATCCCATGACCGACCATTGCGAAAGTTGCTTTACTTGCCGAGCGCGCTAACCACTGCACCACGGGCTCCTGCAGTTTTTTATCTATTATATATAGTTATACCCAATGATATTGTAAGTAATCCTTACTTATATTATAAATGCGTCTCTGTCTGTCTGTGTGTTACACAATCACGCCTAAACTACTGAACCGATTTGAATGAATTTTGGTACAGAGATAGTCTAGAGCCTGAGAAAGGACATAGGCTACTTTTTATTCCTGAAAAATATCACCTTCCCGCGGGTCGTGTAGTACACGCGGGCGAAGCCGCGGGCGGAAGGCTAGTTTATTATAATATCATTGGTTATACCCCATACATAATATTATTTCCGAAAATAAGAAGTTTAACTTTTATACAACAGTTTATGCTACATACCCGTGATTTCGTCGCCTTTTATTTTCGTATAAAAATCCATAATATTAAAAAATACGTTAACTACCTCTACATTTAATTCAATTTAGACTAGCCATGTCCAATCGATTATAAATTGAGGACTTAATAATGTGATTACCTGTTCACGGCTGTTATGGCCGGGCCATATAAATGGTGGGCAAATAAATAAGCGGGTAGTGGTCGTCAGGATTCACTGCAGTCTGCGCCATGAAGGGACTTTTGGTTTTAGTTCTGCTTATAGCACTGGTCAGCTTTGCGCTGGTAAGTCCACTCTATTTTTAATTCTTATATTATGTACTTTCTGATGCGACAAACGTCGTTTCACCTTAGAACTTTTTCTTATCTATATCTATACTAATATAAAGAGGAAAGATTTTATTGTTTGTTTGTTTGCATCGAATAGGATCCGAAACTACTGAACTGAATTCGAAAATTCTTTGACCATTAGAAAGCTACATTCTTCCAAAGTGTCATAGGCTATATTTTATCCCGATATTCCCACGGGAACGAGTACCACGCGGGTCAAACCGCGAGGATCCGCCCCTTATTACTCGTACATTACCAAGTTTGATAACTGGCTTTCTACAAGGAAAAATAATTCTTCCTAGCTTACCCGGTTTTAAAATGGGAAAAAGCGCCAAGTTCCAGGGCCTTTAAAGGCTCCTCTCGGGCGCCACGCGCCCAATGCAAAAGATACCCATTGCACCTGTGCGGCGCCATTCGCACTGAATCGGTTAAAGTATACTTAGATACAAAATTTCAACCAAATCGGTTCAACCATGTAGGAGGAGTTCGGTGACAAACACCCGTACAGAAGAATTATTTATACTCGTTTTTGGATAAGTAGTATATAATCTAGTGATAATTATATAATTGAGGACTCACACCGAATCTCCTTGCGGGGGTGCGGCGCGCGTGACAGTACCGCACTCTCGGACGGAGATGCGGTGCCGTCCGCAGGGTATGCCACACTGAGCTCCGCAGTATCGTTCGGATTTTTGTGTAAAAAGAACTGTTTTTACCTCGACGTTCGAAAGTTAAATGAACGCAGGACGGAAATGAATGCGGGGCGTCGTGCACCGCAGCTCCGGAAGGAGATACGGAGCAAACCGTAGAGTGGTACGGTTCCGTGCCTCCGCAGCCGCATGCGGATATCGTCCCCCCGTACACCGCAGCGGGGTGTGGCGGCAATGTCATAACCGCCTTAGTACTTTGACGACCTCCGTGGCCGAGTGGTGTACGCACCGGTTTTTAAAGGGCAGCTGTCTCTAAAGGCCGGGTTCGATTCCCGATTGGGTAAATATTAATAAATAAATAACTTTTTTACAATCACACCAATTATCTAAGCCCATGTAAAACTCATTGAGAAACTGTGTCATGGAAAACTTGATAACGGATAAATATATACATAAGTATATACTTTTTGTTTGTAAATGCGTAGGTAGGTACTTAATATACATAGATAACACCGAGACCAAGACAAATAGACATGTTCATGCACACAAATATTTGTCTTGTTTGATTTGCGCCAAATCGGTCGTCAAATGTTTTTTTGTCTTAATTTTTGTTCTAAATTTTAAATAAAATATTGAAAACGAATGTTTCAATATTTCCTCGTGTCTGGGTGTAGGTATGTGGCAATACCTATCGTTGCTTCCAATTTCCATAATACTAGAGCTCAAGCTAGTATAGTTCGGTATGAGTCAATATATGTGATGGAGTCCACTTTATTAGTCCGTTCGGAATTGGCGCCACAGTAACTTTTATTCAGCTCAAAAATACCTAAGTATCCAACGATGTAATACACTAACGCCCAAATACTCGTACGCTACTTATTTTTGGGAGCGTCTCACACGCCGCCCTGTCTCTTTAAATGCCAAAGGTATAAACGAGATGCCATGATGTTTGAGACGCTCCCAAAGATGATTTGCGTTCGAGAATTCGGGCGTTAGCTATCAGAAGGTGGAACCATGACTTGCATCCTCCTTTAATTTGAATCCATTCAGTAGTTAAGGGTTCTGAAGTTGTACCCAAAATACATACGTGGAAATCACATGAAAGTTGAACGAATTCACTGTCTTCCGTTGCCCATATTTTTAAATTAATTTAATAATTAAATTTATGTTTGAAATAATTATTTTTTCCTTTAAACAGTGCTATAATGATGTAATAGGGGTCCCTAGACGATCAAGCATGCTTGACAAGCATTTACGTGCTTGACAAGCATGCTTGATGACGCTTGACGGTACATCAAGCATGGTTGTCAAGCTTCCGCACTAATTTTCATACTTTTCATCAAGCATCGTCAAGCACGTAAATGCTTGTCAAGCGCATCAAGCTTCGTTCTAGACGGTCAAAATTGCTTGATGTGCAATCAAAATTCACGTGCTTGTCAAGCATGCTTGATCGTCTAGGACCCCTTAAGTACTAACAGCTACCTACACAATAACTGCTAAACCTTAACTGCTAAACTGTGGTTTTGGGGAGTTATATTTATTTTTTAACCGCTTCTCTGGTCTAGTGGTACACGTCACCGGCGTCAGACCCAGAGGTCCCGGGTTCCATTCCCAGAGGAGGTGCATATTGCATTCGGTTTTGTTGGTGGTAGGACTTGTTCAAAGTCAGCCTGGCTAGCTACCATCATCATCTAAGTCTGAAGCCATCACAACGATGTTTCAGCATTGTGTGTTCCGGCAGTTAAATAGAGATAAGATAACAGTGGAGATCCTTGGGGGAGGCCTATGCCCAGCAGTGGGCATCGTTCGGCTGACATGATGAAGATAACAGTTCCTCACTGGTTGAGGATTCCAGTTCACTTAACATCAGGTGTAGGTAATGAAGGCTAAGGGCTATAACCCTCTTGCTGACTTATATAATAAAAACTTTAACATAATCTTATCTGTCAAAAAAAACAGCTGACATTTCAATCGAGTCGATTCGAAAATAAGTATGAAACAGCTGATTTGATTTTCGCGATTCCAGAGTTGTTCCCATAGTGAAAGTTGTTTGTATTGATGAGTAGGTACCTACTTCAAGTAATTTTCGGGGAAATCAATCACTAAAATTTCACGGTGTATATTACATGGTATATGCACCTTGCTCAATATGTTTATTAGGATTTTCCGTGTATTGATTGTTTTAATTCGTGCCATGTATTTAAGGCGATACTCGGAAAAAATGTGCCGAAGCTAGATAGCAATGAGAAAACGACGCGCGCGGGAGCGAGACCGATTTTGCAGATTAGGCAAAAAAAACACAAAATCACTTCGTATTAAAAAACTACAGCGATTTAAAAAAAATGATTCTATACGATCCTCAATATTATTGGTGTCCACTAATTAAACCAATTTGCAATAGTGTAAGTAACCCCATTTAAGAATAATCTTCACTTTTCGTATTTTTTAGAGGTCTTTTCGAAAAGAAAAAGTGTCGAGGCAAAATCATAAAATCGTGTTTTTGAAACTATACGATTCTAGATAAAGGTATGAAGAAATATATATCTTATTACCAGATTTGTAACAACTGTAACCGTCCTATAGTTTTAAATCAAAAAGTCCATATTTTTCCGAGTAGCGCCTTAAGGAATGATGTTGGCACCCAATAAACTTTCATCCATTTAAGTGCTAATTTAAAAATCTGCTCTTTCTCCATAGGCCGACGAAGACGCGCAAGTGAGGGTTGCCGCCCCCGACTTCACGTCCAAGTACGCGGAGATAGCATCACCTGTACCGTCCAACTTTGACGTCAACGGACTGGTCAGCAGCCTGCTCCGATTCGGCGGCGGAAACTAAACCACTACACCGGAATACCTATTAGATAAGTTAAAAACACATTGGGGACAAACAGTTTGAAACACCTATACGCCAGAAATAGAAACAAAAGAAAACTATCGACATTTTGGCAGTTTAAACCTTTAAAAATGTTATTAACATCTTTGTCCCTTTAACGTAATTTCCACATACATTATAGGCGTATTATATCCCACTAGGTGTTTAAACTTTTGAAATTCGTTGAAACATCGAACGCAATACTAGTTTTGGATTTGTTTATTGTTTATAAGATCAAATTGTATAAGCATAGGTATGCATTACTAAAAAGTGAGTAACGTCAATGTAGGTTATGTAATTTGTATCATATTTTTTTATTAAATTGTAAAGCTTGCTGTCTAACACTGCTTTCTTTTTAACATCCTAAGCTCTATCAACAGTTTAAAAGTTAAACTCAGGATCGCTCTAACTACTACGTATTTTGTTAGTTAAACTTTAATAAATCAAATAAAGAGACTACACAGACACGAATCACAGAAAAGAAGAACATCTCGCTCAGTCATTTGCCAACTAGAAAATTGAAAAAGTTTTTGCTCTAATTGAATAAAACAACAGACTACCGAACATCCATATTCCAGAGTGAAAAGGAAAAAAATATTGTCCAAATTAACCAGGCGAGGATCGAATCCAACACCTTAGAGTTCGCTCAAGTCACGTCGATTTACCCGCTTTAATTCCACTAAATATTGCAATGGTTTCGAGATGGAAAAAGTTAAGCGCCAAGCACTCGCCACGCTAACAGGCACCTCCTAGCTAGGGGGTCGAATCCACAAGCGAGAGGATCGTGGCGATGTTATCGTCGTGCCACTTATTTCTATACACTCTTATGCCACGAATACATCGCCGTGTGTAGGCACATGTAGCGAATGGATAGAAATCGTGGCTCGACGATAACATCGCCGCGATCCTCTCGCTCGTAGAGACGGCTCCTAAGCGCGTCGTCGCTAGCAGTGTGGCCAGCTGCAATACGTCTGTTCGCTAAGATCAGTCACTAAGCGAGTCGCTTTTGGCTCTTAGCAATAAGCGATGCTCACAAGTGTGGCCTTAGCCTAGGCTTATGTTTATGTCTGTGCAAGATTGAGGCAGGACGATAAGTACCCTAATTCGTCACTTAGACATTCTTAATATGAAACGCTTTCAAACAGACAGCATTAATTCCACCAAGCATTGGACTGTTTTCTATTCGACAGGAGGATCGACCGACTTTCTTTGCGACGGGTATAGTTTTTCGTGGTTAAGGCTAACTGTACAAGATCAGGGCTGGACGATAAGTACCCTAACTCATCAATTTGGCTTACAAAAATAAAACACGTAATTTTCAAACAGTCACCTTTAATTCCACCGATGATTGGATAGCTTCTAATCGAGTGGGGCGTCGATCCACTTTCTTCGGGATGGGAATAGTGTAGTAAAGGCTTATGTCGAGATAACTTTGCCCGTATGCAAGATTTGATCTTGCTTGGCCATAGTGAGGTACCGTCAAAATAAAACAAAACACGTAACTTTCAAACAGTCAGCTTTAATTCCACCAAGCATTGCATTGATTTCTATTCGATAGGGGGATCGACTGGAGCATCAATCCACTTCCTTCGCGAAGGATATAGTTTCTCGTAGTTAAGGCTTATGTCGTGCGGATGAGGGCCCGGGGCATCGCGCCGAGCTTCGCGCCCTATAGGGATGTAGTCATAGGGAACCTAGGACAAAGAAAATAGTTAAAAATAACAACAATATTCTTAAACTTTTTTGTACAATTAGGTACATAATGTGGGATAAAGGCGTGCTTAAAGCTAAAAGCATTCTCTACCAGCCAACCTTTGGGAAAAAGAGACAAGTGAATGCGGTGCAAATAATTAGGTAGGTACCTATATACATATAAACTCCATGCACGGTCAATGGAAAAAATAACCAACTTTCTTGATATGCAAAATTCTGCAAGAGACTTGAAAGAATATCAACATGTTTAGGGGATAGATTTCCAGTAGGTGATGATATCAAACATTATATTTTAAGGAAGAAATCCCACTCATTACTATTTTTCAGTGGAAAAATAAATTGGTGGTAAAGCTGTTTAAAATTAATACAAAATCAAATTCAAATTATTAGGTACTAGCTGATTTATTGATATTTTATGAAATGCATTTTGTTTGTACTGGCAATACGGTATTTTACTGATTTTTTTTTTATTTCTTTAAAATGTTTTTCGAAATATTAGCTAAACAAAATAAGTTTTCATTTTGAATTATCTTGAATATTTTCAAAGATATAGGACTTCAAACTTTATAATTAGACAAGGACAGGACGCTATCTTAGTGACGTCAGTGGGTTAGTAGCGTCATAGTCACGCCATAGAAGATTTCGTTTTAGAAAGAGACAGCTATAGTCAAAATCAAACAGACTATAATTCTTTTATCATAAAACAGATTCAAATTATTTTTTCACATTTGGTATTCTTAATTGCAATATTTTTTAACGTCATCATTAAATATCTGCATTTCAACAACAGTAAAATACCCTATTAAGGTCTTTGTAGCTCGTAGCAACATACCGCAGCCGTAGCTCGTAGCACGACCTTTCGTAGCTAGCTACATATTTATATTTGGTTCTTTACGTAGCTACATTATATTTAATTTGGTTACATATATCTTTTCTTTCTGATTTAACTAATTGGGTATTTGACTGTTGTTGAAATGTAGATATTTAATTATGACATTCAGAAATATAACATTATTGAATAACAAATGTGAATAAATAAATTATGAGCTACTTAATTGTGACTCTAGCCATCTCTTTCTAAAACGAAATTTTGTATGTGCGCTCTATAGGCGCTCTAGAAATGTGACGTCACATTTCTATAGCGCTCTCCTGTCTAATTAGAAAGTTTGATGCTCTATATCGCTGAAAATATAAAAGTTATTTGAAAATAAATACCTATGTTGTGTTGCTACTAATTCAATGAACATTTTTAAGTCAATAAAAAAATATGAGTTGTTGTCACTAATCTACAAGTATCAAACTATCAATGTACCTACCTATCAGGTGTAAATAGGGGAATGTTTTTACTAATATATAACACAACACAGGTATTTTTTTATGTATATATTACAAATTTTCAGAAATATAGAGCAGCAAAGTTTCTTATTAGACAAAGAAAGCGCTAATACCTACTGTAACGTCACAACACAAGTAGGTAGCGCCATACTCCCGCCATATAAAATTTCGTTTTAGAAAGTGATACCTAGAGACATTCAGCAGCTCATTACTTGCTTTTTATATGAAACAGATTTCGTTTTCACCTTTGTTTTTCTTCAATGTTATATTTTTAAATGTTACTATTAAATGTTTACATATATCAATAACAGCCCGGTCCCCTATTATCAAATCAAATCAAATCATGATCAAATCAAATCATTTATTTATTTGCAAGGACATGGTGAATACATGGTTTTCTAATACTAAATTATTACGCAGCATGACCTGTCGAGTTTTTCAACGTGCAATGCTCTTTTCTTCATTCTGAATCCGTGTGTAATTTAAAGACCATCTTATCACCATTTTTCATGTTCACCCTTTTACTTAAATAAAAGTAACTTAAAAACAGCTGAAATTTTTACCACCAATACCAAAATAACATCATGTCATACCTGTGGCGCAGCGAAAGCCGTCGCAATCAGTAGCAGGCAGATTAAAAATATTTTCATTTCTGCAGTCTCAGTCGGCGCACGTCCAATATACCGTTATCGTAACATACCATAAACCGTTTTTATAATTGAAAAACAACCGCCACGCGCATTTATGCCGATTTGCGTTTCGATTCGTTTAATCTGCGAACTGAAATGACAAACACATGATTGTTAGTTTTTTGTTTTTGTTGACTAGCGGTGGCCTGCGACTAGACTTATAAAATAAAAACAACGTATTAAACTACTTAATGACATTTTAATCTACAAAGGGAGATTTTTTTATTTTATTTTTTAAATTAAACCGTATTCAAAAAGTACATTAAGTTATAAATATTATTTTTCCTTTTCAGTGGAGAGGTACTTTTTGAAAACGGTATAATTTTATAAAATTACATTTTTTTTTTCTCATTTTTTTGTGTAGATTGTACCATATTAAGATACCCATAATATATCAAAAACTGCTGAACGGAATTTGATGAAACTTGGCCAGTTCCCTAAGTTGGAATACACCTGATTTAAGAACCATCTCGATGCAACTTTTAGTTTTCGATAAATTCGTGGTCAAACATACAAACATACTCGTACACCTACGAAATTTAGCACTCGCGCTTGGAAGCTTAAATAGAACGCTCTGCTTAAATATTGCTATTAATAATAATTGTGAATAACTGTAAAAAATAATTTCGCCACGGTGTCGAAAGTTCCATCCATGAACCACTCGTTGCACGCAGCGAGAATATCTAAATGCTGTTTTGTCTCAAATATTAACTTTCTTTGCGGCTCATCTGAATCGTATAGTAAGAATTTTTCGTCTTTAGCTATTCTATAGTATTTGGGCCGAAGAACGATGTCTTCCCGAGACGTGTAGGAGCGGGGCTAGAAATCGCTCGGACGCGTTGTACCTACTGTACAAGATATTAAATGTAAATGGTGCGTTGTACTGTACAAGATAAATGGTTTAATTTCGGTGCTATACCAATAGCAGCATTAGAAGCTGTCAAGATCCCAGCAGCGACAATCGACGATGTCTGTTCTTTGGTTTTTCGTCGCTTATCTTTTGATCGTATTCTTCTTACTTCCAACTTCGCAGCATTTGCAGCATGATTTCGTTCGAAATTAGACAGGAACAGGATATTTCCTAGAAAATTTGTTCAGCTTTGTATACATGCAAGTCAAGAAAAAAAATATTAAAAAGTCAACAGTAAAACAACTTAATACCTTCGGGCTTTGTCGAGGAAGTGTGGCAATGTACAAGACACGATTTTTTGAAATCAATCATTAATCACGTTTGATTTGAATAAATTTGTTGCCTGTTTTTTGTCCTAACACGGTAGTAGGAGTTGTTGGAGCAAGGCATTGTTGGCTGTTCTACAGTTACGCATAAGGTTGCCAACCCTACTATATAATATAGTATTCTACTACATCTTAGGTATTCTTTGTAACATGTGGATTGAATGAGTTTTTTATATCCGAGAATTACTTTATCAGCAGGCACGAACTCATTAGACAGTAAGAGATTTTTTTCTGGAAAATTAGTTTGGCTTTGTATACATGCAGGTTTTGGAAAATGAAAATTAAAAAGTCGACAATGAAACTAATTAATATCTATCTAGTACAAGACACGAATTTTTAAACTCCACAATCTCCAAATAACTTTGTTTTCAATCCAGAATTTCGTTTGTTCAGACTGACTAATTCAGTCAGTCTTCTGAATAAAGTCTAATAAGGTACGGAGGGCATTTAAAGCCTTCCATTATTTAAAATCAAATATTTTTAAACATAATAAAGTTAAGAAGAAAAATCTCTCAATATTGATTCGTCCTTTAGGTATCTAAGAATTTTCCGATACATAAAAATATCAAATTATAGCTTATTTAAATAAATAAATCATGTTTTAAAACTACTATTTGGGGTTTATTAAACACTATCCAGGTATTACGGCCCGAAAAACATTTAAATATTACGATGTAAATTATAGGTTTTAATTTTTTTGAGATTTGGCATAGACAAAATTGGACCTCTGGCGTCAGTCAATCAGAAGAATTTAATAACTTTTGAGAAACAATAATATGGCTTTGGGCTTTATTAAATATAACATAAGTAGCTACCTAGTAGGTAAGAAATAGAATTTTATTATAAAAAACCAAAATTTTAAATGATTACAAAATGCTAAGTAACAGTTTTAACAACACTAAAGTTTAACCAAAAATAAATCAAATTTAAAATAATTATTGGTATTACTGTAGGCCTTATTACACTTATAACTATTATAAAAGTCGCATTTATATTAACATCATGTTTTCCTAAAAAAAACGGCCACTTAACCCTTCTCTGACTAAAGTTCCCATTTCTTCTCACATTGAAAATGTTTTTTCGGCCGCTTCAGTAGGTAAGTATAGCAAGAGTATAGCCCCATTTTCGCTTAGTGTCGCCTTGGTCAGCCTTGGTGTCGTGAGTTAAAGGGCTACATGAATGGTTGATGTATGTCTCAAAAGACGCGTATCGGCGAGGGGTACAATATGGTGTCAAAATCAAAACAGTCAATAAATACTTTTTTTGAAAATCGCAAAAGTGTTTAGGTATTTTTTTTTCATTATTATTTAAGTACACCTCTTTTATCATTTCCAACCCTTGTTAATGCGTATCTGTTTAATACAATAGTTTTAAATTAAACAGAATCACAACAGACCCGTGGAATAGGCCTACCGGGGAAACCACGTTAAAAAAAACGCGCTAAGTACACTACCTCATAGGTGGCGTGGAAACGTGTGCATATGATGAACGATTACAACTTTTCTAACTTTTTTAATCGTTATAATACATTGTTATAGATAATTACATGATCTACACAATCCTTCGAGCGATGTCGGTTGTTTTAGTTCTCCTGCGGATCTCATCATTTCTGATTTGATCGAGCAGGGAAATACCAAGCATCTCTCTAGTGCTCGCTGGGTGACTTTATCACCCGTTTGCACTAAACTTAAAAATCGCCTAAGTCTTTTCCTAGCTAACTTAAGACATTCTTAACAAAAAATTGCTTTGCACTAACCTTAGGACATTCTTAAATGCACTTTTGGCTATTCTTAACTTACGGGCCCAATATCGAGCACCTAAGGCTTAAGAAATACCTATATCAGTGATTATTGTCTGTGGCATTGTGAGCAAAGAGTAGTGCGACAAGCTTTTCTGTTCCGGTGATTATCTTTGGAACTAAAACAGTTTTCATACGACAGTCCATTTTGACAGCTAATTTCGTATTGCAAGTGACTCCTGTGTCACGGCTGTCACCGGAACAGAAAAGCTTGTGGCTTTTGTATTCATGTTTGCTAGATAGAGACACAACACATGTGACATACGTCATTCATCATTTATTTAAAAAAAACATTACAGATCGACAATCTATTCTGTTCCCATGACAGCGGCGCTTATGTTTAGCAGCAAAACATGAAAGTATTAGCAAAATGACATTAAAAACAAAACTCGTTAGTTCTAGTTTTGGCCACCGGAACAGAAAAGGTTGCGCATTGTATTTATGTTTTTCCTGACAGTTGAGCTCAGTTGACTTTTTCTTTTCTCGGTGAATTACTCCTACCAAATAAAATAGACAACGCCTTAGCTTTTGTCTCCTTTTAACTTACGAAGGAATCAATGAGAAGTTTCAACCAAAAAAATATCCAGTGACCTACTTTACCTCGCCAGGTTTTAAATCCATAAACAATTAATATTTGAATTCATTCATTCATTCTTTTAGCAAGGTGATGACTAATTTACGACGTAGTCTGCCAGTGCAAACAAAAATTTTAGCTCGGCTGTTTTAGGCTGTTTCTAAGCTAAGATGTATCTTATCTATGACACGCTCAACCCGAGTTTAGTGCAAACGGGCAGAGCCTTCTTACGAAATAACGAATACAGTGCCACAAACTTTGCTGTGCCGGTGGCCAAAATGTGAAACTAGCGTTTTTTTAAATGTCATTCTGCTGTCAAGTTGATGTCCAACCATAGCGCTGCTGGCGGCTGAAGTTCTTAGAAGTCAGGGCCGGTTAAATTGCTACAAAAAAAATAAAAACGTACGTAGCGCCACTGTCACCGGTACAGAAAAGGTTGTGGCACTGTAGGTACATTCATCCCTTGCTAACTATTACTATACGTCCACGCGCACTGTGAGACCTCTATCTAAGTAATGTTTGTGAATACGGATGTCAGAAACCTACACACACGCAGTCAGACCGTGGCGGTCAAACTGAACGCGCGATCTGTCAAGAGTTTTCATTCCATTTTTAAATCGAGTGACACAAGTAAGAACAGCGTGTGACGAGTGGATTACTAAACTCCAAATTAAGGTATAGACCGCTCGCAGTGTGAGCAACTGTAAAAACTGAAGGCAGAACGCGACCGCAGAACGCAAACCGCAGGGGCGATATGGCGATGTGTTCGGCGCCTTAATCTAATTCAGGTAGGTACAATATAGCCCGAGAGCCAAACTAATTAGCTCTATGGAGACTCAACAATAATTCTATATCAGTAATTTCTAACATTGAAAATTAGGTTATCTAGTTTAATAAATAATTCATTAGTAATCCACCAATATTTATGACAGCGACATTAAAAAAAAACAAATACAAAGCTTTAAAAAATCTATAAAAAATAGGCAAAAATGGTATAACTGTTATTCACTTTACATTTGAATACATTTATTATTATCTTTCGTAAAAGTATATAATCCCCCTATATTTGTAAATGAAAAACAAATAAACTTAAAAAAAAACGCTCTATGTAAACTCAAATTGGCATTACACCTATGTTAAAAATGCTATCAGAAACAACCGACTTCTTCCTAAAGTATTAGTTTCCCGTTTTATATCTTTATGGATTTCGACTTTGGTGCTTAGCTGATATGGTGAACATAAACACATGTTAACGATAAAATTGGTGATAGCATATTTGCTGAAAGAATTGCACCATTTTCGGGGTATAACTTTTTTTTTATACCTTCCAATGCCATATTATGTTGGATTCCAAAATATAGTCTCTTAAAATTATATTTAAGGGCCGTTTACAAGAATTTGGCCTGTTATTGATTTTTTTACAAAAATATCGGATAGTTCTTGGGGTAATAAGAACAATAAAAGAACGATATAATCGACTGTGGCCGGGCTGCGACGATCCCTAAGTAGAGTAGGTGGAGCGATATATAGCGAAATATCGCGATATTCACCTAATTTCACGTGTGCAAAGTCAAGAGCGAAACGCTTGGCTTTTGATTTAATTACATTTCGGCTGGCTTTTCCATTATACATACACGTAGGTTACATAACAATATATATATTTTATGTGTAAATAAATACGAGTATTTTATTACTTACGATAAAACCAAAACCGCGGTCGCATAATTTCGACATAGCAAACGTTTTTATAATATTTTTTAAGCTATGAATTCGTTATGATTTTCTTAAGGAATGTTAAGATTTTTCAACGACTGTATATTTCGTTTATAATATTTATTTGCATTTTCTACACAGTTATTTCAGTGAGTTCTACTGTAAGTAAATCATGTCTAGTTATCTGCTACTTTTTAAATAAACGAAAATAACTTAGCGATACCTCGCTCGAGATTACCATGAATGAAACTTCGTCATCATCATCTATTTCCATGCACACTTCTGTATGAATACGGAGAATGAGCCATGACAAGGTAGGCCCAATGAGGACGTGTAGGTGTTAACGAGTTCAGCTGCAACTGGAACTAGAGTTCCAAATAAATGCACTCGAGATAGTAAATAACCGCCTCTGTGGTCTAATGGTTCACACCACCGATTTCAGACCCAGAGGTCCCAGGTTCGATTCACAGTAAGGGTTCATATTTTATTCGGTTTGGTTGGTGGTAGGACTTGTTCTTAGTCCGCCTGGTTAGCTACCACCATCCTATCTAAGTCTGATCTGACGCCATAACAATGATGTTTTCAGCATTATTGTGTTCCAGCAGTTAGAGATAAGATAGCTAGCTCCTCAGTGATTGAAGATTCCGGAAGTTGTGCGCTTCCACCTTCAGCCTTATCACCACTTAACATCAGGCGAAGTGCTAAACAGTTGTGGATAAAAAAAATGTTTGGTCACCCAAATCATGACCGCCTATTGCGAATGTTGTATAACCGCCACAGTAGCAGCAATGAATATATACACTTACGCGGTAGCAGGCCAATCGCCTAAACACTGCGCTAGCAAACTCCTTAAACACTAATCTCTTAACATTAATTTCTAGCCTCAAGAACGGCCAGAAATAAACGACCAATATGAAAATTCGACACTAATAGTAGATATCATAACTCCAAATGCAACTGTATTACCACCTATCATCAAAATAGAAGAAAACGAAGTCCTTCCAAATATCACAGAAAACAGAAGAACAGCATTGATCCGTCCGAATGAAGAGTCATTCTTTATAAGAGTTAAGAACATAATCACGAGGCCAATAATAAGAGTATTAGCCATACCGAAAATTAACATGGTCTTAAGAAATATTGGGACTTGCATGGTAAATGGGGCAATGGATTTGATCACTTACTATTTCCCTCCTCCTTTAATACCCTTGATAGCCACAGCAGCAGGAATGATCATACCATTCGAACCAGTAGTGATGCTTAGAGAAAAAATGCCTGTGACAAGTTACAGACGAGCATTCAAAAGTGCTCTAGATAGCTTTTTGGGCACTTTTGACAGATATAAAGTTGATGACGAAGATAGTGATCCGTATATGACAAGAAGATTCAATAGAAGACTCATGAATGATTCTGGAGAAAAGAATAAGATTGCTAAATGATAGTTTTATAATGGTTTTAATAAAACGTTTTGTGGAAAAAACTTTTTATTTTCCTTAGAAATAGTTACTCTCCTATGTCTGCCAACTTCTAGAGAAATTAGTCTGAAATACCTTGTATCTGCGAAAAACTATAATTTTTGGGCTTGAATCAAATATGTCTAAGTTTCTTCAGAAATTTTTGTTAACTGTAGCATCGCTGTTTTGTGAATCATGTTTCTATTATAGTTTTCAATAGAATGCACCAGAAAACAAACAAACAAACTTACAAATAGTTTCCACACGTTATCAAAATACTGTGCTTATAACAATCTATTCTAAGCGCGAATGCATCGTCATCACTCCAATAAAAGGGCAGAAAAACGTCGTCTTTGCTATAGTCATTTCCTTGCCCGACGATTGTCTTAGAATTAAAGTTGAAGGAGTAATTGGTTCCAGTGGTACATCTTGTATCCTTTTCGGACGTTTTCTATTTATCTTTCTGACTGTAGTCCCATTATTATTAGTAGCAATTTTAGCAGCGTTTAATTGTCCATCTGTTTCATTCTTTTTGACACCGGCTTCATTATTTTTAACACCAGACTTTCTTTTATCATCTTCCACCATTGCGCCTTCTTCAAACCCACTCCAATAGTGTCTGAATCCGTTGTGGTCAACAAATACTCTTTTTGAGTCAATCTGGGAATCCCTACGAAGCATGGTATCATCGAAATGGTTCGTGATTACGTGAGTAGTAGGTTTTAAGACATTATACTTCTCGTTGTTGAAAATCACCTCCCCGACTTTTTGTAAGTCTACATGTTTGGGAAAATGTATCGGCGATGTGCTGGTTAGCTAAAACATAAGCAATGTAATTATTAGTCACTAGCTTTCCGCCCGCGGCTTCGCCCGCGTGGACTGCACGACGTTATCCCGCGGGAATGTGATGTTTTTCCGGGATAAAAAGTAGCCTATGTTACTCTCCAGGCTACAAAGTATCTGTGTCCCAAATTTCAGCCAAATCCGTTCAGCCGTTTTGGCGTGATTGAGTAACAAACATCCAAACATCCAAACATCTAAACTTTCACATTTATAATATTAGTAGGATTTCTTTTACAATGATGGTCTACAGTTATGTCTTTGAAAACTATATCCATTTTTTTATTTTATGGCCATTAGCCATGCCTTTCGATTCTCTGTTTGTTAATGAATCATCAGCCATTCACTTTACTCCCTAACTACAACTTTTACCTCACTACCTAGGTATTTATGTGCGCTAATCCTTAACCAAAATAAGTCTGATGAACATTTCAATTAATTTCTTACCTGAATAAATGAAACCAGAATTAAAACTAACATTTTCGCAGTAACATCGTGTGACGAGATAACAATATACCTAGTAGAATCACATTTTGTGTTTCCAATTAAAACTTTATTGGCATTTTCATTGATTTCTAAGATAATTGGATATGGAAGGGAATGGCTTTGTTAGAAACTATTGTGATAGAGAAATTGGTACTCAAATCATTGAACGTGGCTTTGTTTAATTACGTAGTATGTGAATGATCCTAACTAAAGTAAGTAATCTAGGGAATAGATACACTTTAAATTAGGTAGGTACTATTTGATACTAATTAGTAGGTTTAAGAGGTACCTATCGCTACATTCCCTCAAAGTCATTCGTAGAAGTAGATAGCAAATGTATCAAAAACAGCCACTTTTAGCAGTATTGCTATCTACATCTAGCAGTGACTACGAGAGGGAATGTAATTATACCGTCTTAAAATGGGCCCCAAAAATTCCATGTAGGTGCTTAAAGTTTTATTAAAATTGTGTATTAGAATTACAATATTTAATAAAATTTACCGCGGCGCCACTTTCGCTTAACCTATCGCCTTATAGAGATTGATATTTTTAACCTTAGCGGAATAATACTGAATAATAATGAAAATATAACTACAGTAAGGAAATATCGTGATTCATTTATTTACTAAGTATAGTGTTCATATTCTGTTTTTAGTGCCCAATTGGACGAAACAACATAAAAAATGAAACAATGTCATAATTTCACTTAAATATATTTGCAACATATTATCTTAGTAAAGCGTAAAAACAAGACCAACCCGAAACATTCCGTCTCATACATTTTAGCAAATAATATTCGATGGCTCTAACTGCTGTTTTAAATTTATATATTTTTAAACCTCTACACTAAAATTGATGAAAGTGCTTAATTTTTTCATAATTTTGCTCGAATTTTAAATGTTGCCATTTCAATCCCCCGCTAGTATTTACAGCCTGTATTCAGAAGGCCTACTCTGAAACGCAAAACCCGAAACTTCGGTATACCCGTCCCTCTCATTCTCTAGTCGGGACAGAATCGAGTGAAAGGGGCGGGGCTAACAAGTTTCGGATTAGCGTTTCAGAGTACGGTCCCTGATACCGGGGATCCGTTTTGTTTTTTCAATATTACGATCAAAAAACTTACTGTCCAGTCAGCCAAAGCAGCAGAACTGAAAAAATTGTAATAGTAAAAATATTACAGCATGGATCTTTTATTTCCGTTTCATGGGGGATTATTCATGGAATCAGTCAGTGATAGAATAGTGTGCTAATAATCATAGTTAGATTTTTCCGTTAATTATAGAAATATGTCAGCTGTGATAGTTCAACAAAGATCAATTTTAGTGCAGACGAATTACAATGATTAAAGATCCACTTACAGCAAATTTGCTAAATCTCCGTTTTACTAAAACTAGATTTGAACGTGTTTAAAACATGGTTCTATCTCTGTCGTCTGTTTGAATTTGACAGAGATAGAAATACGTTTCAAACACGTTTAGTCAGTGGTGAAAGTCACCCAGCCTTTGCAGGAATGTCAATTTTTTAAATCACTATTTAACATTTTGACATTTTTGTGTGGGTTTAATCTAGTTTTGGTTAAATTGAGATTCAGCAAATTTGCTGCAAGTGGACCTAAGACAATTTGTAGGCCACAATATTTTTTTCGCAATATTACATTCCAACTTCGGTACTTCTCGCAATATTGATTCATCATCATCATCATCAGCCATTTAATGTCCCCACTGCTGGGGCACTGGCCTTCCTTATGGATGAATAAGGAGAATGAGCCATGACCCACCACGCGGGCTCAGTGCGGATTGGTGGGTATTAACGACTGCAAGTGCAGCCGGGACCAACGGCTTAACGTGCCTTCCGAAGCACGGAGGAGCTCGAGATGAAAAGTTTTTGGTCACCCATCCCGTGACCGACCATTGCGAACGTTGCTTAACCTCAACGATCGCAGGCCGAGCGCGCTATCCACTGCGCCACGGGCTCCTCCAATATTGATTACAAATTCCTTATTTTAAAAATGATTTCCATTTCATACAAATCCACCATAACAAAAAAATCAACATACCAAACAATTTCCAAAAAACATGATTTTGCCATCAACAAAATAATAACTAAAATGATTCTAAAATTGCATTAACAATTATTGAAAAAAAATTTGACAGTCCTTAAAACCACGCCAAGAAATTTGTTCCGTTTTTCTCCTCCCTGGTCGCATTTTTAGAAAACATAAGTACCATAGCTGTTTATCTATTTCGATAAATAAATTAAAAAGTCACAATAAAGAAGTGAAATATATAATTTCACTCTCATTTTTTCAGCTGTAATATGTTACAGTGTCAAGTGTAGTTATCTTTCAGAAAAAGTAAAAGATTATGATTTGCGCACTATTTGCGCACAAAAAGGCACCAAGACGGTAAAGAATAAAAATACGGCAATATTCTCTATAAGTATTACCAACTTATCAAATAAATTATAATGTGTCTGGATTGCCCTTTAACCACCTTTAATTTATTACTAACAGATAAACAGCTTGAGCTATTACAGTTGCATTTACCGCCATATTGTCCTTTGACTTGAAATATTATGCATTAAGCTATTACCTATAAAGTGTACAATAATGAACATGAAACAACCCCGCACGGAAACCTATGAACGAGCTTTCTGTTAACATTTCAACATCCACAAAACACGAGAAAGGGGTCAGAAGGATCATGACACTTGGACAGGCCACCAGTAGAAGCTCCCTTTGCTAAAAAAGCAAAGGCTTTGAATTTCTTCAGGTCACCTCACGTTGTTATGGTATTGTGCCTGTTTTCGATACAGGGTCAGTTAAAAGATGTCAATAAAGGGTGGTAGGAAAAAATGTTGGACGATTCATAATTTTATTTTGAAATCTACAAGATGTTTCTTTTGATATTGATTTGATACGAGATTATTTTTTGGCTTTTCCATATAAACCTTGCTTAGTAAACAAAGCATTTGGATGGGAGAGCTAAAAAAATCTCGTATTTCGACCTGTTTCTTGGCCTTTTTGATTTCTTTTGATGACAGAATATATAACCCTAGAGTTATGGGATATCAAAAGATACACCTTGTATATATGAATAAAAAAAATACTTGACTTTCGAGTAGGTACTAAATGAGAGACTTTGTCCTTCTAACCTCCCCCTTCTGTTCTGTAATGTTGAGTTTACCGACTTTTACTAGGAGCTTTGCCGACATCGGACTGTCATTTCTGACAAAATAACAACACGATTGCCTTTGTTATATCAATTTTGACAGTTTGATGTGGACATAACTTGTTACAGTGCGACAAGGATCATTTGGGGCGTAGCGTGGATGACATTGACAGGAGCGCTAGTTGGCTGATTGACTAGCTAGAGGAGGGTTAGTTCCGATTTCGTCCGAGCGCCAAAAGATTCTTGCAGCTCTGTAGCTCATTATGCTAAGGGCAGGTTGTATTTTCTCACTTCTAGGAACTATCATGTGATTTACCACGTTTGTGAGATTTTTATAAGAGATCGCAATCTTGCTTGATGAATAGCATATTTAAACCTCCATTTTATTATTACAATTAATTTTAAAAATAATTTAAAAAATGGAGTTTTCATCATTTATCTCGCTGAATTTTTCAATGCATTTATTGTTCCACATTATTGAAACGAGGTAAGTAAACATAAAATTTGATAATCATCTATCTACTTACTTATACTTTTTACTTATTATAAAAAGGAAGATAAGATTTTTTTGTTTGTTTGTATTGTAATGGATACACTCAAAAACTACTGGACCGATTTTATAATTCTTTCACCATTGAAAGTCTGCATTCTGTCTGAGTAGATAGGCTAAATTTTATCCCGATATTTCCACGGGAACGGGTACGACGCGGGTAAAACCGCGCGGAGCCTTTATTTATAAATAACAAGATTACGATCTCTATTTGAATATTATTATCGTTATTTACCTAATTATTGTTAAAAAATATTTTACTAAACATAAATAATAATTATGCGATTTCATTAATTAATTACTTAATTTACAAGCAATACTCGTGTGACAAAATAATTGCAACTATTAATATATTACAGAATAAGAAATGATATAACCTACTCTGTTCAATGTAGCATGGGTCCCATGACAGTTCATTCGTGCAAAGCAAAAAGTTCTCTAAGCTGTTGGAATAAAACTCAAGAAAATCAGCATTAGACCTTTTCATGCAGCATGCTAGAAATTTTAGACCCTTTTCCTTGTTCAGAAAGAACATTTTTCTTTGCACGAAAATGAGCTTTCATAGTACCCATGCTGAACAAAGTATACTTAATTGAAAAATATTACAAACTTTACAATAATTAATAAAAGGTTAAAAATGGAGATTAAGGTAAAGGTACAACCGCTGATATGAACCAAGTTATAACAATATTGGAATATTTTTGGCATAATGGTAGAATTTTTAGTTATTTTAAAATTTACAATCTAAATATTATACAAGTAATACTTCGTATCATCGAGTGTACCTTTAGCCTAAGTTTATAATCTACTCAAACAGCTTTTCTCACAAATAAATATTACAGATAATTGTAATATTTAACGAGCGAAGCCAAAACTTTGACTAGCAAACTGGTGGATATGTATTTTTAATAAAGTATGATCTAAGGGTTTGTGGGTACAATCTAAGTTCTATTTTATCATAAATTGTATTATTAAGATTAAATATAATGGCTCCTTTGATTATCTATTTAAAAGAATTAGCGAAAAAAATATTAAGACTAGATATACATTATAACCTAAAATTCAGTCGAGTACCAGTATCAAAGCGCTTTAGGCCCTGCCCCCCGAGACAAGTGGCTTTCTATTAGCGAATTCGCCAGTCGAATGGAAAGAAAATGTATGGGATTGACATTAGCAATCGAAATGTCACGTGACCGCTAATGTCAATCCCATACATTTTCTTTCTATTCGACGGGCGAATTCGCTAATAGAAAGCCACTTTTCTACAGGGGCTGTTCACCAACACATTCGCTTCGAGTTGGCCGCTCCCACCCTCCCCGCTTCACCGCACCGCGCTCCTAAACAGACCTTATTATAACGTAACTAGCTTTCCGCCCGCGGCTTCGCCCGCGCGGGCTACACGACGTTATCCCGCGGGAATGTGATATTTTTCCGGGATAAAAAGTAGCCTATGTTCCTCTCCAGGCTACAAAGTATCTGTGTCCCAAATTTCAGCTAAATCCGTTCAGCCGTTTTGGCGTAATTGAGTAACAAACATACAAACATCTAAACATCTAAACTTTCACATTTATAATATTATATAGTAGGATAAGGTCTGTTAATAGACCTTATTATTAACAGACCTTGGGGGCTACTGCCTACGCACCGTCGCCGGCTTGATTACGATTACGACGCATCGTGCCATACTTGTCATGTCGTAACACATTTGGGATGGCCACAGATTACTAAATAGTTACTATGTAACAGATAGTTTACTCCGCTAAGTCATTTAAATAAATAGCAACTCTAAATATAACGCAATAAAGTAGAATTCAGCTTGTACGGCGCAGGCAAATTACGAACGGCCACTCGTTGTCGTTGCATCTCTTTCTATCGCATATATTCTAGCTCTTTCTCGGACCTAATTTCTATGCCATACGCCTGCCCGGCAGGCGCGCCGTCCGAACGTACCTAAACTGCGGAGTGACACCCCCCTGGCATGGCATGACAAAGACGGCATGAAGTGTCGTAATCGGCTTCAACCCGAGACGGACCTTATTACCTCGTAATAAGGTCTGTTTAGGAGCGCGGTGCAATGAGTGGAGGAGCGTGGGAGCGGTCAACTCAAAGCAAACGCGATTAAATTCGCGCACGTGATTGGTGTTCGTATGAATTAATCAACGGTTTATGTAACCGACTGTTGGTGAAATCGGGCTTTATTAACGTATATGCAATAATAATTATAAAAGTAAACAAGTTTTGCAATCCAGAAATTGCTCTATAAAAATCACTTTCAAAAGTTAATAACAAGTGTTTGTTTTTTTTACAAAAATATCATAGAGACATAGATCTTGATCCAAAAAGTTTCATTTCGACATAAGCTCACCAAACGAATTATATATTTAAATTTAAAAATCTACATTTTCTTTTAGTTTAGGAAGATCGTTTCGCAAAATGCATGATACCAAAAAAAATAGAAATGTCGTAATTATATTTACAAAACGTTAATTTTAAAAAGGTAGAATTGTAACACTATATTTTTTTAAATATTGCTAACGTCATAAGTTGAAGTGTCAATTTTTTTTCTTACTATACATAGGTATACACGTAAATATGAAAAAATATATTCTATGTGACTTGCTATTTTTAAAGTAGATTGAGACAGCAATTTTAATATGAAAATATAAGTTATTATATTACAATAATTATAATATTTACAATGCAAGTTCGACTTATATCACTGTATATGAGTAAAATGAATACTGATAAAAATAAAACACTGGAATAAGAGTTGACTAATGTTAGAGTGGCTGCTAAATAAATAGTAAGTATACGAAATTGTGCCTTAATGATAATGTATCAAAGTTTAATTTTAAACCTAAAATACTATCACACTTCAGAAACAAAGCTGATTGCAAACGATACGTATTTATTAACTTAAGAACTCTGTTTATTTTATAACTAGTGTTTTTAAGAACACATCTTGGGTACGATTAGGATTCCTACAATGAGTCGAAACCAAAAGTATTTATAATGTCACAGTGAAATCATTAAAGTTAACTTTTCGGTAGACGACTACTTATCTTGATTTTGGTAACAATAAGTACCCAAAGAAAAAATACTTTAAATGATCATCATGGTTTATAAACACTTTTGCTTTTGACTCAATATATTTCTAGTCCGTCACGAGACCTACTATTTACAATTTTTTTAACTTCCGTTGTAACACGCGTCAGTTATGATTACGATTTTCGAATTTGTTAATACCGTCAAAGATTACTTATTTAACTTAAGAAGTTATCCATTTTTATACACGGGCGATTTTTCGTGATCCTCATATAATTTTGGTGTTTTTATATGGATTATCTATCCGTCCAATCAATATGTTTTTGTCTGTTGTACAAAATAACTCAAATAAATCGCATCTACCTCGATTAAATAAAATGTCTGTATTTTCGAAACATGTGCCTATAAAATTAACTTACGGTAACTCGTTTAATTGAAGATAATAGTTTGTCCAGTCATTTCATAAAACTGTTGATAATGCAAAACTGACTTCAACAAGTAAAAGGCACATTTGAAATCTTTATTGGCTGTTGTGGCAAAACGGCAGATTTGTACGTCGCATCAGGTACCTAGCTGTTATTCTGAACTTTATTCCCATAAGCGAAACGTTTATTTTAGAATGTATTAAAAAGTCACTAACATTTAAGATTTATAAAAACGTGCATTTAACGATGCACAATGATTCAAGCTAAGTTTCAAATGTTGAATACAAATAGACAAAGTTCTTTAATGTCTTTTACACGCCAACATGCAAAATCAGACTTATTAATTCATACATAAGGTACAAATTTGTCTTCACATTGCGTGTTAATCAATTCTATAAGAGGTGTAATGAAAAAAAGCATTTACATATTTAAATAAGGTTTACTTTTCAGATATATTTATCACAGCCTTATCGATATTGACGGACTGAGCTAACAGCAATTTAAACTTCATATAAAATATTAATAAATAAATTATGCCTTATGCCCAATGCCCAAGGTTACTTTTGATTGCCGGCTTTATCGTAGTGATTTCACATGGATGCGGAAAAATGATTAAGATTTACTTAAGATCGTAATAAGAGAAATTCTCCTTATGGCGCGCTCACATGGGCATTTTTCCGGCAATAGTTGACTGGCAACTGTAATGTCATGTCATGTCTGTATTGCTTGATGTGGTTGTCACATCATATTTGGTGGGGATTGACAGTAATTGCGCTATTTTAGTTGTAAGCTCAGCTTTAGAAAAAAGAAATCACAGAATGCAAAAAATTGGGAAAATCTATCGGTAATCGCTGACAGTTGTCCGTTAATCTCCTAATCAAACAAAATAAACAGTCCGTCATAGAAATTTTGAAACGACATCTAAAATAAGACCTCGCTACCACAAAGATAAACTTTCTGACCTTTTTATTTTCATACACTCTTCTCATAGATTAAAAACTTTTGAATAAAGTTTGCATTAAAAGTGCCAATGGGTTCCTATATAATCAATGACAAATGACAAATCATTAAAGAAAACGCGACTCCATTGAATTAACTAAGTTTCAATTTTGTGTCCCTCTCACAATTTGCGTCAAACAGTCAATTCTTCTAAGTGAGACAGAGTCCACCAAACGGAAAAAATCATTCTTATTATTGAATAATGAACTCTTTGGTATAGTTGTAAGGAATAAATTCTAATGCAGTTACTCCTCCGTTTAATTTTACACTTTAAAACTTTTGTTATAGAGTTTACTATACAATTCCATTCGGCAGAAACAAACCTCAAGGCTAATTGCCCACGTTACACTATTTGTAAGTCCGATTATCGGCCTGTCTCGATCACAAAGTAGACGCATGAATCTTTTAAAATGTACATAATAGGACCAAGGAAGTCCTACAAATTATTGGAAATACACATGGCTGTAGCTGGCACACTGGCAAACAAGCTCCTTGCACATGACATCCACTTTACAGATATGCAAGTAGGTGTATACACATGAAAGTGGACGGCACGTGCAAGGAGCTTGTATGCCAGTGTGTCAGCTAAAGGCATGTGTATTTCCGGCTTTGTGGCCGATTTACATTGGTCAAGTTCAGTGACGAGGCAAGTACAGTAACCAGCGCCTCGCTACTACGGTACTTATCTACTGCGCTATACGCTAAATTATTGTTAACCGGCGATACGTCCTGTCTTATCCCAATAATCGGACTTACAAATGTATAACCTAGAAATCTTAGACAAATCTTGTGTATCTCCATCTCACTTGCACTAGCCATTTATTCTCCCTCCAACAAACAATAAATATATGGCACTCACCAAATTAAATTTTCAGTACCTTCATACCATCTTGTATTTCAATTCAACCCTAACACTTATTCGGTAGTTTCGACCCAAACTCATGTAATATATCACAAGCCATCTCTAAATCGTTTCGGGTGATTCCCAATGCTCTTACAACTATGTCTTTAGGATAACCTTCTCCAACTAAGCGCGCGATGTAATCCAAATTTATGTTTTCGTAGGAAACGTTGTCCGCGTACTTTCTTCCGTGCTTGTCGTGCGTGAGCGGGTTGAATTTCTTGGCTGCAAAATAAGTTAAATACATTAGAGTTCATTACTTTAACTACAGGGTGTTAGTTTGGGCTTGCATCTGAAGCTGTACTCATAATATTGAACAACTTTCCCCAAGAAACACGGGTCGAAACGTGTTAAAAAAGTTTTTGGTCTCCCATACAAACTGCACAGTCAGATGATCAATTTTGTATGAAGGGACCAAAGTTTTTTTTTCAGATTTCGACCCATGTTTCGTAATGAAAGTTGTTCAATTTTATGAGTACAAGCTGAGGTTTCAGGCTTGCAACTGACCAAACTAACACCCTGTATAATTTACTAAAGCTAGGTAATGCAGAAAATTTCAACCAAACTAACATCCTGTATAATTTACTAAAGCTAGGTAATGCAGAAAATTTCAACCAAACTAACATCCTGTATAATTTACTAAAGCTAGGTAATGCAGAAAATTTCAACCAAACTAACATCCTGTATAATTTACTAAAGCTAGGTAATGCAGAAAATTTCAACCAAACTAACATCCTGTATAATTTACTAAAGCTAGGTAATGCAGAAAATTTCAACCAAACTAACATCCTGTATAATTTACTAAAGCTAGGTAATGCAGAAAATTTCAACCAAACTAACATCCTGTATAATTTACTAAAGCTAGGTAATGCAGAAAATTTCAACCGAACTAACATCCTGTATAATTTACTAAAGCTAGGTAATGCAGAAAATTTCAACCAAACTAACATCCTGTATAATTTACTAAAGCTAGGTAATGCAGAAAATTTCAACCAAACTAACATCCTGTATAATTTACTAAAGCTAGGTAATGCAGAAAATTTCAACCAAACTAACATCCTGTATAATTTACTAAAGCTAGGTAATGCAGAAAATTTCAACCAAACTAACATCCTGTATAATTTACTAAAGCTAGGTAATGCAGAAAATTTCAACCAAACTAACATCCTGTATAATTTACTAAAGCTAGGTAATGCAGAAAATTTCAACCAAACTAACATCCTGTATAATTTACTAAAGCTAGGTAATGCAGAAAATTTCAACCAAACTAACATCCTGTATAATTTACTAAAGCTAGGTAATGCAGAAAATTTCAACCAAACTAACATCCTGTATAATTTACTAAAGCTAGGTAATGCAGAAAATTTCAACCAAACTAACATCCTGTATAATTTACTAAAGCTAGGTAATGCAGAAAATTTCAACCAAACTAACATCCTGTATAATTTACTAAAGCTAGGTAATGCAGAAAATTTCAACCAAACTAACATCCTGTATAATTTACTAAAGCTAGGTAATGCAGAAAATTTCAACCAAACTAACATCCTGTATAATTTACTAAAGCTAGGTAATGCAGAAAATTTCAACCAAACTAACATCCTGTATAATTTACTAAAGCTAGGTAATGCAGAAAATTTCAACCAAACTAACATCCTGTATAATTTACTAAAGCTAGGTAATGCAGAAAATTTCAACCAAACTAACATCCTGTATAATTTACTAAAGCTAGGTAATGCAGAAAATTTCAACCAAACTAACATCCTGTATAATTTACTAAAGCTAGGTAATGCAGAAAATTTCAACCAAACTAACATCCTGTATAATTTACTAAAGCTAGGTAATGCAGAAAATTTCAACCAAACTAACATCCTGTATAATTTACTAAAGCTAGGTAATGCAGAAAATTTCAACCAAACTAACATCCTGTATAATTTACTAAAGCTAGGTAATGCAGAAAATTTCAACCAAACTAACACCCTGTATAATTTACTAAAGCTAGGTAATGCAGAAAATTTCAACCAAACTAACACCCTGTATAATTTACTAAAGCTAGGTAATGCAGAAAATTTCAACCAAACTAACACCCTGTATAATTTACTAAAGCTAGGTAATGCAGAAAATTTCAACCAAACTAACACCCTGTATAATTTACTAAAGCTAGGTAATGCAGAAAATTTCAACCAAACTAACACCCTGTATAATTTACTAAAGCTAGGTAATGCAGAAAATTTCAACCAAACTAACACCCTGTATAATTTACTAAAGCTAGGTAATGCAGAAAATTTCAAGTTTCTTATGAGATAGAAACAAATAAAATATTACTTTTCACATCAAACTCTTATTCTTAACCGAAGTACCACGAATATCTGCACAATCGATTTAATTGTAATAATGAGCTCTTACACTGAAAATTACAATAATATTTGCTGCTTGACAAAAAACACTAATCAAGTCAAATTATTTTTACTTTTTTGCATTCACAATGCAATTTTTATTATTGAAAATAAAGTAAGAATTAAAAAAGTTGACTCGACTCACACAACTAGCTCCAATGGGACTCGAACCCACAACCTTTCACTGTTCGGGCGAATGCTCTAACTACTAAGCTACGGAGTCGCTGGGAGAGGCCTCGAATTTATCTTATACTTCTAACGCGCTGTTTAGCTAGCATTCGCCCGGACAGTGAAAGGTCGCGGGTTCGAATCCCATCCAAGCTAGTTGCGAGACGGGTCGACTTTTACTCAAACTTCATTTTCAATATTTCCTTATTTACAAGTCTATAATAAATCGCTGCCTTAGTTCTTGAATGGCCAATCGACCAGTTAGCAAATTTTACAGGAGACATTATTTTAAATTAGTTATCTTTATTATTAGAAATTCACTAAAATCTTTCCTGAATTAGAAACATGCAGTACTTCTTTAGAAGAATATTGAATTAGTAATTGAAAATAATAATTATAGCACTGATTAATTTTCATTTATTATTGGAGGTTGGACAAAATGTCTTCAACAAAATTTTGTATGTGGAGATTGAGCAAAATGACATGGAGATAGTGCTCTGAAATGACATGAAAGTTTAGTGCTTGTTTGTCCAAACTACCATCGTATACGCTATACAGTGTGTTTAAATTTATACAATATTTTCTGTACATACGAATACAAGATTTGATTTCGATAAGTGTTTGGTTAGGATAGGTTAGGAGTTAGGAGTTTTGAAATAAAAATACACATACAACAAACAAGGATTTATTACTAGCATATTTATTTTAATTCAATAGCTGCTTTTACAAAAGCTAGTAATACAAAATATTATTAATTTTTTAAAATACTTAAGCTAAGGGCTATTTATTTATTACTTTTTTACTTTTACTTCTTTCCTTTTTTGGCTTTAATAGTAATATTTTTTTTATTTTTTTTCGAATTGTTTTCTTGTTTTACATTAATAACTGTTTGTTTTGGTTTTCCATTATTTATATTTTTGCTTGTGGTTGGCACATCTTCGGCATCTTTATGGGTTTCAACCTTTTTTATTAACGCTTCCATGTATTTTTTGTCATCTAGAGGCATATATTTGTAAACTGATCGTATATCTTGAATTGTTTTGTCAGTTAAACTGTTTTTTGGTTTTTTAAGCACTATTTCATTTAAAACGTTTATTTTACTTTTTTGTATGTTTATTGTTATAGCTGTTGCCATGAAACTAGTTTTGTACTCTACTATATTCCACTCAGATTTTTTGTATTTTATAGATTTTATTTTTTTGTAAGGTATTTGACCAAATCCAAGTTTGATAGCCTCATCATGATATGAGTGAAAGTCCGTATCCAGCATTTGCAGAAAATGAAGCTTAATTTTTGAATTTATTTTTAATAACTCACGCATTAATCCAAGAGGGCTATAAATTTCTTTATGTCTTAAGTTCCGTTCTATTACGCTATGCACACAATCTACTTCCTGCACATTTCCATGGCCAGGCTCAGAAAATTTTTGCTCTATTTCTGTAACATTATTGACTTTGTCTGACTGCAGAAAGTTTAACAAAGCCATGCTCATGTGCGAGTTTTTATTTTGTGGTACACAAGAGTCAGACCAAAGAATAATTTTAGTTATATTGCTTGGCAAATTCTCAACTACACGTACTAAAATTTTTATCAATGCGCTGGCTATGTCATCTCCAGCTCGTCCGTTCTTTGTTTCATCCCAGATAGCATTAGTGGCAGAATTGTCTATATTACAGTGTCCGGTTAAGTTATACACTGTGAGTTTACTAGTATAGTAAAAACAAGAGACATTCGCTTTGGGTAAAGTAAATATATTTTCCAAATCAAACGTTATGACAGCCGTATTAGTGTTTTTTGGATTAATCTGTCTGTCTTTTGCTCTTTCTTTATCGCCTTCATCTTTACGGATCATATGTTCTTTATATTTTAGTTGTTGATTCTCATCGGGATTTAAGATCGCTTTAAATTCACAACATATATCACATGTATCTTTTTTTGGTTGATGAAAACTTAAATTAAAGTTTTCATTGAATACTTTTCTATATATGTTTTCTTTTACTGGTTCCTTAGTAAGTGAAGCATAAAGCGAAAACATCTTCGTGATACTTAAACCTGGTTCTAGGTATTGACGCTTTGTAGTAGCTCTACAATAATGTGACTCCTGTACTGGAAATGACTCAATATGTCGTTTGACTTCTTCAATCTTTCCGAGATCAGTTTGTTTTTTTATATACTTACCTTTTTGGGGAGTAGGCGTTATATTCGCATTCTTGGCATATTTCTTTTTGTAAAAATGGTAAATCCTTTTAACAGAAATGTCCAAGGTAGTACAAAAGAATGTTTTGCATACTCTCTCTTTGGTATTCCCATTAATTGGAAAGTAATACACATAACTGTATTTCCTCCTACTGTTTTCTTTCTGGGTTCTTTTTCGTTCTGTTTGTTTTCTTTCAGTGTATTCATTGTAGTATTTATATTTTTGATTGTCACTTAGGCTATAGAACTGATTTTTTATTTCTTCTCTTAAACTATTTGAAAGTCTTGTTGAACAGTTATAATTACAAGTTACTTCACATCCAGTCCGAATAATCTTCTTCTGTTTGGTTTCTCCTTTCATATTTATATATTCTTCGCCTGCTTCTCTTTTCCTTTTCATAACATTTTTTTTCCACATTTCGGGTTGTTTTTTTCTTTTTCGTGTTAGAAGATTAACTGTATCTTGTTTGTTCTCTTCAAGGCTTACATCATTATGTCTAATCACTTGGCAAACTCTCTTATCTTTCAGTTTAACTTTATTTTCTTTTCCTTTGCATGTCATCATAATGTTGTACAACCTTTCTTCTTGTTCACTCTTTTTGCATGTATTTGTAATTATATCCTCATTATCATCAGAAAATAATTTTTTCGTTACTGAACAAATTCTGAAATTAAAATAAAGTTATTAATTTTTAAAACAGCAAGATATATAACTTTAGGCCAGTTTTAATCACTGTTCATAAAATAATACCGTGAAAAAAAATGAAATAAGTATAACTAAAAAATGAATATGAAGTCTCTTAAAACAAATTGAACCGAGAAAGATACAAGAAGTCAAACAACATACCTAATTATTAAGTCACTAGCTTCCGCCTGCGACTTCGTTCGCGTGGACATTCGAGAAAATCCGTAGGGAACCTTAGACCAGGATAAAAAGTATCTTCTGTTTTAATGTCCTGCCTTGCAAGGCAGTACGCTGGGTTTGGACGTACCTCGCTTGCGAGGCAGGGCGTTAGCGGCGGCGGCCCGACAAAGCACTCGCACACCGCATACGCGTTCACACGAGGCCTGCCGCGCGCGAACACACCAAGCACGCTGCCTAGTGAGGCAGTTAAAATAGAGGTCGTTAAAATATAGAATACTTTTTATCCTGGATCCCTAAGGTTTTTTTTAATGTCCATGCGGACCAAGTCGCGGGCGGAAGCTAGGAAAAAATAACATAATAAAAAGCGGTCATTGCATGGTCATGATTTTATTGCATGCACGTGCATTTTGTTTCTGAGAAACAACAAAAGACCCTAAACTCGACACGTTTTTGTTAACTTTTAGCCATTGACCATTACACTTTACACTGTCCCAGATCTGGATGCAACAGCTGGTTGGTTGGATTTCCAAAAGTCGTGGGTTCGATTCCCGCCTGAGACTATCCTGGTGACGAGTCGATTTTTTTCTAGAAGATATAATATTTAGTATTGTATACAAATAGCATTGTGAATGCTAAAATATCAAATAAAAATTTGTGAACAGTGATTAAAACAGTAGGTATTTTATAATAATATTTAAATACCTACAATAATTTTTGTACTGTAGTACTGTTGGAATGTTTGTTTATTCCAAATAAACATTTTAACAGTAACAGTCCAAAAATAGGTTCTTATTATGAACTTGCTTCATCGCGAAAAACAGAATTCTTTATTTGGGGTAGGTATTCGGGTAAAAAATAGCACGTTAAGTATTACCATCACGACTTAGGTACTACGTGTGAAAAGTTAACAATCATCCTGTATAATATGATACAAGTAAATTCGAACACTAAAACAAAAGAATATCAATAAAATGCAAACGTACCTTTCGAAATCCAATTCGCTCAATTTACAATCCTTTTTCTTCTTTGTTACTGACATTTTAAAGCACCTTAATTGTTTAAAAACAAGTAAATTCTTAATTTTATCGTAGAAATGCTGCTATCTCCGAAACGAAACAAACAATAAGAAAACAAAATGGCGCTGCGTCGCCTCAGAATACTTGACCGTGATTGGTCCGCCGATGGAGATTGGACAAACAAGAACGGAGACTGATATTTGGATGCGTTCATTTGAGCAAAATTTGGAGTTAGACTAAACAAGCACTTAAAACAATTTTTGTATGGGAGATTGGATATTTTATTTTTGTTTATAGTGTACGTTATATCAAATATTTATAAAAAAATAATATATTGTGTAGCGTGTAATCAGGGTTGCTACAGTTTAAAATAAAAAAGTCTATTTTAGTAAAATTGGTCGGTTGGCCATTCAAGCACTAGAGCGGCGAAATGTCAGATGCTTATAACAAAAAAAATGTATACAAAACTTACGTCCAACCGCCAATTCATTCTTCTCAACGCTAACATTTTCATAAGGCGGTTCTTTCGCTTCTTCCGAAGGGAATTTCGGCATGGTCGTTGATTTAGTAGGTTGATGGTCTACACTACCACTAGTCGTAGAGGGCAACGACCTCTGTCTAGGGGGAGCCCTTTCCCCCCTCTCCCATTCATTTCCCCTATCCGGTTTATCCGGAGGCCGTTCCGGTGGCTGCCGGAACTCTATATGCCTCTCCGTAGGTCTTTCCGGAATTTTCTCCCCGTGATTTAAATGACGATTAGGTTCCGGAGCCGAATTTCTTTCTTGTCGCAATTCCGGATGCCTTTCCAATCTGTTTTCCGGTTGCCTGCTGTCTGGTAAAGGATGCCTTTCCTGTCTGCATTCTAGGTTAGGTACTAATCTGTCTGTTCTGTTTTCTGAAGGCATGTGTCTGTCTGGTCTTTCTATGTGCGTTCTGGATTCGTTGTGTGCAGGTCTTTCTGGGACTCTGTGGTCGTTTCTTTCGGGGATAGGATGTCTGTCGGTTTGTCTCGTGTCGATATGTCTGTCGGTGTTCCTGTCGGGTCGGTCGGGGATTGTTCGGGGTTCCGTGGGGGTAGGTCGGTCGTCGGAGGGGTTTCTTTCAGGGGGAGGGGCGGGGAGTGGTCGGCTGTTGGATTGGGGGGTGCAAGCTCTTCGGGGTTTCTCGAATGCTCGAGGGTCTGGGGGTACCTGTAACAAATTTTATATTAATAGACTCTTTATTTGTGTTTCGCCAATAAGAAACCGTTCCTTTTACGGACTGGCCACAGCTACGCGCGGCGGCGGGGAGGCGACGAGCGAATTGCGCATCAGTTGGTGCGTTTCATTGGCTTACTTGGTTAGACGTCTGCCGCGAGTACGCAATGATTGCGCAATTCGCTCGCCGCCGCCGCGCGTGGCTGTGGCCAGTCCGTTAGGGCGTACGCTGCGTCACGAGTGATCATGACGCGTAGTCGCGTGGCGCGTAGTAAATTCAGCAAAATACAAGAGCACCGCTGGCTAGCGCGCGGCGAGACTACGCGTCGTGATCACGCCTGACGTAGCGTAGGTACGCCCATCATCATCATCAGCCATTTAATGTCCCCACTGCTGGGGCACTGGCCTTCCTTATGGATGGATAAGGAGAATGAGCCATGACCCACCACGCGGGCTCAGTGCGGATTGGTGGGTATTAACGACTGCAAGTGCAGCCGGGACCAACGGCTTAACGTGCCTTCCGAAGCACGGAGGAGCTCGAGATGAAAGTTTTTGGTCACCCATCCCGTGACCGACCATTGCCTCAACCTCAACGATCGCAGGCCAAGCGCGCTATCCACTGCGCCACGGGCTCCTCCTTTATTCATCCTCCTTTATAATATTACCCCCTTACTAATAATCGTGGTGTAAAGTTACTCTGTTGTTGTCACTTAAGTTGTCTAAAAGGATGACAGAGACAACAACAGATTTACACTAGCCCCATGATTCAGGAATCGTCGGAAACGCAATCGAATTCAAATTCTGTGTTTTGTCTTTGTCTATTCTATAGTGAGTGACAGAGACAATGCATACATTCCGCTGTAGGGAATGTTTCCGACGGTTCGTGAATCCGGGGGCTGATGTAACTTTAGACCACGTTTATTAGTAAGGGGGTTACTGTGGATTATGGGAACATACCTCATGCCTCGTATCAATGATGCCAGTGATAGTCTCTGTAGATCCAGTGATGACGGACGTCAGTCGATGCCTCAGGTCTGGCTCTGGCTCCAACGAAGACCGCCGTCGAGGCTCTAAAAGCGATAAAATGATGTTGGTTCATTAACTGAGACTAGAAGACAAGTTTGGAATGGAAGGAATGGTGCAACTTGTAAAGGCAGACTGATGGTGTGTCTTCCTTCCGGGCTAGGTGTTGTTTTGTTAGCCCAGGGTCCCATGTCCAAAGTACTATATTATGTTAAGTTGCTTGATGAACTTCGTAAGCGCGATCTAGTTCCTCCATACTATTCGGCGCCGCGCATAGTTATTATGTGCGTCATCACATAATTACTATGCGCGGGTATATCATCTAGGTATTAAGTTTTTGGTAGTCCCTTAGTACATACCTTGAGCCGACGAAAGACTTTTTATAGACGGCAGAAGCGGAGCCTAAAATTCATCTAGGTAATAAGTTTTTGGTTGTCACTTAGAACATTACCTTGAGCCGTCGCAGTAACGATATCTTGCACACTGGACGCGGCAACTATAGCTGGCTCAGCGGGCGACAAACTCTTCCTAGGCGGCAGGGGCGGAGCCCTAAGTTCCCCGTACGCCTTCTCAGCTGGCGCAGACACTCTTTAACAGTTATTATAAGCAAAACATACCTCGAGCTTTGACAGTAACGATATCCCGCATACTCTTCGTGGCCACATCAACCGACGAAACTCTTTCTAGACAGCAGAAGCAGAGCCCGAAAATGATCTAGGTAGTAAGTTTTTGGTAGTCCCTTAGAACATACCTTGAGCCGTCGCAGTAACGATATCTTGCACACTCGATGCAGCAACTATAGCTGGCTCAGCGGGCGACAAACTCTTCCTAGGCGGCAGGGGCGGAGCCCTAAGTTCCCCGTACGCGTTCTCCGCGGGCGCGGGCGCTCTGCGGGAAGCGCGCGGGGAGTGTCGGGGCGAAGCCGCCGGCGACCGCACTGAGGGGCGGAGCGCGTCTATCGTGGAGGTGGCCGCGTTGAACTCCGCCCAGTCCTAATGGAATTTGTCTGGTTGAATATAGTTATCAAGGTGCGTAATAAACAGATAATAATATATATATATATTGCATTATTTGGTCGATAAATGAGCAACAGGAACCTCTTATTTTTGAGTTGGGAGGGATCTACACGAAATCCAGTAGTTCTTAGATGAAGTGAAAAAAAAAGTTTTCACAAGATTTTTATTTAGTAGGAAAGTCTCAGAATTTCACGGATTCTAAAATTACTTTTTATTGTAAGTACTTAAATACTTTAGTTTTAGAATTTACATAGATCAATAGAGTGGTAAAACTCTTTCGTACAGCACAACATTGAAGAAACTAATAAAGAATTCAACAAAAAAACTTACCCTCACATGCATAAACAAAACACATAAGCTTTCTGGTGCACCAACAAACAGATGATTATATTTTAGCATGCAAATGTTTGCATCGCTGATTCTAGACCTTTTATGTAAGCGTTTCATATCCCAGTGTCTTATGGGCTTATTTTACCTTTGGGTTATTTATTATAGCTGAATTTGTGATATGTATCCAGACTATCAGTTTAGTACTTCCAAACAAGTTACATTTGACTACGTTTTTATCTACTCTGGCATGAGAAGACATTGAAATGATAGAGTGTAAGGGATTATAGAAATACACTATAAATAAGCAGAAACAAAAACAAACACAAAACACATTTCACCAAGCATATATTGTCAACATTCAAAAACTTACAAAATAAATAATTAACTCAAGTCAGCAATAATAATAAAAAATAAAGACAAAGTAATAATGCGAATATTCTAAGCGTAAACAAATATTTCATTATAGCTAACATAACACAAATGGACTTCAAAAAAATAATTAATTAATACTATTGCATTACGAACTTTAATACTATTAAATATTTCGATAGCTAAATTGCGTCATCATCATCAATCATTGCGTAATTTATAAAAAGACTTAAAATTTTACATGAAAATAAGTACAAATAAAATAAAAAACAAACTATGACTTTACGGACGTCATTTCATTGAAAAAGTTTATTAAGTATCAAATTAATTAATATTACTAACAAATTATCACTATACTGATAAAAAATAATGCATTTCTTCGATCGCGTCATTAATAACTAATTTATTGATAACGAAATAAATAATATTTACATTGGCTTAATAAATAATGACGACTAAAAAATTGTCAGATAAATATTTAAATAATTTCCAAAATCATGTCTTCTTACTAACTATGACTTAAATAAACTTTAAGCCTTTGTAATGTCGAACAAAACATATAAAAAAATACTTTTGAGCATTACAATAATTTATGAAAATACGATAATTAATTACGTTGTAATTATTCTGAATTGTACGTGATGTGTGTGGAGCGTCCATCAAAAATAACCTTTATTACAATAATATTACTTTATTACAATAATAGTATATAAGCGTAATACCATACGTATATTACCAACTCAATATAAAATGTAATTTTTGTTTTTATGTTACTTAAATTTGTTCTCCCCTCAAACAAAAAAACTTAAAGTATTGAGAGAACAGACCACAATGTGAAAATAAAAAGGTATAGGGTTCATAAAATCGTAACTTATATATTTTTAATATTGGCAGGCCTATTTCACTCCCCGTGTCGGCTCGAAAACGCGGCGGCAACGCGGGCGTTGTAAATCCATAGAAATTAGGTCCGCAAAGGAGCTAGAATATATGCGATAGAAAGAGATGCAACGACAACGAGTGGCCGTTCGTAATTTGCCTGCGCCGTACAAGCTGAATTCTACTTGATTAAGCTATAATTAGAGTTGCTATTTATTTAAATGACTTAGCGGAGTGAACTATCTGTTACATAGTAACTATTTAGTAATCTGTGGTATTGGACATCATGATTTTGATGATTTTTAAAATAATTTTGAATGAAACAGGTGAACCTAAATGGTATGATAATAAGATCCACTTTTGCCCGAACAGTGATGTTTAGCAGTCTGCAGCCTTTTAGTACTAAGTTACTTTTAGAGTTAAACCAAACAAAAATCGACCTTAGGACGTCCCACAAAACTGCGAATTTGAACTACGTCAAGTATTTGACAGGTATACTACAGGAATAAGGTTTCTATTGGCACAGCGCATTGCAGATTCTTGCGATACGATGCGAATTCGCAGTTTTGTGTGGGGCTCCCTTACTAATTTGTGAATAAAGAGATACCTTGCGTCAAATAACTAGAATGAAATTTAAACTTATATTATTTTATGCTTCACTTACTATTGGATACTGTTAAAACTGAAACGATTTTTGTAGTGGGATTGTTTGGGAACGTTTCTAAAAATAAACCATTGCCAAGTTAAAGTAGTCATTACAAAATCAAACAAAATACTGTATATTATTTTAATATATCTGTATAAATCGCTAACAGTTTTGTAGGACCTGCTGGACTTACTACCGATTTTATTCCTAACTGACAAACATAAAACATAGAATGGCCATACGCTGTTGTGATGATTGTTTTATTGATTGTCTACTTATTTGACGCAAAGTAACTTTGACAAAACAACAAGCTCTATACATTGTACAATGTAGAATGTCCTTTGACAGCTTATTTGTGCAAAGCAAAAAGTTCTTTAAGCTATTGGAATAAAACTCAAGAAAAAACAGCATTAGATATTTTAATCCAGTTTATGCTAGAAAATTCGACCCTATTCCTGGTACAGAAGCCACATTTTGCTTTGCACTTAAATTAGCTGTCATAGGTCTCATGCTATATTGTACATTGTATAACAGAAAGGTTCAATAAAACAAATAAAGTTCCACATAATGACAAACTGGAGTCAGACGAACAAATGCAATGGCGGTCGTGCAAACGCTAAGCATGCGGTGATTTTCTCTCGCGCCTCTGCGAACAAACACAACTTTATGTATGGACGCATGCATGACATTGGGACTTATCAGCGCTTTTTAACTTTGTTTTCGTATTATTGATATATAGACTAGGTGTAAAAAAATAAGCAATAATATTTTAGGGAGTGATTCTACCCAAAACTTTCCGTTAGAAACATTGGTCGTAATATAATCATTTTTTTCGTAATCCCATACTATAGTGTCTATCAACCTGCAATGGAATTGCGTAAAGTCAATCGTATTCATTTGACGGTTCATATTGTATCATAATAAATGTCCTTCCATACAAACTGCAGCCGATTGAATACGATATGAACTCTCAAATTAATACTATTACCTTACGCAATTTTATTGCACCCCTAATCAATTTTGTATGAGATGACGAAAAATAAATATTTTATTGCAATACTGTGTATAAATAGTGAACCAGAAATTTTATATAGGTTTTCATTATTCCATTTGGTTTAAAAAAACATAATAAATAATTATGACTATCGTGATTTTCATTTCCAAATCGATGCTAATTGATATATTTGTTTTGCTTCCTTAGATTTATTTTATTAGAATTATATAAAGTACTGCGTGATTTACATTAGTAATTATTAGAGAATTTAATTAAACAACAATACTAAGTATTTTGTATTAATACATTTAAGAATTCCTATCATATGACATGAATAAAATAAACATTTTATGAACTACAAGGCTTTAAAGTTTTACAGATCTTCTAGATAGTGTTTCAAATAACCATTTATTATCTTTTCAAGGCTTTTACTATGCCTACAGTATTGTAATTGAAATTAAAAGAAAGCGCCGATAAGTTCCAATGATAAACAAATAAATGAAAAAATATGAGAAAAAAAAAATGAAATGTGACAAAAAGCTTTAAAAAAACACCCATTACAATCACGGCGATACATGCCGCGACAAATGCTAACACCATGCTAGTATTAAAACCTTTGATCAATAATACCATATGGTTAGAGTGTCAAAAATGGCCGAGCTAATTAAAGTACCTATCAAAGGTGCGTTCTTATTTCACATCGATTCCTGTCAGTTCATATGTAAGATCGTAAAAATTGTAACCTTTTTCTTCGTTAAAAAGTCTCTTGTGGTATCATTGATCGAAGACTATAACTCATGACTTGAAGTAAAAATATATGCCTGTGACATCTTGTTAAATTGGCAAAAGCCATAAAAAGGTGCTATAAAGACTAAGTTAAAGAATAACTCAAAAAGGGAAAAATATCAGCAAAAAACGATCAATAATTGGATATCGTTAATCGAAAACATACGCCCGAATCGTATATTGTGACGTAAGTTCAACTTAATAGTCATAATTATTACGGTTCATTTGGAAAAGTTCGACGTAAAATCCAAAATTTTTACGTCACTATTCAGAAGCTCTACTCTTATTCAAAGAAAAACAATACTTCTTTAGCCCCGCGCCGCTTTCACTTGATTCTGTCATGCCCGGAGAGTAAAAGGGACGGGTATAACGAAGTTTCGTTTTACATTGAATTAGAGTAGGTCTGCTCCGAAACGCAAAATCCGAAACACTGTTATACTCTCCAGCCAGTCATGATGACCGAATCAGCTAACAGGGGCGGGGCTAACGAAGCTTTGGAATTTTTCAGAGTACGGTCCCATTATCTATAGTAGGTATTTGATAAGCTGACGAACATCATTTTTATTTCCGTGAATCGACAATCGGTTAGGAATGGACTACACCTAAAGATTATGTTTTACTTGATCAAACCAGAGCTCGGAAACCAGGTAACTCGCGAACAGGTTTGCAAGAAACTCCGATTCAAAAGAGCATTATCATTTTAGGTTTCGCTCTTTCAGAAACGATAATATTTCGGTTCTAATAAAAAATCAAAACGAAATAGTTCAAAATCGCTTGCTGATTTCGGTAGCCCCTCCCACCGACTCTTTAAAAAAGTTTAAACAAATAACGAACGACAGGGACCGTACTCTGAAACGCAAATCCGAAACTTCGGCTAGCCCCGCCCCTTTCACTCGATTCTGTCATGACTGGAGTTTGAGAGGGACGGGTATAACGAAGTTTCGGGTTTTGCGTTTCAGAGTAGGCCCTCAGGTTCGAACCAAACAGAAGTCAGTGATTCGCAAGGGGTGGGCACCTTTTGTACTTGAAATTAACCAGGTTTATCCTAGCGGCAATAATGCTTGCGAAACGATTCCGCTCCGAGCGAACGAATTAAAAATACTTGGTTACGATCTCTTTTTAAGCGGTATGTTACGAACCGTTGCCAGGCCCTGCACCAAACACTACTTAAGTACTACAGTATGCATACTGTAATAGTTAAACTAAACCTTTTTAACAAGATGTCAGACAAATAAACACCTTATGAAGTAAACATAAGTATCAATTTACCTCAGCGTCGTCGATGTCGTCTGTAAGCCCGTTGAACGCCGTATTTCTGGACCAACCGTTTGAATTGTTCGATATCGTTACGTCTACACCTGGTGACAGATGGATTATCTTAGAAGTTAATAAAAGAAGTGAACTGATTAGCTAATTCAATAAAAAATGTAATAGAAAGTCGTTTTCATATCAATCTTAACCTGAATGGTTAACTTCGGCTTGCCTAAACATTCAGTAATATGATTTATCAATTAACGAACAATGCAAACTAGTCCAAATGAATTACTTTCTTAAAATTTTCTAACACATTTTGTTCTACATAAATATTGTAAGTACTCACTAGAACCGTTACAACCCGATGATCCCGATGAGCCGGATGAATTCGAAGACACCGGTTTCACTGCAGTCTTTGTATTTGCACTTCTGGAACACAGCAAAGAAAATAATTAATAAACTGAGTAATGAATTAGGTTAAGAAATATATTCCTTTAATCTGGTTTAAATCTCAACCGATGTAATTGAAAATCGCGATAATTGAAATTATGTAAAACCACGATTGGAAATTTTATGTCTGTATATAACCGAACTATGAACGGAATCCCAGGGAAGTCCATCAATATCGATCATTTCTGCGAGCCTAGACAAGTGGCTTTCTATTATCGAATTCGCCAGTAGAATAGAAAGAAAATGTATGGGATTGACATCTAGTCGACTGGCGAATTCGATAATAGAAAGCCACTTGTCTAGGCGGGCAGAACCCGCTGGAGTAGTGTAATAAGATGTGGTGTAGTGTAGTAAGATGTGTTGTTTAGTATAGTAAGATAATTTGTGTCGTGTAGTGTAGTATGATAAGATAATTTGCGTTGTACAGTGTAGTATAATATTAAGATAATTTGCGTTATATAGTGTAGTATAATAAGATAATTTCCGTTGTATAGTGTAGTTGTAGTATAATAAAATAATTTGCGTTGTATAGTGTAGTATAATAAGATGATTTCCGTTTCGTAGTGTAGGTAGTATAATAAGATAATTTGCGTTGTGTAGTGTAGTGTAGTAAGTATAATTTTATTTGCGTTGTGTAGTATGATAAGATAATTTGAGTGGTGTCGTATAGTATATTGGTATGTAGTGAAGAATCACTACAATAGTGACATTATTGTAGTGTAGTGAACTAGTGTATACATACTTGTCGTGCGCAGGCGGGCGAGGCGGTACGAAGGCGTCGACCACGACTTGCTCCGTGCCCTTAATCTCCGCCCGGCAGAACGGACAGCCTTGCCCTTCGGAGTCCTGAAAGTATTATGATAATATGAACCTTCAGTCTATTCATAAAGGGATTAGAATTACGGGCAGCCTTGCTCCCCAGTCTTAAAGAATTATAAAAGGACTGCATTTTTTTTGTAAGGACAAGACTCAGAATAGCGCAGAATACTTTATTTTTTATAACCTGTCTAACTTTAGTTTTTATAACCCTTTTGACACGGCAGGGTTAAAGGGTCAGATCCTTACTAAACTAACGCTGTGTATAGCAACTGCTAAGTCGAGTGATTATGTCAGCGGTTTATGATTCCCGAACATTCATATACATTTATTCGATTTTATCGCTAGGCTTTGCCGATTGATGCCGACCCGAATAAAGCAACCCTAACACGCCAGCCATTTACTTGGAAACAAACAATATTCAACTTTATTTCAATGGGCATAAATCACATTTCTACTTACAATTTGCCAGGCGGTGAGACAAGGCGTACAAAGCAGGTGACCGCACGGTTCTATCCTGATGTCTTTGTCGTTCTCTGCGCAGATCTTGCATAGTTGAAACGTGCTTCCTGTTGGCAAAGAAATTAAATTATATTAAACTTGTTAAGGTTTTAGAGAGGAAGTGGTCAGAAGTTGAACAAAAAGTAATCTTATTGCTTCACTATATCTCGAAACATACCTTCCATTTCGATTGCGTTGCATTTTTCACGTATAAATAGATTGGAAAGATCCGCACGCAGCCTTAGAAAATTAGGTGAAAACCCGTTGAAAATTTTAAAATAAAGTATTTAGAAAAAATCGACCCGTCTTTTCTTAGATTTCTTTCAGACGAACTCCGTAGCCGAGTGGTGTACGCACCGGTATTCAAGGTGCCCCGGGTTCGATCCCGGTCGGGTAAGTAAATATTGGAAACGAACTTTTAAATATTTCCTCGGGTCTGGGTGTATGTGGTAATACCCGTCGTTGTTTCCAATTTCCATAATACTAGTGCTTATACTACTATAATTTGGTATTGGAACAATGTATGTGATGGTGTCCAATATTTTATTATTTCCATCTTTCTTCTCATTAAAAAAAAATGTAAGTGCAATAAATGTGTATAATAATAATAAAATTCTAATGATGTAACATACCCATTTCGCAGTACAACTCGTACTGTTCCTGCGTGACCGTGATGTGATCCTCAGTGGGCGAGATGATCGCGCTGCTCAGGTCCGGGTTCACATCCCGCCCGTCCGGATACAAGTAGCTGCAAAATTGTTCAATAAATCATTAACATAAATTTTTGATCAATCGACAGAGACAAGTTTGATATTGCCTCTGATTGGTCGGACTTGGAAAAGTGAAAAAAATAATTCAATCTGAGCTACAGCCTCAGAAAGCACTCCAAGACAAACTCGTACACCGATGTGTATCGTGTCCGGCAAATCTTTACTAATATCACAAAGCTGAAGAGTTTGTTTGGACGCGCTAATCTCAGGAACTTCTGAACCGATTTAGAAAATTCTTTGACCATTAGAAAGCTACATTCTTCTCGAGTGACGATATTATATCCCGATATTCCCACGGGAACGGGTATTACGCGGGATCCGCTAGATATAAAACAAAAAAATGGTAATTTTGTATGGAAAATCTTTAACTGTTGTTTTAAACAAATTGTCATTTCTTCCTTGGCCGCTTACAAAGAGTATGTAATTATATTACATACTCTTTGTAAGCAACTCTGTATGTAGAGTATGTATGTAGAGTGCGTGCCAGATAAGTCTGCGCGCGGTCAAAATCAAATACTAATCTTTTCCATAAGCTTAGAACAAAAAGTGTACTGTAACTAGCTCCAAAAACACCTCAGTCAGGCGCATAGTTATCTGACACGCACTCTTATAAAATTACACACCTATTAACTTTTAATAAGTGACATTTGTGGCAAGCAGTGTATGAAACTTCTTTGATGAATTTAGATGTACTTCGCGATTAATTCTTTTTATCAGTCTATCTTTATTTTGATGATACGAAGTTCACCGGGTCCGCTAGTACATAATAATAATAGTACAGGGTATTTGTTTGAACATGGGACATTCTTCAGAGGGTGAAAGAAAATACCCATCAATACAAACAACTTTTACTATGGGACCAGGTGCCAAATTGCGAAAAAACATCAGCTGTTCCATACATACATTTTGGCCCATTCGGTATTGCTATATTATACTACAACATACTATATTATAGTATGAAACAACAGAGTTATTTTAATTTTTATTTTTTTGTATTCACAATGCAATTTTTATTATTGAAAAATGGAAAATGAAGTATTTAGTCGCCCGGAAAGCGAAAGGTCGTGGGTTCGAGTCCCATCGGAGCTGGTTGTGAGAAGGGTCGATTTTTTCTAAATACTTCATTTTTCATTTTTCATGAAACACCCGTTTTTTTCGCGCTATCGCACATGGTTCCGTAGTAAAAGTTGTTTGTATTGATGGGTACTTTCACCCTCTGAAGTATGTCCTATTTTTAAACAAACACCCTGTATATCAATAAACTTAATACTCACAATCCTTCTCTATAGCCGTCTAAGAGCGCTTGCACCAAGCTTTTGTTCTGAGGGATCGTCTGTAGAATCTCTCCGTCAACTGTTACGTATCCTATCGCCCACTGCCCAAGGCGCGTACAAGATAACCTGTAAAAAAAGGAACATCATTTTAAAATATTTTACTCATTGAAAATGATGTAAGTACTTACCTACTTATTAGTAAAAAATATTTGTTTACAGGAGGGCAAATACGAATTTACCGACTTCTGGGGGTTAGGTCTGCCCCACAACGAGTTCAGGGATTACCACTTGCCGAAGCAAGGAGTACTGCCACCTAAAACCCCCCCGATGTATCGTTCTCTCAGGTAGCAGTTGGATAGCTGCGGGTCACTGGTGAAATTATCCGCACGGGAGGTAACCTAACCTAACCGAACTTACCTAACCAGCCTTATGTACTTATGTATTTCTGTAGACCGGCCTTGACCTCGTCGTATGTCAGAAACGCCACGTAGCCGGGATGAGTGATCGCGAGCAACTGCCAGTTCCTGAGAAACGTTCTCCAAGGCCGCAGGTAAACTACTTATTTACAGGAGGGGAAATACGAATTTACCGACTTCTGAGGAATAGGACTGCTCAATAATTAGTTCTGGGCTCACCACCTGCCGAAGCAAGGGGTACTGCCACCTAAAACCCCCCGATATACGTAGCGTTCTCTCAGGTAGCATTTGGATAGCTGCGGGACCCTGGTAAGACTATCCGCACGGGAGGTAAACTAACGTAACCCAACTTACCTAAACATATTAACCTTTTTTTTGTATCAAGAGGAGAACGTCACACCATGCACCCAGCTGACCCAGCCCTCCCGCCAAGCCTAATAGGCTGCGCGTCAGGGCTGGGCGGTTCTAACCCCTAACCTAACGACCTCGAAAGCTCGAGAGGGGGCCGGATAGGCCCAGCTCCCCACGTGGCTAGCCGCTCTTGGCGGGAAGCCAGCAGGCCGGCCTGCACGTTACCACCGGGTCTGTGGGTGCGTGTTGTAACGCACCACTTAATCCGGGGAGAGAAACACATGTAACCTCATCCAACCCAACTTACCTAAACACATAACTTCCAGCCTTATGTATGTATTTCTGGAGACGGGCCTTGACCTCGTCGTACGTCAGGAAGGCCACGTAGCCGGGATGGGTGACCGCGAGCAACTGCCAGTTCCTCAGCAACGTACTCCAAGGCTGGAATAGCCTGTAAAGTAAATAAAGATTTCAGTTATATATACTGAACTAGCGCTTCGCCCGCGTGGACTACACGACGTTATCTCGCGGGAATGTGATATTTTTCCGAGATAAAAAGGAGTCTATGTTCCTCTCCAGGCTACAAAGTTTCTGTGTCCCTAATTTCAGCCAAATCCGTTCAGTCGTTTTGGTGTGATTGAGTAACAAACATCCAAACATCTAAACTATCACATATATAATAAAAGTATTATATTAGTCGGAAGTAAATAAATAAATAGGATGACACAAGTGGCTTCCCGCGAGATTTACCCGCGTGGTTCCCGTTCCCGTGGGAATATCGGAGTAAAATATAAACCCATGTTTCCCGGGAATAAAGTAGCTTTCTACTGGCGCTAGGATTATTAAACTCAGTCCACTTGTTTTAGAGTTTATCCATCACAAACATCCAAACAAAAAATATAGAAGTAAAGTAGTATAAAAGTAACAATATGGTGAGGATTTGCATAGATCTTAAATGATAATAAAATGACTTAATATCAATTCACGAATAATACTAGCAACCTTTATCTATTTACACTATGACTTATTTGTCATGGCCGTTTTGTTCATCTTCTCTCTTTAATCCATCATTGCCTTATCTTCCATCCTATTCCATCCTATCCTCTTCAAATAAGCGTGTCTAACAGTGGTAACAAAATAATGGCTAACATGTTTATTCCACTCTTAAGCTGGTTACAGACCAAGAACCAAGCTATTTTAGCTTAGCTCATATAGCTGACGCAGTTTTACAGTTATAGTGAAAAATGTGTCAGCTAAGCGAGCTAAGCTTAACTTTTGTAGCTTAGCTCTTTATTCTGCAACCTGCATTAGTTAATATTACTATTACGCTTACTACTTACGTTTCGTATACAGTGGTAGTATAGTTATTGATATTGATCTGATTTGTTTATTTACAACTACTACTATCAATCAACAAACGATGATTCAATCAATACAATAAAGCCGGAAACATCTGTGTTGTGGTGTGTTGATGCGCGCCATTTGTATGAATCGACAGAATGCGCTGCAATGCAACACAACACACTGCTGAAGTACGTTCCCACCTTAAAAACAAATAGACTCTCACCTCGTAAACACGTCAAACTCAAAATTTGATATAAAGTCGTTGCAAGTGAGATCTATAGTGGTTTTCAGCGCCATCGTCTCCAAACCAGAAGATATCGGATGAACGTTGTTGAGCTCCTCACGGAAGATCTTCCACGGGACCAGGGTACTGGAAAAAAGAAAAATAAAGATATAAGTATGATGTTTAAGATTGGTTGATGGTACTCTGGACTTGCATGGGAAATACGCTCGACTGGCACGAAAAAACGAAGTCAGTGCTGAATTGCCAGCGACATTGGCGCAAGCTACATTGCACATTCTATTCTGCTATCCTTTTCTGTTGCACTGAACCGTCAATAACTAGAGCAAGAAAGAGAGTGGGAATGCTATAGCATAGCATGCGGGGGAATCGATAAATATAAGAAAATAAATCAGAAGTGGAAGCCTCCGGAAAATCTCACCAAAGATAGAACTACTACTCAAGATTAATAATATACCCCAAAATCACATCACTTTCCCGCAAGTCATCCGAAGCAAAAGCAAACATCCAATCACATACAATACCTAGCTACCTGTTAAATAAATAAGGGTCCATTTATTTCTGCAAACAGACCAGAAGATATATAAAGTGTCGTTACTCGGCAAAACGCTGCCATTCGCTGACTCACTCATTTGGGGGTCAACACGGTCCCACGTCCATGAGACAGGGGTAATGTTATTTTTAAGCTGAGAGAAGGGATTTAAAAGGCTTTTTTTGTTTTCTCGTATTGTATTTTTACCCTGATTCGAAGTACCTACTAATATTATTCACGCCAGAACGGATCTGGGATGAGGCACAAAGATAGATCATGACCCCTGATGCACAACCATTCAGCTTTCCGAATCGGATTCGAATTCTGTGCTTTGTTTTCATCTATTCTAAAGTGAGTGACAGTGTCGGAACGTTTCCGACGGTTTGTGAAGACTTTCTCTATCCTTATGGATAGACAGACAAAGACAAAGCACGAATTTCGAATCGGTTTCCTTTATCGAATGGTTGTGAATCCTGATTCAACTATTAGACTACTCTGGCAATATCCGAAATAATAATACTTACACTCGATTGCTGAAAAAACGGGCACTTGCTTTATTTTCATACAAACATGCTCACTTTACAGTCTCTATTGCAGATCATCTCCTGTCCTCGTTATTCTCTACACTACCACTATTATCAAAATGCAAAATGCCTCATCTTTCGAATAAAAGCCTCAAATAAGAACAAACACTTTCCCATTTTTCCACAGCGGAAAAAGAGTTCCATACATTGTTCTATGAAACCGAAATAGTGTTTTACATTTTTGAAAGATTATCAAAGCTGTTTCAAGTCATTATCGGATAAACACACATTTATCCAACACATTTGACACAGAAGTTATTGTAGAAATATACTGACAGTTTTATTTAAATGACCATGAAGTGAGCATGTATGAAAATAAGGCAAGTGCCTGTTTTTTCTGCAAAGGGGTTTAGAAGCAGTAATAAGTTGTGACGGGACCCCTTCGTCGGCCAGCGGTACACTAGCCGGAGCGTCGGAAGTTACCTCACAGTATTCAATTAGTAGACGTAGATTTAAATGGAAATGATGAATAAATGAAAGGTCCAACATCCAGAGACTTGTTTTATTGTGTTTTTCAAAAGGCTAAGTAGAAATAGGTAGAATCAACCCGTAGGTATATTGGGTTCCTCTATATTATAACTAAGTATAATACCATAACACCACGTAATTTCAACTAATATAGTAACTGGTAAGTAATGGAAGCACTGTTCATCACGATGGTTTTTGTAGGACTGAATCAAAAATGCTGAACAAGGATCGTGGAACGAGAATTTTGAATTTGAAAGGATAGGTCCAGAATACTATCGATAGCCAGTAAATTAAACTATGAAGTTTCCAGTCATCATGGAGGTTCTAACCATCCATGAGACTGGAACGAGACGGCATCGTTACAAAGTGATGCCCTTTCACCACATTTAACACGATTTATCCTTGCGCTCTGATGTATCTTGTTAATTATGAAGACGAATAGACAATGTATTTCATTACCTAGTTACATAGATATGATTAATGTTTTAGTTATAGGAACAAGTTAATAATTGGCATACTTAACATTAATTATATTCTGTAATAGGTTGACTGCACAATGTGAAAGTGTGTTCACATTGTGCAGTACAAAACGAATCGACGTGATTTTTATCCCGAAAAAATATCACATTCCTACGGGATATCGTCGTGTAGTTATAATGTAGTCCACGCGGGTTGTGGTGTTAACGTAGCCATTACAAAAAGTAAAAAACACGCGTATTTATTACCTAGTGTTATTATGAAGTTTATATACCGTATTACCACGTATTACTAGCCCAAAGTAGAAAATAGTATGAATATCGACACAGTCACCTCGGGTATGCTGGCGACCCCTCGGGAGTGCTCGAGAATATTCTTTCATGAGTTGTTTCATAATTATGTCGCACTGTTTTGTAGCCCATTTTTGCGCGAGAAATTTTCCGTTGTGTCTGACTGAACTGACCCTTAAAATACCATTACCACAAAGCGCGACACAGGCTGCTAAATGAAAAAATCTAGTAACCACAAAAAATATTAGAAGACTAGCGGATCCTCACGGTTTTACCCGCGTGGTACCCGTTGCCGTTTGAATATCGTAGCTTATGTCACTCGGGAAGACCGTAGCTTTCTAATGGTCAAAGAATTTTCTAAATCGTAGTTCCTGAGATTAGCGCGTACAACCAAACAAACAAACTCTTCAGCTTTATAATATTAGAAGATATTATATCAAATTGTAGGTAAGTACTACAAGTGAATATCGCACTAAAATAGAACATACAAATTACACAAAAGGTATAGTGATTGAGGTTAAGCACTAAGTAGAACCAGTAGATAGTGTACCTACAGCAAATGCGTGCGAAAGCTGAATTTACACGTCCTCTAACAAGCGATATTCACACGACTACCACCTATGTAATATGTCACGATATTCTCATATGTATCGCCCGAGCACGACGGGTGGCAATTCAATTAAAACTGTAGCTTGAATCAACGCTTTGAGATAGGAACAAAGATTTACAATCAGAAACGCAGCTATTTTAGTAGATTTGAAATTTAATGAAATAACGTAACTCCTTATCCAGCCATAAGGAAAACCTGTGCCCCAGCATTGGGTTGGGACATTAAAATGACTGATGATTATGTTAATGATAAATCATAAGTTGATAACTCTTTAATCGTACTTTTGAGGCGTCTTATTTAGCGGTCAATTTTATTAGACAAGGAAAATAACGAGGAAATATAAGCATTTAACCACACCGCTAAATACTGAAACTTACCATGTTTTTTTTAAATTAATTAACACTTTTGATTTTCTTTGTTACTGGCTGGTAAAACTGATTAAATAATAGGACAATATAGGAGCATAAAGAAAAAACATTTGAAAGAAGGTGAGAAATTGTACTTTTACAAATTACAAGATATAAACAGAACTTTATACCAGAACACATTTATCTGTATAAACGACGTGTATTCCTGGTAAATGTGTTTTTAAACGCCCTCCGACTCGATCATTACCGACTTCATGCCAACGCTTCACATGAACATAAACGCAACTGCTATCGTTTAAAAGGGATTACAATTAATTCACGGTAGTCGAGTTGAAACAACTAACTACATGGCATGCAAATATAGAAGGAAACACATGCAAATGTGTGTTTTTTTGTTTCATACAAGGAAGGTGTTCTTTATTCACTTTGCCCCTAATGGGAAACAAGCATGCACAGTGGTTACCTACATATACACCATTTACCTGATTAGTCAGATATGTTTGTGGGTGTAGGTAGCTGTTCGTATCAATGTCATTTATAACTTTAGTAATTAGGATTAGGATAAAAGTTATAGATAAAATTCTATTATATTTTATGTAAAGCTAATATTACACGGTTCACTTCTACCAAAGAACCTTTCAATTTAGATGAAGCAACCAAATTGAACAATGTAAACGTAAAAGTGAATCATTCAATGTGATCCTGTATTTCTTCGTTTTTCAACCAAAGTGAATCAATTGGTTGAACCGTGTAATATTAGCTTAAATTAGACTAGCTTTTGTATATTTTACGTTTTTTTATAGGCAAGATTTAAGTTAATTCGCACACAGAGCCGGATCACGTTTATTCCTCTTCTACTTGAAATCCCAAATGAAAACATACATACCGGCGAATGTAAAAATAAATGTGGAGAAATATATTCAGTAATATCTTATGACGAATAAGAGTTGCCATTTGGACTTGAGCAGGGGTTGCTCTCGACGGAATCGAATTCACATCAGGATCGAAATAATGTCAATACAGTAATATGGAAACCATAGCTACCGTTTTCAAAGTACCAAAATAACAGATTTTTGAAGTTGATTCGATCCTAATGTGAACTCGATTCCGTCAAGAGTAAGGGGGGTATTCGCTCATGATTCGATATGGATAAAGTTAGATTCCAACTTGATGCTCCCTAAATCGCGATGTCAGAGCACTCTAGTTCCAAATATTTCATGAAGACACCGCAGAGTTGCTGTCACAGTGGTTTCCATTTTCAATCTCTGCAGCCGTGTCAAGCGGAAATTCGTTATCCAAGCAAAGTCTCAACTTCACCGCAATATCGCTGTCGAAAATGTACCATTTCTAGAAATTTGTGGGTAATAGTAGATTAGTTTACCTTTAAAGGGTTTTGGATTGGTTGTAAAAGGGGTTAATTAATATGTTACTTGCATAGTTCTTTGTTCTAACACAGTTCTGGGATTTCATGCCCATTGGTTCTTTCTCATTTCTATTCAACCTGAAGTATGATTGCAACATATTACACAAACAAGATGTTTGCATTATCGCGCATTTACAGAAAATTGGAACACACGCGTAGCATTCTCAGCAATCTAGAATAAGATCGCTTACTAAGATAATGTATCTTTAATTGTACTCAATATTATTATCTCAATATACATCTTGACACCGAACAAGTCACATCTCTTTTATTACCTTAGCCTCGGTAAAGCGTCATACCTCTTCATGGCGACCCTTTGCCAACCGAACTTATAAATTTTTGCGGGAAAATCATTACTACATGGAGCAGCAAAGCAAAATTTTCAACACCATACTAGCAGCAGTCTTCGTTGCGGTGCTATTTGGCTCTACACTTCTGTTCATCGCATTACTTGGGAAGACAAAACAATAATATGGGAGCACCACAAAGTAAAGAAGAAGTTATCATCGCACAAACCGCCAGCGGCGACGCCCAAGCAACGCAGAAAACTTCAAGCCAGCTCACTACAACAGAAATTTTACTATCCGTCATACTGCTTCTCATCGTTATACTCATCATTTACGCCTGCATCCGGAAAATTTGGGACCGAATTGTCAACCGACTCCGTAGAGAATTCAACAGCGCAGTTCTAAGAAACACAATATCTTCCGTGGAACTGGCAACGACGTCGACTCAACCATCAACGTAGACCAGGAGGTGTCCAGGGTAGAAACCCGGCCCATTGTACGAGGGGCAAGGGAAATCCCAGCCCGATCTTCAGTTAGCTGTTTCAAGCGGTCCAGGAACCCATCTTAGAAGTCTGAAGATCCTACACACTCAAGGAGCATGAGAAAACCCCCAGCCCGCAGCCCCAGCCCCCACACGCCACGCCGGTCACCACATACCTACTCATCGTGCAGAGACGTAATTATTTTATTCGCGCGCTATAATGCCACCGTAAGTCGTAAGTTATTTTATACCTAAACGTTTTAAATAATATGTAGGATTACATTTTTTTCTTATTAGATAATGTCATTTATTATTTCCGATTTAAATGAATTGCATAAGAAACTATTGTATATTAAAGATAATTTAGTAAAACTAGGACCAGATAGACGTCAAAAAGAGTTAGGTTTTACGAAATTTAATGAAGCAAAACTTGAATACGCGAAATTAGAGTATATTTTAGCTCAAGTACATAATTTAGTTGAAAAATCGGAGGTATCAACTAAAGATATAACTTTAATTAATAAAATAGCAAATGACATTCAGATCATTTATGACAAAATTATTTCTTTAGAGACTTTAAGTGTTAGTAGTATTTCAAAAATGGCAGAAAAAGATAAATTTGACTTGAAGACAGCCATTGCACTTTTACCAACGATGACAGGTCAAGAACACGTCACTAAATCTCTAATTGATGGTATACAATTATATAGTTCAATGATCAGCGATGCTACTCATGGGTTACTTATTGATTTTGTGATTAAAACTAGGCTCTCTCCTAGCGCAAAATTACGTTTAAAAAGTAGTTATCCAACTATTAAAGATTTAATTAGAGATATGAATACGCATTTGATTCAGAAAAAATCTGCTGTTGCTATCCAACACAAATTACAAAACTGTCGTCAAGGTCATAGGTCGATCGAGTCATTCGGCTCGGAACTAGAACAACTTTTTGTGAATTTAACCATAGCACAAGCGGATGACGACGCTACTAAGTTTGAAGTATTGCGTCCCATTAATGAAAAGGTTGCAATCAAGCGCTTTTCAGATGGATTAGTGAATCAAAAGCTTAGTACTATCATAGCATCACGTCACTTTGATTCTTTACCAGAGGCAATAAGAACTGCCCTAGACGAGCAGTCAATGTCTACCAGACACGAGGAAGTTATGAACATTAAAAAGTTTCATACTCGTAATTTCTCACGCACACCTACTAATTATCCGCGTCAGCCAAGTAGTTATTCTAATAAATATAGTTACTATAATAGATTTAGCGCAAACAATAGGTACGCTGCCGGAAACACGAGACCACAACAAGGTAAGTACATGTCGCGAGACTCCCGCGCCGCGCAAGGAACACAATCACGTTCACGTGACCGCGGTCGGCCGAGCCCGCGCCCGCCGCGCTCAGCTGTGCCTTTTCAACGTGTGCAGTACGCTAGCCACGAGCAATCGACCAATAGTGAGTCACAAGCGCGTTCTGAGCCCCAGAACGATAATAATTTAGATTTTTTTCGTTCCTACTGAAAATTATGTTTTAAACTACAATAATAGTAGTACCGTAACTTTTAGCGTAAGTAATAGCAATATCGATCTTTTAGTCGATAGCGGAGCAAGCCTTTGTGTTTTAAAATACGAATGGTTATGCGATTATCCGAAGTTATTGAATTTAATTACATTTGAGAAGTTAGTTATAAAAGGTGTTAGCGGTAAACTAGTATCTGAAGGATATATTTACTTAGATTTGTCTTATAATGGGTTAGTTTTTAGAGAAAAAATGTATGTGTTTAAAAATATGTCTTGTTCTGCAAATGGTATTTTAGGTGATAATTTTTTGAAACGCTATCAAGCTATAATTAACTATAAAGAAAATACTTTGCTTTTAACTAAAGATAGTAATTATGTGTCTATACCTATATTGAGTCACTATAGACATTTGATACCGCCACGATGTGAGGTAATAAAATATATACCTACATCGTTAGGCGACGATTGTGTTTGTTTATCTAAAGAGATACAGAAAGGAGTTTTTATAGGAAGTATAATAGCGAAACCTTGTAATGGTCGCATGCCAGTAAGGATATTAAACACCACTGAGAAAGAAGTTGATCTAGATCTTACCGATTTAGAGACTTTTTCATTGAATGATTTTGAAGTCTGTAATTTTGAAAAAGAGGAGGTTTCTGTCGATCGTGTAAAAACATTATTAGGATTATTAAATTTACCTGAACTGAATTTAGAAGAAAAACGAAGTATTGAGAGTATTTGCGCTAAGTACGCAGATGTTTTTCATCTGCCAGGCGACAAACTCTCTTGTACAAACCTAATGACCCATAATATAACTTTAAAACCTAATGTCTCGCCAGTTTATGTCAAGCCACATAGATTACCGTTCGCACTAAGGAAGGAAGTTCAGAAACAGATAGATATTATGCTCGAAAACGATATTATAGAAGAGGCTACGTCAGAGTGGTCTAGTCCCGTCTTGCTTGTACCAAAAAAAACAGATAGGTCAAACGAGAAACAATGGCGATTAGTTATAGATTACAGGCAGTTAAATAATCGTATTGAGGACGACAAATTCCCTTTGCCTAATATAACTGATATCTTAGATTCGCTTGCAAATAACATTTATTTTTCAAAATTAGACCTTTCGCAAAGCTATTATCAGTTATCTTTAAGCGAAGATTCACGAAAGTACACAGCTTTCACTGCTGGTGATAAAATTTTTCAGATGAAACGCTGTCCCATGGGTCTCCGGACATCTGCGAGTGTATTTTCACGTCTTATGACTATTGCAATGTCAGGCTTAAATTATAAAAAGGCTTTTATTTATTTAGATGATTGCGTAATTTTCGGGAAATCTATAGAAAACCACAATAAAAACTTAATTAGTATACTAGAGAGATTTAGAAAAGTTAACTTAAAATTAAATCCTATGAAGTGTGAATTTTTGCGAAACGAAATAATATATCTAGGACACAAAATAACTTCTGATGGAATTTTACCAGATGAAAGTAAAATTGCAACCATGCAAAACTATCCAGTGCCGATGAACTGCGACGATGTCAATCGTTTTGTCGCGTTTGCAAATTACTACAGACGATTCATACCGAACTTTGCAAACATTGTTTATCCTTTAAATCAATTAAGAAAAAAGAATGTACAGTTTCTATGGTCATCAGAGTGTCAAACGGCATTTGAAAAATTAAAATCAGCATTAATTCAACCCCCTATTTTATCTTATCCAGATTTTTCAGAAAGTAACATCTTTCGGCTACAAACAGATGCTTGTAAGACAGGTTTAGGATCTGTTTTATCTAACATGAACGGTCAAGTAGTCGCGTATGCGAGTAGAAACCTGAAACCCGCCGAGACGAGATATCCCATCATAGAATTAGAACTTTTAGCAATTGTTTGGTCTGTGAGACATTTTCGCCCTTATTTATATGGACGTAAATTTAAAATTATAACAGACCACAAACCGTTAATTTATTTATTTAACTTGAAAGACCCAACAAGCAGACTTACTAAATTCCGATTATTCCTAGAGGAGTATGATTTTGAAATAGAGTATGTTCCAGGACGAAACAATGCAGCTGCAGACGCATTGAGTCGCATACCTATTACATCTTCTACTTTAAAATCATTACATCAAAACACAGTATCAGTTTTAACTAGAGCACAAAGTAAAAAATTAAAAACCCCCACTGATTCTTCTTCAGAGAGCTCCACCAGCACTAGGCCTGATCAACCTATTGCGGTAGAACTTCTCAAGAAACCCGATGACGTAACTGAATTAAGTTTTAATCAATTAAAGTTTGACAATTATTCAAAGTCTAAAGATAGCATTATTTCTAATGCAAGTTGTTACGTTTACGTACCTTCGCAATCAGCGATATATCTGAGTACCCGATCGTCATCTACCCCAGAGGTGTTAGCGAGGGACTTAGAGTCATTATGTCAAAAAATAGGCATACATGAGGTACTTATTATTAAAGAAAAATGTAACGAGAGTAAAATCAAAAGTCTTGTACAAGCAACAAAAAGAATTAACTCTGTTACCCCGCGCTTTCTCATAACAAAAAATATATTAAGAATATATGATAGTGAACAAAAAAGAGTAATACTAAATGATTTCCATCTATTACCTACCAGCGGACACGCAGGAGTTAATAGAATGATGAACAACATTAAGCAATATTATTTTTGGCCAGGTTTGAGTAATGATGTAAAACTTTTTGTTAAAAATTGCCATCAATGTCAATATCATAAGCATAGTAATAAACATATTAAGCAGCCCTTAACCATAACATCAACAGCCCACTCATCATTCGAAAGAATTAGTTTGGATATAATGGGTCCACTCGATGTTGATGACTATAATAATAAATATGTATTGACATTACAATGCGATTTAACCAAATTCGTTGAAGCGTATCCATTACCTAGTAAAGACTCGGTCACAGTTGCTCAATCTTTTACCAATAATTTCATTTTACGTTATGGTATTCCTAGAGAAATATTGACTGACCAGGGAACCGAATTCATGTCATCAGTGATGTCCGAAACATGTTCTCTATTACATATTAAAAAATTAAATTCTACGGCGTACCATCACGAAACTGTAGGCGCTTTAGAAAATACTCATAAAACCCTAGGAGCTTTTCTGAGAATCCAGTGTAATAATTATAAACATAACTGGAGCACCTGGATTCCATATTGGTGTTTTTCTTTTAATACCACAGTGCATAGTGAAACTAAATATACGCCTTTCGAATTAGTTTTTGGAAAAATTTGTAACCTTCCAAATAATTTACAATCAGAAATCGACCCCTTATATAACTATGACAGTTATCCCCGAGAACTTAAGTATCGTTTACAACAAGCGCAATCCGACGCACGACGTAACTTGATACAATCTAAAGAGAAAAGAAAATTATTGTATGATAAAACTAGCAATAATGTTACCTATCAGTTAGGCGATTTGTTATTATTAAAGAACCAAGTAGGAAATAAATTAGATAGTATTTACAATGGCCCTTATAAAGTTTTAAGAGATATGACGTCTAATGTAGAAATTTTAAAAGAAAATAAAGCTATAATTGTGCATAAGAATAATACCAAACCATTCAATAAATAACTATTTTATTTGATACGTAATTATAAGTATAGGTACTTAATTACATACCATGTTACTTAACACTTTGTTATTGTTATGATTAAGTGTAAAATGTGAAGCTTCCGTTTTAATTCAATACCATTTCAATTCGATACCATTTTAATTAGATACAATTTTAATTAGGTATATTGTTTATATTGTAAAACGTTTTTGTATTAGTACGATTTAATAAATGAAATAGTTTTAACTTTGCTATGTTGATAATGTTTAAATTTTGTTTACTTATTTTACTTAAGTAATTAAATTTTGGTTAAGTTCGTTAAAGTCAATGTTACGAGTCTGTTCCTTTTTGCAGGGAGGGGATGATCCTTCCACTTTTTCAGGGGAGATGAAGTATGATTGCAACATATTACACAAACAAGATGTTTGCATTATCGCGCATTTACAGAAAATTGGAACACACGCGTAGCATTCTCAGCAATCTAGAATAAGATCGCTTACTAAGATAATGTATCTTTAATTGTACTCAATATTATTATCTCAATATACATCTTGACACCGAACAAGTCACATCTCTTTTATTACCTTAGCCTCGGTAAAGCGTCATACCTCTTCAACCTGACGACTGATAAAGGGTTAAAAATTGTAGTGAATTCTTTACTTAAGTAACTATATTATAAATCTGAAAGAGCTATCAACTGAAATCCAGAGAAAAGCGGGTTGAAACAAAGTTGCTATTGCAACATATTTTGTTGGTATGGAAGAGTTTGGAATAGGGGAACGGTCAGAATTTTTTTAATTCGTTTAAAAGGTTTTTAGAAATATCAGAAACACGACACAGGAATTTATTTTCACATATTTTACACATTATCGGAGATATAGAGCATCAAACTTCCTTAATAGACAAGGACAGCGCTGATCCGACACATGTGATGATGTGACGTCAGATGTGAGTAGCGCCATAAAGAGTAGGCTCCCGCCATATATATAAAATTTCGTTTTAAGAAAGTTTCAATGTTTCAATGTTTCAATGTTTATTATTCATTAACAATGTTTTATAATTGTGTCTGAATTTCAAATTATAATTAACTACAATACAACAAAATTATTATAATAAGAATTTTAAGAAAGTCATAGCTAAAGACGCAGTTTGTCACAATTCAACAGCTCATTACTTACTGTTAATCAACAGTTTGATTCTTTTTCACTTTTGTTATTTTTCAATGTTACTATTAAATATTTTCATATCAATAATAGTCCGATCCCCTATTGGAATTGAAAGAATTTTAAACAGATAACTTAAAAAAATTGGGGTTTTGTCAATACCTATCGATATTAGGTTTAGGTTTAAAGAACTTTATTCTCATAATAGATATACAGATATTAACGACGAGCGAGTTGATATTAAGTATACTTTCTATGGAGCAGTAGCTGAATTTCATCCCAAATGTGTCAACTCCACACAAGGTCCCGATTTCGCACAGCGATTACGAATACCCAACTAATTCACACGCATTGTTCTGTTCGGTTGCCCAAGAGCCGGCGCCCGCGAGACGGCCCACTATCGATCTTTATGGCAACGGCCAATAGGGTATTTTACTGTTGTTGAAATGTAGATATTTAATGATGACGTTAAAAAATATTGCAATTAAGAATACCAAATGTGAAAAAATAATTTGAATCTGTTTTATAATAAAAGAATTATAGTCTGTTTGATTTTGACTATAGCTGTCTCTTTCTAAAACGAAATCTTCTATGGCGTGACTATGACGCTACTAACCCACTGACGTCACTAAGATAGCGTCCTGTCCTTGTCTAATTATAAAGTTTGAAGTCCTATATCTTTGAAAATATTCAAGATAATTCAAAATGAAAACTTGTTTTGTGTAGCTAATATTTCGAAAAACATTTTAAAGAAATAAAAAAAAATCAGTAAAATACCGTATTGTATGAATTCTTAATACATACACTTCCTTTTACATACAGTGACATAGATATGTATCAACTAACCTGCGATTGGTATTGGCACGATATTGGTAGGAATTGGGTAGCTTTTTTTACTAAAAATACTCGTCGTGGTATTAAAGATGAATCTAACAGATATTTTTGGGCGGTCTCGTTTGAAAAGATACTCAATAGGTACATACAACTATAATTTATCGATTCCATGATGATTAGTGCCTCAAAAAGACACAAATAAGCCTGGCCCACCGACCACAACCACAAAACGCCGCCACCGACCTATTTCCTGTATAGTTTTCATACATATTATTAGCTCGACTTGGCAGGGGCACTGCCGTGCCTCCAGATGAACTAGCTTAGGGTTGCCATCCGTCCTGTTTTCCCAGGACATGTCCTGGTTTTTGGGGTGTCCTTGGCTGTCCGGATAGTTTCTAAGTATCATCCTGGGTTTTTGCTTTTGCGCGGACCCCCGAATCCAGCAAGTAGAATACGTATCGTGGGGGGGGGGGGGGGGGGGGGGTGCAATACGTGGGTAGTGCCCGGGCCTGGGACCGTACTCTGAAACGCTAATCCGAAACTTCGGTTAGCCCCACCCCTTTCACTCGATTCTGTTCCGACTAGAGAGTGAGAGGGACAGGTATACCGAAGTTTCGGGTTTTGCGTTTCAGAGTAGGCCCTCTGGTCCGACCCTGCTTATACAGGGTAAATTTTTAATCAGTGCACAAATTTTTAAGATCGACTCAGAAGCGGTAAGTGAACAACTTTCTCCTAGAAACATAGGTCGAAATATGACAAAAAATTTTTGACTCTTCATACAAATCGGACTGATCACGTGATCGATTTTGTATGGAAAGTCCAAAAATTTTTGTCGTATTTCAACCCATGTTTCTAGGAGAAAGTTGTTCACTTACCGATTCTGAGTTGATCCTAAAAATTTGTGCACTGGTCAAAAATTTATCCTGTATGTATATTAGTCCTGGCTTTAAACCTAAATGTCCTGGTATTTCTACTTTCAAATCTTGGATATCAAATGGCAACCCTAAACTAGCTGCACACGGTCACGGTTGACGCCGGTAGTCGTCACTTCACTTGTTTCTTCTTCTAGCTGCAAGTGGCGGCGTTTGTGGCTGTCGCGTGTGGCTCGTGAGCGGCGACGGTAATAGATTAGAATTTAGAATAGAAGCAACATGACATTCATTGCAGAATGAAGCGTGGAGTTTTTTTGTGATTTTTCTGATGACGAATTAACTGTTATGGCGAGTTTACAAAGACCCTCAAAAACAAGCTATTTGCCATGACAAATCCAAATCCAAATGGTAACTCTTATTGGCCACGAAACATTACTGTACCTACCTATGTCGAGTGCATTTTTGGACTTTGTCGCATTAAGTTTTTTGACATCATCTTTGACTTTCTGTACAAATTGTCACAATAATTACTACGACAAAGTTCAAAACTGCTCAGACATATATTATTATTTAACTCGACTGTACCTACTTGTTCACATTATTCTTTACACACGCCAGTATGTATGTTTTCATTTGGGATTTCAAGTTGAAGAGGGATAAACGTGATCCAGCAATTCCTGTCCGCTGTGTATGCGAAACCTTTTCAAGTTACTTACTTTTTTATTTATCACGAGATTGAGCAAACAATATGAATGTTTTAACGGAGCGCAAAGAAAATTAATATCAAATTTTCCATTGAAATAAATAAAAGATAATAATACCAATGGGTTAAAATATGAAATTGTGGTTTTTCTTTTGTAAGTACCTACATATAACTTAACATATATTAATAAAAATATATAATTTCTTTAATATTGCGTTACATTAAGACTCTATCGAGTAACTTTTTATTATTTAATAAAGAATATAATAAACCGACAGACTAAAAATTACTTAATTTACCGACTATAATCGGTGTACAGTACAATACATGCATATAAAAAAGCGCGACGAATAGATAACCTCCTCCTTTAAAATTTTTGAAGTCGGTTAAAAATAGTAGGCTTGGTTGCGGAAAAAAAAGTTAATATTAGGTTAGGTTAGGTTAGGTTAGGTTAGGTTAGGAGAGTGATTGCTTGGGAGAGTTTGAATATTTTGTACAAACATAATCAATGATCTGCACGAAAAATGACTAAAATAATACGAAATGATTTTTGCTAATTCCAGATGTTCTCTTAAGTAAACAAAATAAAGTACTTTGATACAATAAGACCTATTAGTGTCGGTAGATAAACAATGTTTTTGTCAGAAAATCTCTAGTGTTTTGGTGTTTCTATAACAGACATCCTCCCAGCTATTCTAGATTAAGTACCTACTCCAAATTATTCTACGTAAACACGGAATATTGATTGTATGAATGGCGTGTTATTAGGCAAACAGCGGATATAAACACGAGGGAAATAATTCTGGGAACAATAACGATGACGCCGATATTGGTAATCAATACTGTGTGTAGTAAGAATAGTATGGTAATGTCTGATAACCTGAATCTGGGTATTATTCAATTCATTCAAATTCAAACCATTTATTTCAGACAAAGCCCATAACAATGTTCACACTTGTTAACACTAGCGCTAGTCAATTATCATAAATTACTTAATACAAATCAGTAGAATAGAATAGAATATGAAATTAAAAATTTGATTTTGCATTAATATTATAGCATAGTATTTGTCACGGGTGTGAGCATGAACCCACCTTTGAAACAGAGGCATGTCGCATGTCCCATCTATCATCAAATTCCTTAAGGATGTTATTGCTACCACTACCACGCAACCGAGCGAGCCAGCGCGGAGGCGCACCGTTTCCTTACTATCGCAGGGAAGCCGTCAACACGAGAATCCGTTCCGTAAGTTCTTGCGTAAAAGAGTACGTAACAAACAGTCATACATCCATCTATACTCACAAACTTTCGCATTTATAATATTAGTAGGATTGAGAAAAAATTACAGGAAATTTACTGAAATGTCAGGGATTTGGTCAGGAAATCTCATTTTCTGATCTGGTAATAAAAGGTCTAGTCTAGTAAAAATAGGTCATCAGATAAGTTCCTATCACAGTGTAATTTGTGATAGGAACTTCACTCACTGGATTCCGTCCGATCGAAGGTTCTGGTAAGTACAAAAATAAATAACCATGCCTCAGTCGTTTTTTTTTAGTATGAAAACAGAATGTTCCATAATAGTGACTGAGAATAAAAACAATCATAAAAAGAGTAAGTACCTAAAGAAAATAATATTACTAAAATGCATTATCTAATCGAATATATAAAAAATAATATTGACACTTTAAACCTTAAGCGATAAGAGCCTGATAAGCAAGTACTAAACCGGACATAGGTATGTGAAATAATACACCTTGCGCAATCTGAAGTAAATGATAACAGCGTACACTGAATGAAGGGGATTGAATTAAATCCATCAAACTACACCAAGATAAACTTAAGGTGAACGTGCGATATAAGAAAAACACTGGACTACTTGAATATTTGTATAGCGTGAGAATGATGGTGTCAAGTTAACAGCGACTTTGGCAATTTCTTGATATTATGTAGAAACTAGCTTTCCGCCCGCGGCTTCGCCCGCGTGTACTACACAACATTATCCTGATGGAATGTTATATTTTCCGAGATAAACTATGTCATTCTCCAGTTTCTAATCTACCCCCGTACCAAAAATCACATTGATCCGTTACTCCGTTTGGACGTGAAAGACGGACAAACAAATAACACCTACTTATTGATTTTCGCGTGGGAATATGATATTATAGTCCTTGCCAGGGTCTCAAATTATTTACTTAAATACCAATTTCTGCCCCCAAATTAGCCCGCGCTTAAAGTGATTTTTCCTTACAATGAGATTTCCCGCGGTAAAAAGTAAAATATGTCCTTTCCAGGGCCTTAAACTGTCTCTATTCTAAACATCATCCTTCCCATGAACTATCGCCTTGAATACCAATTCCAATCTACAGCTTTGCCCGAGCTAAAACTTATTTTACCATGGGAATGAGCCTTATTCCCGCGGTTACAATTTGCCTATGTCCTTCCTTTCCTGATGCTACATCAGGACATGGGTGTCCCGGTGCTCCTATCAGTAGGAGTAATTAGTAGGAGCACCCGGAAGCACTGTCTCAAACTATATCTCCATTCCAAATTTCATCAAAATTGGTTCAGCCGTTTTGACGTGAGCATATACAATTTCGCATTTATAATAATAGTAGGGATAGTAGAAATAGGAATATGAATGGCCGGCGGCCGCGACTACGTCCGAGAGTAGGTACTACATCGCAAAATTTTGTGTCAAAAAGTAGGTAGATATGCATTCTCTAAAGTCGCATCAGTACCATCATCAATCTATTTTAATGTCCCTGCTGCTGGGGCACAGGCCTTCATATAGATGAATAAGGAGAATGGGCCATGACCTTCCACACGGGCCCATTGAAGTTATGGTGTACTAACCAATCCAAATGCAGCCAGTAACATCGGCTTCTCGTGTCTTCCAAAGCACGATATATTTTTTAACAGCAATCCCATGATAGACCATTGCAAATGTAACATAACCTCATCGATCGCAGGCCAAGCACGCTACCCGTGGTTTAGGCATAAGAAGGTAACGATACCTAGACAAACAGGAGCTACTATCGTATGAATAATATCCGGACATTCTCCTTCTCTTGAACTACCAAAATGCAAAAACTCAAGTCAATACTTTGCTAAAAAATGTGTAATACTGATTTTCTTGAGTTTTGTTCTAACGCCTAAAGAATTGTTTGCTTTACACGAAAATGAGCTGTCATGGGACCCATGCTTCATTGAATAAAGTGAACAAAAAAAACTGTATCCCAAGGGAACTGTACTTTTTTCGAGTTAAAAAAACCGTATGAAATTTTCCCGGCCAGAGTTCATTTATCCCCTTTCTACCCTATTAGGTGTTTTTTTTTAATTTTGCCTGCGCAGATCATTTTTAATGATGACCTAGTATTCTTTATACCAATTTCCATACTCCTAACTCCAGAAATGAGGAAGTTTTCATATAAGCCTTAATCCCCCCTTTCTACCCTATTATGGGTTTCTTATAACTTCGCATACGCAGATCATTTTCAATCGTGACCAGTATCCAACATACCAACTTTCATACTTCTAAGTTTAGAAATGAGGAAGTTCCATATAAGCTTAATCCGCCCGTTTTACCCCATTATCGGGGAGTTTTTTAACTTCGCTTACGCAGATAATTTTCAATCGTGATCAGTATTCAACATACCAATTTTCAAACTTCTAAGTTCAGAAATGAAGAAGTTCCATATAAACTTTATCTCCCCATTTTACCCTATTAAGGGGGAGATTTTTTTACTTTGCTTACTCAGATCATTTTCAGTTATAACCAGTATCCAACGTACCAATTTTCATGCTTCTAAATCCATTAATGAAGAAGTTTCATATAACCTTAACCCCCCCATTTTACCCCTTTAGGGGGGGAGTTTCCTAAAATCCGTTCTTAGCGGACGTCTCCTAGGCATAATCTACCTTCCTGCCAAATTACATCTTCGTTGGTACAGTAGTTTTCGAGATTTCGTGATGAGTGACTTATGTCCACTCAATTTTATATATATAGATTATGATGATGATAATAGAAATAATAAGGAAATATGGACAAATTACACGTGACATAGTCACTGATCTTATTTTCACTAAGTATTTGTCATTGTCAATTGAACTCTATGCAAATGTTCAGCCCCCCTAGACAAGTGGCTTTCTACTAACGAATTCGCCTGTCGAATAGAAAGAAAATGTTTGGGATTTACATTAGCGATTGAAATTTCACGTGACAGCTAATGTCAATCCCATACATTTTATTTTTATTCGACTGGCGAATTCGCTAATAGAAAGTCACTTGTCTAGGGGGGCAGATATAAACCGCATCAAAATCTGTACATTCGTTCGAGCTTTGATGCCACATACTGACGCAAGTTACACAGGCAGACACGTCAAACTTATAACAACCTTCTTCTTGCAGTCGGGGGTTAAAAATAGAATATATCACAAATCATAGATTTATCCCATTAATAAGCCAAGGCTGTCGCCAATTAGAGGGTCGAAAATTATAGCAACTTAATTTCACAAAAAAAAAAAAACAAATAGTTAAAGAAGATTCAAAACAACCGTATTTTAATCCTTTAATTATTGGGTGCCCTTTTGAAGTAGCATAGCTTACTATAATCACAAGACAGAACCAACACCAACAAATCCTACCATATTTATAGACAAACCATATGCAGTGACTCGAAAAATCAACAAGTCATTTGAATAATCAATGGGCTAACGTTGAAATTAAATGTGTTAATGGTATTCGCTGCAGTATGCATAAAACATGAATTGTGCAAAACGGGTAAGAGATGAATGAAATGTAGTTAATGTTTATGATACTATCAAATCTTTATGTAGGCATTAAAACTTCTTTAATGAAGTTGCATATAACGAAAACCAAACAACATTGACATAGGTAGGTATTGACTATAGCATTTCAAACAATAATTCCCAAAACTCACAAAAGCTTCGATTAAAAGTACGACTTAATAAATCAGAAACAAGTCTCTTCGCATCCAATGTTTTCGTTTCCATTACAATCCAAACCAAAGAATTCCCAAAACACCCTATACGTTGTGTAGGTACACAAGTCTAGTAAAACAATACGTTTGTTTGCTATACTCTATTGAATATTCAAAGAAAAACTAATCAAGTCGGTTTCAAAAACTGCAGATAACATGCTTAGCTACTCGATGCACCAGCTGCATCACAAACAAACCAAGGTAATGTATTCCACAAACCATTTAAATGCAATATTACGTGAAGTGCACCAAGGTTTGCATTGCATCGACATTGTTACAGTGGTTCAGAATAATTTCATATAATTGGAGGAGATACTAATAAACATGTTCTGAAAGTGAAATAATTTCTTGCTACTAGAACAGTAAACTTTGTACATATGACGTATAAAATAATGTTTTTGAACAGCACAATACAGCATGCTACCTCTTCTTTCATTTAAGAGCTTTGCTCTTGTTGGTGGAATATCTTCCATTCGTCTCGTCTCTCTGTCAATGCCTTCACTCACTTCTTGATACGACACAACATTAACCTTTTCCTTTATCTGATTGAAATAACTTATTCTAGGTCTTCCCCTTCCCCTTCTCTCCTCCATTTTGGACGATTACGAGAAAAGCGAAGGCAATATTTGCAATGTCATGTCATTGTAATAGTGACTACTGCCACAATAATACGCAGAATAGAGAAAACATTCATATCAGAGCAATACGCGTAATGTGCGTAGAAAAGACTAGCTGCATAGCATAAAATCTCGACATCCTTTGAAAGTACAGCAAACCAACATTCATAAATTGTAGAATAGACAATTTTCTAAACGCAATGAATATTCCGGCAATAAGCTTTATACACTAGCGAATCCCAGAGCATCCCCTCTAGGGATAAGAGAATATGCATTGCTCGCAATAAGGAGACTGACCCAGTTTCAAATGGCCTAGACTCCTCCGCCTTTAGAATTTGTCTAGTGCATTACAATCTTCACCCCGAGCTTCCGAGGAATTTCCTGTGTATTGAATGCAAATGGAGCCTTCTTAGCTTGAAGTGGGAGCTATAAAGCATCCGATTGTTAGAGTTTAAAAGGAAATCAATTTCAATGAACAATACAATAAAGCACATGATTGCTAATTCTGTAATACTATCATCTATCGCAATCATATCGGCATTATATCTTAGTCTACCCAAGTGTAAACACATTAATTTCACCAGAAATAGAAATTCTATACATTACAAATATCATTTGAATAACATTCCGTTAGAGACTGTTTCATTAATTCGTGATTTGGGAATTCTTTTAGACTCAAAGTTACATTTGGATGCTCATATTGAACATATCACTAGCAAGGCTTACAAACTTTACGGTTTTACCACAGGTTCTGCGTTTAAACGTCCCGTCCCAGTACCTACCTTTATCTTTACAGATCATTAATTAGATCGCAGCTTGAATATGCTGTAATTGTATGGAAATTGGAACCCTATCTATGATAAATACAATAAACAGCTCTGTGATTTATTTCGTATTTAAAACGTGCCACCGATCGCACTGTTTAAGTTCTATGTCTTAGCGCAAAAAATAATTTATCATGGTAATTAGTGGATAATGAGGTTGGCTGTACAATTACTTAAGTCTATACAACTGTTTTTATCCCGAATAAAATAAAATAAAATAAAAATTGTAGATGAAGAGTTACAAAATTAGACAGTTTTTCGTATTTTGTATTGCAAACATTCCTAATCAATAAAATGTTGAATTATTAAATTATCTGTGTAATAACTTCGTTCAGCTTAATTTCTTCAAATCATATTCGTAGTTATAAATAGACGATCTGCGGAACGATATCAAATATAAATGAATGATACCAATTATTGCTATTTTACGTGTGAAGGTCGACACTGTTCGTGTTACGTTTAATTAAAAAGCTATTAAAACAAATATATTTTAAGTTTTAAAGAAAATTCAATTACTATTAGGTACATTTTGAACAAAAACAACGCGATTTTAATATCATTCATGGTAGGCATGAGCATGAATGACATTAAAAGTGTTAAAATAATCGTTATCGTAGATAAAGTCTGATAATGATTGTTTGTTAGCATTGACACAAAAAATGTATGGCACATTTCATTCAATGTTTGTGGTATCAGATAGATAAGCTTACACGAGTAGAATTACAAAACCTTATCAATGTAAATAGCTTTTGTGATTTAGATAAAAAGGTACAACTTATCATTATTACGTCTGTTTATTAACAAATATCACTTTCAAAATGTTTCTCGGATGTATGTTTGAATTAAAAAAAATATACGTTCTAAAGATATCCGGTCCGAAGGACCACCAAGTTAGCTTATCTTTATACTTAATGTATTATATAATTTATCATAAAAAAACTATATTAATGCATTTTTCTCGTCATAGTAATATATCTCGTCCTTTGAACAACTTTGATCTAGGTATCTAAATACATAAAATATGTGGGAAGGATCAGCCGTATTATTTAGGTAATTCTCAAGCCTAATGTAAATAGGTATTTAATCCAGTACCTTACTACCAAGAACAACAATCTAAAGCGGGGGATGTAATCGCTGTTTGCGGCTTCTCGAACTGCCAATACCAGGAACTGTTTACTTCCCCTGCTTAATTGCCTCATACATTTTCTTAGCAGTAACTTCAAGTCGAGAGTCGAGCCAGTGGCCTCGCAGAATGTAGGTCAGAAGATCTATAGTGCCACTTTTATTAGTTGAGAAAGTAGCTTTAAGGGTGTTGAGAGGACTGGGTAACAAACAAAGCTCAAGGGGGTGAGTTGTTAGTGCTTATAAATAACGTTTATGAGATAGCTACAGAAATCTGTTAACTCGAGGAAAACTTGACTTGAGCATTAAAATTTACGGACTATATTAAATTCCTCGTTGAAGCATTTTTACTGATTCTTTGTTTACTTAGCTTTACCTCTAGCTATGAATGTACTAGATTTTATATTATTTTTATGCATTCACAATGCAATTTTTGTAAGTATAGGAAAAATGTGATAGTAAAAAACCACGAGCCCTATAAGTAGCTTCCCGCCTGAAAGCTACTTATAGGGCTCGTGGTTTTTTAGTATCACATTTTTCCTATATGAATGTACTAGTTGTTTAAGTGAAATTAATTTTACCACTGGCAAACATTCTATTTTGAAACATCTGTATTGAAATCTTATAAAAAAATTAAAGCTAACTCAATCTAACGTTAAGGCTCAACCCACACGAACCAAAACCACAACCACACGACGTGGGCGGGGCGCATTTTGTATTGGAAATGAATAGTCAATTCACACGTACCACATTTTGCAGTCATTATCGACCGCGTGGGTGATACCGGCCACAACGCAACCACACCGCAACCACACCGCAATCACCAGCGACGACGCTTCGAACTAGCGGCCGGCCACATCCACATCACTACTACTAGCGTCAACGACATGTTGTCACACAACCACAACGCAACTGCAAAAAGTTGCATCGACACTATTCACACGTACCAGATTTTGTCGCTGCGATGTGGTGTGGTTGTGGTACGTGTGGGTTGACATTGACACTTAACCTCATTCAACTCAAAGCTCCATATTTACAATATGAAACATTGTCACAAGTAGGCCAGCTGTGGATTGCATAGCACATCTCAAACCGTCATTGCAACTTTCATTAACATTGACTGCACTATGCTCAAAAATTTGTGTTCCATATTCATTGACATCCAGCTGTGGATTGCATAGCACATCTCAAAACGTCATTGCAACTTTCATTAACATTGATTGCATCATGCTCAGAAATCAGTGTTCCATATTCATTGACATCCAGCTGTGGATTGCATAGCACATCTCAAAACGTCATTGCAACTTTTATTAACATTGACTGCATCATGCTCAGAAATCAGTGTTACATATTCATTGACATCCTATTATTGCTTGTTGATACAGACTTGATAGTATCTTTCTCTAATACTATAGTGTAAATACCTATCGTCGTTAGCGATGTAAATCTATCTTTTACTTGTTGAAGCTCAATTTTTAACCAGCAGCCTTTGTTGCCGTGGAAAGGTGAAGAAATGTGGTTCTGGTAAGTACCATTTTAAAGGTCTTGGTCCTTAAAAGTGCCGAAATTTTAGTTTTGTTTTACAAAAGTCATTCAGTTTACCGCGCAGTTAGAACCGCGAAGCGCAGCTAGTTATTTATTAATATTGCGAATGATATGTTACGCAGTGTTGGAAGTCTCTCATGTCGTTAATATCCTTTATCTGACCCAAATGTCACATACGCCAATTGCTATGCGCAAATGCGTGTGAATGAAGTACGCGACCGTGAAATCGGAATTGCCTCTCTTCTCTCCAGGGAACTGTCATTTGGATGAAAATTTGTCGTACATGGGTTTGAGTGTAAATAGTATAATTAAGGTAGTTAATGGATCTCTTCTCTCAGAAATAGATATAGGCTAAAAGATATCGATACTTTTATCATTCTAACCTCCCTACACGCCAGTTAATAAAACTGAGTGCTTCAGATTAGTCGATGTGACCTACTTTTCTAACGTCATATCAAATAACCTCGTTGTCTACGTATAAAAATGTGCCTATTTCCTGATCTACGGAAATCTAAATACAATATTATTCAGCTATTGGCGCAATATTATATACAGCGAATCAGAGGAAATGAGGAAACGCAAATGAAAACGGTTATATCCATGCATTGTTGGAGTTTCAAATCATTTATTGAGACAGGCAGGATTCAAAGAGGGTCCAAAAATTACCCTTGCTGGACTAAATGATTATCGGGAATACGGGATGTCTGTTTTAATTTGCTATATTTTAATCGCAAAAGCATAATCATTATTTCTGCGGTCTCTTGCATTCAGCTTCGTCTTATGACTAATCCATCAAAGCAAATATGATCACACACACCCTAAAGCTTGCAGGAACTGGAGATTTTTTGTTCATTACAATTTTTCCGAACAGAACTGCATTGTGAATGCATAAAATTAATAAAAATCATAAAATATTATATTTTTAATACTTGTTAGCAAAAAAAAATAAGATCTCAATCAACGTCCTACAATAAGTTTAGGAATACGTTTTGCATCTAATCTCTCACTCATAGACTCTTGAGAGAAAAATGCTACATAATGATATGTAAATCAAAACTTTTGAAAAATGCCCTGTTCAACTAGAATAATAAAAAATAAAAAAACGAGTATGTTAATCCAGGTTTCCACGGCTGCCTGATAAATAAATTCAATAAATTTCAAGAAATAAAACGGAGCAAACATTTAATGGTAACTGGTAACTGTTTCCGGTCGCATTGAATACATTAGGACGGTAAACACTAAATCCTGGAATTGTTTTCCTGTGACTATGTAAATTTCGGAAATTTCATTTAAATTTTATTATGGTAGCGGCAAAAATTTTAATAGCCTTGTATTGCTTTTTTTAGATAAAAATTAAAACAACCTAGAGAGAAAGGTTCTTCGTATTCCACAGAAGAAATTGCAATAGAGGTAGTTGATGATAATTTGCTGAGAGAGCGTTTATTGTACGAGATACCAATAATAATTATGAAAGACCAAATCACAGATTCCACTCCATTTTTGCAAGGTTTGGAATTAAATACTTTTTCAATATGTCACATTCGAAGAAGATGAAGTTCTCCTTCGTGGGCAGCCTAGTCTACCCCTCTATTTCATTACCTATTGTTATTACAGTCGCCATCAGATATTATGTCGAAGCGGCAAGGTACTCAAATATTCCGGAGTAGAAATAAATTTCAATAACTTCGGAACACTCAAAGGTAAAAATATCAGAAAGCATAGATCGTCAATGGTATCGATCGACGCAGTCAGGGTGATTATAAAGATCTGAACATTTATGGAAAATATACCTTAAATGAAAATATTCTGCTACACACTATTTAAATTCATTAAGTACCATTTTCACATATAAGTTGTCAAAAACGGTTGTGACAACTATTGTGGATTTGCATTATACATAATTAAAACTGTGTGTTACAGGGTGATCTAATCATTTGTGGAAAATATGCATTTATTTTCCACAAATGATTAGATCATCCTGTATGCGTCAATTTATTGATAAGTCGCTGCTCTTATATTTACGGCAAATTGTATGTTCTGATGTTATTGACTTTACTGTAACGAATTTATTCAAATTTAATGATGCTCCGAAATATTTGAGTACCTCGCCCGCTTTGATAAATCTTATGGCGACTGTACACATTAATAAAATAAGTATAGGTACAGGCGAGCTCAATAATATCAGCGAATTTTAAGACTGTTTTGACATCGTCTTTGACTTTCTGTACAAACTGTCACAATAATAATTACTACGACAAAGTTCACAAGTGCACAGATATTATTAAACTCGACTGTACCTATATGAAAGGACATAACATTAATTCCATAATCTGAAGCCAACTAACAAACCCACACAATATTAAAAATGTTATGAGATGTAAGTGGCGTTTCATAAGGGCGAATTTAATTTGACACAAGGATACTTTGATCTTGCAATTTAATATGACAGGGCTTGTGTTCCTTCACATCTTCTTATCACGTCCGTGGGATGTATGGTAGGTATAAGGAATATTATTTGCATGAAATGTAGGTAGTTAATTTAATAGACCTTTGGAATATCTTTTGAAAGCAGACTATGGCCTCAAAGAACATTTAACCTATTCAAGAACATAAGTATACTCGTCAAGACACATTTTATGTATCTGAACTGAATTCCTAAACAGTGATGTACAGTACCAACTTAGATTAATAACTCTCACAATTCATAAAGTACTCTAACGAAGAACTACTATAAGAAGTTTAACATTGTTATGTTAAAAGCTTTCAATCCTAGCAAACTATAGCTATCCGATCTGAACACCATTAAACGAAAAATATAAGAAAATCTACCAGTTCCTAAAAGAAATAGAAGTTCAACATCAAATACAACAGGCCACTTGTGGGGTAGCCAAGTGAATCGCGATACCTGCAAGTGCACGCTCATTCAGTGCACTCTTAAACTGCAGATAACGTCAATGGTAAGCGCTGAACCGTTGGCTGGGCGCCAAAGAAACCCGAGACGTATGTGTAGTAAACGATTTCGCGATGTGGGAAAAGTCTTTTTCACCTCTCCAGCTCGAAAAGGGCGCTTTTGGCGCCTAAAAACTCGCAGCAAAATCGATTTTTGCTGCGAGCATGAGGCAAAGTGCTTTTTTAATTTCTTACACCAACTTTTGAAATAATTAAGAAAAGAGAAATAGAGTGACAAGGATGAGACTTTTAAAATTAATATGAGCAAAAAGGATAGATAGATAGCTTTATGTCGATGGACATGAAAATATATGGAAAATATATAGCTTACAAAATAAATACACGGATACCAAAGGTTCGAAATCAGAGTATGGACGAAATGAGATCGCATGCATGATATAAATATAAAATAAGAAAAATTAATGAATTCTAATAACAAATTATATAAATACGATTGTACTACGTACTACTATTGCTTTTTATTAAACACGCAATATTTAAAATAAATAATATGAAGTGAACATTATATCGCTTACTAATATCATGTTTGGTTTTCATAAAAATTACATGCAGTGCAGTTTTTGAACGCAATGCAAACAGCTACCTTCATTCAACTTGCATAATTGCACCAATTTTACTCTTAATTAGATGTTTTCTTTATTGTTAAATGTTGCCTTCAATGTTGTTTTTCTGACCTGTAACACTTTTCACGCTGGTAGAGGTGAAAAGTTGTATGTTTAACACGAGAGCAAAATTTTCTGATGTCTCGTGCCTTTAAATCACTCACTGTGCTCAGTAGTCTATATTTGAATCACTCGCTACGCTCGTGATTCAATTTTAGACTTCTTCGCTAGTTCGTGATTTAAATTCAGCACTCGCAGCGAAAAATGATTTTGCTCTCTTGTATAACAAATAACTATTAATCCTCTCCCTTGTGTCCCTTGTGTTGGCAACTCACAGAACAAGAGGGTAGAATGAGCATGTAAGAAATTTAGTACTGAAAGAAAAACAGAAAGAGGCATAATTGACAATGTGAAGAAACTCAAAATTGTTTACAGGAAACTGTATGGAATTTTCAAATTCAACAACGGGGTAGCACTTAGGTTTCATCACACCCGATGTTAAGTGGTGAAAAGGCTGAAGGTTGAAACGCACTACTCCCGGAATCCTCAATCACTGAGGAACTGGATATCTGATCTCTAACTATCGGAACACAATAATGCTAAAACATCATTGTTATGGCGTCAGACTTAGATAAGATATCATCTAAAGATAAGAAGGTAGCTAGCCAGGCGTACTAAGAACAAGTCCTAACACCAACCAAACCGAATACAATATGTATGTACTCCTATTAGGAATCGAAACAGGGACCTTTGGGTCTGAAATCAGTGGTGTGAATTACTAGACCACAGAGGCGGGCGGTTGAAATTGTTGGATTAGATTGCTAATTGTTGCGACGCAAGAAAACCAGCTTACTTCTACTTGCTCTTTCTTGAGTTCTATGGGAAAAATCATCATCGTATTTCTGGTATAAAACTTGGTTTATTAGTCAACTTACGATTGCTGTATCAAATTTGGAAATCAATCAACCGTTTCTAAAGATCCCGAATTCCCGACCCGAAGAAATGAGTGGGCGACGAGTTTTTCGCAATACTGGAAAACTTAATAATTCCTTATACGATTTATGATCGGCATAAATAATCGCGGGAGAGTAAGCAATATATCGAGCTGGAATGGTTTAAATATATCGAGCGGGAATGGTTTAATTAGAAGTCAACAATCGTCAATAACTTTGTTTTCTGTATTTTGGAGGAGTGTATAAAACCTCGCCATAATAGGACATCATCACATACGTTGATCCAATCTCAAATAGAGTTGCTTAAGCAAGGGTAATAGGAAACAATAATGAGTGGGTATTATTATCACATAGGTATACTTAGATCCGAGAAAATATAGAAAATTTAGTTTTCTACATGTAAATCATAGCGGTCATGTCAATAGCGAAATCTTGAAACAGGTGCATGCATAGACTACTCGCCCACGGAGGTCGTTAAAAAATTGACTTCATATGTAACAGTAAAAGAAATTACATAAACGCTAAATTGGAAAGGTCTCCTTTTATCCCCATTGTGAGAAGGCATATTTATAAGGACAGGTAGGTAATTCTAGCGCCTACATTACTCTGAACCCCACAATAGTCAATCCTAAATCCGATAAAACCTTTGATATGATTTAGGTACTCAACGCCAGATGACATAATTTTTACGTCAATTTTCAACCTACTTAAAAGTAGATAAAATTGAAGCAGGTACTTACGTCGACGTGATTCACGGCTCGTTACAAAGTTTTCTACGGAATCGTAAACACACGTAATAACGTAGGACGCATAGGTACTAAAAATTCGCTTCTTTCACGAAAGTGACGCCAGATTGATGCCTACGCAAAGCCTACGCGCGTAGGGCTGTGTCATTCGCTCGCGAATATTTCTCAGTACATAATTACTTTGACTACTGCCCTAACAAGGGTACCAAATGATGGAGAAGACCAAAACACACAATAAACAACTCGATCGATCTAATAAATTGATAAAGGATTTTCAGAAAATGTGCCGCTGGAGCGCAGCGATGGCCAATGTGTGTACGGTGTCTCTTCACAAACCATGTCCCATATCTTGCGATGCCCTGCGTGTCCAAGCAGCTGGGTGTCGATTCTGCTTACTTCTAAGTTAAGCTAAGTTATAATCGTATCAAAATCGTGTTTTAATTGTAGTGTTTTTACACACTAGTTACAAGAAATGTGTACTTCTTCACTTACTACTGATGTACTTTCACAATACTACTGATGGGTGACACAACACACTACATTCACATGCTGTCATAATTCTTGTAACTAGTGTGCAAAAAAACACTACAAATGAAACACGATTTTGATACGATTATGACTTAACGTTAGCAGAATCGACACCCTACACACCTGACGACCTGTGATCTGCTGCCGAGGTGGTCGAGTGGTCGAGTTTTGGGCGGGCGATGAAGATTTAAAGTGACAATCGAGTCGAAAAAGAAGACGACAGTAACTGAAATTATACAGATATCTTCACGTGTTTTCATGATCCTATCCTATCCCTTTTAGTCGCTTTAGAATTTAGATTACAATTTGCCAAGCAAGAAACATTGGGTGTACTCGCTCGCCGGAAGCTTCGGATGGATATTCAGGTCTCATTTGTCCCGAGACAGCCCTAATTGTGTGTTCGTATGAAATGAGCAGTGAATTAGTGGAAATATATTTGGCGAGCCTACCCCATGTGTGCTCATACCGATGCTCATCACTGTCAGCCGTGGATTCATCAATTCTGTCGTGCTAATTAACATTGCATTGAGGTAGATTAGACTTTTTAGAATATTGAAGAGTGCCACCAACTAATGGTATTATGTGTATGTTTAGCATTATTATGTAACGACTTTGTTATTATTAGAATTTCCTCGGATTATACTTTATGGAATAAAATAATTACCAGTAACGTTAAGTGTAGAAAAAACCCTTCATCACAAAATAAAATCGATGTTTCATACAGTTTAACAAAATTCAAACAAAATGTTGTATGAAATAAATGATTTGTTTTTTGAGACATCAGGCAGGGTTGATGATTTATTTATTTATGAGTTCTAAAATTGTTTGAAAGGTTTTGGGTAAAGATAAAATTACTTTGTAAACATTTAATATTAAAATTTCTGTAGTAGTATAGTTTAGTAGTAACTATGTCTTTACTGATGAAAGATAATTTAAAACCCAATCACAAAAAATATTATGTATATTCTCAGAGAACAGTAGGTATTTCACAAAGAATCGTCTTTAGATAGGTACAATTTTTATCTAAAAGTATAACATAAACTCTGAGAAGTAATTAAAAAATTTTCGCTACGCAGATTTCTAAATCGTTGCGCGGCATATTTTATTCAGCGTTACAATTATTCTGCCGAAAGTGGCTCCAAAACTTTCATCGCGGACGGTACTGGCGAACTAATTTATTATTCTCAAAGTCTTTTGAGTGGTATAAACGCGGTTAATAAGAGTACAATGGACCCTCTCAGCGGCCATTGTGTACGTTTATATTAATAAAAGGAAATTGCTTTGTTACTTTGGGCAGTACATTTTTTTTAAGTAATGAATCTGCTATGTTAATTTGGAGATGGTACTGTATCAATGTACTTACCAGTATTTTCGATTATGCCTACGTCTACTCTATCTATCAAATGATTAAAAATACGACACTCTTTCTTGCCTGGCAAATATACCTGTTCAGGTTTTATAATTGCAAAATTGCGCAGGTCTTGTTAGTCAAACTCGGCTGTTTAGAAACAAATGCACATCGAACGCGCGTGAAAAATTGCAGGGGACTGCTTATAGGCTCTATCACGGGTACTACTGGCCTTATAACTATGTTAGTTAGTCATAAATGCGATGTCATATACCTATGTGGTCTAGTGGTTCACACCACCGTTTACAGACCCAGAGGTCCGTTGGATTCCCAGTGGGGGTACCTACATAATGTATTCAGTTTGGTTGGTGGTAGGACTTGTTCTTAGACTGGCTAGCTACCAAAATCATATCTTCGTCTGTCGCCATAACAATGATGTTTTCAGCATTAGTGTGTTCCGGCAGTTAGAGATCAGCCTTATCACCACTTAACATCAGATGTGATGAAGGCTAAGTGCAAAAAAAATTTTAAAAATAAATGTAACTGCGAAAGAGAGCTGTTTTCGTAGTGGAACTGTAAAGCTTTTATTAAATTTAACTAATTTGTCTTATTAACAAAATTGGAACATGTTACTCAAAATAGTTCTCATAAAATCTGCAAGCATAGCTGATAGCAAATACGAGTATAAGACACTTTTTCATCAGCACATATTTTATCATATCATAGGTAGAAGGGTATCAGGTGCATAAGATGTAAAACTAAGCCTACCCATCGCATAGATATTTAAATGAATAAATAAATGAAAAAATAAATAAATATCTAAAAGCTCTGAGAAAATACTTCAATACGCCAAGTATTGAAGTATTTTGACTGCTATTAAATAAAGCCCTAACCACATTTTTTATAGTTTTTGTAGTAAGGCATTTTGTCAAAAGTCATTTCATTTACGTAACGAGCAACAATACAGCAGGAAAATTTTAATGTTTTAGAACACAACTTTGTCTACAACTAATTTAAATGGAAATGTACGCCGCGTCAAAATTCAAAAATTGAATTCACGTGCATAATTTGCGCATAATAACCATTTCAGCATGTGCCAAATATGGTATGTGGTACCTAATGGTAAAATTTGAATATTAAATGTTTACAAAGTAGTTTTATCTTTACTTCCAAAACCTTATATAGGTATATGTCGCAGGGATTTTGTCAAAGTCGTGATATTATAATTCCACTAGTGAAATTATAATTTCTCGTGATATTATGAATAGACAGTACGAGACAGTATACACACGGCTGCGAGCCTCGGAAGTCATATAGAACACGTGATAGGTTAGAAATTTAAGGCGACTGCGAAGCGCAGTGAAGCGATCGCCATAAATTTCGTGGTTATTTTTTTTTTTTGTATCAATACAACTTATGGATTGTTTATAATTTAACTAGTGGAATTATAATATCACGTGTAGTACATACATACTACTTACATCTACATTGCATGAGTGCAAAGCCGGAGCGGGTCGCTAGTAAATAGATAATTAGACTACTCCACCGGGCTAAAGCTACGTATTGGTTCGAAACAGCTTCCAAATATTTGTGTTTATTAGTGAAGTAAGTCACACTGTCGAAGTTATCTCCTACACCGGAAAGCACGAACCCATTAGAGTTGATAATTCTTTGTCGCCTCGGCCTGAATTTAAAACGTGCCGTCAAACAATTAACCGTCAAGTGTATACGGAAGCACGAAATCGATCGGGTTGTGTCATAGAGAAAATAGCTTTAAATCTATCATCACCAAATTGTTTGAATTTGTGGGAGGTTTTTGACATTTTGTCTAGCCGCTAGACGGAGCCACACCAAACGATTTAAGGCCCGTGGTATCGCCAACGACCTTGGGCATCCGCCCGCTACCCGCACCAAAACAGCTTAAGCACACGTTTCGTCAAAACTATGTATTACTAGCTGACCCGGCAAACATTGTTTTGCCATATAAATTTTATTGGACACGAACTTCGTATCAACTGCCTGACACAATGTCACTTATTAAAAAAAAAGAAATCCTAACCGGCAAAAATGTCAGTGATTACATACTCTTTGACATACCTTCTCTTTGGAAGCTGCTAAGAAATGAGAGTTGTGTGAAGTATGACAGCTTAACGGTTTTCTATACAAAATTACCATTATTATTTTATAATTTTCCTGGATAAAAAGTAGCCTATGTTACTCTCCAGCTCTCAAATTATCTCCTTACCGAAAATCTCGTCGATCCGTTGCTCCATTATGACGTGAAAGACGGACAAACAAACAAACAAACAAACAAACAAACAAATAAACAAACAAACAAACACATTTTCACATTTATAATATTAGTATGGATTTTAGAACGAAAAATGCTCAGTTTTAAGTTAAACAAGTTAGCAATCTTTTCCTGAAAGAAACGTGAAAATATCACTTGTAGTTTAGAAGCAGTAGCGTATTTCAAGTTGAAAACAGCTTCATTTCAATGTGCTTTTTTTAATAGTATCTTAAAGACTATGTTTTTGATTGAAGTTTATTATCAATATTTAATATGTATTCATTCTGGATTCATCAGTAAGCCAATTTTTAAGTTTTAGGGCCTCAAAAATGATCGTTTCACGACTCCATGCACCTTAACGGGCTCCAATCGAGCACGACAAAATTGCGCTCCACATCAGTGTAGCTCCATAGGAGCGGTTGGTGTCGACGTGTCTCACGCGATCCATAATCCACAATTATGATCCACGATCCTGGATCGCGGTTCGCTGCGGCCGATCGAAGATGGATCGTTTGTTGTGGTTCCGGCTAATAGATCTTGTAAGTTTTTCCATCGAATAAACTCTTTTACATAATATCGATGCACGATCCATGCTCCATAATCCATGATCCACGACGAAGATCACTCCAGGACGAAGTTTCGTAGCGATAGACGTAGGTATGGGAGAGGCATTAAAGTAAGCGCATTTAGCAACGCGACAGCCGTGAAACTACATACCAACCAACCAACCAACCAATAGACTCGACACGAGGGACAAAGTTGCGGAGACAAAAGTTGCTCGTGCTAACCTTCACCTTCATCACACCCACAGAGCACCTATAGTATGTGATCACACCTGATAAATCTGCGGGGAAAGCGCACTACTCTCGGAATCCTAAATTACTGAGGTACTAACTGCCGGAACACCACAAACATCGTTGTTATGGCGTCAGACTTAGGATAGTGGTAGCTAGCCACGCGGACTTTAAACAAACCCTACCACCAACCAACCCGAATACAATATGAACCCCCACTGGGAATCGAACCCGAAACCTCTGGTTCTGATACCGGTGGTGAGTACCACTAGACCACAGAGGAGGTTAAGAGGCGGCGAGCTTTTTATATTGTTATCCTACTTTTGGCTGGACAAAGCACGGCGACAAACAACATTGAAACCTAATGCAAGCTAAAACCATCGAGATATTATCTAACATTGTCTTTATTTTATCTAAATTTAGACACAGTATTTAGGTCAGCGAAAATTCACTTTGAATTCATAATCAATTGAGCGAGAATTCGGAGGAGGTAAGAATACATTTTGGGTGACCAAAAACTTTTCATCTCGAGCTCCTCCGTGCTTCGGAAGGCACGTTAAGCCGTTGGTCCCGGCTGCACTTGCAGTCGTTAATACCCACCAATCCGCACTGAGCCCGTGTGGTGGGTCATGGCTCATTCTCCTTATTCATCCATAAGGAAGGCCAGTGCCCCAGCAGTGGGGACATTAAACGGCTGATGATGATGAAGAATACAAAATATACGGCGGCGTTTGGTTGCTGAAAAATAATACACTCACCGGCACCAAAACTTGGACGACATACAATTTTAATAAAAAACGTGTTCCCTTTAGCGTATATCATAGATGGAAAATTATTTGCAATTCGGCAATGATTTAACGGCAACGGGGAAGCCAAGTACTCATTTTTCAAATCAACATTTCAATACATACATACTCAGAAACAGAAAATTTGATGAGCTAATGCTTCATAGCTATTATTCTCCACATCATCATCATCATCATCATCATTTCAGCCGAACGACGCCCACTGCTGGGCATAGGCCTCCCCCAAGGATCTCCACAACGATCGGTCCTGCGCTGCCCGCATCCAGCGGCTTCCCGCGACCTTGACCAGATCGTCGGTCCACCTTGTAGGGGGCCTGCCCACGGAACGTCGTCCGGCACGCGGTCGCCATTCAAGAACCTTTCCGCCCCAACGGCCATCGGTTCTCCGCGCTATGTGTCCCGCCCACTGCCACTTTAATGCTGCAATCCTTCGAGCGATGTCGGTTGTTTTAGTTCTCCTGCGGATTTCATCATTTCTGATTCGATCGAGCAGGGAAATACCAAGCATCGCTCTCTCCATTGCTCGCTGGGTGACTTTGAGCCTTCTTATGAGACCCATAGTAAAAGACCACGTCTCACTTCCATAGGTCATTACTGGCAACACACACTGGTCAAAGACTTTCGTCTTGAGACATTGAGGTATTTCGGACGCGAATATATGTCGGAGCTTCCCAAACGCTGCCCATCCGAGCTGGATTCGACGAGAGATCTCTTTCTCAAAGTTGGACTTACCTAACTGGACCGTCTGTCCTAGGTAAACATAGTGGTCAACAACTTCGAGTGTAATGTTCCCAACATTACACTCGAAGTAACTCTTTTATTCTCCACATTCTACCAAAATTTTGTTATAACCTATTTATTCTGATAATTTAGGATCTCATAAAATTAAAATGTGATTCTCTTTAAGCACACACAAATTAAGTCGTCGACTGGTATCCCAAGATTCAGGCATAGCCTAGTTTGGGGACCACTGGAAAATCCTAAAATAAGACATTTTTATATTTTGTAATTTGTAAGTATCTTTGCATATAACATGTGTAACTAAATAATTTATTAGTTAATATTAGTTAATAATAATAAACTTCGCACATCCTCAATTTTCTCAAGACTTTTAAAACATTAAACCGAACTCTATTTTTCTTTTACGAGAAAATTTTTCAGTTTTTGTTTTGAAACTTTCCCACCGCAGCTAGTTGTGATACTTACGATTTTTTTCTAATGTGTGTTTAATTTTTCAATTTAATTGTGAAATAAAAACTACAAAGGAAATGCAAAAACGTAAAAATAATATGAAATTTTGATTAAATAATTGGCTCGATGGCCTCCATTGACGTAACATTATGGCAGAGATGAAAATCATTTACCATGAGATGCTTAATCGAGCCTGTTTGAGTGAAAAATTTACGTTGGCCAAGTTTCTATTCCGGCGAGTTTACTTATTAAGTCTATATTCAGCACCGGTAGATAACACAGATTTCGGATGTTATTTAAATATAGCACAATACGGATAATAATATTGTTGTTATCAAATTGAAGCTTGCTCTAGTTAGAATGCATGTGGGATATAATTAGACTAAGACCAGACCGGACCAGACCAGAACAGACCAGACCAGAGACCAGATACTGTTTAACTGGAATTCTAACTAAAGACCTTTTGCACATCAGGAAGGGCCACCAGCAATCATCATAATAATATTATAGGAACGTCGAAAGAAAAGAATCAAACAAACTAACAGTCTAATTTCAATATCTTACGTCACAATACCTACTGAAAAGATCCTCAACATAAATCCGTAGGGAAAAAAGTACCTGAAACAAAACATATAATTAATTAAAATGATGTTCACATGATTTCACATCAAATATTTACATTAAAAAAAATACTACACATTTTGAACAAACACAAAAAGCTTATTCCCAATAACTAATAAGTCTTCTAATTAAATGTATTAAATATTATTCTAGTTCTACTTCCGATTCTTCTTTTCGTGTGAATATTCAGTGCTGAAAGTAGGTAAGTAGTTTTAAGCAGTACGTAAGTACGAATTATTTATTGCAAACCAATTCCACAAAAAAGTGTCTGAAAAAAAACAATATTACTTTCCGGCAAATTTATAACTCGTTTCTCTCAAGACACAAGGGACGTTGAAAATAATGAAACGGTAGGAGGGGAAATAAGGAATTGTGCAAAATAAAAAGATTACCCCTCAAGGCATACGTTACGTTACCTATATTCTTTGTACGACACGCGAACACGGGAACACATTTATGTGTCTTTACGAGGAAAAATAATCTTCGGAATAGAGAATACGTTCTCTGAACACGGGCATATTGTACTTTGTTCAATGTAGACAATTCTTCTTTCGGAATGTTCCATAAATACGAATTAATTAATTATATAAGAATTGCCGACATTAAAATTTATTTAGAGTGAAATAATTTCACTCTTACGCAATTATTATTACATTATTATTATTACTACACATTAACTTACACTCCTCGCACAACGCCTAAAAATTACGCGATTTTTCCATCGCGAACCCATATAGACCATATAGTTTCAATATTACAAAATCGGTATTAAGTATAATCGCTGCAAGGCCACACCGTATGCCTAAGAATCCTAAAATTACCTACTTGCGCAAAGTTGGTTCTTATTTTGTAATAAATGTAAAACTCATTGTTTAATATGGCGGACGATTGATAAATAAATTTTTCTATGATTTTTACACCAAAATTAAAAACAGTAATCATTATCATGTAAGTACACATCACACACCACACCACATCAGTAAATTACCCCAGTACGTAAAAATAAGAAGTAACATAATATCCAAAAAAAAACGATAGTATTTTATTATTTTATACTGCGAAATAAGTAACAATTGGCGCCAAAGCTTTTAGTGCTACTTTACCAGGAATATCGATAAAAAAACTAAAGGCATTGGACGAAACAAATCGTTATTAAAGACTAGTAAATGCCCGCAAATCTTGTAGGATCTTTTCAAAACTTTCGTGATAAAAATGGCCTGTCTTTTTTGAGGTGTAATGTAATATACCTCTCTGTCCATCCAGTGTTTGACGTGAATGAGTAACAGACAAGCATGCTTACTTTCAAAGCTTCAATATTGATAATATCAATAACGAGCTGTGACATCTCGAAGTGATATAGAAGTATGGAATATGGACACAAGTATAATGATTATTCTGAACAGTTCGTAGTCCGTATCTAAAATCGTCGTATATCAAAAGGCGTAAGTGCTGCGTTGCAGCATTTATTTATTTTATTTTTTATTTTATTTAATTAGGACAGCTAACAAAACATACACTAGATACAATGCATTAAAATAACTTAAATGGTACAAGTAGCAGTGTTGCCTTATTTATAAGCTGCCACAGCATGTTTGGCAGTTACACACAAAAAAAAATACATAAAAATACCTATATGCACAAAAATACCATAACTAAATCACCAGCACCAACATGCGTACATTGTAGAGCCATACAATACATCAATGCAAAAAATAAAAAATAAAAAATGTCTAATAGGTTCCACGTAGCACACATATTAGTGCCCGCGCGCGACCGAATAAAAAATAGAAAAGAAAATAAAGGAGTGATGAGAAGATGACGTACAATTTATAAATATACAAAGAAACATTAACAATAAAAAAAACATAAAAAAACTTTTTTAACAATGTGTACTAAAAATAGGTTACAATTATTATCTAAGCATGTAAGACACTATTAATTGGTAAAATTACAATAATTATAATAAATTGAATTGAATTGAGTTTAAGTGGATTTAAAAACTTCGTTCAGCAATTTTTTAAAAGTTACAAATTTGGAATTTATATCTAATAACGCCGATTCTTTAGCCAGACTATTAAATTGGCTTTGAATCCTGTGCATAGGAGAAAAATGGGCTAGATTAGTTTTAAAAGATCTTATGGAAAACAATTTGAGACGTGAGCTCCTTGCAGTTTTGAAAGGAACGCTCAAGTTAATTTGCTCAAGTAGAGAAGAACAATCATAGGCACCACTAATAATTTTATGCAAAAATAATTGATCCAATAGTTTTCTTCTTGTTTGTAACTAAGAAAATTAAAGTAAGACAAACGTTCTTTATACAAGACAAGTGTCTTGCACAAATTTTGCTGAAAAGCCAAATGCCAGAAAAACCTTTTCTGAATAGATTCTATTCGTTTGATGTGAACGTCGTAAAGCGGAGACCAAATGACACTGCAGTATTCCAAGGATGATCGAATTAATGCGTTATAAATTAATATTTTACTGTGAGCACATTTGAATTCTTTTGTGTTTCTTACAACAAAACCAAGAGTCTTAAAACATTTTGTTACCAATTTATCAATATGACAATGAAATCTAAGTTTTTTATCAAAATATACACCTAAATCACGAATCTCATCAACACTGCATAGATTCTGATTACTAATCTGATAAGTAAACGGGATGCTTGTCTTTTTTCTTGTAAAGTGAATGAACTTACATTTGTTTATATTTAAGGACATTTTGTTTAAGTCACACCAATCTACAAACCTGTTCAAGTCACTTTGCAACAGTTTGCAGTCTGTTATGTCTCTTATATGTTTTACAATTTTCAAATCATCAGCGTATAAATAAAATGCACTATGCTTGAAACATTGCGCCACGTCGTTCACGAAAAGATTGAAGAAGAGGGGACCCAAATGAGATCCCTGGGGTACTCCGGAGAAAGCGTTAAAACTGTCAGAAGACTGACCATTGACCACTACCTTAAATTTGCGATTACTGAGATAGGAAGCACACCATTTAAGGAAGCTACCATGAAGGCCAAATTGAGATGACAACTTTGAAATTAAGATCTGATGATCAACTTTGTCGCAAGCCTTGCTGAAATCAGTATAGATGACATCAGCGGAGGCCTGGGAGTCGAGTGCTGTAACCAAGTCAGAAACAAAACTGCCGAGATTAGTAGTTGTTGATCGGTGACTAATAAAGCCATGTTGTTGTGGTGTCAACCTCTGTTTAACGTGCCAGAATATTAATGGATATACAAGTGTCTCTAAAACTTTAGCGAAAACTGGAAGTATAGAGATTGGTCTGTAGTTAGAAATATCTGCTTTATTACCATTCTTATAAATAGGAACTATTAAAGCTTCTCTCCAAGCTGATGGAAAATGACCACACGAAAGACTTTTATTGTATATTATGGTAAGAGGGGCTGCAAGTGCATCAGAACATTTTAGAACGAAGATAGTAGGAATCCCGTCTGAACCTGCGCCTTTTCACCAATCCAGCTTTTTAAGAGCCCTCTCTACCTCTAAACCAGTAAAACATATACTGCTTAAGTTAGACGAGTCGTTGTGACAATCAAACATATCGAGTTTTGACCTCGGATCATTTGGATTATTTAGATCATTCGGCTTATCAAATGCAACAGAGAAGCATTCAGCAAAAAGATTACATGCTTCCTTTGAACCAATACCCTTTTTGTCATTAAAAAACATCTGAGAAGGATAAGCACTCTGTTTGGACCTTTTTTGTTTGATGAAAGACCAAAAAACTTTTGGGTTACTTTTTATATTTCTTTCGATAAGAGTAATATAAGAATTGTAACAACTTTTTATCAACTCCAGAGATCTCCTTTTTAGTATTTGGTATGAAATTTTATCTAACGGATTTTTGTATTTTGAGTAACGTTTCCTGAATTTATTTTTTTCTTTCAGAAGTCGTATGAGATGTTTGTTAAACCATATAGGGTATTTTTGAGACCGAGGCTTGACCTTTGGCACGAATTGCGCAATAGTTTCATGCAATATTTCATAAAAGTTATTGACCATATTGTCCACATTATGAGTATCAGGTAATAATTTACACCAGTCGATACTGTTAAGATGGTTTAATATCTTGTTATAATCGGCTTTAAAAAAATTATATTTACATATTATTTCATCGCATGAATTTAAGGAGTTATCAGTATTGTAAGACAGAATAAAACTGAGTGGAGGGTGATGCAAATCTACATTAGTGAGAGGTGTGGCACAACGCTTCAAGCATGATATTGGGGTATCACACAGAACCAAATCCAAAATTCTTTCGTTATTGTTTATTACATAATTATATTGATTCAAACCTGAGAATGATATGAAGTCTAAAAGAACGTTATTCAATTTACTGTTGCAATCGGACGAGCCAATAAAGTGAGAAAAGTCAGATGCCTTCCACGATATACCACCCAAATTGAAATCACCTATAATAAGTGAGGGGCTATCGTCGACTAGAACACGGCAAGTATTGTCAACAAATGTTGTAAGAATGTGTTCCTTGATTGGGGAGGGCAGATATACCGCGCAAATCTTTAACCTTACCGGCTTATTATTAATACGTACATGTACACCGACCCACAAATCTTCACACTCACTTTCAAAGTTACTCAAGCGGCAAGAATTAATACTTTTAGAAACGGCTATTAGTACTCCACCTCCCAATTTGGTACTGTGAAAACCACTGGATTCCCTATCTCGCCTATATACAATAAAATTGGTACCGAATAATTCTGAGTCGAAAATATCGCCGGCAAGCCACGTCTCACTGAGAACAATAATATCATAGTCTAGTAAAGAAGAGTTTGTGTAAATATCCAAGGTTTTTGTTCGAAGACCACGCACGTTTTGATAATAAACTTTAAGTGACAACATTTTTACAATAATATTCCTAACACTGCGTCGGCTAATAACTTGGTTAGCTTAATTTAGCTAGAGTGTCCATGCTCCTTACAAAAGTATAAGATGCTGAGTCATCCTTTCGCATAAATATCTTCCCACTGCGGACCCACACATATTTGTAGTTGAGTTCCTTAGCTCGCATTCTAGCAGCACCATGTAGCGCTTTGTTGATAGATTCTCCGTGACGTACACTGGTGTGGATGTATTTCCGCCGATACCGAGGTCGCGTGTCTGAAGTTTATTTTGTAGATTGCTCTTATTATGCGTTATAACGGATGCCAGTAAAGTGTCGCGTAATCGAGGGCTGCTCAACTTAACGAGGATAGAGCGCGGTCGTGCGCTGCTAGGTGAAATTTTAGCTATACGAGAGCAGTAATGTATATCTTGTTCTTTAATGGGACACTTTACAGTACGTGCGAGTTGTTCTACCAGTTTGACCACATTTTCAGATTTAGATTCTGGTACACATTGAATCTCCAGGTTGCTAGCTCTCGCCAATTGGTCCATTTGGTTTAGACGTATTGAGAGATTTTGGACAGTATCCCGCAGAGAGATGTTCTCTTTGGTTAGCTCTTTAATGGCGTTAAACTTCAAAACACATTCCGATTTGAGCTCTTCGAATTTTTCATTGATAAAAGACATGGATTCCTGAAAAGTTTTGATTTCGTTTCTTATTTCCCTCTCAAAGGTTCTTTAATGTGTCTCTGTAACACAGAATCTAGTACGCTAGAGACTTCCTGCCTTATTAATGCACGCATGGTCTCTTCAGGTAAAGATGTTTCAGAAACGGAAGCGGCGCTATTTGAGCTTTTTGGCCTGGCCCGGAGTGTGACATTATCATAATCGCAGCGATTGGTCTGCAGGCGGACAGGTGTTTCAGCATTATTACCCGCTTTACGCTGCTTACTATTACAGGAAGGGCAAACCCAATCTTTCTTCAGTTCGCTGCTTAGATCCTGATAAGCTTCAAGTGAGTAACCAACACATGGGTAGTGGTAATGATCGAAGCAACGAGAGCACTTCAGGTCACATTCGTCCTTTATTTTGGTAAGACATGCGGCACAAGATAACGGCATGTTTGATTCTGTACTTTATTTTCAGTAAAAGTAAAAGTCGTTAGTCGTAAAAAATGCGTTCACAAGTAGTCCAAACGAAAGAAAGAAAAAAAAAACTAAACATAAGTTCTGCCACAGGTTTAGAACACCATCTTTCTACACTGCTATTGAAGCGGTTAATCAATGAGCCAACTAAGCATTCAAACAAAGCTGCGAAAGTTGCAATACCCTGTTACGCTACGCTACGCTTCACAGTTCTCAACAGGGTCACACACAAGCTATCGTTCTTTTAATAAACACCGTCCACCAATTTTTAAAACAGCTTATATACCGTCACTATCACTGTTTACAATGTTTGATGTTAATTGGATAAGGTTTATTTCACTGCATACACTTTTTCATAAGTAGGTACGGTTTATAGACGGATCGGTGCTAAATTAATGCCGAGACACTTTTAAACACTTTAAACTGTTTCTTCTAACAAGCGTTTAGTAACGAGAGCACTGTTTAACCACTTTGGTACTAATTACTGAGATTTTTTAGAGATAACAATTATTGACAATATTTATAAATTTATTTACGAGATTATGTATTTTTCCAATACGTAACTTATCGTTTACTATTTATTTACAAATATTATAGCGGAACTTGTTGTTTACACGGCAAGTGGCGCCATCTGAATTTATGTGAACCACACTCGATGAATGAAGTTGAAGAGTTGTTTGAACTAGCTAATCTCGGGAATTACATGGGTCACTGTATACAATCATATTTTACCACCCTCAAAACTATTTGTAATGTCATAATTTACGACCTTGTTGTATCATCATCATCATCATCATGTCAGCCGAACGACGCCCACTGCTGGGCATAGGCCTCCCCCAAGGATCTCCACAACGATCGGTCCTGCGCTGCCCGCATCCAGCGGCTTCCCGCGATCTTGACCAGATCGTCGGTCCACCTTGTAGGGGGCCTGCCCACGGAACGTCGTCCGGTACGCGGTCGCCATTCGAGAACCTTTCCGCCCCAACGGCCATCGGTTGTATTACGGCCACCTTGTTGTATGTCTGATGAAAATAAAATAAAGGACCATGCAAATTACCGGCCCCACCCACAACAGCGGGGCTACCTACCGCGTAACTTTATGGATATGAACTTTATACAAATTTTGTCATTTGAATTCTTTATTTTGATAGATTTTTGCTGCTTTGTTCTGTCGAACGTTGCTAGCTAGTTATTGTTATACCATACGTCACTAAACAGAAACTGATAGCGGCAATAATTTGTTGTATAAAATTTACTTTAAGTTCCTAAACATATAAGAAATTCATATCCAGAAAGTTACGTGGTAGACCCCCAGATTTTAAACGTATCTTGCCACGCTGATCATTTTTTGGTGTAGCGACATCCAATCCACCGCAAGAAATGGGATTTCACAAAAATAAATTATTTAAATATTATTGCATTCTTACCTCTAAGCCGGTTCAAAACAAATCTGAGTTGCAAGCAAACAGCAAATATTTACAATTAACATACTTAACCTACTCCCCCACTTTTTAGTATGCCACGAGTATCAGATACTATTAACCAATTAGCATGAGAGACATAAACGCATTTCAAACGAGCCAAGATAATTTATGTGTATACCTATGCTTTATTTATGAGCTTATGGAGTTGTTTTTAAAAGGCCCACAGTCTATCAGTCTGTCTGCAGGTAACGGCCTGTCAGTTGACTTCAATCGGCCACACACTCACAGTTTTACATACAAAAACCGAATGTCAGGCGGCCTGTTCGATTGAGGACTGCAGGCGGCCTGCCGGCGGACTGACATCCTTAAGACGTTTCGGAGGCAGTGGTTAGCGTGCTAAACTTGCGATCATTGAGGTCCCGTGACCGACCATTGCGAAAGTTACTTACTTACGGATGGGTGACCGAAAACCTTTTGTTATCCGCAACGGGGTAACACTAAGTCGAGGGCCACACTGGAGCGGCGCGTCTTGCGTCCGCGTTGAGCGGGAAAAACAAATCTATTGAGATGGACGGGAGGGGCCACACTGGCGCGTCCGGCGGTTGCCGCGACCGGCGGAGGGAATAGTACGTGTTCGCGCGTCCTGCGGATCCGCAGGTCGCCTCCGCGCCCCGCGGTCGCTCCAGTGTGGCCCACGACTAAGCCTTCATCTCACCTGATGTTAAGTGATGATAAAGCTTGAGGTGGAAACTCTCCCGGAGTCCACAACCACTGAGGACCTGGCTATCTTATCTCTTAATACAGCGCCGGTGCCGGAACACAACTAGGGCTGCCACCTCTCCGGGTTTGACCCGGAGTCTACGGGTTTACATGGTGCATGTCCGGGCTACGGGTTTAGCATCGATATCTCCGGGTCAGACCGGGCGGTGACAGCGAATTAATTAAAAAAGAAGCCAATGAGGTTTATAGTCGAACTGTTGAAAACATACAGAAATATTATGATTTTGAGGACACTGTATTCAAAATCTTTTGCAAATTCGATCTAACAAGTGCAGCAGAAGATACTGATGTGGAAGCTGTCAAATCACATGGTATGAAAAATGTGGACGAAGATAAACTAAGTATTTCCTCAGCTCGATACGATGGGTTCAGTTACTCAGTCAACTCAATCTTCACCGAACTGCCAAAAATAATTGGATTTTTTTTTTAATCCCTTTAAGCAATGCTTTTGCAGAACGCGTCTTTTCTCATATGGGAAATTCGTGGACAGACGAGCGAAACTGCTTGTCAGTGGTGCGAGGGCAGAATTATACTTATATAGAAATAAATTCCCAAGATTTTTTGAAGTTTTGGAAGAAAACTTAACAAGATGCTTAAACAATCTCTTCAGAATGAAAAATATAGTAATTGTTTAAAGTGTCAAACTGGTCCAAGTCGGCCTAACACTAGCTAAGTAATTTTATATAATAAAATACATTACCATTACCAATGGTAGGTAATTTACCATCACTTTTACCTAAGGTCCACTTGCAGCAAATTTGCTAAATCTCGGTTTTACTTAATCTACATGAATGTCAATTTTTTTAATCTAGATTTATCGTTTTGACATTTTGTGTGGGTTAAAATTAAGCTTTAGCAAATTTGCTGCAAAAATTAAATTAATTAATTAAATAATTCATACTTAAAAAAATATCTTGAGAAAAAAAACAATATTTCTGAAATCTCCGGGTATACTGTTTCTGAAAGGTGGCAGCCCTAAACACAACCATGCTGAAAACATCATTGTTATGGCGCCAGACTTTTTGGTGATAGCTAGCCAGGCGGACTTTAAACAAGTCCTACCACCAACCAAATCATATTCCCGCGGGATAACGTCGTGAAGTCTACGTGGGCGAAGCCGCGGGCGGAAAGCTAGTAATTTAATAATTGGCTATTGAAATTACTTTTAAGATTAAAATTACTGTTTAAATAACAAAACAAGCACGCTCGTTACGAAGCCTAAGCAATGATACGTGAAAATAATATCGGATCTTTCTTATCGACGTACTACACAATACGTGTATTACTGTAACAAGTTTATCTTACAAGAGAACACGGGCAATGTTAACAAGCGGAACATTGCTTAATTAGGCGGAACAAAAGCTGTGTCCAACGCACTGACGAAAACAAGTGATTTAAGTATTATTAATTATTATAGATTTTCGATACTAGTTTTGTGTACAATACAAGAAAAACACGTTTTTTAAATACTCGAGATTTGAACCATTCGAACTCGTGGCCTTTAGAATTCAGGCGAATATTTAGTCTAGCTGCAAACTGGACAATGTGAGCAAGGGCGTCGTCCACTAAAGGCTTAAAAATTACCCAAAATTCATAGTTCTCTCATACATTTCGTCTACTATAGTATCAACCTGCCCACAGGGTCCATGGGCTGCCAATTGGCAATCTCCTACTTGCACAAATTTTAAAGGCTGAAATCACATCTATAAACTATAGCCTGTGCTTAAATAAGCAAAAACTATCTTCAACTATTACAGAAGAGAAGATACATTTATAAGTAAATAGGTATAAAATTCAAAACAGGCTGTACATATTGTATTCGGTTTGGTTCAATTTGAACAAATAGGTAGGTGATTCAAGTTTCTCAGCGCGAAAGGTTTAACCAATAGCAGAATTAAATAGCACGCTATAATTAAATAACGTTGTGATTCAATAAACGGTTACAAACGCATTATATCAAACGACTATGCCGTTAGCTGTCGGCGGTGTTTCTCCGATCAATTAATAGCGCACACCGTTACACCGCTTGAGCATCTCACTGGGATCGATCATTCTTTGTAAGTGTCCAGTATTATTGGCAATCGTAAACTTGGAGAATGCAACGTTTTAGCTCTCTCGATAGCTGTACGCCTAGGATGAAAAACTATCGTTATCCTCTGTGGTCTAGTGGCGCACACCACTGATTTCGTTCGATTCTCAGTGCGGGTACATATTGTATTCGGTTTGGTTGGTGGCGACTTGTTCTTAGTCCGCCTGGCTAGCTAGCACCGTCTTATCTAAGTCTGACGCCATAACAATGATGTTTTCAGCATTATTGTGTTTCGGCAGTTAGAGATAAGATAGCCAGTTTCTCAGTTATTGAGGATTCCGGGATTAGTGCGGTTCCACCTTCAGCCTTATCGCCACTTAACATCAGGTGTGATGAAGGCTAAGTGCTACCCCGTTGTAGATAAATAATGAAAAAATAAAAATCTAATAGTAAACTATACCGTCCTTCAGACGGTGCCAAAGTGCTGCTTAGAAACAGAGAACGCCGTAAATGTGTGTATTTATATATTTACCGAACTATTTTATGTGGCTTTCAGTGTCCGTGTTACTTAAAAGCCTCATAAAGCTACAAGTTAAGTTCACCACATCATCATAATATATGTGACTAGGCTTTCTAACCGCACGCAGTTTAGTTGCTGGTTTCCGCGTACTCTATACAACAACGGTTTTATAGCGATGGGTTAGTTTCATTGTGTTATCTAGATTCTAGACTAGAAATAATTTAAGACCTGTGTTGCAATGAATTGTTTAGCCACTATGGGCTTGTTTCACAATGTCTAAGTATTTATTAGCTGTTACTTGACAGATAGTCCATCCATACAAAACTGTCAATTTAACTGGAAAGTATCTCCTAATCGGACATTGTGAAACAGGCCATTAAGACAGATAATTTTAATATTTGACAACTAGCTGCGCCCTAGGGCTTAGCTCCCATGGAATTTCGGAATAAAAAAAGTAATTTGAACTAAAAATAATCGACTTCTAACAGTACCTGTCTACACGCCGTTATCCCGCGGGAATGTGTTATTTTTCCGGGATAAAAAGTAGTCTATATTCCTCACGGGCTACAAAGTGTCTGTGTCCCAAATTTCAGCCAAATCTGTTCAGCCGTTTTGGCGGGATTGAGTAACAAACATCCATACATGTAAACTTTCACATTTAGGTATAATATTAGTAGGACTAGTCTAAAGGTATAAGCAATCAAAACGTAATATCTTCAATCAAGAATTAAAATTACGAGGGAGTAAACAGTTCAAACCGTTATTAACCGCCTCTGTGGTCTAGTGGTTCACACCACCGATTTCAGGCCAAGAGGTGCCGGGTTCGATTCCCAGTGGGGGTACATATTGTATTCAGTTTGGTTGGTGATAGGACTTGTTCTTAGTACTCACTAGCGGCTGCCCGCGGTTTCACCCGCGTGGTTCCCGTTCCCGTGGGAATATCGGGATAAAAAGTACATATAAACCTTCCTCTTGAATCACTCTATCTATTAAAAAAAACGCATCAAAATCCGTTGCGTAGTTTCAAAGATTTAAGCATACAAAGGGACATAGGGACAGAGAAAGCGACTTTGTTTTATACTATGTAGTGATGACTAGCTACCACCATCTTATCTAAGTCTGACGCCATAACAATGATGATTTCAGCATTATTGTGTTCCGGCAGTTAAAGATAAGATAGCCAGTTCCTCAGTGATTGAGGATTCCGGGAGTAGTGCGCTTCCACCTTCAGCCTTATCACCACTTGACATCAGGTGCGATGAAGGCTAAGTGCTACCCCGTTGTGTATAAAAAAATAGTTCATTTTCACAATTTACTCTCTTGCAGCTTGAACATGGGAAATTGTTTCACATAAAATAAAAAATCTATGCGTTGCACGTGAGAACGTTAAAACGTGATATCAGACCATATGAGAGTTTGAAAAAGTAATTACTTTGCTGGAAAAGCACGTTTTTCTCGTGTTTCATTTCAAACAATATCTTTTTATCGTTTTATCCCTCCGTAAAAGGGTAACGGCCTAACATTCAATCCTTTATACTTTGATATGGGGAATGAAGAAATTGACTGAATTTGTAAGTATTTTTTAATACTACTAAAGATTTTTCTAACACCTACGTTTTGAGAAGTAATAATTTATTAAATAAATGCTCCTGAATCCACAAAAAAAAGAAAGAAAAAATATTTATTTAGTGACATACCGGATTTAGTGAGACGCCTAAAGAGACGCACGCAACGGACTTGACAAACTTGGCTTAGGCCACCATACGAAAGGGTCGTCTGACGTCATAGCAAAACGGTGTTTTCAGCATTGTTGTGTAAGACAGCCAGTTCCCTTGTGGTTGAGGATAGGAGTAGTGCATTTCCACTTTCAGTCTTATCGTCACTTAACATCAGCCGGGCTAAGATGCGGTCGAAATCTTATCGTATATCGACCGAATTTGACATTGAACGTAGGATAAAATGCGTTTATCGACTGTACCTAAGATGCTAAGATAAGATGGTAAGAAATTAAAACAAATAAAAGTTTATTGACATGCGTGAGCATGCATGGCCATTTTGACAGCTAAAGTCGAGAGTGTTTATCGTATTTATATCGTCGTTGTAATTTTATCGTCTTTAATTAACACACTGTTTTTGATCATTTAGCACTCCCGCAACAAAAAAAAAATTAGTAGTTGGTACAGAAACTTACTTTTTGGCTTCCATTACAAGAAAAACACTAATTTTAGACAACAAAACTTAAATAAATTAGGTTTCCACAAAAATACCACACGCGACGCATATGCAACAACTTTGAATAAAGTGAAACTGGCGCTTATTTTGATTCTAGACACTAGTTTTTGTTTATTATACGGAATAGTGAGGCGAAAAACGAGGAAAAACGAACGAGTCAGCTTCGTCGTACCTATTCGACTAGTTTATCTTTCGTAGTGTGCATCTAAGGGTGGTATTCCACTTATCAAAGATCTTGGTCCAATGTGCATTTGACCAAAGAAATTCTCAATGAAACCATTCATGAATTCGTCCTCATCCAATTTCATTGATCCAATATTTGATAAGTGGAATACCACCCTAAGGAAATTCGTTAAAAATTCGCGATCGTATAATTTTTTTATCATACGAGAGGATAAAATAGCCGAGGCGTGCAGCCGGCCTAGCATGAGCGGCTTTTATCGCGTGATATGATATGGTACGGCATATTGTCTTGCTTACCCCACTAAGGTGTAAGCAAGACGGCATGCCATACCATATCATATCGCGTATTATAAGCCGCTCATGCTAGGCCGGCAGGTGTGATGAAGACTAAGTGCTACGCCCCGTTGTGGATAAAAATAATAACGTTCTATTGTTCAAACAGATTAAAGTAAGGCCTCTTATTCCGACTCCAAATGTAAATAGTAAAATCTAAGTACTTAAAGCAATTAAAACAGCAGTACACACGATAGTAATTAACAGTTATACGCTTGTAAAAACAATTAACCCGAACGATTAACTGTACAAGAGTGAGTACACGGTTGTAAAAGGCAAGATACATATAAAAACGTCGTTATGGAACTTAAATTCACTTTACAGGTAGTTAAAAGAGACATTTGTTTAAGGCTAGCGAACGCCCGCGACTTCGTCTGATCTTAGCAATATTTTCATAAGGAATAAAAAGTTAATAAAAATTATCCTAGCTAACTATATGTTTGTTGGGGTAATCATTTATCACGAGTCAAAATTTCGTCCGTTCAGTAGATTTTCCGCATTATATACCTAATGTACGAGAAAACGTGTAGATAAGATACGTATGTAGATTAGTAAGTTAGTTCAAACCTAAATCTTCAACCATGTCAAATATATTTTAAAATTATTATCTTTTTAATGCAAAATTTAAGCCTTCTTAATTTATGAATCACATATCACACGATAAATAAGAATTTGTAATGGACGGCCATTTTGCTTGCGGGTTGGTTAAAAAAGGTCCGCCACTTAACTTTCATGTGAGATACAATATGTAGGTACCTAGATATTGTACATAAACATATAATACAGATTAACGTTAACCTACGGTAAACAAGGGTAAATAGTGAATTAGTTAAATCACCCAAACAATATAATGAAAATGGGAAAAATAGGAAAAAACGTAAACAGTCTACGAAAATAGAAATGTGTTTACGTTATACACTAGTAATAACGGCTTCCCGCGGTTTAACCCGCGTAGTACCCGTTCCCGTAGACTATCGGGATAAAATATAGCCTATATAACTCAGGAATAATTAAGTTTTTTTTCTACTGTCCATTATTTTTGAGTTTATTCATTACAAACATACAACAATTACAAAAATAAAACCTTTGCTCTTTATAATATTAAGTACTAGCTTTCCGCCCCCGGCTTCGCCCGCGTGAACTACACGACGTTATCCTGCGGGAATGTGATGTTTTTCCGGGATAAACAGTAGCCTATGTTCCTCTCCAGACTACAAAATATCTGTGTCCCAAATTTCAGCCAAATCCGTTCAGCCGTTTTGGCGTGGTTGAGTAACAAACATACAAACATCCAAATATCTAAACATCCAAACATCTAAACTTTCACATTTATAATATTAGTAGGAAGTAGGATAAGTAAGTTACTGAAATCGCGAAAAATAAAATCAGCTGTTCCATACATTTTGATTGAATATTTTTGCACTTTTGTATGGAACAGCTAATTTTTTTCCCCAATTTTTTGTTTAGGTCCCATAATAAAAGTTGTTTGTTTTCATGAGTAGAATAATCCCTAAAATTAACCGGGGTGATAAAAAAAATACTGTGTATATCTAGGTAAGTACTAGAATTAAAATGGGTAGAAATTAACCGATCGACTATAATACTGTTTTACCGACAAAAATACTAGGTGAGCGACTTAGTCGCCAGTCTAACTTAACCTAAACCTATTTTTTCCGCAACCAAACTTAGTATTTTAGTCAAAAAATTTAGTAATTTTTAGTCGGTCGGTTTATTATCCAAATTAAAATCAACGTATTAATCTGTAATACGATGTTGACGCTTCGTAAACAGAGTACTCTTGGAGCCTCCTCTACTTGGGGTTAATTGTCACCATATATTTTGTGTAACGTTACTTGACAAAGGGTATTGCAAAAGGAGATAATAGCAAATTATTCACACACGCGATCCAAGCAGAATGACTCACAATTTGTTGCAAAAGGTGGTGGTGGTATGGTACAATACAAACAGCTATGGTAACGAATGAGTCAAAACGTTTATCAATATACAATGCAACGCATTTGATTGCAACAGGTGTGGTATTGCTCATTGCACATTGCTAATAAGGGCTGTTGTATTGTAAGTATACCTTAAAGGGGTTCAAAGATTTTGGCTTAGTCAACGTCCGCCATTTAGTTTCTTTTCCAAAATTGGATATCGCTTGAAGGCACTTTAATTAACAAAAAACTATCGTTACCATATTTTTGCAAAACAGTTTTTTGCAGATAACTCTGAAACGTGACGCTTTATAGTGTCTATATACACGTTCCGATCCGACAGCCAATTTGGTCTGCTCCCAGACCAAATCTGCGCTACACACGTTCCGAATTGGTCTGTTCCGATCCGACCAAATCTTCGCTACACACGTTCCGATTTGGTCTGGGACCAGACCGAATCGGAGGTCGGATAGGAACGCGTGTAGATACTATTAGGACTATTGTCACACTATAATGTGCTATTGTGATCATATATTTTTTTGTCTGCATAAATATCCATAAATCGATCTATGTACTTACCTAGGTTTTATCGTGCGCCCCTATTTTGTTAAAAAATCAAAATGGCGGCGGGGGCACTAAGCCAGGCTTCGAACAAAAATCGTCGAACCCCTTTGTTTGTGGATTTAGGTGGTGTGGTTCACAGCATACACTACACTCAAATCTCTTGATAAACGTGCTCTAGGTATACTATATCAAGCTACAGAAATATTTAGTCCAACGATTAGGCATCATTAGAAATTGTAGTGACATATAGGGGAACGAGTACTATTGTTGGCCCCCTACCAATGATTGGCCTTTTGACTTTTAGAGCAAAATATTAAGAATTACCAGCAGAAATAAAGCTAACAAAATATAAATATACAACCTACATTTCATAATTGGCAACAGCATGTAGTAGTTTTATAATTTCATTAGCAGCAATACTGAGAAAAAATGTATTTTTGTTTGTCTGTTGCGATCGCGTCGATGTGCTGTGGATTCTTAGCAAAATCTGTTAAGACCGTGCAACTTTATTGCTTTGTTTCTGGTTTATTATAGTTTGTTATGGTAAAGGAGCTGATTTTTTCATTTCGTTAGGTTGATTAAGTGCTAATTAACTTAAATAAAACCGGTAACCTGACCTCAAAAATAGAATTTTAGACGGCCAATCACTATACTTACGAGTTATATGAACGACTAATTGAATGGCATGACGGCCAATAATTAAAACACGGTTTCGCAATATTCTATTGTATTTTAAACCTAATTTGTGTTGAGTTATAAAAGCTATTTTTAAAATTGGTCCAAAAACCGTCATAAACACTCTGTAAACAAAAACTGGCAGGGTCAATCATTGTGCTTTTGGCGTGATTGACCGCGGCCAATGATTGTATTCGATCAGGGCCAATCATCATGTCGGCTCCCAAGAGACATAGTAGTGATGTGCGTGTTTTAACTTAAAATATATATTTCTTTATTTCATCAGTCCATCAAAAATTAAATAACTGTACACTTATCTTCTTCATTGTTTTGTATAGTGTAGGTATTTTATTTAAATACAAATCCATTTTTGTATTAAATTATAAGTGTTTAGTACTGGAATTGTCTTATAATTTTGTCAAGAAATTGTTAATTATTGCAATTTTTGTTTTAGGTAAAAGAAGATAATTTAAAGCTAACTTTACCTAATAAAAAAAGATGATAAAAAAGATGCATTTTGATCTTTTCTGTTAATTTCTTTTTTCTTTCTTTTCATTGCATTTTTTCTTCGCTTCGCATCACTATTACTTATTCCACTACATTCATTGGCACACCACGTGTGCAATGATTGGCCCGGCCATTGATTATCAGATAGCTAGGTCAATTATTGTGCTTCAGGAGGCCAATAATACTACTTTTGGGTGTTTATTACAAAAAATCCTTAAAAATACATCTTAACACCAGGATGGTGAGTCCAAATCATGTTTAAATTGTTCTTAGGTCTTTTCGGAATGGTACTACATTTTTCGGCAGTGAAATAGACGACAATACACAGAGTAACATGAGGTCAAACTCAGCAAGTTGCTTAAAGGGCCAATCATTGTACCCGTTCCCCTAATTCACATCACAAAGTCTTTGAAGTCAGAGTGAAAGTAGGTACCTATATCATTAGTTAAGCCTTACCGCCTTACCAAATCTAGAATCTTTGACGATCGATTTGGCGCAGGGGTAAACTACCTGCCTTCTGCGCCAGAGGTCTCGGGTTCGATTCCCGAACAAGACAAATATTTGTGTACATGAACATGTCTATTTGTCTTGGTCTGGGTGTTTTCTATGTATAACAAAAAGTATTTAAGTATATATTTATCCGTTATCAAGTTCACGTAGACACAGTTTCTTAAGAAATTAACTACGGGCTTAGATAATTGGTGTGATTGTAAGAAAATATTTATTTATTATACTTATTTATTTATTTATTTATTTATAAATCTATCAATCTAAGTCTGCGTAAATGAGATGTACGTATGAAGATGGTAATTTCGAGATAGTTTAACAGAATACTTATACTTATCACTTTTTATGATTAATTTTGTGTTTATTTTACTTGTGCTACATATCTCCATATATCACAACTAGCCTTCCGCCCGAGGCTTCACCCGCGTGGACGAAATGCACGTCGTTATTCCGCGAGAATGTGATGTTATCTATCTTACTTTCCAGCTCCCAAACTATCCCCATACCACAGATAATATAATACTATACCCCATACCAAAAATCACGTCGATCCGTAGCTCCGTTTTGACGTGAAAGATGGACAAACAAACAAACAAAAACCCTTTCACTTATAATATACTAGCTGACCCGGCAAACGTTGTTTTGCCATATTAATTATAGTGGACCCGGTAATCTTCGTATCACCAACATCTATTATAGATAGACAGATGAAAATAAATAATCGCGAAGAAGTTTTATACACTGCCTGCAACAAATGTCACTTAATAAAAAGCACATAAAAAGCAGGTAAACCAAAGCGGCTAAAACGTCAGTGATTACAATACTCTTTGACATACCTCTTTGGAAGCGGCTATGGAAGAAATGACAGTTTTGTATAGTACGACAGTTTATCGATTTTCTATACAAAATAATCATTTTTATTTTATAATTTTCCGGAATAAAAAGTAGCCTATATTACGCTCCAGCTCCCAAACTATCCCCATACCAAAAATCGAGTCGATCCGTTGCTCCGTTTTGACGTGAAAGACGGACAAACAAACAAACAAACAAACAAACAAACAAACAAACAAACACACTTTCACATTTATAATATTAGTATGGATAGTATGGATGACCACATACCTACCAGTTTACACAAGTTGTGAAAGACACCAATCTTTTAAGAAGACAGATGAATGGGCCATTAAAAGTTCCAACACTTTTGCAACTTAACCTATTTTTACAGAGGACTTCGTTCAAAATGATGCCGTCACCGATTTTATAGATAATTAACATTAAGTAAGTACGTACTCCCGAAGAGACGCAAACATAAAACGGGGTAGTAAAAATGACAATATCGTTTTGTATCTTAACGGTACAGTTGATGGCACAGTTAAACCGGCGATACAGATGGCAATCAACTTGAAGACTGAGACGCAAGCCTTGCGGGAAAGGTGACGTTTTTAATGGTGCATTCAGACCTAATAACACAGAAGTTGGCCGTAATCGTGCAAAAACAATAATGCGCACTTCAGTATACAGTGCCTATTACTTTAAAGATCTATTAACGTTTTACAAACGGTAGCAGGACGTGTAAGTCATTTGTCATGTGTTATGATTTATGATGTCTCTTCATGAAAATTAGAACAATTTTTTCAGAAAAGAAAGGTAAATGAATGCTCTTATTTTGCATCTATTTGTTTGAAAATATGTTTAGCAGAAAGGAAAACAACGGAAATAATATTTTTATTTTATTGCGTTGATGGAATAGAAGCAATCGATATGAAGAGATCTTAGACAGATTCGAGAAATGCTGTTGCAGACAAATCAAACTTTGAGAACGAGAGGAGCTCTCATTTCTTAATGGCAGAGAAGGTCAGACACACTTCAGTTATAATATAAGCTGCATCAAAGAGTCTTTCTTAGTTCTAAAGACTGTCTCAAAATCGAAGTCTTGGAATTCAAGAGGGCGTGAAAGTATTGGCTTTTGTTACGAATAGATCTAAAGACCGACTGTAAGTATAGAAAATCTTGCGCCAACCAGATAATATACTATTAATAGTTGAAGCTAACAATTAAATCTTTCGCGGGTAATAAAATATTATGAACACAACACTAAACTTAAGATATATTTAAGAGAAAAGCAATTATATATTTCTGGGAACTTATCACTGCATTTGAAACAATACACAGCAGAATTCAGCAGAATGCTTTCCAAAGAGAAATACTTATATAGAAATCTCAAAAGATTTACAACCTTTTGGCGGAAGAAAGAATAAGATGAGCTCATTTTCGAGATCGCGTGATGCAAATAATGCTTCTAATAAAGCTCCAATTTCTTAGACGGGATAAAAATCCGCAAACACGCAAATGAATCCCGTAAATGACTACAAGGTTGAATTTAAATATTTTGAGAAAAAGGTTTTACAAAATAAGGAACCCTCAACACGAATTAGACTTAAGTTTCACTTGCAAAAAATAAAGAAACCCCATCTTGGTTTGGGTATTGTAGCAATCGTGGAAAGGCAACAACTAATTAAAAATACTTAAAGTTAAGAATTGTTTGAATGGCCAAACTTTCTCAAGGAAAAGTGTTTTCAGTTTGAATAGAATTTCAAAAACTCCCCTCCGATTTTAAAACCATTCATTTGGAAACGAAACACCGGTAGGCAAATATTTTTTATGATAATTCTTTGTATAATCTTTGTATGATAATTCCAACTTCCTACAATTTCCCCACAGAAAACGACAATTTTATAGGTAAATAACACCTAATATAAGAGAAAACTTACATTTAAAATATCTCCTAATCACAAATGATAATCTAAATATGTCAGAAATAAAAAAATGGAGTAATTTGATTAACCAAAATGTATTCAAACTCTTTTTTTAAATTACAGAGCAAACGTTACTCTCTGTAGAAAGCCTTTAAATCCGTCCTTGCAGCGGTTAAATTGCTCAAAGGCCTCTTCTAATTCTGTCCCTTAATCGGGAGCGATCTTAATGATTCTTTCGATACAAATTGTAGTGATTAGTGTGCAGGCGCTTCGGGACAATAGTTCACCTTTACAAACGAATTTCGAGAAACGGCTGAGGGTTAAATTGCTTTCAAGATTTAATGAAGATATGTTTTGTTAAGGCTTTTTACTTGTAGCTTTTGAGTTAATTCTGAAACTGTTAATGGTTTTTCTGGAAAAGAGAAAGAAGATGAATTCATTTAAAAATATGAATACAGCAATACCGTGACATAACACAAAAAACTAAAAATCGAACTTGCATGTTGCATTATTTCAATTTACATCGATAAGTACGAAACACTCACGTTTTCTCGTGATCGTATTATTTATATGAAAACCAAAGAAGCGCCGCCTTCGGTTGTTTTAGGCAAGTACTAAAATTCAATAGGCAGCACTTTGACAGGATTGCTTGGTAGCATTCTGACAGATGATCGTATAGTTTACTATTGCGATAACCATAACAAGAATTTCGTACTTCCAGTAGGTACCGAGACGTTATTAATTTTCAGGCTATAACTCTGCTTTATAAGAATGATATGCATTCCATATCTAAAAGATCCCATAAAATATCAAGCCAGCACTTCATAATAGCAAAAATGAACTAGGTTGCTGTTAGTTTCACATTAGTATTCGATATAGCCATGCTTAAGCAAGTGTTTTCTATAGGCCTGTAAATGGAAACACCGTTCTTCACTTACATTCTAGAGGTCACCGAACATTTCTACCTCGCCTCTTTTTCAGTCCACATTCGTCCCGGCAACAATGCAAAGGCGTAATCAAAAGGTATATTTTCAGAGGGACGATTAAACAAAAGGTTAAAGAATAATTAATTTAACTCCGAGAATTTGGCAAAGGTCCCCTCTTGTTATATAATGCTAAACATCATCTGTGCTTTTCATCTTTTAATGTTTTAAGAAGACGCGTTGAGTACTGTTGGCTTTTATTGTTTTGGTGTCGCGACGGGTTTAAAAATATTATGTTTCAGTGAAATACTTGTGTAAAGTTCAGATTTCTTTTCGACATGAATCAAGTCGCCCAGGTCATAACTGTGTTTCCCATTTTAATAGAATTCTTAGCGTAGTTGAACTTAACATTTTTTTAGGACCAATTTTATTAATTGCTTTCTCGGAGACTGAATTTAATACGAACAATTTCCACATAACTCTCTTGATCCATTACCAGAATCCTCGATTTATGTGCCAATAGGTACTCAGCTGAGATAAATTTTTAAAACAAATCAATCTTTTATTAATCCAGTCCCTTGTCTCAAGAGAAATCGCTTCGTATATTTTGCAGGGCCCGAGAGAACAGTATTGTTCAGCAGATTTCAAATGGAATGGTAATAAATTATCTTTAATGGGTATCATAAAAATTATTACAACGCGGCTATGGAGGAACGTTTAATTTGTTTTGAGTGACGTCTATTTAGATGATTAAATACTAGGAGATGGGCGATTTATAAGATTGAGTTTCTTGAAAGACAATGGATATTAAATATTGGTGATTGATAATACCTTTAATATTAATACGCTGAATGAAATTAAAATTACCATTCTCATAGTTGAACTAGGGACATTCGAAGTCCACAAGTCTACAAAACCAGCAAAAATATTTATTGCAATGACGAGTGCTTCTTACCGAATTTTTGAAAAGTTGTTGGTTCGAAAGGTCGGGAATCTGGTTCGTTCGTTCTGTATCTTTTTCTTCTTGGGGTCAGTCTTCTATACAAACAAGAATAGACCAGAGCAAATTATGGTTCACAAAATATAATTTGCGATAAATTAAATGTAGAGGATTTGAAGCCACGGAACCCAGAGTTGTGAATAATCTATATCAAAGTTGTTTTCAAACCTAATCTTAATTTAATTAAAAGTTAAAGCGGCAGTGCGTCACTCACAACTTGAAGTTTCAGTTTGATTGACACCAACTTGTGGTTCAAACAGCTAACGAACTTGCAAACCCTACGAATTCAAGTCGAGACCCCCTTTGTTGACAAGTGACAATAACAAGATTTTTGAACTACTAAATTACGTTATTATTGCGAATATAAACTCACCGGCAGCACCGAAACTTGGCGAAACTTTAACTATTTCATAGTCCTGTAGTATTGTAATGTCAACAACAACAACTCATAGGGCAAATACTCATTTGTTGGATTATATTTAAAGAACCTTCATAAAGTCCTCAATTTTCTCAAAAAGGAAAAACAATAAATCGAACTTTACGTTCCATATACCTAACGTTACTTGGGACTTGAAGTTGAAGCCCGATTAATAGTTTTTCTTTCTTGAGAAATTTGCGCAGGTTTTTGATTATTGTTGAAACTTTAATCTGACAATTGGGGCTTAGGCCTAATCATTGACGTAAAAAATATTGCAGAGATGCAATTAACTTCCCATCTATGCAAAACTAAAGTGAGCACGTTTGTATCCAGTTTGACCAAGTTTCGGTGTGAGTATTTAAGGAGTAAAACTAGGTAACTTACAAGAAAATATGACATTATGACGATCGCTATAAATTGTTATAATAAAAAAATGTAACCATTCATGATTAATTTCATTGATTATTTCAAAATTAACACGTTACAGCGAATGATTAGCTGATATGCTGAAGTGTAAAATAAAAAAAATTAACTTAAGCAACATTGACTAGTCCCATTTAAATACTGAGCAGATAAAAAATCTGCTGTCTTTTTCATTGTGGAAATAAACCTACTGTGAAAGCAATGAATCATAAATGTAAGTATTTAAGCCACAGGGCGTAACATGTTGTTTACCGTCGTCTTCAACCTTCTGCCAGTCAAATAATACAATGTTTATTTATTTACATACACAAATGTGTGTAATACCTAATCTCCCAGTGGAGAAATCAATTTTGCATTTTTAAAGTACATAATACCTTCTCCGGGATTTGGAACAAATAGGATTACCCGCCTTCCCTTAAGCGTGCTTGCGAGAGATTAACAGATTATTTTCGTTAGCTCCAGAAAAATAATTTCTCATTTCGTCTTACAAACTACCTACCTACATTTTTCTTTTCGTTCAAACCTGACACATTCATAAAGAACTTAAAATTAATTCAGGAAGAAAGATAAGTCATGTTGCTAAATGTTATAGACAGCTCATTCGTGCAGAATAAAGCTTAAGAAAAACAGCATTAGACATTTTTTAAGCTACAGCTTATGCTAGAAAATTAGACCCTATTCCTTATGCAAAAGCAACGTTTTGCTTTGCACGAATGAGCTGTCATTTCAATCAAGCTATATTTAACAGACTGTAGCAGGCAAATCATATAACAATCTGTAGAAGAAGCTTCTAAGAAACATCCGACGAAAGCGAGACTTAATTAATTAAATAAGTGGATGCGTAAGCATAACATCTCGGCTTCATTTAATTATTCCAAACATGCAAACCAATATTGAAAACGAGAAACAGGGTTACCAGAAATATTATAATGGGTAACGCTTAGCCATCTTCGAACCTAATGAAAAGGCTGAAGATGCAAGCGCGCTACTCCCGAAAGCATCAACCACTGATGATCTGGTTATCATCTCTTAACTAACGAAATACAACAATGCTGTAATATTTTTGTAATGTTGGTAGATTCGACAAGATAGATAGTCAGGATTTAGAACGAAACCTACCAACCAAATTGAATAATTAATTGGAATTCCGAATAATAATTTTGTCATCAAACTGTGATTTTAATGTGAGCTAGGTTTCCTCAAATTGGCGAAACTGTTACCGGACTTATGTAGCTACTAAAATATGGCCCTTGTCGAATAGGGAACTTGCATTATTTCATAAATGTAGTCTATCTGAAAGATTTAAGGATTGCATGAAGATATCACAAGCAAAAAAGTTGAAATATGCTTAAATTATTTATTTAATGCAAATCAAAAATTAACATTTCAAAGTCCGCGCGTAAACGCTCAATGGCCGGATGTGACGTCATTTCTTAGGACGTCAAACTTTTCAATGTGCATCTGAAAGGAGTGACAAAGAAATTTTGACAACTAACGACAAACGCTAAAAGTGAGTGACCAAAGATTTCGTTTTACTGACTAGGCTTCGCCAGATAGGTAAATGAAAGAAAACTTATGTTTTTTAGCGAAATCTTTACTAGAACTTGGTTTATCATCCGTTTGTTTAAGTACTTACCATACTTTTAGGGGTTGAATTTTTAATTTTTGTGAAAACGAAATTGACAAAAAATGGCTACCATAATTTTTTACTGTTTTTTAAGGTAATTATAAATTAAGTAAGCTTTACGTAAAACGCACTAACATATAAGTATTGAAAATATGCCTATTTTGCATTAGTCTAAAATATTGTGAACTCTAACATTGACAAAGGCAAAAATACTTGTTGTTGCTTGATTGATTATATTGATACTTGATTTATTTCTGCTGCACACTGGAGTAAATATACTGTTACATTGTTATAAATATATTGTTTAAATGAAGATGTTAATGTTGGTAAAAAATATAAGTACTGAGGTATATTTACTACATATGTATATGTATCAGTCAGCAGGCAGGCCGCCTGCAGTCCTTAGTCGAACAGGCCACCTGATATTCGGTTTTTAAGTGCGCGCACTAGGCCACTTGCAAAAGTAATAACTGCAACGGACCTGATATTCGGTTTTTAAGTGCGCGCACTAGGCCACTTGCAAAAGTAATAACTGCAACGGCCAACTGCAAAGTAAATGCTGCCTTATTTCTATATAATTCTCCGCCACTATTCGGCCGGTCCGGAATAAAGAAATAAAGGAAATTCTTTTTTTTTAAAGGATATTTAAAGGTTATTTACAAAAATATATAAGGTCCTTCTTAAATAGTGCACATAATTTTAAGGGGTCAATGTACTCACGCATACAAAAAACTTTTACTATAGTACCAACATTGAAAACGTGAAAAAGAAATCAGCTGTTTCAAAGAAAATATTAAATCGAATAGATTAAAATGTATGGAATAGCTGATATTTTTTTGCGATTTCAATGTTGGTACCATAGTAAAAGTTGCTTGTATGTACATTGACCCCTTAAAATTATGTGCACTATTTAAAAAGGACCTTATATAACATAAGCCCTGCCTTATCTATATAGTGTAATTATATTAAAAAGTTTCAAGCTTTATTTAAATGTATTATTAATACTAGCTGTTTATCGTGTTAATTATAGCGATTTGGAGGCAACTTCGCAATTTCTTTCTATTGACAAAATTTTATGTAATCGTGATTTTGAGTAACATAGTCAATAGTGTTAGTCCTGAAGTTTGCTGCATCTTAATTTGAAATTCAGTTTTTCATTAATATTTTCATAGTGTCCACACACTTGTGCACTCGCGACGTTTACCGCTGTGCTTCACATTCCAATATTTGTCGCATGCATGACAGGATTTACAATAACGTTATAGCGGCATTTAAAATCCTTAAAAAAAAGTAATAAATGAGGGTAACCATCTGTCAATTTTGTTTTAACAAAAAATAAAAATTCAATCTAAAAGTATGGCACCCTCAGAGAAACGGATGATATGCCAACTTCTAGTAAAGATTTCGTACCTAATCCTACTAATATTATAAATGTGAAAGTTTAGATGTTTGGATGTTTAGATGTTTGGATGTTTGTTACTCAATCACGCCAAAACGGCTGAACGGATATGGCTGAAATTTGGGACACAGATACCTTGTAGCCTGGAGAGAAACATAGGCTACTTTTTATCCCGAAAAAATATCACATTCCCGCGGGACAACGTCGTGTAGTCCACGCGGGCGAAGCCGCGGGCGGAAAGCTAGTAATTAATAAAAATCTAAAAAACCCGAGAAGTAAAGAGCTGGTTTTTTCATTTTTAATGGTAAATTTTTGCAGTCTTGTTTTGTTTTTTAAATATTACCTACGTTTTTATTTTAGACTTTTTAGTTCATTGTCAATAAATCATCTTTTTAAGTAAGAACTTACTAATTTAATAATTCGTAAATTCTTTTCTTTTTTAGATAAATTAGTCTTGAGTCTTGCTTAGGAATCAACAATTTTTTTACTAGATTCTCTGACAGGGTCTCAAGCTGTTTCTCTTTTGGTGGTCGCTCCTTTCAGATGCACATAACTTTTCATGTCGCGTAAAGATTCTCTGATAGGCTCTTAACCTGTTTCTTTTTTCGTGGTCAGTGGTCACTCCTTTCAGATGCACATAACTTTTCATGGCGCGTAAATATTAGTTTTGTAAGACAGAATTAATTTATTTCAGTTTTATTTGACATACAAAAAAGTCAGTAAACGATACTTTATTACTACTACAATGGAAAATTCTTTTACAAGTAAAGCTAAATCTCACAAAATAGAGTGTGCAGTTTTAACTGTGCCTCAAGAGCCTATGCTTAGAGAAAAGTGGATGAAAGGAGCTATATAAGACAACATTCACCCTCTTCAAAATCTGCCTTGCAATATTGTGAAGATCATTTTGATGTAAGTACGTTGTATTCGTAAAAATCATAACCTCGTTAGATCTTGTATCAACAGTGTATAAAGTAAACAGCAATCTCTACACTTGAAAAATTTGAATTTTCCATAAATAACCACCGCACTATGTCCATATAAACCTTAAGCAAATCTCGCGAGTCGAATTTAGTCAAGCCTTTTTCCATTTTGTAGATATTTTTAATGTTTTATGACATGATTTGAATGTATGATTACCTATATGTTTTTGAACTCAGCTTAAGTGACTAATGGAATGACGTCACTGCGCGCTGATTGGTGTTTCAAATCACGTTTCAATTTACGTAACTTTACATTAAAATATTTTGCAAAATAATAATAATTTTTGAATAAATCTTCCACGAATGCACTTTTAATGGCTATCATCATTGGATTATTCATATAATTTCTCAAAATAATTTTAATGCAAGTTCCCCATTTCTTGCCGGTTCTTCTAGTTTACAAGGTATCCCACCGTAGGATTTGCAAACCGATACCGCAGCTTCATCGACGTTAATTAAGTGTTGTTAATAAAACCTAGTCTAAATAAATGATACTTAATTTTCATGATACCAGCAAAAAGTTTGAGCTCGGGAATATTCGTGACGAATCTAAGAATCTAGTACTACTTGAGCAAATAATGCTTCTGATAACCCTGAACAGATGGTGAAAGAAAGCAAATTGGTAAACGTCCACAATAATCCAACAGTACATAATGATTGCACATAACGTGAAGATACGCACGCAATAGCTTCACGCATCGTATGACGCTTATGACACTGCATTGTTTCCAAGTTACAGTGCACAAATAGCTCTGCAGTCTGTCTCAATTATTGTATCCATTGAATTTGGGCATTGAATATCGAGCGAATTGTTGTCACTTTCAAACAATTGAAACCGAACGAATTGCATGCTTTCACCAAAAATTTTGAAATATCAAGTAATTGTTACACAAAGTGATTCTGATCAGAAAAAGCTGACCTTGTGTCAAGTCAAGAAGTGCCATAAGTATTTTGGCCAATTATAGAGCATGTAATACATTGTATTTGTACTATGATTTCTAGGGTTTTGTACACATTTAAAATGACAGTCAGATTTTGCGAATGCTTTTAACATTGACTATCACATCTCGGATGGTCGGACGGACGACGGGACTTTTGAAATTATCTTCCCAGACTAACTACAATTTATATTTTCTACTCAACAAACTGTAACTTAGGCAAGATGTAATTGTTACACAAAGTGATTCTGATCAGAAAAAGCTGACCTTGTGTCAAGTCAAGAATTGCCATAAGTATTTTGGCCATTTGGCCAATTATAGAGCATGTAGCATTGTGTTTGTACTATGATTTCTAGGGTTTTGTACACATTTAAATGACAATCAGATTTAATGCTTTTAACATTGACTTTGACTAGTCAGATTTAGCGAATGCTTTTAAAATTGACTATCACATCGCGGATGGTCGGACGGAGACGGGACTTTTGAAATTATTTTCCCAGACTAACTACAATTTATTTTTACTCAACAGACAATAACCAAGGCAAGAGGCCACGATCTAAATAATTCTTTTCATCTGTAGGGAACATAAATATAAATACTTTTTATATGAAGTAGAATACAATTTACTTCCTGTATATTTTATTTGAATGGCATCTTTGTGTTATAGCAATATCCGGCAAGGAAATTGACAATGATTCATGTTTTGTTTACGTTAAATAATCGATCGAAGTGTACTCCTAATCTATGGAAGTGATTAATATGAAATTAGTTTTCAAGGATATACTACTGACTGACGGACGCTGGTAAATTAGTCATATCGTGGTATTTCATTTTGTAAAAAAAAATTAAAACAAAATAAACTAATAATATGTGTAATAAGATATGGGTCATAAAAATCTATAATAACTTATTTGAGAAGAATTGTTGAATTAACTTCCAAACTAAATATAAGTAATCAATTTATTTTTACTTTTTTGCATTCACAACGTATTTAGAGTTCCATCGAATCATGAGACGGGTCGACTTTTTCTAATGCTTTATTTTCAATAAATATTATCATTAAAAAAACTAGGAACTTATCAACTCGACATGAAATGAGAATTGCAGTCAATTATATCATCAGTTAACCTACATTACACAGAGTATGGATGTTGTGACTTATTAAGTCAATTCTTGATTCCGAAATTTAAACTGAATGCGATAACTTCGGTATCGCTAAATTAAGGACATGTTCAGATTGTTCAGACCCCTCAGCACAGTAAGCAGATGCGATACGTAGGTAGGCCATTCATATAACACACAACATGATATCACCAAGCAACTAAATATTTGCCCGAATTGGACTAAAAAGTATTTAGTTTCCTATGTTATGTCACCCAATCTTCATTGTTGATAAAGTTCATACGACATGTAGTAGAACAAACATTTAATTATTATTATGACGGTCTGGAACAAACGGCGAGGGGACACAAAGACATTCCTCAAATTTTGCCAAGACCCTGCGACCAGCATTTCGGTCGTTCTCACGATATGACAGCGCGACCATTATCTTAGCATTACTGGATCCACAATTTTATTATGTTTTAATGGATCTAGCACTGCTTTGAATCTGTTCGATTTGATATGTGTAATTTATGTAAAATTTACTTATCATTACAATCATTATAACTGTCATGACGACTTCAAGTTGTGCATTTTCACTTACGTAAGCATTTTGGCGTGACGTACATTAAAAATACTTAAAGCAAAACATATAATTTTTAAATTGCCTCTGTTGGGCATTATCAGAACAGAAGCATTACATTAGCCTCACCAACTATGAATGGACCTCCAAAATTTTCGCCTTTAAATATTCTCTTACCTGTAACAAAACAAAATAATACATAAAAAATTGCAATAATTGGGAAGCAAAACACTCGGCTTTCAAATAATTTATTCGGAGAACAAGATAAAGTGGCGGCACGGTTAATTAGTACACCCAATAATTTAATACCGAGGAACTTAGAGAATATCTCGGGGATATTACCAACACGCGATTGGGTTCCCAGGGAATGGGCAGACAACAGACTAGAATTAGAAGAATGGTTTTCGGAACATAATATGTTATATGAGAATTGATAGAATGAGTGATTTAACAATTCTTAGAAAAAGTTTGTGAAAACAACAGTTTTTCTAATTTGGGTTAGGCCCAGCAGTTGGCGTCGTAATCACTTCTGTGATAAACATTTCGAATTTACATATAATATCCTCTCTAAGTACCTATACTAAAATATTACTTAGACAAAAGTTTAGATTTTTTGTTTTTAATGAAGCAACTCATGTATTTTGAAAATTCTTTCAAACGATTATTCCCGAGAGATAGGCCAAATTTGACTACGATATACTTACCCACTACAACGGCTACCACGCGGGTAAATAGTTATATAAAATTATGATCGACAAGAAAGTTATAGTTTCAAATAGAGCAAACAAATATGTTTCTATAACAGAACTATCATTAGAATTTCAAAGATCGTTATACCGCAATTTACCGCATCCTCACTTTAATCAAGTGCAACGTAAACACTAGTCTCAAGCTCTAAGAGGATTATTTATAGATTGACAGTGTATGAAAAGGTATAAAACAGGTTGTATGGGCTGGAAAAAGTAAACATCGGTCAAGAGTACTCCGTAAGCTTGGTGATATTGAACTTTTTTATGGACAGTTAAGAAGTACTTGCAGCCAGTTCTGCTAGTCCATACAAAGTATACGAAGATTTATAGTTTATGGATGTAACCATGGGCGATTTTAGTGAATCATTGGAGTGAGTACTCAATTTTTGTGATGCAGTGGTCGTTACTCGTTACTGTTAGGAAGTCAGCGTTCATTGCACCGTTTCCCGCCAAAAGAGCAAAAAGGCGACCGGTAACGATCGCGATCGTCATCTGTTCGCCGCGCGCGCATCCGCCGGCCACCATGTTGGATTTGCGGCGCGTCATTTGTCAATGTTGCAGGCTGCATGTGTAACTGGAAACCTTATGGCTTATGGTTCGGTGAGCATAGCAAGGTTTCAAAGTGCCTAGGAAATTACTATATCATCTTTATATTATATTATTTGTGGCAGTTGATTTAGTTCACTCAGGTTTTCTCGAAACGATTTGACACAGAAAATTGGTTCAGTTACCGTTTTACCGGACACAGCAAAAAATATGATATTTGATCGATTTTAAGGCGCTACTCGGAAAAAGTATGGACTTTTTGATTTAAAACTATAGGACGATTACAGTTGTTACAAATCTGGTAATAAGATATATAAGGTCCTTCTTAAATAGTGCACATAATTTTAAGGGGTCATTGTACTCATGCATACAAACAGCTGTTCCATAGAAAATTTTAAATCGAATAGATCATAATGTATGGAACAGCTAATTTTTTTTTCGCGATTTCAATGTTGGTACCATAGTAAAAGTTGTTTGTATACATGAGTACATTGACCCCTTAAAATTATGTGCACTATTTAAGAAGGACCTTATATATTACTTCATACCTTTATCTAAAGGATGTCCCAAAAGTAGGTATAGGATGATTTGTCTCAATAAAACGCGAATGGATTGGAATTTCTTGGTAGTTTTATTTTATTTTAAAGAAGAGACTTGTACAATTTTATCTGAATAGAATATCTGCTTAATGGCCGCCACGGGTATTTTTGCTGTGTGCAAGTTTTTCATGACACTTTCACACATTTCGCTGCTAATTTCACACATTTCGCTACATATTTCAACAATAACTCTGCGAATATTTTGTCTTTATAGTCTATGTTTTGTGGAACGTTAGTGTAGACTTTATCTTTGACGTAGCCCCAAAGAAAAGAATCCAGTGGCATCAGATGGCAAGATCTCGGTGGCCATTTGAAATCACCTTTTCTTGAAATTACGAGATTTTTCGCCTTTCGACGAGTGTTTGTAATTGATCGTGAATTTTCGTTAAATATTTGTAAGACTTCTATGCGCTGTTTTATTGAGAAACGCTCCACGATTAATTTTACATGTGTCAAGATGAAGTATGTCAAATTTTAACCCGCCATCTTGAATATTTCAGAAATAGCGCGAAATTCAAATCCTATACGTACTTTTGAGACATCCGTTAGAATCGTATAGTTTCAAAAACACGATTTATGATTTTGCCTCAACACTTTTTCTTTTCGAAAAAACGAAAATTCAAGATTATTCTTAAATGGGGTTACTTACACTATTGGAAATTGGTTTAATAAGTGGACACCAATAATATTTAGGATCGTAATGAAGCATTTTTTTAAAATCGCTGTAGTTTTTTAATACGAAGTGATTTTGTGTTTTTTTTGCCTAATCTGCAAAATTGGTCTCGCTCCCGCGCGCGTCGTTTTCTCATTGCTATCTCGCTTCAGCACAATTTTTCCGAGTACCACCTTAAATGAAGTCGCCGGCAACAGCCAGTTGCTATAAAAGACTAAATTGTTTCTAATAAAGTAGTGATTAGGAGACAATGATTTGAATTATGATTCAATGATCAGAATATTACCTATTTACGCACTGGTTCTGATGTCCGTTCTGTGAACTATGATCCATCTTGGATATTGCACGCAAAAAAATGAAAAAAAGAGTTCTCTTGGGATATTGACTTACCACAAACTGCGAAACGAATGATTTGGAACAGAACCATAAAGTTGCTGTTTTTATGTAAAATACAGATTTTTTTTTCTGTTCCGGTATTTATTGTCTCAGTTGAATAATCTTGAACGTGTTTCACAAGTGAAGAGACATTGTGATCATTTTCCTCAACCATTCGGAACAAAAATAGGATTGTATTCAAAGAAATGGGGCTATTTTTGTAAATATTACATTCTGAGTTTCTTCTTTCTATTATTATCTTTTGGGTTATACATAGGTACATATTATGTTAAACGGAAAATCGTCACACAGATTAACCCTATCTTATTGGTCAAAGTTCCATGAATTGCTTTTAAAATATTACAGTGGGAACCGAGTAGGACAATAATGATTTAGGAGGGACAATTGCATTCAACATCCGGACCCGGTACAGCAGGGTTAACAGATTCGAATTTAACATACACTACTCGTATTATAAATATGAAGTTCATAATATAATGTTATACATATTTGAAAATATTCATACGAAATATACTTAAATGCGAAAGTAACTCTCGTCATTCAATATTTTCATTTTCACCGATCACCACAGGATCAATAGAAATATATTTTAAGACCTTGTAGAAGGGCATAATCTGAATTCTAGGCAGACAAGGTTGCGGGCGTTTACTAGTTTGGTCCTATATATAGATCCCAACCTGTCCAAACTGAATCCAGTATTCATAATAATGTTGATGATTAAATGGATATAATACAACCACAAAATAATCCAATGTCGTAGACTGGAAAACCATTAATACAAAACAAAATGTAAATTCTAAAATATATACTTAAGACGATACTCGGAAAAAATGTGCTGAAGCGGGATATCAATGAGAAAACGACGCGCGCGGGAGCGAGACCGATTGATTTTGCAGATTAGGCAAAAAAATAACAAAATCACTTCGTATTAAAAAACTACAACGATTTTTTTTTAAATGCTTCTATACGATCCTCTATATTATTGGTGTCCACTAATTAAACCAATTTCCAATAGTGTAAGTAACCCCATTTAAGAATAATCTTGACTTTTCGTATTTTTAGAGGTCTTTTCGAAAAGAAAAAGTGTCGAGGCAAAATCATAAAATCGTATTTTTGAAACTATACGAATCTAGATAAAGGTATGAAGAAATATATATCTTATTACCAGATTTGTAACAACTGTAACCGTCCTATAGTTTTAAATCAAAAAGTCCATATTTTTCCGAGTAGCGCCTTAATATAGGTAGTGGGTTAAGGTTTAAGTACTTTTAGTACCGACAACGAGAGTTATTAACCCTAAGCGAAGAAACGCAGCTGACATTAAAAAATAAACAGAGGGGAGACAGTGCGGAATAATTCATTTGCATCAAAACCGTTTGCAGTTTGAATGGAAAAGCATTCAGGAGACATATTGTTTGTTAATTTGTATTGTTTTTATGGTTGAGACCGGTTAAGTGGTAATGAAGGAAAACCTTTTACTTAATCACTTTCTAGTGATGAACTAGGGAATGGAATGGTGTAAAATAGTCGAATGTTATATTACATAGGTAGGTACAATCACGAACCGGGATTGTGGAGAAACTTGCCAAAATAGGGTATTTTAAATTATGGATTACTCGCAAATCACAAGTACCTACTTAAAATTTGAAAAAATATATGTTATACAGTTATTTATCTAGTGCTTCCGGCCGTTTTTTTCTCGATTGGTGATATTTTACTGTGTCAAATAAAATCACAAACATCAACAATACAAATATCATATTACTTGCAGTATACTTGGTTTTAGTTAATGAAAAACATATGAGAATAATTGTCTTTGAATAGCCGAGGGATTCCGGCCGTCATATTTTATTTTTATTATTTTATTTTAAACTAGCGGCCGCCCGCGGTTTCACCCGCGTGGTTCCCGTTCCCGTGGGAATATCTTGATAAAAAGTACATATAAACCTTCCTCTTGAATCACTCTATCTATTAAAAAAAACGCATCAAAATCCGTTGCGTAGTTTCAAAGTTTTAAGCATACAAAGGGACATAGGGACAGAGAAAGCGACTTTGTTTTATACTATGTAGTGATTGAATTTTAAGTGATTTTCGATTCGCGGGGCGCTCGCGAGTTCACCGTTCACTGCCGGCTGCCGCTGGGTCCGCGCGAAGTGTATTGAGCGCGGCCGAGAAAGCGTTAGCGTACCTATTTCGGTCGGGAATCTCGCCTTAAAAAGCCATGGTTGTAAAGCAAACGTGTAGGTATCTCAATCTCAATCGTATGCCCGATAGGGATTGCACAGCTAAATTAAGTATGTTCCCGGTTCGCGACTGTATCTACATGATACATGACAAAATGTTAATAGCATTTGCAAAAACTATTACAGTTACAGCTGTTAAAACTTTATTACCTTTTAAGTTCTTACCTTTGGATGATTCGTAATTACTTTTCATAATTTGATTCCTTTTGTAACAACAACAGTCACAACTTATGATCGTGGAGGCTTCTTCGAGACGCGATTTGACAGTATTGCGGAAAAGTCTTCAATTCAGTAAACGCGTAGAAAGCAAAATGAAATTCCGTGAGAGAAATCATACGGTAGGTGTTGTCTATTTATTGTATCGTAAACTCAATAAAGCTTCCAAATATGTTTTTTTGTCAATTTTATGTAATCTTAAAAATAAATGACTTCCTCAGTCAATAAACGTAAATGAGACGGGAAGAGTAATAACGTTCTACCGCCTACACGAGTAATACGAGACGGATTTTATGATGCTTGAGTTTGTTATTTGCGGCTGTTGATTGTTTATGACAAAATCTTTTGATTTCCGTAATCGGTTTCTGTAAATTGGAAAAGTATCAGCCCCCTAATTCACAAACCGTCGGAAACGCTCCCGACAGCGGAATGTATGCACTGTCTCTGTCACTCACTATAGAATAGACAAAGACAAAGCACATAATTCTAATCCGATTCCGTTTCGGACTGTTTGTGAATCAGGGGGTAGTTGTATTGTTTTTATTTTTTTTATTTATTCATTTAACATAATTATTACGAATGGTTTTATGAGCGTCAGTGAAAAAGAACATAACAGTGCTCATAACTGATCCGGTGATCTTTGGAACTTAAAACCTTTCCTTACAGCAGTGACAGTTATTTCGAGTCGATAATTCTGTATTTCTAGTGGCGCTTCGTTTTGCTTTGTTTTCTTGTCGCTGGTAGGTAGGTTAGGTATCAACCGTTATCGGTAACAAGAAAACGGACGGTACGGTCGCCAGCACGTCGGGTTACTACAAAATGTCAAAATTTATAAATTGAAACTGAACTCTAACTGTTAAAAAGTCTGGTGTGATAAAAATCGCCGGGCATGTATGAAAAGATTGATGGATGTGAATGAAGCGAAAGAAGTGTGCAAGGATCGTAGCAGGTGGCGATCCATAGTCTCTGCCTACCCCCGTGGGAAATAAGCTTGAGTATATGTATGTATGTGTATACATACATATACTCAAGCCTATTTCTATATATGTATGTATGTATGTAACTCTAACTGTTGGACATAAGGTTGAATTTTATTTAAAGAAATTTGAGTTTGTAGTAACCTGACGTGCTGGCGACTGTACCTATCTGAATATAGAAAGAAACCCGACATAAGTCGCATGGTAAAATAATCAAATCTGTCACTAACTGACATACCGATAAAGAAGATTCGGTTATTTGGTATAAGTAGGTACTGTAAACTGTACGGTAAATAGGAAGACTTAGCTTTTTTCCAAATGAAACCGAAAAGAGACACAAGATCTGTTGTACAAATTACTAATTCTAGTTTTATTAAATGTTAATGTTGCTAATAAATAAATAAATAAAACATAATGTTTGTTATTTATTAAAAATGATAAATAGGCTGGTGAAAGAAGCTTTTCCCTTATTAAAACTTCAATATTGAAACGGGGGGAAACTGCTATAAAGCCGTTTTGAGTAAAGTCAAAGAGCGAACTTCGCACGTTCAATCTACCGTACCACTTTTGTTTGAGTTTACAATATTTGAGCTTTAAAAGGTATTTTACTCATTTTGGGTACCTAAGTACTTAAACAATAACAGTAGCAAAGTCGGTAACGGGGACACATGAAAATAACCATATTACTACAACATTTATTTTATCCTACTAATACTATAAATGTAAAGGTTTAGATGTTTGTATGTTTGTTACTCAATCACGCGATCACGCCAAAACGGCTTAACGGATTTGGCTGAAATTTGGAACAAAGATACTTTGTAGCCTGCCGGCCTAGCATGAGCGGCTTTTATCACGCGATATGATATGGTACGGCATGCCATCTTGCTTACACCTTAGTGGGGTAAGCAAGGCAACTTGCCGTACCATATCATATCGCGCGATAAAAGACGACGTTATCCCACGGGAATGTGATATTTTCCTGGGATAGAAAGTAGCCTATGTTCCTCTCCAGCCGGCCTAGCATGAGCGGCTTTTATCACGCGATACGATATGGTACGGCATGCCGTCTTGCTTACACCGTGTAGTCCACGAGGGCGAAGCCGCGGGCGGAAAGCTAGTATTTCATAATCCTGACATAACGAGTTAGAAAGAGAAAATCAGCTCGGTTTTGTCTTGAGAATCGACTGAAAACAAAACTCAAAACTGTTTTTGATAGCTTTAAGAGGATTGTGTACCTACCAAGCGGTCTCCATACAAACGGCGAAAACGTTTCCCCACCCTCTAAGAAACCTTAACATAAAGCAATGAATTTTTGGTAAGTATGTTTTTTTTTTTTAATTTTTTATTTGAGTAAACAAACAGTTACAAATTACAGTCTTATAAAAAGGTATTTAAAAAAAGGAAATAATAAATTTGCTACCAACATCGTTTACCACTTATTACTAAAATATACTAAGTTACACAAAACAAAGCATTGAAAGTGAAACATCACTATCACGCCTCAACATTACGGCGATTTTAGTGAATGTAGGTACATAATGAAAACAAGCAAAGCGAAAGACAACTAAAAGAGATGAAGAATGTTGTTGAAATCATAAGAACTAGGGCTGTACGTTTTGTTTTTTTTTTTTTATATTAATCAGAGATTTTAAAATATTTGCATTTTACTGATTTCATACAAAACATAAGTGCCAATATTTTCAAATCTACAATGAATATTTAAAAAAAAACAAACGTACAGCCCTAGTTCTCATGCATGCATGTTCTTCATCTGCATGCATTAGATCTGTACCCCGAGTGTAAGTTTTTATGTCAAGCAAACGCAAACTATTTCGAATGCGTATTAATGTCAATTTGTATGAAAACTATATAAGCGCGCTACTCGCCGCTAGAGGCGCTAATACAGTTTTCATACAAATTGACATTAATACGCATTCGAAATAGTTTGCGTTTTTTGACATAAAAACTTACACTACGGGCACTGATATGCATTTCATCATTGAAACTACGAGCCAAAAACGATCAATTTCAGTACCTACGAGAAAGATTGAACTACGAGGAAGAGTGTATGTAAGCTACCTTTTGTAGCATAAAATATACTTTTTTTTATACACAACGGTGCAGCACTTAGCCTTCATCACACCTGCCGGCCTAGCATGAGCGGCTTATAACACGCGATATGATATGGTACGGCATGCCGTCTTGCTTACACCTTAGTGGGGTAAGCAAGACAACTTGCCGTACCATATCATATCGCGCGATAAAAGCCGCTCATGCTAGGCCGGCTGATGTTAAGTGGTGATAAGGCTGAAGGTGGAAGCGCACTACTGCCGGAATCAGTGAGGAGCTTGCTATCTTTTATCGAACTGCCGGAAGACAATAATGCTGAAAACATCATTTCTATCATCATCATATCATAATTATATCGTCACTAGCTGACCCGGCAAACGTTGTTTTGCCATATAAATTATAGTAAATGTGTGTTTATACACCAAAAGTTGCCTACACCAGACAACAGATAGCGCTAGTTATACACTACCAATAAAGGGGCCCAAGATTGGTCTCTATTTCCTACATAAATATTTACTCTGAGAAGTAGAGTAGAGCGTGACAGATAGCTCTGCGCGCAAGCGCGACTGGGTCATTTTTGGCGCTAGCTACAGTACATTTTTTATTCTAAGCTTATGGAAAAGATTAGTATTCGATTTTGACCGCGCAGACGTCAGTGATTACATACTCTTTGGAAACGGCAATGGAAGAAATGACAGTTTTGTATCGAAGGTACGACAGTTAAACGATTTTTCATAGAAAATTACAATTTTTACTTAATTTTCCGGAATAATAAGTAGCCTATGTTACTCTCCAGCTCCCAAACTATCCCCATACCAATTATGACGTCGATCCGTTGCTCCGTTTTGACGTGAAAGAAGGACAAACAAACAAACAAACAAACAAATAAACAAACAAACAAACACACTTTCACATTTATAATATTAGTATGGATTGCTTGCTTGATGGTAGGCTAGGCAGGCGGACAAAGAACAACTCCTCCCACTAACCTACTTGACTGGATTTCACCAAACTTTTATTCCAAGAATAACGCTTACTCTCGTATAGTAATGTCAAAACCCCATACTAGTTTAGTATCCGAGAGTAAGCGTTATGTTATGCGTTGGGTGAAATCGGTGCCTTAGTAGTCCTAATTATCATCAACAAATATATCAAAACACTACAACCAGTACATATTAGACTGTAAAGTAATGAAATTTTCAAAACTCAAAAATTTTGGAATGATAAAATTTCGCGTCGGGCGACACAACATTTAGAATGAATAAACATCTTCAAGTTCTCTTGGGCCAAATAGCTCCGATTATAACTCGCGGCGATCCGTTTAATGACCTACTAAACTAAAATAGTAACATCCGATTGGCAGTTCGGCAAGCAAGGTTATGTGCGGTCAATACAGCGTATGTTAGCGTAGGACCATTCATTCGCCCATTGAAGCATGTCTGGGGAATTGTAATTCATGGTTTATGGTGAACTTTTTTCGTTAATTTTCAACTAGCAACCCATCCAGCTTCGCACGGGTGCAATGAAGAATTGAACCGCATTAAAACCAAATTTTCGAATTTCTAATGTATGTAGGATGGATCGGAAGAGTTTTCAGTACCCATTAACAACTTATTTCAAATCATTATCATTGTAGAATTATATTGTATGCTAGAAAAAACTTTGCCTACAACTTCAGTGTCGATCAATAAAGTTGAAGACAAGTCGTTTCTTTGAAAAGTGATCTTAGAAAATTAGCAACTGATCGCAAAATTTAATTTAACATTTCAGTTTCCTTATGATATTGTTAAATACTGAAAGTACCTAGTGCTTTTAAGGAAAATAGGCTTTGGAGATATTTATGATATCAAATCCGATATCTATATCACGAATGAACTCGATAATTTTAATCTTTAGGTACGTTAAGTACGACATCGTTATTAAGGCATTCTGAAAAGGTCTTCTCAGAAGAGTTGTCTGTCTGTATTTTGTACGGTTTAAATAATTCCAGCATTTCGAACTTATCCATCTAGGTAGATAGGTGTTTCACACCACGTCGCGTTCGAGTCAGCACGTTTTCAATCTGTCTAAGTGCTTATTAATCTTGGTAGTCATTACCGTACCTTACACTCTCCCTGTGACCGCTTTCCAACTAATTGCTTACTTTACCGTCATCTAGAGGCGTTAACGCGTTCATTAATTCACCATAGCTTACACGTGCAGAAAATTAATTATATGCGACACCTATATTGTCTATCTATAGGAAATTAAACGCGATACGATCAAGGTCGGGTAGTTGGGATCGGTATTGGTGTTTCCATTCTTAGCCGTTTTTGGGCAAAGCTTGAACAAACGCGTGATGACCCGGTATTTTTTAAATAGATATATTGAGGTATGCAATTAAGCGAAGCAAGAAAACAGATATACTTTTTAGTTCGCGGAAAAATAAGTACTTAGTACCTACTTACATTATAGTTACGAAATACTTAGTTTAGTTTATGCGTGTCTAAATTGCTATTAATTGCTTAGATTTCTTAAGGCATTTTAACCGTCTCTGTGGTCTTATGGTTCACACCACCGATTTCAGACCCAAAGGTTCCGGGGTACACATTGTATTCGGTTTGGTTGGTGATAGGACTTGTTCTTAGTCTGTCTGTCTAGCTACCACCATCTTATCTATAACAATGATGATTTCAGCATTATGGTGTTCCGGTAGTTAGACATAAGAAGCCATTTCCTCAGTGTTGAGGATTCCAGTAGTAATGCGCTTCCATCTTCAGCCTTATCTTCACTTAACATCAGGTGAGATGAAGGCTAAGTGCTAAATCCTTGGTTTTTAGAGTGTCCAGCCTTGATACCCAAAAGTCTGGATAAACAAGCTGCCTTTTCCAGCTTTTCGGTTTTAAGACAGTCCGGCTTTTCGGTTTTAAGACTTTAAGCTAAAACTAGGCTGCATCTAGATGCACGACATAATATTTTCGTGATAAGATATGGAAACCACTAATGCTTACAGGATGTGCGGATTTATGAATGTAATATCTTTTAAATCCACGCAGTACTGTTAAGTAAGCAACATAATATTTAGTTACCTTCAAATTATAACTGATAATGGTCAATTACATTTCCAATTTGCATTGATTAATAGTAGAGCGATCAATACAAATTGGTAAATCTAATTCACCATTATCAGTTTACTGATTAATTATAGTCAAAATAGCTTAATGAACCACAACATAACGTAGAAAGCGAAGATGTTCGTTTCATGCATGTGATATGGTGATCTACGGTACTTTAGGTAATTCTCGGTGAGAAGTCGGTAAAGTAAAGTGAAAAGACGCGAAGGAAACAATGTTTTGTGCCCGCGTGCTCTTTGAAAAATAAATGCACTTGAAATGTTCCGTTTTTCAACTTATTTCCAATAAAATAAATTTTAAGTGACGAGCAGCATGTTTTGCTTCACTAGCAACAAACTGTTTGTTTAGTTGTATTAGTATTGCTGCAACGACGTACTAAAACTTTTCGAAAGATAAATATCAAAATTTATATCACTCCGAATTCTGGGAAATGGACCTATGTCAAAAAATATACTAAAATGCTATGGGTTTTGATCATCTTTGTCAGTCAAGTTAGTCGCAATAGATCGACAGTTCGACGCAAAAGACGTAGGCCCATAAAAATAACCGTAAATTATCAAGCAAATTCTATTGTAACTTTATTGCTCTTGATTTAGAACTTCTCTGCATAATAAACTTAGCAAACAAATCTTCATTGCCTTATTTTTATGGTTTGGATTTCAATTAACTGTTGGATTTATTTCCTTCTGAATTTCGGATAAGTTATGCTCTGAGAATTTTATTTATTAAGGTTGTGGATTTATTGTTTAGCGAATCTGTGCCAAGAGAGTTGAATGTCATTAAGGATGGATTAGTACCAAAATCTTGTTTGTTGAACACCAATAACAGTTGAAAGTTTTCTTGTTGTATTTCAAATATTCATTTTGAGAAAAGATCCTCTCCCACTGTCTAATAATTTATAAATAAAAAAAATCCTTTTAATTTTTGTGAAGTATTCGCGATTGTATTCGCGTTCGCGAATTTCAATGGCAGATATTCGCAACCGCATTCGCATTCGCGATTGTTTAAAAATTGATAATCGATACATAATTAGTAGGCATGTATGTTATTTGTTGTGATATTACGCGTCGCGTCGTTTATTTGCAAGAACCCCTTCGCGGGTAAAAGCCTCCTCCAAGGATAACCAGTCTTCTCTAGATCGGGCTAGTCTAATGTAACCAACCCTAATTAATTAATCCTAACGTACCTATTCATTTTCAGTAAGAGTGCCACTTGATACGTCAAACCAAACAAACATCAACATATAACATTGATAATCTAGACACGCCCATTCACGGTATCAATGAAACTGCGTACCATTCATGCATCGAGTGCGCGCTCAAGACGACGAATGTTGTCTCAAGGGCGAAGATACACATAGTGACGTCTCATTTCCTCCGCGTCTATAAATACTGTTATACCAATAATCTGGTACTATATTCACACGTTTTGATGAAGTGTATGAAAGGAAACGGTTGGAATTTTCTTAGTTAAAGCTTCGAATTTTTATAAAAACGTCATTGACGCTTAGGAAATCTTCGCAAATCCAGTTACAAATTTTGGTACCTAATACAGCATGCTGAAAGGTTTTCACATACACGAAAAATTGTATCACAAGCGCCTAATTTTATTTCTCACTTCTAAACAACGACAAAATTAGGTAAGTACCTACCTATTTGTTATTAATTTTAGCAAAAGAGGAGTCAAATGTAATAATGATCCCTAAAATATCAGAACAAAATTTGAATTTAAATTCAAAATTAGTATTGAAATATTACTTCAGCTAAATAAAACCAAGGCACAAAAATAACCGAAAAAAAATTTCATGAATATACGACAACGAAGGCAAATAATTTCGAATTGTCAAAACAAAGACGTAAAATAATAAATGCGAAAATGATAAATCAAGCGAATAACTAACGGGAGCGTAAAAGGGAGAAACCCCGGCATTCGATAACAAAAATCCCTTGGCTCGCATCCAGAATCGGGCATGTGAAAGTACCTACAATGGGAACGAAAATAATCCATTGAAGAAAAGTAAGGTGGAAAAATAAGATTCAATTGCTGCCAATGTTGCAATGGCAGACGATATTCAACCTTCCAGTCATGTGAAAAAAGCTGTAAATAACCTAAACATTGATGGAGTCCGAATTTGTATGGTGACTTAACCTGAATTGAAGCTTGGGCTGTGGGAATTAAAGCTGATATTGGATCGTAATGAGTTTTGTTAAAGAACGCGAAATGGATCATGTCGTTATAGATTTTACGAGAGGTCAAGTTCGAGGAGACCGGATGAATTGGTTTATTACAAAGCGAGATGGAGTGATACTTTGAGATACTCTATTTCACTCGGAAAATTACAATTAAGACTATGAGTGTGAATTTCTTTCTGTCCATAAAAATGCATATCTCAAGATAACATTTTGGAAGAATATAAATTCAAAAATCATAGTTTTTTGTGTGAAACTTTTGTCGTTTCCAGCGTGTTTAAGCATCTAAATTCAAAAGTAATGATGGAATAAAAAAACTCACATACATACATGTATACATTAACCCTAAACACATTACACTCCTGGGCAGTAGTGTAAAAAGACAAGATATACAGGGTGGAAAAAAATTTTGCCCTGGAGGGAAACTTTAGTTAGCTCATTTTACTTGAAGGAAACATTCTATTATTTTTACCACACTTTTATTAGCTTCACTTGTAACTAAGTCACAATGTAAGAAAATCTTGGAATTCAATTTTAACCTACTTCAAATTGTCGTATTGATTTGAAACTTTGCAAGTCTATATGAATCCGATGACAATACAATAATTTGCTACCATCGAGCTGATCTGATGATGGAGTCAAGAGGTGAGCAATAGAACTCTTCAATGGCTGCAAGGAAATCCCTCGAGTTTAGGCTCATTTATTTTGTTCTGATGAGACCTATTCGCTACACTTAATGGTGAGGGTCTGATGATGGAGCAGGGAGGAAGCCAGTGGCAATTCTTAATGACCACTAGGAAACCCCTCGAGTTTAGGCTCATTTGTTTTGTTCTGATGAGACCTATTCGCTACACTTAATGATGAGGGTCGGATGATGGAGCAGGGAGGAAGTCAGTCGCACTCCTTAAGACCACTAGGAAACCCCTCGAGTTTGGGCTCATTTGTTTTGTTCTGATGAGACCTATTCGCTACACTTAATGGTGAGGGTCTGATGATGGAGCAGGGAGGAAGTCAGTGGCATTCCTTAATTACCACTAGGAAACCCCTCGAGTTTGGGCTCATTTTTTTCGTTCTGATGAGACCTATTCCCTACATTTGGTGGTCAGGGTCTGATGATGGAGCAGGGAGAAAGTAAGGGTTCGGCTCGCGCATCTGGTAACTAATAGACTCCACTTGAATTTGTAAAACTAAATACATACAATCACGCCTTTGAGTTATAATGTTTACGGGGTGGGCAGACACATGAATGGACTGTGAAATCGATTACCATCCCCATCCATAGATTGCCATTATTGTTAAACTAAAAAGTAAAAAATAAATATGTAGTTTATAAAACTATAAAAACACACTTTTATAGGAACAGACTGAAAGTACAAAATAACCGTCTATTCAGTAACTGAAATTAAAAAGCGTGGTGCGCCCTTTGCAAAGCATGCATTCAAGTACTTAATATTGACAACGCGCACCACGCTTTTTAATTTCAGTTACTGAATAGACGGTTATTTTGTACTTTCAGTCTGTTCCTATAAAAGTGTGTTTTTATAGTTTTATAAACTACATATTTTTTTTAAATGAAAGAACACTGCGTTTACAGATAATTTAAAAAAACAGCTTTTTCAGAAAAAAGTACAACATCGACTCGACTTATCGGTAGGCAGTTGCCTTCCAGGGCCTATAAAAAATTGTAAAACTGTGAGTGAGAACAGAATCGTATTAAGACAATCTATGATACCGTCCGCGCTGCGATTCCATGTGGAAATGCGGCGAAAGGGGTAGAGGAAACATTAATAAAGAAAGGAAAGGAAACGGAAAAACACATAGGTTAGGTTTATCGTTAATAATCATAAACAATGAATCCCAAATTAAGGCATAAACCTTCATTAAAGCGTTATCAAACGAAAGCTTGTTACATATTCAAGGCAATAATTAAGCCTTTTGGTATCTCCTAAGCTAATAATGTCTGGATGTTATCAACCTTTTTTAGGCAACAAAATTAATTATGGCTGTGTACGCAACCATGTTTCATTTTATGCCGACAAACGTAAAAGGCGTAGTAGGTAGGTACGTACTAAGAAGAGAAAATTTATGAGAGTTTTAGCTTAGGGCTAGATGTGGTACAAAATAACTTTGAGAAGTTTATTGCGTAATAGGGTATCCTGCAAGTTTGCGCGAACCGACATGATAAATTCAGAAACATATACGTGAGCAGGTAACAGGATCGTGATAAATTAGAAATACTCTTGACTCGGGGTACAAATTCATTAATCCTCTAAATAGCGTAGCAGACGTGTGTGTAGCTATGGCGCTATGCGGTATCCAATGTATATGTAATGCTTGATATCGTATGTTTACTTAGGACACATACATATTTTATACAATCAATCAACTCGTCGAAAGCTTTTTTTTTCGAGATACTATAATACGAAGCTAATCACATTTTTGCTTTAATAATAAATTATGAGCTCTCTATGTTTATTCAAACAGACTAAAGACACTCCTTATATTATACAGGGCGTTAGGGGCACCCTTGCAAAAACTTTAACCATGGCTTCAGGCCATCATGCTGAACAATGTACAGCAAGATTTTTTGTCGAAAATGAAAAAAAAATTTTGACTCTCCATACAAAATGTCCCGATAAGTTGCTAAATTTGTATGAAAAGTCCAATTTTTTTTTTTCATTTCCGACATAAAATTCTTACTGTACGTTGTTCAGCATGATGGTCTGAAGCCATGGTTAAAGTTTTTGCAAGGGTGCCCCTAACACCCTGTACTTTATGTTAGGAATTTAAAGTTCCTATCGAACAAGACTTCTCATAGTACGAAAAACTTCTTTAATACCTTCAACCAGCAGTACCCACCACTAAATAAACGGTTGGAGTGTCAAAAACGGCCGACAAAATAAGAGCGCTCTTCAAAGATGCGCTCTTATTTCTTACGACTACTGTCATTTTTGACGTAAGATCCGATAGCAACATTCGTAACCTTTTCTCCGTTAAAAAAAAGTCAGTCGGTGCCATATTTCCGTTTTATTTAGTTCGTGAGGCTTTATTTAGTGGTATGGTATCGTTGATCAAAGTTAAATACCCTCAACAATATGAGACATTCTAATATAGATATTACTTAATTGACAAATTAGTATTCGACAAGAGAAGAAAATTAAGTCGTCTACAAAAAAAAGTCAGCTATAATGTCAAGAGCGTGACATTACCAGCATCCTGCTCGAGTGTCCAGGGATATTTAGTATAAGCTACTCCTAAGCATCCGTCGTGTCTAGACATAATTCCGTTACAACTATATAGCAGAACCGTCTTAAATGTCAAACCATGCACTCCGTGACATTTTGCTGATCACGAATATGCCGGCATTTTGGTGCGTTACAAACTGGTTTAATGACCGAGAGATAAACGTTTCAACAGGATTTGAGGAAATTGTGAAATTCCGCGTGTTTCATCCCAACTAACACAAAGTAGCTGTAAATGAGCTGGTAAATAGATTTTCCGAATCTTTAAGCTGGTTTCAAATCTTGTTTAAAGTACTGGTTAAGCGCTTCTACAGCTCTTTTAAGTGCAAAAGAGGACCATATTAAACAGCTTTATTCCTTAGAAAGGCTGGTTAAAGTCTTTATGAGAGCTGATTATTAGCTGGACTAAGGCTGGTTAATAGCTTATCACTTAGCTTTTATTCCAAATTTGTGCCATATTACATCTTTTAAACAAGTTTTAGTTTGATATCTAACTTATATTAATTTATTTGAACCAACAAAGGATTATAAAGGTTTTAAAAAAAGCTATACTTGTATTGACAAATGAATATGTCTAACAAAATAACAAAGAGTGCAAATGTTATTACTTATAAATATTGGTGAGTAATTTATTGTGTTTTTATGTTTATGAAGACGTGAGACGCATGCGAGGATCAGTTTACTGTGAAAGTATATATGTATTTTAGTTAAAATTTTCAAGCGCTCGTGAAAGAACTTAATTTCGTGAAAAATAGTAATAAAAAAATAATAAAATAATTGAAGGTTATATTATGTTTGCGATTATTTACTCAATATTTGGGTTATTTATAGGTATCAGTTACATACAACAACCGGTGGAATAGTTTTAAGTCGTTTTCAGAGCAATTCTAGTACTCAGTTTTTGTAATAATAGGATTTGTGAATCCATAATTACTAAATTAATGGCGTCAAATTATTAGACCGCTTTAATACTTGGAAACAGGTCTTTTAAAGCCACAAGCTTGTGGAAATCTTAAAAAAATCTCTAAGTAGGGTAATGTTTGGTGTATGGCTGGAAGAAAGATTTCAGTAAGGTTTTGGCTGTATGAAAATCTTCCAAGAATACATTTTAAGCTTGATAGTGCAGTGTTTTAGGGCTAAATATATAAATAGAAAAACGCTAGTAAGGTCTAGGTATGCCAAGGGGGCTGCCATATTTTGCTAGGGACTCATCGGGACGCCCCGTGAAAAAAAGGAGAAAAAAAACAATTTTAAGTTGTTTTTATTTAGGCATAGAAAGATACATAATACACGTTTTATGTAGTTGCAGCGGAAGAAGTACTTGGTGTATTAATTGATTGATGAGCTAACCCGTAACCCTTCCCCTTACCTGCCCCCGCGAACGCTAGGCGAGAAAAGTATACTCGCGGAATGACGCCCGGCCGCGCCCGTGTCAATTCAAGTATAATTGTAAAATTCTATCTATACCTACCTACCTAGGATCACATACAAATGTAATCATATTGCGACGCCAGAATCATAGAAAATGCCTAACGATCCGGCAAATGTTCAAAATTGCGGCCTTTTGCCACAGAATATATAATACCTAGTACTAACGTCTTTTGCATTGTGATATATCACAAGTACATATTATGTACTTGCTATGTAATTGCTTGGGAATAACGCTAGTGGTTTAAAACTAATATTAGGTACTAGAATATTGAATGTACTTAGGCCTTAAATTGGTATATCCACCATTATTACATAAAATACTTATGGTTAACCTTAAAAGCTCTCTTCTAAAATGTTGTTTATAAGTAACTAGCGGCCGCCCGCGGTTTCACCCGCGTGGTTCCCGTTCCCGTGGGAATATCGGGATAAAAAGTACATATAAACCTTCCTCTTGAATCACTCTATCTATTAAAAAAAAACGCATCAAAATCCGTTGCGTAGTTTCAAAGATTTAAGCATACAAAGGGACATAGGGAAAGAGAAAGCGACTTTGTTTTATACTATGTAGTGATTTACTTAATTATTGCTTTATTTTAGGCAACAAATCAACATCATGGACAAAATGATGCAGTGGAAGTGCAAGAAGAACCTAATTATATTTTTTGGAAGTATTTAAGTGGTTAGAAATAAAGTTGGTTTGTAAAATTAAATACTATGACTTGTTTTATTGGTATAAAATGAGATGTTTTAGAATAAACTCAATTTATTTATCGAAATAGATGCAAATTTTGAAAGAAAAAGGAAAGGTTTGAATATTGACTGATTCAAGTACTTATACGGAACCCTCTACATTTAACGCCCACTCTTGACCAGATGTTTGTATTTACATGATTTACAATTGACCGTGTATACAGCCTTTATATGAATAACGCTCTTCATTGTCATACTTATATAGGAAAAAGCTCATTTATAGTTTTGCTCTAGGGTCTTATAAGACTGTATTTATTAAGGTTTTGAAATATTCCAATAAACAGCTATTATTTGTTGACAATCTATTATCAAGCTTAGAGTTTTGAAACGTATTTTATGGATTCTGTTTTATATCTTATGCCTTATTTTAATACACTATAAAACTATTATACTTAAAAAAGTGTATTTGCTGTAAAAATACAGCTTCAATCTGTATATTTTATTTTATGAAAACTTTAATAGAGTTCGTAGCCTAAAATAATTTATGTAAAGACTGCAATACAGCTTAAGGCCTTTATAAGACTAATAAATTCTATAGACCAGCTAGAACACGTCGCGGAAACCATTATAAAACCCTAATTTAACTTTAGGCTGTAATTCGAAATATATTATTCCGTTAAACTGCTAATGTGTTAGTTGGGATTGCGTTAGTTGGACTCTGCGAACTTTGCAGTGGGGATGGGAAACAATAGGCAGTAGGATTTGCGAAACTAACTATAAATCAATCTCTCTGATTGTTGAGATGTTGGTAGATCAATAGAAATTTGGTTTTATAAAAGTAAAAAAGAAATATTTCTGAAAATATATTTTCAGAAATATTAAATTGAACATTTCATTTGTACGCCTAAAATCCGGAAATGCACGCAAACGTAGTTTAGTTAGAATTGCAGTATATTTGTAGCTTAGATTTGTAATCAATTAAATACAACCCATTCTTTTATACTTGGCTTTCTTTCTCATGTATTAAAATATTTTAAGGGTAAGTATCCTTAACTATCCATCTAATAAACTACTTATATTAAAGAGAAATTGGACTCCATCACATACATTGTTCAAATACCAGACAGTAGTAGCTTGAGCACTAGTTTAATGGAATACGACGAGTATCACCCACATAAACTCAAACCCGAGGAAATATTAAAAAGTTCGTTTTCACGACCAGAAATCGAACCCAGGACCGCTAGAGATAGCGGCACCTTGAAAAACGGTGCGTACACAACTCGGCCAACGTCATGGTACATTGTTGTTGCTGTCAGTTCTTTGAGAATTCCTACCTACCAAATTTCAGTGTGTGCCTTTAAAGGTACGTCCGCAATAATACTGTAAACAAATCGAATACTGAACAAACAACTATGTTTTGCCAAAACACTCTCGACACGCCATTCTCATCTGACCTAAATACACTAGCTAGAGAGTGTTTAGAGCGGCAAGTTATTTCGAAGTGTCAAAGTTTGATGGGCTAGGCACACGAGTGACTGCCAACAGCCCTCTGACCTGAGCCCGACTGAATGGAAGTTGGAATTCGCAAAGCGTAGAACAGACTGGAAGCTAAGCTATACGAAACAGTAAAAGGGTCTTGTCTACTGTCTCTTGTATTCTTTCGTGTCGATGATATGGTAGGAAATGAAATGAAATTTCTCCGCCCAGAACTCGGCTAATCGAACCGCAGGTTCAGTAGCGGACCACAGGTCGTCGAGTGTGCAGCTGATCGGGAACCCGGGGCAGCGTACGAGATGAGACATAGATTGTGGAGTTACACCGCACTCACACTGTTCGTTACTGGAGTAGCCCCAGCGGCACATGTTTTCTTTGCAGCTGCCGACTAATGTTCTGAGTCTGTTTAAAGACTTCCAAGTCTGGCACGATTCATCATAGTCGATAGTCGGGGTCAGGCTTTCTGATAATTTGATTGGTGACTTACAGTTACAAGGCTCTTGTAAGTATCAAGATATTCTTTATCTTGAAGTGGTATCAGAATTTTCCGAAAACAACTGTCACCACCACCGCTGTGGTAAGTAATGAAATACCATGATGTTCGTTTACATTACTGACACATAATTCCCAAATCTTACATAAAATGTTATGGTATCGTTTATCTATAAACGATCATTCTTGCAACATTTTATCATCATCATTATAATATGTACAAATGTGAGAACAACAAAATCCTTGCACACCTGTTCATATTGAAACACCTAAGCTGTAATGCCATTACAAATATTCTCACTCAAATAAACTTAATAGTTATCTCTTAGATGTAGATAGTATCTATTTGCTTACACATTCCCATCCCAGTCGTAATGGTAATGAAAACAATATAACAGTAGTAGCCTCAAGTAACGGAAATGTTACAGGTATTTCATAATTATATTAATATATCATGTTTGCATAAACTTAAAAATTCTAGAGAGATGCTGGAAAAATTTACCAGAACATCAGTTTAAATTATAGGGATTGGGACTTCAAAACTGTTTGCTACAAGGGATAGTTTCTTCGAACAACGCAAATAGTAAGTGAGTATTTTATTGACAGAATTAAACGTTCCACTAATGATCATAAAACCATTAAATATCTAGATCCTTGATATTCTTTTACTAGAGTAAAATGAGGGCATGCAAACGAATCATTTACGCCAACGTTCAAAATTTCGAATCAACATTTGCGATAATGTTTTTAATGTAAAACGGTTAAATAGCACTGCTGAATTCAAAACTTTTCAGGTTTCATTTCCGTTCCAAGCGAATATCATTACAGTTGTTAGAACAGTAAAATCCGCACTCAACTTTGTAGCAACTGCATTTTACATGGACGACTTTGTATTTAAAGAGTTAACTGCGGTTCATAAGAATATAATAATAGCCTTTAGATAGCGTCATAAAATTGTTTATGATAGTGGAATAGCTTAATTTGACGTTTTACGATCAAAGTGATGAAATAAACTTAATAGAAAATCATTGTTTCACTGCCTACAATTTTCAATGTTAAAGGTATCAAAGGATTTAAGACTTCGAATTGGCTACATTTTATAGAAACTGACGTCGCGTCGTCGTGTCAATGTCAACAGCATCGTTTGTGCTGAAATTTGAAATGTTAATTCCAGTATATGCGCTGTATCAAAGTGGAGGTTCATTAATCATAGTTAAGTACCTTCTCACTCATCATCTTGTAGCAGCTGAGCACCTGTAGCAAAATTTTCAAGGGCGTTTTTTCTACTATGTTCTTCGATAAGATAAATTATATCCGGGATTGGCGTGTCGTTCGCGACTGTCCGCGTGGAATCCAGTTTTATTGTGCTCCCGGTTATATCACGCTTAGGTATCACAGTACTATTATATATTCTGTGGTATCACTTAAAATTCTGTCAACAAAAAGCAGACTTTGCCCTTCTCTAAGGTTTAATCTATCCCTATGTTAAATCTATCTACCTACACCTATGCCTATCTCTGAACAAGCGATTTCAATTTGAATTTATGCCAAACTTCATTTTAATCGGTTCAGTTCTTTAGTAGTAAAAAAAAAACATTATAAACCAGCAAACAGAGATACTTTCGCGACAGTCGGACGGACAGATTTATTTCTTATTTGAAACATTAGTATGGATATTGATTACAGTTTCAGTATTTAATCCGCGGTTGACGATTGAGTGACGTCACGGGAGCTGAATGGGGTCGTTAAGACTGCCGGATGTTGTGAGCGGATGGCGCTCTTTCGTCAGCATCCAGCGGGAATCCGCTTTTAAACTTTAGCTGGACATATCAACGGTAAATTTGCTTGGAACAAGAATATATTTTCTCTTAAGCCGTAGCTTATGTTAATGGGTAAAGTTAGGTACATATATTTATTTAGAGAAATCACTTGGACGGTGTCGATGAACTTCTGATGAGACATTTAATGATATTGCTGTACGAGAATAATGTCAACCGCTAAGGCATCCTAAAATATGATATTATAGAAACTAGAATATTCCTAATTAATATTAATGTTAAAAGAAGCAAAACTGGTCAGACATCCGGTAGAGAAATGCAATAAAAAGATCGGTTGCAGTTTTTATCATAAAAACCAACCAGTTGGACGAGAAAAAAATGCTAAACATTTTTGCGTTTTACAGGCATTTTTCTCTTAAACGCAAATTGGTACATTTTTGTGAATGTTGTTTGTTGTTGTCGATTTAAAGTTAAATGGGATTTTATCTAGCAGTTGTAATTTTCCCTTACTCTCCGTAATCAATTCAGTCATGGAAAATGTACTGTAGAAAATTCAAGAGAAAACCTTTCGACGTACAAATTAAGTCCCATTTTCAATGAAGGGATTACCGTACCTACATATCTGGGTATACCAGCCACAATTCCAGGTGTTAATAAGGTCAATAACAGGGTAACCTGTCTAAATATAGCCCAGACTGATTGCGAATGAAGCAAGGTCTACCTCATCTAATATCGTTTAATGGACTACGCAATGTCACAGGGCTTTTAGGGCGTTAAAACGGTTATGTCATATGAGGAGGGGACGCTAACGTGGTTTGTCGTAAGTACGCGAAATGACAATTACTGATGTTATTATATTGTGAAGGTATTTGCTTAGAAGAGACAGCAATGGGTCCCAAAATAATTCACAGAGTAAAAATACATGCGAACTATAATGGCTGGTCCGCTACTGCTACTTACTTCGCTGGCTCAGCGACCCAAAGTGGATCTTGGCCTCCGATGTTAAAGCACGCCATTTTGTTCGGTCTACTGCTACTAGTTAAACAAAAGGTAGTTGACAAAACACTAGGTTAGATAATTTTAGGTACAAACGAAAGCAACATAAAAAAATTCAAAAAACTTATAACTACAGTTGAATCGTAGGTATTTTACTCAATTAAAAGGAGTGATACCTATAGCTATTTATTAAGCGGTATCTAAAAGCCATTAAAAGAAAAGTAATCACCCAATATGAAAAAAAGAATGAGACATTTTAAGTCCACATTTTTAACAAATTCAGTTTCCAACAAGAAATTTATTAAATTATTCCATTTCTAAAGGCTCGTTAAGTTCCTTGTTATGAATGTTGTAATTAAGGTCAGATGCTTAAGTACCTTTCGTCGTTTTTTCAAACAAAGGTGTGCAAAATGCCAGCTGACACCTGTCGTTTGTACGTTCTTTTAAAAGAAATTACCCTTCTGATTAAAGTAATTTAACGTGCCACTTGTGGCCAGTACAAAGACATCAGAAAACTATGAATGCGGGTAGCCGGTAGTATTTACAAATAATAAAATTTATAAAGTGCAAATGATATAATATTTTTTTGTTTCGTCACTCAGGTCACTCTTCAAATAATATGTTGTATACTTTGTAATGTAACATTACTGAAACTGTAATTTCCTTTCTAAACCTGACCTAACCATTCAATAAAATACGTGTTGTGTTTCGATTTAATTTTCATGTTTTCTCAAATTATTAAAAAGCAATAACTGATTTTATTACCTAGATACTACTAGCGAAACGCCAGCTGAGGAAATTAAATCCTTATAAATTTGTGATAACAAATGAAGTACTTTACCTGACGGTTTAAAAAATAGAATGGAAACTAATGAAGGTATCATTATAATTACCTAATATTTGCTTGAACTCGTAGTTCTTACATCATAAGCTCATCATCATCATCGATGTATTTATTTCACTTTTGATTTAATCCCTTTAGTATGTAGTATATTATTTTATGTATTTTTTATATATTTATTTACTGCATGTATTTGAATTATATTTTTATTATTTATATAAAATAATAAATATAAGTATATATCTATCTATATTATATTTATTGATATTTGTTTATTTTAGTGTGTTTATATAGCATGTATTATTAGGTTTTGTACCGCATTCGTTGTTCTCTGTTTCCCAATGGTTGACTGGCAGAGAATACTTTTAGTATTAAGTCCGCCTTATATATTTTACTGTGTGTATTTTGTACAAAAGTTAAATAAATAAAATAAAAATAAAATATTTTTTACTACCTACTTATACATATTTGCATTTACAGTGCAATCTTTAGAGTATGCGTCGAATTTCCCTATATACTTAGTTGATTCCCGGCGGTGCTACTTGAAGTAAGAGTCGTTTTTTTTCTAATATTTTATCTTTCATAATAAAAATTACACTGTGAATGCAAAAAAACATTCTACACTGTTCCGTGGTAGAGTGGCGATCTGGTACGATTTTCAAGGTGCCTTGCCAAGAATCGAACCCGGCACTTTTCACTGTCCGGGCGAATGCAAAAATTAGTAACATACTTCTAAATATTATTAGACATTTTTGTTACACCTATGTATAAAAATATACCTTTTCACATCTCATGCTAGTAAAGTTCGTGTTTATGTTGGGTATAGGCTGCATAAAATCGCTTTTTATGCTCTAGTGCATAAAGTAAAATCTTCGTCTAAGTCTCAGACTCTAAGACAAAGGTCGTCAGGTAAACAGTCACACACGCAATTAAACTTCGTTAAAAAAACTTGTTATTTCATTCTGTTTCTTTAGTTTTGTACACAATCAATTACTTACTAAATTAATAAAACTAGGCAAAATTAATGAGTTTTGAAAGAAATAAGTATTTCAAGAGCATTATGGACTACGATCTATGCTAAAGTAACTGTGCTGCCACTGCCACGTATAAAAAAAAAGAAAGTCTTCCCGCCAATATGGCGAAGTCTTTATTTTTTCTTTTTTGCAATATTGTTATTTATTTTCCTCACACTCGAAGTGAAAAGCAGAGTGTATAACTCGTAGATAAAACCCATTTTACCCTCGAATTGACTATCCACCCTCGCCTACGGCTCGGATGGATATATACGTCTCGGGTAAAATGGTACGTTTTATGCACTTGTTGTACAATCTACTATTTCCCCGAACCTTTCGATTTCATTGCTAAATAGACAGATCGAGACATTTCGATTTGCCTCAATTCGAATGCGGACGAAAAACGTATCATAAAACGGAAATAGGCCCGACTGAGTTACTCGACTTCAAATATGTATTAATAAGAGATTTAACTGTTTCCTCTCTGAAATTGTCTGGTTCAGGTAAACCTTTTTTTGAACGCCAATTGGCGTATGCCATACAAAATGTATATTTTGTGGGATAATTTGATATACATAGTACTTACTGACTTTTCGGGGAAATCCCAGGGATTTTGCAAAAACACGGAATAATTAGACAATTAGATAAGTTGATAACACTTCTCACAATGTTACTGAAAAAAGCAAGGTTTTTGCGAAAAAAGGCCTGTCATTCGCCATGTAGTAAAATTGAATTGATTATGCTTAACTCTGACAGGCTTGCAGGATTTTTTGCTTGCTGGCTATCTCTTTTCTGATTGGCTTCTAGTTCAATCTTGTAGCTTTTGACATTTGAAACGTCAAATCGTTAAACAATCAGAGAAGCTTTTGTTTCGGGCGCTCCGACTGCCCAATCAGTGTTCTTATTTCGTTGCAGCCAACGATTCGGACTCGAGTTTTTGCAAACATCCTGTTTTTTTTTCAGTAAGATTGAGAATTATGTCATCACCTAAGTATGTCAAATTATCCGTGAGTTTTCAAAATACATAGTTTTCGCGAAAAATTGGTTTATCAAATTATCTTCATCATCATCATCATTTCAGCCGTACGACGCCCACTGCTGAGCATAGGCCTCCCCCAAGGATCTCCACAACGATCGGTCCTGCGCTGCCCGCACCCATCGGCTTCCACAATTAATCACAAATCATAGAATTTAAAATTAAATTATTTCAGTGGCTTAAAGAAAATTGTTTTTACAATCTAAATGAAATCTTTAATCATAAATGTACATAAAATGACATAACAATAAATTATTTCAATATCAATGAATTAGCAATGTTATAAGAATTCAATTTAAAATGACATATAATTATGATTAATGAGAGAGTTTTTTTTGACGTTTCATCGTTAGTTCAAAAATTTGTACTAGATGGCGCTACCCCACTATAGCGACCTAACTTTTTCTAAAGAAGTAAACGAAAAAGTACCTAATAGAAAATAGCAAAGAAAATAGTCTGTCTGTAGTAAGTCGTACATTAGACGGTCATGCAATCATCAGTCAATTCCATCACTCATGACGTCATGACTATCTAACTCATCGGTATAGAGGAACTACGGGCAGCGTTATGAATGGTTCATTTTGATTGGCTAAAAGAATCGTGACTGATATCAAACTGAAAGCAAAACCTACCGTCTAATGGGCGCCTAATAGGTAGACTAATAGGTAACAAAGACGTTATAGTGCGACAAGCATATCTGTTCCAGTGATAATCTTTGGAACTAAGTCTGCCGCCATAACAATGATGTTTTCAGCATTATTGTGTTCCGGCAGTTATAGATAAGATAGCCAGTTCCTCAGTGATTGAGGATTCCGGGAGTAGTGCGCTTCCACCTTCAGCCTTATCACCACTTTTCATCAGGTGTGATGAAGGCTAAGTGCTACCCCGTTGTGGATAAAAAAAAAAAAAAAAAAAAAAATAAAACATTATAATACTACAGTCCATTTTGACAGCTAATTTTGTATTGCAAGTGGCTCCTCTGTCACGGCTATTATGGGAACAGACAGGCATGTGGAACTATAGTACTATTATATTCTGTGACAAAAAGCTTAGACTAAACACTGAGGTAACTGGAGCGAGTAGTACTAACACTTTTTTGTGGCACTGTGGCTGTCTTCCGTCTCACCTACACTTTGAAACAAAACGTATGGTCTTAAGAGACAACAGACAGCCACTAAAGGGCCACTACGTACTACAGTGGCACAATCTTTTCTGTTCCGGTGACAGAGGCGCTATGTACCTTGTTCACGCCGCGCGTGATTCATTCATTCACGTTCATTTGGGGGTGCGCCGCCAACCACCGTCCGCGCAACTCGCGCTCAGTTGGCCGTAAGCAGCCGTGAGGCAAGTTCGTGTGTTTCTGTAGCGACGTGCCGCGCCAGTTACCTACCCGTATTGTGACCGTGATTTCGTTTTGCACACCTAGGAGCGCCCGGTCCGGGTACGGACTTGTGACCCGTGTGTGTTCGCTTTGAAAAGCGCCGGGAAGTTTTAGCTGCCTATTAGGGCATTGTGTAGTTTTAAGAGTGTTAGCTATAAGAGTTTCCCATCGGGGGTTGCGTGAAGACCTACTTGTCAGGCGCGCGCGCGCCGGCGAGACAGCGACCAGCCCCCTGGATTACGGACACTATCTGCTAGTAAGGTAGGACTAGCTTAATTTACTTAATTTTGCATGAGAAACCTTCGTTTCAATAAACTGTGGAACACAGTAGATGGTCATCACAATTGTGCGTGATCATATTTTTGGTAGCAGAGCTTAGTTGATATAATTAATTTTCATATTAAAATTAACTACATAAAATTTCATAGTTAAAATAAAAAGCGTACCTAAAAAGCGTACCTAAAAATTATTTTTTTTTGTTGAAATCTCGAGGGTATTTGAAGATCCCGAGACGATTTGAAGTACTAAGAAATTGTTCTAGTAAATTCTCGAAGCGAATGTTTCTCACTTGGTGGATCCGATAATAGATAGACACTTATATAATTGTTGTCACATACTAGTGATTTGATACGAGTTTACTCGCCTAGATGTGTATATTTTTTTTGTGTGTCCGGATTTATTTGACGAATAGTTCGTTCGAAAGTGTGTTTATTAGTACCACATACTAGTGATTTGATACGAGTTTACTCGCCTAGATGTGTATATTTTTTTTGTGTGTCCGGATTTATTTGACGAATAGTTTTGTTCGAAAGTGTTGTTTATTAGTACCACATACTAGTGTTTGTTCCGAGTCCGCTTGCCTAGTTAAAAAAGTGGAACTAGTTTTAATTATTAGTAGTATTAAATTACGAGTATTATTATTAAAAATAGTTTTGTTTTCGTTTGTTGATAACGGTTTAGTAGTTGATTTGCGAGGTTGACTTGGCCGTGCCGTTATGCCATACCGTTAATCCTATACGTTTTGTTTATACCGTTATATTGATGTCTGTGAACTTAGCATATCATTTCCCAGCATATCATAAAAAAAAGTGTGTTCTTTTCGCATGCAGATTAGTTCTATAGTTCCTGATAGTTTTAAGCAATAGTTCTAGTGAATTTACCTGCAAAACTATCTATCAAAAATGATATGCCAACTTCCATTATAATTTCCCAGCATATCATAAATAAAAAGGTGTTCTATTCGCATGCCGATGAGTTCTATAGTTCCTGATAGTTTTTAGCAATAGTTCTAGTGATTTTACCTGCAAAACCATAGATTATAAATGATATGCCAACTTCCATATAAATTCCCAGCATATCAAAAATAAAAATGAGTTCTATTCACATGCCCATCAGTTCCATAGTTCCTGATAGTTTTTAGCAATAGTTCTAGTGATTTTACCTGCAAAACCATAGATTATAAATGATATGCCAACTTCCATATAAATTCCCAGCATATCAAAAATAAAAATGAGTTCTATTCACATGCCCATCAGTTCCATAGTTCCTGATAGTTTTTAGCAATAGTTCTATTGATTTTACCTGCAAAACTATCAATCAAAAAATGATATGCCAACTTCCATATAATTTCCCAGCATATCATAAATAAAAAAGAGTTCTTATCGCATGCCGATGAGTTCTATGATTCCTATTAGTTCTAGTGATTTTAGCTAAAAAAAAGTATCAATCAAAAAATTATGATATATATAAATAGATAAATAAAATAATTGGAACCTGAAACTCGATTAGAGCCCAGAACTAACGCCCAAGTACCAGCATATCATGCTAAAAAAGTTGAAAATAAGAATTTCAAAGAAAACCTATTTAATCGTTTCAAACAGGTCATAGAAGCTAGAACTATTGCGTTACTGTCAGGTCCGTATCAGACCTAGAAACTGTTACTCGATTGGTACCCAGAACTAATGCAAAAGTACCAGCATATCATGCTACAAATGTTAAAAAAATCAAGAAAATCAAAGAAAATTTATTAAAGAGTTTCAAACAGGTCTCAGAAGCTAGAACTATTGCGTAACTATCAGGTCCGTATCAGACCTGGAAATTTTTACTCGGTTGGTGCCCAGAACTAATGCAAAAGTACCAGCATATCATGCTACAAAAGTAAAAAAATCTAAAAATCGAAGAAAATTTATTAAACAGTTTCAAACAGCTCTTAGAAGCTAGAACTATTGCGTAACTATCAGGTCTGTATCAGACCTGGAAACTGTTACTCGATTGGTGCCCAGAACTAACGCCAATGTACCAGCATATCATGCTACAAATGTAAAAAAATCAAGAAAATCGAAGAAAATTTATTAAACAGTTTCAAACAGGTCTTAGAAGCTAAAACTATTGCGTAACTATCAGGTCTGTATCAGACCTGGAAACTGTTACTAGATTGGTATCCAAAACTAACGCCAAAGTACCGGCATATCATGCTACAACGGTAAAAAAACCTAAAAATCGAAAAAAATTCATGAAACAGTTTCAAACAGCTCTTAGAAGCTAGAACTATTGCGTAACTATCAGGTCTGTATCAAACCTGGAAACTTTTACTCGATTGGTGCCCAGAACTAACGCCAAAGTACCAGCATATCATGCTACAAGTGTAAAAAAATCTAAAAATCGAAGAAATGTGATTTAATCATTTCAAACAGGTTTTAGAAGCTAGAACTATTGCGTTACTATCAGGTCCGTATCAGACCTGGAAACAGTTACACGATTGGTGCCCAGAACTAACGCCAAAGTACCAGCATATCATGCTACAAATGTAAAAAAATCAAGAAAATCGAAGAAAATTTATTAAACAAATTCAAACAGGTCTTAGAATCTAGAACTATTGCGAAACTATTAAGTCTGTATCAGACCTGAAAACTGTTACTCGATTGGTGCCCAGAACTAACGCAAAAGTACCAGCATATCATGCTACAAGTGTAAAAAAATCTAAAAATCGAAGAAAATTGAATTTATCATTTCAAACAGGTCTTAGAATCTAGAACTATTGCGAAACTATTAGGTCTGTATCAGACCTGGAAACTGTTACTAGATTGGTATCCAAAGCTAACGCCAAAGTACCGGCATATCATGCTACAACGGTAAAAAAACTATTAAACAGTTTCAAACAGGTCTTAGAAGCTAGAACTATTGCGTTACTGTCAGTTCCGTATCAGACCTGGAAACTGTTACTCGATTGGTGCCCAGAACTAACGCCAAAGTACCAGCATATCATGCTACAACGGTAAAAAAACCTAAAAATCGAAAAAAATTCATGAAACAGTTTCAAACAGCTCTTAGAAGCTAGAACTATTGCGTAACTATCAGGTCTGTATCAAACCTGGAAACTGTTACTCGATTGGTGCCCAGAACTAACGCCAAAGTACCAGCATATCATGCTACAAGTGTAAAAAAATCTAAAAATCGAAGAAATGTGATTTAATCATTTCAAACAGGTTTTAGAAGCTAGAACTATTGCGTTACTATCAGGTCCGTATCAGACCTGGAAACAGTTACACGATTGGTGCCCAGAACTAACGCCAAAGTACCAGCATATCATGCTACAAATGTAAAAAAATCAAGAAAATCGAAGAAAATTTATTAAACAGTTTCAAACAGGTCTTAGAATCTAGAACTATTGCGAAACTATTAAGTCTGTATCAGACCTGAAAACTGTTACTTGATTGGTGCCCAGAACTAACGCCAAAGTACCAGCATATCATGCTACAAAAGTAAAAAAATCAAGAAAATCGAAGAAAAATTATTAAACAGTTTCAAACAGGTCTTAGAATCTAGAACTATTGCGAAACTATTAGGTCTGTATCAGACCTGGAAACTGTTACTTGATTGGTGCCCAGAACTAACGCCAAAGTACCAGCATATCATGCTACAATAGTAAAAAAATCAAGAAAATCGAAGAAAATTTATTAAACAGTTTCAATCAGGTCTTAGAAGCTAGAACTATTGCGTACCTATCAGGTCTGACTGTAACTCGATTGGTGCCCAGAACTAACGCCAAAGTACCAGCATATCATGCTACAAATGTAAAAAAATCAAGAAAATCGAAGAAAATTAATTAAACAGTTTCAAACAGGTCTTAGAAGCTAGAACTATTGCGTTACTGTCAGTTCCGTATCAGACCTGGAAACTGTTACTAGATTAATGCCCAGAACTAGCGCCAAAGTACCAGCATATCATGCTACAAATGTAAAAAAATCAAGAAAATCGAAGAAAAATTATTAAACAGTTTCAAACAGGTCTTAGAATCTAGAACTATTGCGAAACTATTAGGTCTGTATCAGACCTGGAAACTGTTACTTGATTGGTGCCCAGAACTAACGCCAAAGTACCAGCATATCATGCTAGAAATGTAAAAAAATCAAGAAAATCGAAGAAAATTTATGAAACAGTTTTAAACAGGTCTTAGAAGCTAGAACTATTGCGTTACTGTCAGTTTCGTATCAGACCTGGAAACTGTTACTCGATTGGTGCCCAGAACTAACGCCAAAGTACCAGCATATCATGCTACAAAAGTAAAAAATCTAAAAATTGAAGAAATGTGATTTAATCATTTCAAACAGGTTTTAGAAGCTAGAACTATTGCGTTACTATCAGGTCCGTATCAGACCTGGAAACAGTTACACGATTGGTGCCCAGAACTAACGCCAAAGTACCAGCATATCATGCTACAAATGTAAAAAAACCTAAAAATCGAAGAAAAATTATTAAACAACTTCAAACAGGTCTTAGAAGCTAGAACTATTGCGTTACTGTCAGTTCCGTATCAGACCTGGAAACTGTTACTCGATTGGTGCCCAGAACTAACGCCAAAGTACCAGCATATCATGCTACAAAAGTAAAAAAATCAAGAAAATCGAAGAAAAATTATTAAACAGTTTCAAACAGGTCTTAGAATCTAGAACTATTGCGAAACTATTAGGTCTGTATCAGACCTGGAAACTGTTACTTGGTTGGTGCCCAGAACTAACGCCAAAGTACCAGCATATCATGCTACAAATGTAAAAAAATCAAGAAAATCAAAAAAATTTACTAAACAGTTTCAAACAGGTCTTAGAAGCTAGAACTATTGCGTTACTGTCAGTTCCGTATCAGACCTGGAAACTGTTACTCAATTGGTGCCCAGAACTAGCGCCAAAGTACCAGCATATCATGCTACAAATGTAAAAAAATCAAGAAAATCGAAGAAAATTTACTAAACAGTTTCAAACAGGTCTTAGAAGCTAGAACTATTGCGTTACTGTCAGTTCCGTATCAGACCTGGAAACTGTTACTCGATTGGTGCCCAGAACTAGCGCCAAAGTACCAGCATATCATGCTACAAAAGTAAAAAAATCAAGAAATTCGAAGAAAAATTATTAAACAGTTTCAAACAGGTCTTAGAATCTAGAACTATTGCGAAACTATTAGGTCTGTATCAGACCTGGAAACTGTTACTTAATTGGTGCCCAGAACTAACACCAAAGTACCAGCATCATCATCATTTCAACCGTAAGACGCCCACTGCTGGGCATAGGCCTCCCCCAAGGATCTCCACAACGATCGGTCCTGCGCTGCCCGCATCCAGCGGCTTCCCGCGACCTTGACCAGATCGTCGGTCCACCTTGTGGGGGCCTGCCCACGGAACGTCGTCCGGTTCGCGGTCGCCATTCGAGAACCTTTCCGCCCCAACGGCCATCGGTTCTCCGCGCTATGTGTCCCGCCCACTGCCACTTCAAAGTACCAGTACCAGCATATCATGCTACAAATGTAAAAAAATCAAGAAAATCGAAAAAAATTTATGAAACAGTTTTAAACAGGTCTTAGAAGCTAGAACTATTGCGTTACTGTCAGTTCCGTATCAGACCTGGAAACTGTTACTCGATTGGTGCCCAGAACTAACGCCAAAGTACCAGCATATCATGCTACAAAAGTAAAAAAATCTAAAAATTGAAGAAATGTGATTTAATCATTTCAAACAGGTTTTAGAAGCTAGAACTATTGCGTTACTATCAGGTCCGTATCAGACCTGGAAACAGTTACACGATTGGTGCCCAGAACTAACGCCAAAGTACCAGCATATCATGCTACAAATGTAAAAAAACCTAAAAATCGAAGAAAAATTATTAAACAACTTCAAACAGGTCTTAAAAGCTAGAACTATTGCGTTACTGTCAGTTCCGTATCAGACCTGGAAACTGTTACTCGATTGGTGCCCAGAACTAACGCCAAAGTACCAGCATATCATGCTACAAATGTAAAAAAAATCAAGAAAATCGAAGAAAATTTACTAAACAATTTCAAACAGCTCTAAGAAGCTAGAACTATTGCGTAACTATCAGGTCTGTATCAAACCTGGAAACTGTTACTCGATTGGTGCCTAGAACTAACGCCAAAGTACCAGCATATCATGCTACAAAAGTAAAAAAATCAAGAAAATCGAAGAAAAATTATTAAACAATTTCAAACAGGTCTTAGAATCTAGAACTATTGCGAAACTATTAGGTCTGTATCAGACCTGGAAACTGTTACTTGATTGGTGCCCAGAACTAACGCCAAAGTACCAGCATATCATGCTACAAATGTAAAAAAATCAAGAAAATCGAAGAAATTTTAATAAACAGTTTCAAACAGGTCTTAGAATCTAGAACTATTGCGAAACTTTTAGGTCTGTATCAGACCTGGAAACTGTTACTCGATTGGTGCCCAGAACTAACGCCAAAGTACCAGCATATCATGCTACAAATGTAAAAAAATCAAGAAAATCGAAGAAAATTTATGAAACAGTTTTAAACAGGTCTTAGAAGCTAGAACTATTGCGTTACTGTCAGTTTCGTATCAGACCTGAAAACTGTTACTAGATTGGTGCCCAGAACTAACGCAAAAGTACCAGCATATCATGCTACAAATGTAAACAAATCAAGAAAATCGAAGAAATTTTATTAAACAGTTTCAAACAGGTCTTAGAAGCTAGAACTATTGCGTAACTATTAGGTCTGTATTAGACCTGGAAACTGTTACTAGATTGGTGCCCAGAACTAACGCCAAAGTACCAGCATATCATACTACAAATGTAAAAAAATAAAGAAAATCGAAGAAAATTTATTAAACAAATTCAAACAGGTCTTAGAAGCTACAACTATTGCGTTACTGTCAGTTTCGTATCAGACCTAGAAACTGTTACTCGATTGGTGCCCAGAACTAACGCAAAAGTACCAGCATATCATGCTACAAATGTAAAAAAATCAAGCAAATCGAAGAAATTTTATTAAACAGTTTCAAACAGGTCTTAGAAGCTAGAACTATTGCGTTGCTGTCAGGTCCGTATTAGACCTAGAAACTTTTACTCGATTGGTGCCCAGAACTAACGCCAATGTACCAGCATATCATGCTACAAGTGTAAAAAAATCTAAAAATCGAAGAAATGTGATTTAATCATTTCAAACAGGCTTTAGCAGCTAGAACTATTGCGTTACTATTAGGTCCGTATCAGACCTGGAAACTGTTACTCGATTGGTGCCCAGAACTAACGCCAAAGTACCAGCATATCATGCTACAAATGTAAAAAAAACCTAAAAATCGAAGAAAAATTATTAAACAACTTTAAACAGGTCTTAGAATCTAGAACTATTGCGAAACTATTAGGTCTGTATCAGACCTGGAAACTGTTACTTGATTGGTGCCCAGAACTAACGCCAAAGTACCAGCATATCATGCTACAAATGTAAAAAAATCAAGAAAATCGAAGAAAATTTACTAAACAGTTTCAAACAGGTCTTAGAAGCTAGAACTATTGCGTTACTGTCAGTTCCGTATCAGACCTGGAAACTGTTACTTGATTGGTGCCCAGAACTAGCGCCAAAGTACCAGCATATCATGCTACAAATGTAAAAAAATCAAGAAAATCGAAGAAAATTTACTAAACAGTTTCAAACAGGTCTTAGAAGCTAGAACTATTGCGTTACTGTCAGTTCCGTATCAGACCTGGAAACTGTTACTCGATTGGTGCCCAGAACTAGCGCCAAAGTACCAGCATATCATGCTACAAATGTAAAAAAAACCTAAAAATCGAAGAAAAATTATTAAACAACTTTAAACAGGTCTTAGAAGCTAGAACTATTGCGTTACTGTTAGTTCCGTATCAGACCTGGAAACTGTTACTCGATTGGTGCCCAGAACTTACGCCAAAGTACCAGCATATCATGCTACAAATGTAAAAAAACCTAAAAATCGAAGAAAAATTATTGAACAACTTCAAACAGCTCTTAGAAGCTAGAACTATTGCGTAACTATCAGGTCTGTATCAAACCTGGAAACTGTTACTCGATTGGTGCCCAGAACTAACGCCAAAGTACCAGCATATCATGCTACAAAAGTAAAAAAATCAAGCAAATCGAAGAAAATTTATTAAACAGTTTCAAACAGGTCTCAGAAGCTAGAACTATTGCGTTACTATCAGGTCTGTATCAGACCTGGAAATTTTTACTCGGTTGGTGCCCAGAACTAATGCAAAAGTACCAGCATATCATGATAAAAAAGTTGAAAATAAGAATTTCAAAGAAAACCTATTTAATCGTTTCAAACAGGTCATAGAAGCGAGAACTATTGCGTTACTGTCAGGTCCGTATCAGACCTAGAAACTGTTACTCGATTGGTACCCAGAACTAATGCAAAAGTACCAGCATATCATGCTACAAATGTAAAAAAATCAAGAAAATCTAAGAAAATTTATTAAACAGTTACAAACAGGTCTTAGAAGCTAGAACTATTGCGTTACTGACAGTTCCGTATCAGACCTGGAAACTGTTACTCAATTGGTGCCCAGAACTAACGCAAAAGTACCAGCATATCATGCTACAAATGAAAAAAAATCTAAAAATCAAAGAAAAATTAATAAACAGTTTCAAACAGGTCATAGAAGGTAGAACTATTGCGTTACTGTGAGGTCAGTATCGGGCCTAGTAACTGTTACTCGATTGGTGCCCAGAACTAATGCAAAAGTACCAGCATATCATGCTACAAAAGTAAAAAAATCTAAAAATCGAAGAAAATTTATTAAACACTTTCAAACAGGTCTTAGAAGCTAGAACTATTGCATTACTGTCAGTTCCGTATCAGACCTGGAAACTGTTACTCGATTGGTGCCCAGAACTAACGCCAAAGTACCAGCATATCACGCTAAAAATGTAATTAAATCAGCCTGGATTTACCGAATTTGTTCTAGAAAATATTAACATAAATCAGGTAGTATTCGATAAAAAATGTATTAAGTATCATTAACGTGTGTTATAAAAGTAGTTAATATTAAGTAAGTAGTTAATATTAATATCTTAGTAAGTATTTTGCGTGGAAAGCTGCAGACGCGGCTTATATGAATGCAACGTTTTTGTGTTCTATAGCAGGCGGTGGAAAATGATCAACAGATCATATGCTATCGCTGCTTAATAGCAGCTAGACGACATGAAGCCCGAATGCGTCAACAGCAGAATGACGACGCAAATGAAGCAGTCGATCTGCCCGCAGTAAACGTCGAAGCGAATGATTTGTCAGTCGTGTCATCGGGATATAAAAGATTGCCCAATACATCTAATCGTTGTATATTTAGAGAATGTGCTAATGTAGATAGAAAGCGAATTCCTGAAAAAATTCAAATCTCTCTCTTAATGCACTTCAAAATATACGCACCACAAAGTGCACGTGTATGCCAAAATCACTTGCAGTCTAACATTTGGGCTGATATAGACAATAACGAGCTGTTAAGAACTCTGGACAATTTTTCTGCGAGCCAAATTGCAGATATGCTGGAAATGCAACGCAGAGCATATTTAGAAAAGAAAGCTTTCGATTTTGATACTCCTGAAAACATAGACGCAGATGAGTTGTATTTCTGCACAGGTTTATCGTTGTTACAATTTAATAATTTACTTTTAGAAACAACATCTTTGCGTGAGCGTTGTAATCAGCCTAAAACCGCATTAGGTATTTATTCAATGAAAATTCGGACAGGAGAGACCAACGAAAGGCTAGCAAGTCGCTTATGAATGAGCAGACGAGAGCTTGAACGTTTTATCAATGTAGCTCGAGAGTGTCTCATAACCGAATTTACACCACGGCACATTGGCTTAGACCATATGAGCCGCGATGATATCATATCACATAGCCTGCAAATCCCAGAATAAAATACACGGAAATAATGAGAATGAACATCCAAAGGCAATTATAATCTTGGATGGCACCTACATATATATCCAAAAAAGTAGCAACTTTTTATTTCAAAAAGACACATATAGCTTGCACAAGTTCCACAACCTATTATATTCTTTATTGCACTTAAAAAAAACACAGTTTATTAAACAATAACATAAAATTGGTATGCGAAGGTGGGCTTATCTCTAAAAGAGATCTCTTCCAGCCAACCAGGAAGTGTGAGAGATTAATTTAAGGAAAGTAGGAGAGACAAAGTGCATAAAAAAAGAAGAAAAACAAGACAAATACTTACTAAAATCTAAATTCATAAACATACCTACATAAATAATACATATTATCATAAAATATACATACTTACAAAATATTATAATATATACATAATAACAAACGTGATTATTTTAAATGTAACCTATCTGATGATTTCTAGGGATGTGACAACCTATTGAAGCCTTTTTTTGTCGTTTGTCCAGATGGTTACGTTTTAGAAATATTTGGCCCATACTCAGCTAGAACCTCAGATGCAACAATACTAAACCGCATTTGCAGTGGGCAAGATGCACCCTTGCATTATCTTCTCCATGAATGAGATATTTTTGTGTTAGACCGTGGGTTTCGGGATTCAATACCTGTCCTTGAAAGCTACGGCTATGAATCCCATATGCCACCCTCAAAAGACCGTAACGCTACTCAGCTAAGTACTGATCAAGGAAATAACTCTCTGCTCGTCACTATTGTTCGTTGGGTAGTTGAAGTAATTAACGGCCGCATCAAACGCGATTTTAAGATATTTCGACAGGAATATTTTAATAGAGCCATGAGCCACATGTTTATCGACATACGCATTGCTGCTGCTTTCCTTAACACATTCAGAACACCATTAGACAATTATAGTTCCCACGCCGGCGAGATCATCAATATAATTAACGAAAGAGTAAATATATGCCAAATCGTCTTGGTCAATTCGTAATAGAAAATAATATTAATGGACGAAGGGCACTGTTCATTAGTATAAATAGCGATAGATTAAATATTCCTTTTCCAGTGTTAACTGAACAGGATATTATATTAACAGCACTAGGTACATACCAAATGAAAATAGCCAAATCGTATGTCGGTGAACATTTGAGGGGTGGTATATATACGATTGAGGTTTGCCATGAAATAAGTCCAGATCTCTCAGATTATGGAATCGACGCTAATGACTGTGTCCTATTACGAGGCCATATACATTCACGACATACGACTAGAAAAAGTTATTACTCATACATCTTACTGAAAACCAACCTGACAGGTAGAGAAGCCTTAATGCAACTCTACTGTTCATGTTTAACCGGTAGTCGTACCATCGGAACTTGTGCTCATATTGTAAGTATTGTTTGGTATTTGGTATTTGCGCGGCATCAAAATAATAATTTTCAAAGTCCTGCGAGCTTTCTCGACAATATTATTGATAATGGGAATGATTAATAACAATAATTATAAGATTATTTTTTTATTTATAACGCGGTAGGACTTTGCCTTCATCACATTTCATACTTGATGTGAACATTAAGCTAAGGCTGAAGAAGGCTAAGCTAGGGCGCGCTATTCCCGGAATCCTCAACCACTGAGTAACTGGCCATCTTATATCTCACTGCCGGAACATAACAACGCTGAATACATCGTTTTAATTGTTACATCATCGTGCTATTGCATGTTATACACGTCATATTTAAAATATCATACAGAAATATACAAAACAACTAGTTTTTTTGCTGTATGTATATGTACATGCACATATACATACATATATATTATGTGATTTTGTATGTAATACACGTTACATTTCAAATAATAGACAAAATATGCAAAATAATGAGATTTTAGGTCATAAAGTTTTTATTTTTCAATCGATTTTTTTTTTAACTTCCCAGTCGCTGCGGGCAAAACGGCGTGCATATATAATTGTTAAGGACAACGAGTAGAACATGTAACAACATAGCATGTATTGCTACAAGGGTTGGACGACACTCCATACATTCCTGCCCATTCTCCTTTTTGTTTCAAATTTCGACCCATGCTTCTAGAAGTAAGTTGTGCATTTTCCGATTCTGAGTCGAACTTAAAAATTTGGCCAGTGGTTTCAAAATAACCCTGTGAATATGTTGCAGCCAAATGGTTGAATCCGCCATTCAATAAAATGCCTTGGCCGATCATTTTTTTTCGTAAGCTATTTTATCTTCCCATAAGTTGACGGAGTCACAAAAAAAATAACCACGAAAGGAGATCAGTCAAATTGGACCAAAAAAGTAAAAGTGCCGGCCAACAAAAATAAATTGCAAATTACTATTGTAAACAGTGTAACGATCATTTTTTGTTATGACGTCAACAGTGTACGATTAGCGGCCAAGCAGTTATTCAAGTTTGAATATGACATTTTTTCTTCATTTTCAAACTTGAATATAGCTTGGCCAAAGTGCAGCCAACAAAAAAAAATTGCAGATTACTATTGTAAATAGTGTAACGATCGTTTTTTGTTATGACGTCAACAGTGTACGATAAGTGGCCAAGCAGTTATTCAAGTTTTAAAATGACATTTTTTTCTCTTTATTTTCAAACTTGAATACAGCTTGGCCAAAGTGCGGCCAACGAAAAAAAAATGCATATTACTATTGTAAACAGTGTAACGATATTTTTTTGTTATGGCGTTAACAGTGGACGGTTAGCGGCCAAGCAGTTACTCAAGTTTGAAAATGACATTTTTTCTTGATTTTCAAACATGAATACAGCTTGGCCAAAGTGCGGCCAACGAAAAAAAAATGCATATTACTATTGTAAACAGTGTAACGATATTTTTTTGTTATGGCGTTAATAGTGTACGATTAGCGGCCAAGCAGTTACTCAAGTTTGAAAATGACATTTTTTTCTTGATTTTCATACTTGAATACAGCTTGGCCAAAGTGCGGCCAACGAAAAAAATTTAATATTACTATTGCAAACAGTGTAACGATCATTTTTTGTTATGACGTCAACAGTGTACGATTAGTGGCCAAGCAGTTATTCAAGTTTGAAAATGACATTTTTTTCTCTTTATTTTCAAACTTGAATACAGCTTGGCCAGAGTCATTTTGTGTTGTAGTCAATATCTATTTTAGGGAGACATATTTCCTTATTCTGGCTCTGTAGTGTACTAGACCTTAGTTAAAGTTACTATTTAGCTAAAAGTATTGCATTATTGTTTAGTCGATTCACGTACCCAGCAGGTGGGACGTTCGTGGGTCAGTTATAATGCTGACGAGGAACTGATCTCAATGTAATAACTGATATTCTGATAATTGATTACATTTTACGTGATGAGTCAATCCGTTTTGCGATCGTATTCATACCAAAAATAATGACATTTTCAAACTTGAATAACTGCTTGGCCGCTAATCGTACACTGTGGACGTCATAACAAAAAATGATCGTTACACTGTTTACAATAGTAATATGCAATTTTTTGTCGTTGGCCGCACTTTGGCCAAGCTGTATTCAAGTTTGAAAATAAAGAGAAAAAACAATTACATTTTCAAACTTGAATAACTGCTTGGCCGCTAATCGTACACTGTTGTCGCCATTACAAAAAATGATCGTTACACTGTTTACAATAGTAATATGCATTTTTTTTTCGTTGGCCGCACTTTGGCCAAGCTGTATTCAAATTTGAAAATAAAGAAAAAAAAATGTTATTTTCAAACTTGAATAACTGCTTGGCCGCTAATCGTACACTGTTGACGCCATAACAAGAAATGATTGTTACACTTTTTACAATAGTAATGTGCAATTTTTTTTTGTTGGCCGCACTTTGGCCAAGCTGTATTTAAGTCTGAAAATAAAGGTTTGATACAGACCTGATAGTTACGCAATAGTTCTAGCTTCTAAGAGCTGTTTGAAACTGTTTAATAAATTTTCTTCGATTTTTTTGTTTTTTTTTACATTTGTAGCATGATATGCTGGTACTTTGGCGTTAGTTCTGGGCACCAATCGAGTAACAGTTTCCAGGTCTGATACGGAACTGACAGCAACGCAATAGTTCTAGCTTCTAAGACCTGTTTGAAGTTGTTTAATAATTTTTCTTCGATTTTTAGTTTTTTTTACATTTGTAGCATGATATGCTGGTACTTTGGCGTTAGTTCTGGGCACCAATCGTGTAACTGTTTCCACGTCTAATACGGACCTGATAGTAACGCAACAGTTCTAGCTTCTAAAACCTGTTTGAAATGATTTAATCACATTTCTTCGATTTAAAGATTTTTTTACTTTTGTAGCATGATATGCTGGTACTTTGGCGTTAGTTCTGGGCACCAATCGAGTAACAGTTTCCAGGTCTGATACGGAACTGACAGTAACGCAATAGTTCTAGCTTCTAAGACCTGTTTAAAACTGTTTCATGAATTTTCTTTGATTTTCTTGATTTTTTTACATTTGTAGCATGATATGCTGGTACTTTGGCGTTAGTTCTGGGCACCAATCGAGTAACAGTTTCCAGGTTTTATACAGACCTGATAGTTACGCAATAGTTCTAGCTTCTAAGACCTGTTTAAAACTGTTTAATTAATTTTCTTTGATTTTCTTGATTTTTTTACATTTGTAGCATGATATGCTGGTACTTTGGCGTTAGTTCTGGGCACCAATCGAGTAACAGTTTCCAGGTTTGATAAAGACCTGACAGTAACGCAATAGTTTCAGCTTCTAAGACCTGTTTAAAACTGTTTCATGAATTTTCTTCGATTTTCTTGATTTTTTTACATTTGTAGCATGATATGCTGGTACTTTGGCGTTAGTTCTGGGCACCAATCGAGTAACAGTTTCCAGGTCTGATACAGACCTAATAGTTTCGCAATAGTTCTAGATTCTAAGACCTGTTTGAAACTGTTTAATTAATTTTCTTCGATTTTCTTGATTTTTTTACTTTTGTAGCATGATATGCTGGTACTTTCGCGCTAGTTCTGGGCACCAATCTAGTAACAATTTCCAGGTCTGATACAAAACTGACAGTAACGCAATAGTTCTAGCTTCTAAGACCTGTTTAAAACTGTTTAATTAATTTTCTTCGATTTTCTTGATTTTTTTACATTTGTAGCATGATATGCTGGTACTTTGGCGTTAGTTCTGGGCCCCAATCGAGTAACAGTTTCCAGGTTTGATACAGACCTGATAGTTACGCAATAGTTCTAGCTTCTAAGAGCTGTTTGAAACTGTTTAATAAATTTTCTTCGATTTTCTTGTTTTTTTTACATTTGTAGCATGATATGCTGGTACTTTGGCGTTAGTTCTGGGCACTAATCGAGTAACAGTTTCCAGGTCTGATACGGAACTGACAGTAACGCAATAGTTCTAGCTTCTAAGACCTGTTTGAAGTTGTTTAATAATTTTTCTTCGATTTTTAGGTTTTTTTACTTTTGTAGCATGATATGCTGGTACTTTGGCGTTAGTTCTGGGCACCAATCTAGTAACAGTTTCCAGGTCTGATACGGAACTGACAGTAACGCAATAGTTCTAGCTTCTAAGACCTGTTTGAAACTGTTTAATTAATTTTCTTCGATTTTCTTGATTTTTTTACATTTGTAGCATGATATGCTGGTACTTTGGCGTTAGTTCTGGGAACCAATCGAGTAACAGTTTCCAGGTCTGATACGGAACTGACAGTAACGCATAAGTTCTAGCTTCTAAGACCTGTTTAAAACTATTTAATTAATTTTCTTCGATTTTCTTGATTTTTTTACATTTGTAGCATGATATGCTGGTACTTTGGCGTTAGTTCTGGGCACCAATCGAGTAACAGTTTCCAGGTTTGATACAGACCTGATAGTTACGCAATAGTTCTAGCTTCTAAGACCTGTTTGAAACTGTTTAATTAATTTTCTTCGATTTTCTTGATTTTTTTACATTTGTAGCATGATATGCTGGTACTTTGGCGTTAGTTCTGGGCACCAATCGAGTAACAGTTTCCAGGTTTGATACAGACCTGATAGTTACGCAATAGTTCTAGCTTCTAAGAGCTGTTTGAAACTGTTTAATAAATTTTCTTCGATTTTTTTGATTTTTTTACATTTGTAGCATGATATGCTGGTACTTTGGCGTTAGTTCTGGGCACCAATCGAGTAACAGTTTCCAGGTCTGATACGGAACTGACAGTAACGCAATAGTTCTAGCTTCTAAGACCTGTTTGAAGTTGTTTAATAATTTTTCTTCGATTTTTAGTTTTTTTTACATTTGTAGCATGATATGCTGGTACTTTGGCGTTAGTTCTGGGCACCAATCGTGTAACTGTTTCCAGGTCTGATACGGACCTGATAGTAACGCAATAGTTCTAGCTTCTAAAACCTGTTTGAAATGATTAAATCACATTTCTTCGATTTTAAGATTTTTTTAGTTTTGTAGCATGATATGCTCGTACTTTGGCGTTAGTTCTGGGCACCAATCGAGTAACAGTTTCCAGGTCTGATACAGACCTAATAGTTTCGCAATAGTTCTAGATTCTAAGACCTGTTTGAAACGGTTTAATAATTTTTCTTCGATTTTCTTGATTTTTTTACTTTTGTAGCATGATATGCTGGTACTTTGGCGCTAGTTCTGGGCACCAATCTAGTAACAGTTTCCAGGTCTGATACGGAACTGACAGTAACGCAATAGTTCTAGCTTCTAAGACCTGTTTGAAGTTGTTTAATAATTTTTCTTCGATTTTTAGTTTTTTTTACATTTGTAGCATGATATGCTGGTACTTTGGCGTTAGTTCTGGGCACCAATCGTGTAACTGTTTCCAGGTCTGATACGGACCTTATAGTAACGCAATAGTTCTAGCTTCTAAAACCTTTTTGAAATGATTAAATCACATTTCTTCGATTTTAAGATTTTTTTAGTTTTGTAGCATGATATGCTGGTACTTTGGCGTTAGTTCTGGGCACCAATCGAGTAACAGTTTCCAGGTCTGATACAGACCTAATAGTTTCGCAATAGTTCTAGATTCTAAGACCTGTTTGAAACTGTTTAATAAATTTTCTTCGATTTTCTTGATTTTTTTACATTTGTAGCATGATATGCTGGTACTTTGGCGTTAGTTCTGGGCACCAATCGAGTAACAGTTTCCAGGTTTGATACAGACCTGATAGTTACGCAATAGTTCTAGCTTCTAAGAGCTGTTTGAAACTGTTTAATAAATTTTCTTCGATTTTCTTGTTTTTTTTACATTTGTAGCATGATATGCTGGTACTTTGGCGTTAGTTCTGGGCACCAACCGAGTAAAAATTTCCAGGTCTGATACGGAACTGACAGTAACGCAATAGTTCTAGCTTGTAAGACCTGTTTGAAGTTGTTTAATAATTTTTCTCCGATTTTCTTGATTTTTTTACATTTGTAGCATGATATGCTGGGACTTTGGCGTTAGTTCTGGGCACTAATCTAGTAACAGTTTCCAGGTCTGATACGGAACTGACAGTAACGCAATAGTTCTAGCTTCTAGACCTGTTTGAAACTGTTGTATTAATTTTCTTCGATTTTCTTGATTTTTTTACATTTGTAGCATGATATGCTGGTACTTTGGTGTTAGTTCTGGGCACCAATCGAGTAACAGTTTTCAGGTCTGATACAGACCTGATAGTTACGCAATAGTTCTAGTTTCTAAGAGCTGTTTGAAACTGTTTAATAAATTTTCTTCGATTTTCTTGATTTTTTTACATTTGTAGCATGATATGCTGGTACTTTGGCATTAGTTCTGGGCACCAATCGAGTAACAGTTTCCAGGTCTGATACGGAACTGACAGTAACGCAATAGTTCTAGCTTCTAAGACCTGTTTGAAGTTGTTTAATAATTTTTCTTCGATTTTTAGATTTTTTTACTTTTGTAGCATGATATGCTGGTACTTTGGCGTTAGTTCTAGGCACCAATCTAGTAACAGTTTCCAGGTCTGATATGGAACTGACAGTAACGCAATAGTTCTAGCTTCTAAGACCTGTTTGAAACTGTTTTATAAATTTTCTTCTATTTTCTTGATTTTTTTACATTTGTAGCATGATATGCTGGTACTTTTGCGTTAGTTCTGGGCACCAATTGAGTAACAGTTTCCAGGTCTGATACGGAACTGACAGTAACGCAATAGTTCTAGCTTCTAAGACCTGTTTGAAACTGTTTAATAAATTTTCTTCGATTTTCTTGATTTTTTTACATTTGTAGCATGATATGCTGGTACTTTGGCGTTAGTTCTGGGCACCAATCGAGTAACAGTTTCCAGGTCTGATAAGGACCTGATAGTTTCGCAATAGTTCTAGCTTCTAAGACCTGTTTGAAGTTGTTTAATAATTTTTCTTCGATTTTTAGTTTTTTTACATTTGTAGCATGATATGCTGGTACTTTGGCGTAAGTTCTGGGCACCAATCGAGTAACAGTTTCCAGGTCTGATACGGAACTAACAGTAACGGAATAGTTCTAGCTTCTAAGACCTGTTTAAAGTTGTTTAATAATTTTTCTTCGATTTTTAGGTTTTTTTACATTTGTAGCATGATATGCTGGTACTTTGGCGTTAGTTCTGGGCACCAATCGAAGAACAGTTTCCAGGTCTGATACGGACCTAATAGTAACGCAATAGTTCTAGCTGCTAAAGCCTGTTTGAAATGATTAAATCACATTTCTTCGATTTTAAGATTTTTTTACACTTGTAGCATGATATGCTGGTACATTGGCGTTAGTTCTGGGCACCAATCGAGTGAAAGTTTCTAGGTCTGATACGGACCTGACAGCAACGCAATAGTTCTAGCTTCTAAGACCTGTTTGAAACTGTTTAATAAATTTTCTTCGATTTTCTTGATTTTTTTACATTTGTAGCATGATATGCTGGTACTTTGGCGTTAGTTCTGGGCACCAATCGAGTAACAGTTTCCAGGTCTGATACGGAACTGACAGTAACGCAATAGTTCTAGCTTCTAAGACCTGTTTGAAGTTGTTTAATAATTTTTCTTCGATTTTTAGGTTTTTTTACTTTTGTAGCATGATATGCTGGTACTTTGGCGTTAGTTTTGGATACCAATCTAGTAACAGTTTCCAGGTCTGATACAGACCTGATAGTTACGCAATAGTTCTAGCTTCTAAGACCTGTTTGAAACTGTTTAATAAATTTTCTTCGATTTTCTTGATTTTTTTAACATTTGTAGCATGATATGCTGGTACTTTGGCGTTAGTTCTGGGCACCAATCGTGTAACTGTTTCCAGGTCTGATACGGACCTGATAGTAACGCAATAGTTCTAGCTTCTAAAACCTGTTTGAAATGATTAAATCACATTTCTTCGATTTTAAGATTTTTTTAGTTTTGTAGCATGATATGCTGGTACTTTGGCGTTAGTTCTGGGCACCAATCGAGTAACAGTTTCCAGGTCTGATACAGACCTAATAGTTTCGCAATAGTTCTAGATTCTAAGACCTGTTTGAAACTGTTTAATAATTTTTCTTCGATTTTCTTGATTTTTTTACTTTTGTAGCATGATATGCTGGTACTTTGGCGCTAGTTCTGGGCACCAATCTAGTAACAGTTTCCAGGTCTGATACGGAACTGACAGTAACGCAATAGTTCTAGCTTCTAAGACCTGTTTGAAGTTGTTTAATAATTTTTCTTCGATTTTTAGTTTTTTTTACATTTGTAGCATGATATGCTGGTACTTTGGCGTTAGTTCTGGGCACCAATCGTGTAACTGTTTCCAGGTCTGATACGGACCTTATAGTAACGCAATAGTTCTAGCTTCTAAAACCTTTTTGAAATGATTAAATCACATTTCTTCGATTTTAAGATTTTTTTAGTTTTGTAGCATGATATGCTGGTACTTTGGCGTTAGTTCTGGGCACCAATCGAGTAACAGTTTCCAGGTCTGATACAGACCTAATAGTTTCGCAATAGTTCTAGATTCTAAGACCTGTTTGAAACTGTTTAATAAATTTTCTTCGATTTTCTTGATTTTTTTACATTTGTAGCATGATATGCTGGTACTTTGGCGTTAGTTCTGGGCACCAATCGAGTAACAGTTTCCAGGTTTGATACAGACCTGAAAGTTACGCAATAGTTCTAGCTTCTAAGAGCTGTTTGAAACTGTTTAATAAATTTTCTTCGATTTTCTTGTTTTTTTTACATTTGTAGCATGATATGCTGGTACTTTGGCGTTAGTTCTGGGCACCAACCGAGTAAAAATTTCCAGGTCTGATACGGAACTGACAGTAACGCAATAGTTCTAGCTTGTAAGACCTGTTTGAAGTTGTTTAATAATTTTTCTCCGATTTTCTTGATTTTTTTTACATTTGTAGCATGATATGCTGGTACTTTGGCGTTAGTTCTGGGCACTAATCTAGTAACAGTTTCCAGGTCTGATACGGAACTGACAGTAACGCAATAGTTCTAGCTTCTAAGACCTGTTTGAAACTGTTGTATTAATTTTCTTCGATTTTCTTGATTTTTTTACATTTGTAGCATGATATGCTGGTACTTTGGTGTTAGTTCTGGGCACCAATCGAGTAACAGTTTTCAGGTCTGATACAGACCTGATAGTTACGCAATAGTTCTAGTTTCTAAGAGCTGTTTGCAACTGTTTAATAAATTTTCTTCGATTTTCTTGATTTTTTTACATTTGTAGCATGATATGCTGGTACTTTGGCATTAGTTCTGGGCACCAATCGAGTAACAGTTTCCAGGTCTGATACGGAACTGACAGTAACGCAATAGTTCTAGCTTCTAAGACCTGTTTGAAGTTGTTTAATAATTTTTCTTCGATTTTTAGATTTTTTTACTTTTGTAGCATGATATGCTGGTACTTTGGCGTTAGTTCTAGGCACCAATCTAGTAACAGTTTCCAGGTCTGATATGGAACTGACAGTAACGCAATAGTTCTAGCTTCTAAGACCTGTTTGAAACTGTTTTATAAATTTTCTTCTATTTTCTTGATTTTTTTACATTTGTAGCATGATATGCTGGTACTTTCGCGTTAGTTCTGGGCACCAATTGAGTAACAGTTTCCAGGTCTGATACGGAACTGACAGTAACGCAATAGTTCTAGCTTCTAAGACCTGTTTGAAACTGTTTAATAAATTTTCTTCGATTTTCTTGATTTTTTTACATTTGTAGCATGATATGCTGGTACTTTGGCGTTAGTTCTGGGCACCAATCGAGTAACAGTTTCCAGGTCTGATAAGGACCTGATAGTTTCGCAATAGTTCTAGCTTCTAAGACCTGTTTGAAGTTGTTTAATAATTTTTCTTCGATTTTTACTTTTTTTACATTTGTAGCATGATATGCTGGTACTTTGGCGTAAGTTCTGGGCACCAATCGAGTAACAGTTTCCAGGTCTGATACGGAACTAACAGTAACGCAATAGTTCTAGCTTCTAAGACCTGTTTAAAGTTGTTTAATAATTTTTCTTCGATTTTTAGGTTTTTTTACATTTGTAGCATGATATGCTGGTACTTTGGCGTTAGTTCTGGGCACCAATCGAAGAACAGTTTCCAGGTCTGATACGGACCTAATAGTAACGCAATAGTTCTAGCTGCTAAAGCCTGTTTGAAATGATTAAATCACATTTCTTCGATTTTAAGATTTTTTTACACTTGTAGCATGATATGCTGGTACATTGGCGTTAGTTCTGGGCACCAATCGAGTGAAAGTTTCTAGGTCTGATACGGACCTGACAGCAACGCAATAGTTCTAGCTTCTAAGACCTGTTTGAAACTGTTTAATAAATTTTCTTCGATTTTCTTGATTTTTTTACATTTGTAGCATGATATGCTGGTACTTTGGCGTTAGTTCTGGGCACCAATCGAGTAACAGTTTCCAGGTCTGATACGGAACTGACAGTAACGCAATAGTTCTAGCTTCTAAGACCTGTTTGAAGTTGTTTAATAATTTTTCTTCGATTTTTAGGTTTTTTTACTTTTGTAGCATGATATGCTGGTACTTTGGCGTTAGTTTTGGATACCAATCTAGTAACAGTTTCCAGGTCTGATACAGACCTGATAGTTACGCAATAGTTCTAGCTTCTAAGACCTGTTTGAAACTGTTTAATAAATTTTCTTCGATTTTCTTGATTTTTTTAACATTTGTAGCATGATATGCTGGTACTTTGGCGTTAGTTCTGGGCACCAATCGAGTAACAGTTTCCAGGTCTGATACAGACCTAATAGTTTCGCAATAGTTCTAGATTCTAAGACCTGTTTGAAATGATAAATTCAATTTTCTTCGATTTTTAGATTTTTTTACACTTGTAGCATGATATGCTGGTACTTTTGCGTTAGTTCTGGGCACCAATCGAGTAACAGTTGCCAGGTCTGATACGGAACTGACAGTAACGCAATAGTTCTAGCTTCTAAGACCTGTTTGAAACTGTTTAATAAATTTTCTTCGATTTTCTTGATTTTTTTACTTCTGTAGCATGATATGCTGGTACTTTGGCGCTAGTTCTGGGCACCAATCTAGTAACAGTTTCCAGGTCTGATACGGAACTGACAGTAACGCAATAGTTCTAGCTTCTAAGACCTGTTTGAAACTGTTTAATTAATTTTCTTCGATTTTCTTGATTTTTTTACATTTGTAGCATGATATGCTGGTACTTTGGCGTTAGTTCTGGGCACCAATCGAGTAACAGTTTCCAGGTTTGATACAGACCTGATAGTTACGCAATAGTTCTAGCTTCTAAGAGCTGTTTGAAACTGTTTAATAAATTTTCTTCGATTTTCTTGTTTTTTTTACATTTGTAGCATGATATGCTGGTACTTTGGCGTTAGTTCTGGGCACCAACCGAGTAAAAATTTCCAGGTCTGATACGGAACTGACAGTAACGCAATAGTTCTAGCTTGTAAGACCTGTTTGAAGTTGTTTAATAATTTTTCTCCGATTTTCTTGATTTTTTTACATTTGTAGCATGATATGCTGGTACTTTGGCGTTAGTTCTGGGCACCAATCGAGTAACAGTTTCCAGGTCTGATACGGAACTGACAGTAACGCAATAGTTCTAGCTTCTAAGACCTGTTTGAAACTGTTTAATAATTTTTCTTCGATTTTTAGGTTTTTTTACCGTTGTAGCATGATATGCCGGTACTTTGGCGTTAGTTTTGGATACCAATCTAGTAACAGTTTCCAGGTCTGATACAGACCTAATAGTTTCGCAATAGTTCTAGATTCTAAGACCTGTTTGAAATGATAAATTCAATTTTCTTCGATTTTTAGATTTTTTTACACTTGTAGCATGATATGCTGGTACTTTTGCGTTAGTTCTGGGCACCAATCGAGTAACAGTTGCCAGGTCTGATACGGAACTGACAGTAACGCAATAGTTCTAGCTTCTAAGACCTGTTTGAAACTGTTTAATAAATTTTCTTCGATTTTCTTGATTTTTTTACATTTGTAGCATGATATGCTGGTACATTGGCGTTAGTTCTGGGCACCAATCGAGTAACAGTTTCCAGGTCTGATACAGACCTGATAGTTACGCAATAGTTCTAGCTTCTAAGAGCTGTTTGAAACTGTTTAATAAATTTTCTTCGATTTTTAGATTTTTTTACTTTTGTAGCATGATATGCTGGTACTTTTGCATTAGTTCTGGGCACCAACCGAGTAAAAATTTCCAGTTCTGATACGGACCTGATAGTTACGCAATAGTTCTAGCTTCTGAGACCTGTTTGAAACTGTTTACTAAATTTTCTTCGATTTTCTTGATTTTTTTACATTTGTAGCATGATATGCTGGTACTTTTGCATTAGTTCTGGGTACCAATCGAGTAACAGTTTCTAGGTCTGATACGGACCTGACAGTAACGCAATAGTTCTAGCTTCTATGACCTGTTTGAAACGATTAAATAGGTTTTCTTTGAAATTCTTATTTTCAACTTTTTTAGCATGATATGCTGGTACTTGGGCGTTAGTTCTGGGCTCTAATCGAGTTTCAGGTTCCAATTATTTTATTTATCTATTTATATATATCATAATTTTTTGATTGATACTTTTTTTTAGCTAAAATCACTAGAACTAATAGGAATCATAGAACTCATCGGCATGCGATAAGAACTCTTTTTTATTTATGATATGCTGGGAAATTATATGGAAGTTGGCATATCATTTTTTGATCGATAGTTTTGCAGGTAAAATCAATAGAACTGTACGAACCTTTTACAGGCTGTACATTTGATGATGATAAAATGATAGAGAAAATAGTATTGAACACTAATTTATTGCTATATAGTTACACTTGATAAATTACGATAAACTGCTAATTTAATTGCTTATGATATGAGTGCACGGTATGATGACTGATTGTGAACTAGTTAATAAATTGCTACAAATAAAATAAGTAATCGATGCTGGCGTAAAATGCTGACCGCGCGGAATGTACGGTCTGTACCGTACAAGAACTATTGCTAAAAACTATCAGGAACTATGGAACTGATGGGCATGTGAATAGAACTCATTTTTATTTTTGATATGCTGGGAATTTATATGGAAGTTGGCATATCATTTATAATCTATGGTTTTGCAGGTAAAATCACTAGAACTATTGCTAAAAACTATCAGGAACTATGGAACTGATGGGCATGTGAATAGAACTCATTTTTATTTTTGATATGCTGGGAATTTATATGGAAGTTGGCATATCATTTATAATCTATGGTTTTGCAGGTAAAATCACTAGAACTATTGCTAAAAACTATCAGGAACTATAGAACTCATCGGCATGCGAATAGAACACCTTTTTATTTATGATATGCTGGGAAATTATAATGGAAGTTGGCATATCATTTTTGATAGATAGTTTTGCAGGTAAATTCACTAGAACTATTGCTTAAAACTATCAGGAACTATAGAACTAATCTGCATGCGAAAAGAACACACTTTTTTTTATGATATGCTGGGAAATGATATGCTAAGTTCACAGACATGTTATATTGTTAGCCCTTGAAATTGGTAAGTTGCTAATAATTTATGAAAATAGTAGGGTCCGTGTATGTCGTCCGAATTTTAATTGTGTTTTATATTATCGTGACGCGACCTATTTCTATTGTTTTTTTTTGTTGATGTTTGCCACTTTTATATTTCTTTGTTTGCTTTGTTTATTAAACGTATTATAAATGGCTCCTACGAATCCGACCGCCGTATCCAGGGCTGGCATCCAAGGAGCTTTGCGTTGGCTTGCTTGTGCGGTCACATTAATAGACCGAGCCGACCGGGTAGGCGCGTTGCTAGCTCGGTATGGCGGGCTGGCAGCTCGGCTGCAAGACCTGGAGCGCCACGCCATGGAGTGTCGCGCGTATTATATGGAGAACCCCCCAGCTGATGATGCCGTGTCGGAACAGCTGGAGCAGGATGTAGCCCAGGCCTATGAGCTGGCTGACCAGTTCACGGAGGCGGCTGAGAGGGCCCTGGCTGTTCGGAAGGGGGAGCCGGTTTTGAGCGGGGAGGTCAAACCTACCCCGACGGCGTTGCTAGGCCGATTGCCTACCTTGGAGATTCCCACTTTTAATGGGGATCTGTCAGCCTGGATGGGCTTCATTAATTTGTTTGACAGTTTGGTGGATTCACGACGGGACTTATCCCCTAGCGAGAAGTTGGCCTATTTGCGCTCCTCCCTGCGAGGAGAGGCCAGCGCGGTAATCCAGCACCTGCTCATCAGTGACGACAACTACCAGGTGGCTCGCCAGCTTCTGGTTAGCAGGTACCAGAATGTCCGGTTACTGGCGGACACCCACGTGGCCACGATTTTGGCCCTCCCGCGAATCACGCGGGTACACCTGTTACGGAGGGAGTTGCTGAACCCGCTACTGTCAGCGGTCAACTCCCTAAGGCGATTGGACCTGCCGGTGGATCAGTGGTCCTTTGTACTGCTGCACATAGTCCTCGCCAAATTGCCCGCTGAAATGAAGGGGCGTTTCGAGCAGAGGTACGGAGGCGACAGCGCCTCGTATCTCCCGCCCTTCGCGGACCTCCTTCGTTTTTTGGAGGACGAATGTAGGGTGACGGACCACCTGGAGCCCGCCCCGGTTCCAGGTGTTGGTCGTATGGTGGCGGCGAGGGAACAGCCCCGTCGCCCGACCAATCGCTATGCTGCCTTCCAGCAGTCCCCTCCCCCCGCACCGAGTGAGCGGTGCAGGTATTGCAGGGGAGATAGGCACATGGTGCACGAGTGTGCCAAATTTAGAGGCCTCCGCCCAGAGGGACGGAGGGCCGTTGCTAGACAGCGCCAATGGTGCTATAGGTGTTTGGGGGGACACATGCAGTCGGCGTGTCCCCAGACCGAGGATTGTCGTCTTTGCGGAGGGAGGCATCACCCCCTCCTTTGTTTGGACCGCAAGGACGCCGGGAGCGACCGGGGTTCGAATTCCTCGCGCACGGGCGGGGGCCCGGCAGCCCGGAACCGGTCCCCGAGAGATTCGGCGGGGCTTAGCCCCCCCGTTCAGTCCCCCCCGGAGAGGGGGAACTATAGGAGAGACGCCCCCGCCACGGGCGGGGGTAGGGGGGTACCACAAGAGTACGCCACGGTGGCGATGGGCACGGGCCCTATTTGCTACTCCCCCCCCCTAATGGAGAGGCCTCGATTGGGGTACTATGTACCGAGGCACGCCCCACACGGGTATTACCCTGCACCTAGGAGTGCTGTTGGTCGGGGCCAGTATGTACCCGATTGGGACCCGCTCGCCCGGTACGAGCGTCCCACATTTGGCGCGCCGACTCAGGCGCGAGGGGGACAAGTACCCCCCCAAAATTTTTAATGGCGCCCCTGTCGGACCCAACCACCCCTCCGGAGCTTGTGCTGTTGCCAACGGCCTCCGTGAATGTTTGGGGACCTGGGGGCAATGTTGTCACGGTGCGTGCCCTTTTGGACTCAGGTGCCCAGGGGTGCATAATGTCCAGGTGGCTTGTCCGACAGCTGGGTCTTTTGCTTGTGCCGCATCACGAAGCGGTACGGGGGGTGGGAGACTCGCGGATCCCTGATCCGATTGGTCGAGTTGAGTTCTCCTTCTCCCCCCACTTCACGCCAAGGCCGAAGATCGGTGCTTCGGCGATAGTTTTTGATAAGGTGGTTGGACCACTCCCGCAAGTGCGAGTGCCGCCATCCACGATTGAGCTGACGTCTGGACTGGCTTTGGCTGATCCTTCCTTCCACCGACCGGGCCCAATACACTTGTCGATTGGTGCGGATGTCCTCGGTCGTGTACTGTGTGGAAGCAAGCGAGTTTTGCAGACAGCCGATCTTGTCGCCTTGTCCTCGTCGCTGGGTCATGTGGTGATGGGAAAGGTACCACAGACACCAGAGACCCCGTCGGTAGACCGCCAGACCATTGTCGGTTCTACTTTGTCCGACGTTCTCCAAAAGTTTTGGGAGGTGGAGGAACCTCCCACTGCCAAGCGGTTGGATCCGTTAGCCGAGGAGTGCGAATTGTTCTACCAGAACAACACTGGGCGCCTCCTCTCGGGTCGCTTGATTACCCGCTTGCCCTTCTTGGCGGTACGCCCTCCTTTAGGGAGCTCCCGACCGATGGCCGAGAAGAGATTGTTGTCCATGGAGCGTAGGATGGCCAGGGATCCCGCATTCAAGGAGAAGTATATAGACTTCATGCGGGAGTATTTGGACCTTGGGCACATGTCCATCTCGCAGTTGGACTGGCGTAATGTGGAACATTACTTCCTGCCACACCACGCTGTTTTGAAGACTTCCAATGGGAAGATCCGCGTGGTCTTTGATGGTTCAGCGCCCACGTCAACCGGAGTGTCGTTGAATCAGTGTCTGCATGCGGGGCCGAAGTTGCATCACGATGTCTGTGATGTTTTGACCAACTTCCGCCGGCACGCTGTCGTCTTTGTGGCCGATATCCGCATGATGTTCAGACAGACCGTGATTCACCCGGAGGATAGACGATACCAGCTCATCCTTTGGCGTGAGGATCCCCAGGATCCGATGTTGGCTTACGAGCTGAACACCAACACTTATGGTTTGCGGTCGAGCCCCTTTGTGGCGATCCGTTCGCTTTTGGAGCTCGCAGAGCGCGAACGGCTACGCTATCCCCGGGCATCTGCTTTTATTGAGGGGGGGGCCTTATTTGTCGACGATATCTGCACGGGGGCCTCGGGCTTAGATGAGGCTCTCGTCTTACGTGATGAGCTGATTGCGCTCTTGAGGGCTGGTGGCTATGAGTTGCGGAAGTGGCTGTCTAACTCACCGGACCTATTGGCAGATTTGCCTAAGGACCACCAGCAAGAGCCGCTCCTCTTTGAAAATCCGGAGACTCCAGACATGCTGTCTGTTTTGGGAGTCCAGTATCGACCAGTCCCGGATTTGTTCACATATAGATTGGAACTGCCAGACCCAAAGGTCTGGACTAAACGCACGGTGCTGTCTACTGTAGCCCGTACCTTTGATCCGAACGGTTGGCTCAGCCCTGTAGTGTTTTCGATGAAGTGCTTCCTACAGGAGCTTTGGGCTGCGGAATTGTCATGGGATGAGCCCCTCTCTGGTAGCCTCCTACGAGAGTGGGTGAGGTTCGTGTCATCCCTACCCGACGTCAATCGGGTTTGTATACCGAGGCAAATGCTGCCTTCAGGAAAGTTTAAAGCCTCCCTGCACGGCTTTTGTGACGCGTCCGAAAGCGGATACGCGGCAGCCGTTTACATCCGAACGGTGGATGCAGCAGGCGTTGTCGCCGTACACTTAGTTACGGCCAAGAGTAAGGTCGCCCCCCTTCGGACTAGGCTAACCATTCCGAAGTTGGAGTTGTCCGGCGCCACTCTCTTAGTACGGCTACTCAATCATGTTGCCGACACCTTGGGAAACGGTGTCGACTTGGAGTCGATATTTGCGTGGTCTGACAGCCAGGTCGTCCTTTGTTGGCTGAAGAGTTCAGTCCACACCCTTGAGGTTTTTGTGGCCAACCGGGTCTCACAAATTCAGACTTCAAAGGCCCCGTTGATTTGGCGCCACGTACCGGGCGAATTGAACCCCGCAGATTGTGCCTCCCGCGGCTGCGAGGCGCCTGAGTTAGTGGACCACCACCTATGGTGGAGTCCATCATGGTTGTTACGGCCTGAGCGCTCATGGCCTGCCACCCCGGCTGTGGCCAGAGTCCCAGACCTAGGCATGCGTGTTCACGCCGTGGAGACGGTGGCGGCTCCGCAGATGGAGTTTTTGTTAGACCGCTACAGTTCTCTTGATAAGTTGCTCGGCGTGACTGCTTGGATGAGGCGTTTTGTGCGAAATTGTCGCCAGCCTCAGGAGAAATCGTTGTCTCCGGTCCTCGCCCCACAAGAGCGGCAAGACGCTCTGTTGCATTGGTTGCGAGTGACGCAACAGCTAGAGTTTGAACCGGAGCTGAAAGCCCTGCGCTCAAGTAAGTCCAAGTTGAAGGGACCCTTGGTGCGGTTGAATCCCTTCTTGGACAGTACCGGATTGCTGCGTGTCGGAGGTAGGCTCAGACATGCCAACCTGCCGTACGGATCACGCCACCCTTTGTTGCTCCCCAAGGATGGACCGTTAGTTAGACTGTTGATTACAGACCGACATGTAAAGAATGCTCATGCCGGTTGTAATGCTTTGACCGCGCTCCTCCAACGAGAGTTCTGGATTTTGTCAGCGCGGAGAATAATCCGATCCGTTATTTTTCGTTGTCTCCCGTGTTATCGTTTGCGCGCCGATACGATGCAGCCCCAGATGGGTGATTTGCCTGCCGATCGAGTGAACGAATCGATGCCCTTCTCAGGAGTTGGAACGGATTTTGCGGGGCCATTTACCGTTAAGACATCGCGGTTTCGTAATGCTAGAACGGAAAAGGCTTACTTGTGTGTATTTGTTTGTTTGGCCACTAAAGCGGTCCACCTGGAGGTGGTTAGTGCCCTCACCACAGAAGCCTTTGTAGCCACGTTGAATCGTTTTGTGTCTCGCCGCGGAATGCCGTCGTTAATCAGGTCCGATTGTGGAACCAATTTCAAGGGCACCGATAGGTATTTAAAGGAAGTTTGTGAATTTTTGGATAGGAATAATTTTGAGATCGGATCCACACTCTCTCGCAGAGGGGTACGATGGCAGTACTCCCCGCCATCCTGCCCCCACTGGGGAGGGATTTTTGAAGCAACTGTAAAGGCCGCTAAAACTCACCTTCGTCGCGTTATTGGGGAGACGGTCCTCACGTTTGAGGAACTCGCGACCGTATTTTGTAAGGTTGAGGCGGTCCTCAACTCGCGTCCGTTGTGTCCGTTGTCTTCGGACGCGAATGATTTAGAGGCCCTTACGCCGGGCCATTTTTTGATTGGCAGACCGCTTAACGCCTTGCCGGAATATCCTTATTCCGAAGTGCCCTCCGGACGGCTCTCGCGATTTGAATTGCTCCAGCAGCTTACGCAGAGTTTTTGGCGCCGTTGGCATCTGGAGTATTTGCACATTTTGCAGCAACGCGTTAAGTGGTCGGATAGGACGACCCCACCCAAGACTGGAGACCTCGTGTTGGTAAAGGATCCAAACCTGCCGCCCCTCCGCTGGCGTTTAGGACGCATTGTTCAGCTTCATCCGGGGTCGGATGGTGTGCCCAGGTTTGCCGAGGTCCTGGTGGGGGACTCTGTTTTGAAGCGAGCGATCGCTACCCTCTCTCGCCTGCCCTTAGATTGAGTTGGCGGACAGTTTGCTACTGTCCGGGACGGGGGGATGTTCACGCCGCGCGCGATTCATTCATTCACGTTCATTCGGGGGTGCGCCGCCAACCACCGTCCGCGCAACTCGCGCTCAGTTGGCCGTAAGCAGCCGTGAGGCAAGTTCGTGTGTTTCTGTAGCGACGTGCCGCGCCAGTTACCTACCCGTATTGTGACCGTGATTTCGTTTTGCACACCTAGGAGCGCCCGGTCCGGGTACGGACTTGTGACCCGTGTGTGTTCGCTTTGAAAAGCGCCGGGAAGTTTTAGCTGCCTATTAGGGCATTGTGTAGTTTTAAGAGTGTTAGCTATAAGAGTTTCCCATCGGGGGTTGCGTGAAGACCTACTTGTCAGGCGCGCGCGCGCCGGCGAGACAGCGACCAGCCCCCTGGATTACGGACACTATCTGCTAGTAAGGTAGGACTAGCTTAATTTACTTAATTTTGCATGAGAAACCTTCGTTTCAATAAACTGTGGAACACAGTAGATGGTCATCACAATTGTGCGTGATCATACCTACTTCTTTCTTTTTTCTGTAGAAATTTAACCGGCCCTGACTTCTAAGACCTTCAGCCGCCAGCAGCGCTATGGTTGGACATCAACTTGACAGCACAATGACATTAAAAAAACACGCTATTCTAGTTTCAAATTTCACCAACACCAACGCATGGAAGCAAAGCAATCCGCAGATCTAACAGAAGAAAAACTTTACCACAGACAGATTAATTTGGCAGTACAACCGACCGACATAAAAGTCTTTTTTAGGCTCCATGAACTAATCCTTTGCCATAATATGCTGAAAAAAGTAGGTTGTGTTAGGGTTACAGCGCCATCTAGTGCATCGAAAAATAACTGCAGGAAACTCTCCCATTAATAGATTTTTTTGTAATTTATTTTGTATACCAGTAATTGGTGGAACACGCTGAACTAATACCTATCATAACCATTTTATAATATTAATAATTTGTACTTACCGTGATTCAAGCGAATAAATTTTTTCTTTCTTTCTTTCTTTCCCGCGACCTTGACCAGATCGTCGGTCCACCTTGTAGGGGGCCTGCCCACGGAACGTAGTCCGGTTCGCGGTCGCCATTCGAGAACCTTTCCGCCCCAACGGCCATCGGTTCTCCGCGCTATGTGTCCCGCCCACTGCCACTTCAAATGAGCAATCCTTCGAACGATGTCGGTCGTTTTAGTTCTCTTGCGGATCTCATCATTTCTGATTCGATCGAGCAGGGAAATACCAAGCATCGCTCTCTCCATTGCTCGCTGGGTAACCTTGAGCCTTCTTATGAGACCCATAGTAAAAGAACACGTCTCGCTTCCATAAGTCATAACTGGCAACACACACTGGTCAAAGACCTTAGTCTTGAGACATTGAGGAATTTTGGACGCAAATATATGCCGGAGCTTCCCAATAGTATATTATGATACAAGTCAGCTTAGGTTGCTCACTATACACGAGGCTGTGGGTTGCAGCCCGAGCCGCAGGCGAGGGCGTAAATCAGCCGAGTGTCTAGTGAGTAAGTTGCTCACGAGTTTCATACGCACTTTTTCAACACACTTGCGAGGAAAAACAAACATTTATTGCATACATATTGTATTATCCTAATATTAACTAAGGGAAAAAGCGCGCAAGTTTTTTTTTTTGCACGCGCCAAATGTGAGGTGATTGATTACATACAGCCATACAGCCTACTTGAAAATAATTAAGTATAATAATAGTGATAAAATGCAAATGTTTTATAACAAATTATTGTGAATTATAAATAATTTGATAATAATATACTTAATTATGTTTTTTGTCTTAATTAGGGACACATTTATTTATTCTAAAAACGTAAATGGATTTTCAGCCGTATAAAACCTGTTTGTTGTTAAAAAAAAAATGTATCTATTACCCGCTGAAATTGAAAATGCTCTGTTGACTCGCATATAACTTGCAGTTAGGTACTAACTTAACTTTGTAGGGATACTGTATTACCCGGTTAAATTAAAAAGTCTCTGTTTACTCGCATATAATTTGCAGTTAGGTACTTACTTAACTTTGTAGGGATAATTCTATTACGCAACTAGTACTGTAATATTATTATGCACGCGTGGGTTATAGTTCGGTTTATGGCCCTAAGATCGATGTAATAAGGCTCACTTTATGAGCAAGTGTGTTGAAAATTATCTTACGGCACATAATATATTTCCGGACCAGGATGACTCCGAGGTCGATGCTGTTCTAGCTCAAGACCTTCAGCTATGCCTTCCGTTAAAACCAGCGTCGCCAAGAGAAATTTTCGCTGAAATAAACAAAATGCCAAATAACAAATCACCTGGTTACGACTACGTCTCAGCGAAAGTACTTAAATAATAATAATAATAATTTGCCTTTCAATATCGGCATCATCTTTTAACTCCGATGTTACGATGTGTCCGAGGTACTTAAACGAGTTAACCGTTTTCACCACTAACCCGTTAAGCTCAAGACTGGGAACATTATCTGGACCCCTCCCCGATCTAAAGATAACCATTTCCGTTTTTTTAACATTGTACGTTAAGTTATGTTTAGCAGCATATACTTCGCAGATGTTAATAAGTTTTCTTAGACCTTTGATCGAGGGGCTGAGCAGCACCATGTCGTCAGCATAACTAAGGTTGTTGACATATCTACCGTCCAACTTCAGGCCGACAGCTGTGCGACTCAGCTCCACGATCAGATCATTTACGTAGAGATTAAATAGGTCAGGGGATGTTAGTCCACCCTGTCTCACACCACATGGAAGGCTGTAATCGCTAGATAACGATTTGCCCCACCTGATGTTGTTGCTTTGATTGCGATACCAGAACGCAAGCAAGTCAACCACCTCAGGAGCAGTACTGGTGTTGCGCATTTTTTCCCACAGCAAGTTATGGTCTAAGGTGTCAAATGCCTTACTTAAATCTAAGAAACACGCGTACACAGTGGTACCGCGATCCTTGTAATACGCAACAACTTGTTTCAGCGAAAACACAGCCATGTCGGTCGACAGCTCGGGTCTGAACCCAAATTGACCATCGTCAATGTTAAGTGTCATGTTGGAGTGAATAACCCGTTCAAGCACCTTAGCCACGGTGGTCGCTAGTGAAATTGGGCGGTAGTTAGCCATACTCGATATATTACCGGTACTGTTCTTAGCAATTGGTACAACGAGTGTTTTTATAAGTTGACTTGGTAAGTAACAGTATCGCAAACATAATGTAAAAAACTGTGACAGTATATCACAAATATAATTACCTGCATATAAAATGTGTTCTATGCTAATACCATCGTGACCCGGAGACTTACCTCTTTTCATATTTCTCAGTATATGACGTACTTGCAGAGCAGTAACAGAGAACGTCCCCGGCCCACGACGGCACTGGACATCACAACATGGCGCGATTCGATCCGATCGATCCGTCGCCAAACCTACATTAAAATGATCCCTAAACAAGTTACATATTGCCTGTTGATCATTTTCACCTTCTATGTTAACAGGTAGACTATTTTTACAATTTGACTTTTTTAATCTCCTTCCAAAATTTAACAAAATTCTTGGAAGAGTGATGAGTTGCGGCGATATCTAACTTAATTTTGTCCTGATTATTTTGTACAAATTTAATGGCAGCTTTGAATTTCTTACGCGCGGTACTCATTTCGTCATAATAATACCCCGAACATGGCCTACCATACAACGCCCACTGTGCAAAAGCCTGCCGAGATAATAAGTGTAGCTGTTTGACGTGACAGTTCCATCCTATTAGTCTTTTCTTAACGTTACGTGTTAAAAATGTTCTCTCAGCTGAGGATTGTAATACATTAATAATTTCATCATAAATAATATCGATTTGTCTAAAAATATTTTGTTCTGTACATAAATTAAAATTAAAATCATTAAATTTTGTAAAAATACTATTAAATTCTTCATTACATAAATTCGTATATAATTCTGTTTGTTCTATAGTCCTAGTACCCCATATATGCTTAAAACTACGATCCAAGTTATCTTTGGTATACAATTTAGCTTTAATCATGTTAATATCACAGTTAATAACCAGAGGGAAATGATCCGACCAGTATGAGTCATATTGTACACAGAGTCCCGTTACCATTTCGCTCGCAGCGGCAGTCGACACGCAGTGGTCTAGCCAGCGACACGTACCGTGCGCGGCACTCACAAATGTGTATGTTTCGGGATCGAGACGATCTATGTCTAAGCACTGTAAAGATTGCTCACCACAATAGTCGACCAACTCGTTACCGAAAAGTGTGCCAGGATGAGCGTTGAAGTCACCGAGAAAGAAATCCCTAGAAAGTGCTTGGTCTTCCTAACTTCTCTTTTTAATGCTACCATTAGAGTTGGCCACTTTCCAACTGCTTGGAAAATCTCACAAGTAATAATGATCCACAAGTTGGGAAAACCACCTACTGAATGCGCTTCATACCGACCCATCAGCCTTACTCCTGTACTGTCCAAATTATGGGAAAAAATTCTCCTAACAAGATTAAAGGACTGCCTAGAGGAGAGCAACGTAATTCCACAACACCAATTCGGGTTCCGTGAACAACACTCCACGGTTCAGCAAGTTCATAGAGTTTACCAAACCATTAGACAGGGTCTGGAAAAGAAGGAATACTGCTCAGCTGCTTTCATCGACGTCCAACAGGCTTTTGACCGCGTGTGGCACAAGGGACTATTGAGTAAGATTAAAACTCTATTACCTCACTCGGTGTATCCTTTAATCAAGTCTTACCTTGAAGATAGAATATTTCAAGTGTTGTACAGAGAGGGAGCGTCTGCATTTTACAACGTCCGTGCTGGTATCCCGCAGGGGTCGGTCCTTGGCCCGACACTCTACAACATCTATACCTGTGACCTACCACAATCCCCTAAGGTAACTATCGCCACATTTGCGGACGATGCTGCCTTCCTTTCGTGTAGTTCAGACCCAGATTTGGCAAGTGTACAACTCCAGAAGCAATTAGATGACACTACTGCATGGCTAAAGAAATGGCGGATCAAGGCGAGTGCTACCAAATCTCACCACATCACTTTTACACTGAGAAAAGGGGACTGTTCACCGGTTAAACTTGGAGAGGATGAACTGCCACAAACCACGTGCGTTAAATACCTGGGCTTCCACCTTGACCGCCGTATGACCTGGAAAGACCATATAAAACACAAGCGAGATGAGTTAAATCTTAGATTCAGGAATCTACTTTGGCTTTTAGGACGACAATCCACCCTGTCTCTGAATAATAAGATCATGGTCTATTGTGCAATTCTAAAGCCTATATGGCTCTATGGTATCCAGCTGTGGGCTACCGCCTCCAAATCAAACATCCAGTGCCTTCAAAGAGCTCAAAACAACATGCTTCGAACTATCAGTGGTGCCACATGGTACACCAGGAACACTGAAATACATGAATATTTGGAAGTACCGACGGTTAGCGAAGAGATAACCAAATATAATAATAAACACAAGGATCGCCTTTGTGCTCACCCGAATCCTCTTGCTAAAGCGCTGGTGGAGACCAATAGAAGTGACACCAAAAGACTTAAATGAAGAAAAGTATTTGATGATTAAGAGAGGCTGAAGCACTGGCTTTCTTCACTCTTGAACGTGACTAGCACTCAACGCAATTACTTATAGTCTGGCGACTGATTGTATATTAAAATTATAATAAAAAAAAAAACATAATATATTTGTTTATTAATCTATGTTTGTTAAGGACTGATTAGGAAGCTATGTTACGAACTAATTTCCAAGTTTTAGCTAAGTTATTGTAGTAGAACAATAAGCATAGAAGTTTCGAAGGATCTCGTTCATGTAATTTGATCTAAGAAAACTAGCCACATTGAATAGCGAAGATAATTTTTTTTTTAATGATTAAAATATGCAGGGTGGCATTATTTCAAGATACTCGAAATAATGGAGATAAGTAGCAACTTTCTTTTAAGAAAACATTACTTTATTTTTGATATGAAACAAAAGTGCATTAAAAGATTTTGAAAAATAAGCTTGCCACCCCCAGGCTACGAACGAACTGCTAAAATTTGAAAAAAAAACAGCACTATAATATTATAAGGATAGTATTTAACAGCTCACCAATCTAACCTAACCTACAAAAATACTGAAATGCACATTTCAGTATTTTAGGTGTAAGACTCTAATTTTTGGTGAACTGTTTAAAATTATCCATAATTTAACATTAATCGATTGGTTAACTCATAAGGACTTAATCTCACTTATGCCAGCGCCAGACATAGCACAAACATTTTGAACAAATATGTGAAGACTTTGCCTTCTGACATGGCAAAGTACTTAGTATTTTATCAAAGCTTTGAACAAATGCTCAAATACCCGTGCTACACATGTGTCCAAACATTTGTTCAAATGTTTGTGCTATGTCTGGCGCCGGCATTAGAAACATGATAAATTAAATGCAAGGAAAACAATGAAAGTCATCACATCATGGATTCGATGTCGAATCGAGTCGATGTGTGCTGCTGGATGAAAAAGGTATGTTTAAAAATACTGTCAATGCAGTTTTGTTTCTTGTCAAAAAGAAATCAATGGTTCCTTTCAGTGAAATTTCCTATTACCATTATTTCGAGTACTTTCCCTCCTGTACATTGAAATAATTTTACCCTGTATAAGTACTACATTTTCAGAGGATATTTTACGTATCTACCTTATCTAAACGATCAGTATAAAACAATACACCTTGTAATGTGCAGAAAGTCCCGCGTTTTAAGTCCAAATATCTTTTTTTAATCCCGGAAATCGAACAATAAAAAGTAATGTTTATGTGCCTAAGTGCCTACGTACTAATAATTATCAAATAACTTGCTGCGCTCCGGGATTTCGTAGAATTTAAGGATAAAAAATAGTCTACGACCTATTTTCAGAGCTGCTAAAATTATACTATTCTACTATCCTACTTCCTACTAATATTAGAAATGCGAAAGTTTAGATGTTTGGATGTTTGTTACTCAATCACGCCATAACGGCTGAACGGATTTGGCTGAAATTTGGAACACATATACTTAGTAACCTGGAGAGGAACATAGGCTACTTTTTATCCTGGAAAAATATAACATTCCCGCGGGATAACGTCATGTAGTCCACGCGAGCGAAGCCGCGGGCGGAAAGCTAGTAATATTATAAATGTTAAAGTTTAGATGTTTGTTACTCAATCACGCCAAAACGGCTGAACGGATTTGGCTGAAATTTGGGACACAGATGCTTTGTATCCTGGAGAGGAACATAGGCTACTTTGTATCCCAGAAAATATGACATTTCCGCGGGATAACGTCATGTAGTCCACGCGGGCGAAGCAACGGGCGGAAAGCTTTATTCACTAAAACTTCATACAAATCGGTCAAGCCGTTTCGGAGGAGTTCGACAGCAAACACTGTGTCACGACTACGAGCCTTTATTGCCCGTGGTCCACCTGCGTTGTTCAGGCGATACTCGGAAAAATTATGCTAAAGCGAGATAGCAATGAGAAAACGACGCGCGCGGGAGCGAGACCGATTTTGCCGATTACGCAAAAAAAAAACACAAAATCACTTCGTATTCAAAAACTATAGCGATTTTTAAAAAATGCTTCTATACGATCCTAAATATGATTGGTGTCCACTAATTAAACCAATTTTTAATAGTATATGTATCCCCATTTAAGAATAATCTAGATATTTCTTATTTTTTTGAGGTATTTTCGAAAATAAAAAGTGTCGAGCCAAAAACATAAAATCGTGTTTCTGAAACTATACGATTCTAGATAAAGGTATGAAGAAATATATATCTTATTACCAGATTTATAACAACTCTAACCGTCCTATACTTTTATATCAAAGTGTCCATACTTTTTCCGAGTAGCGCCTTCACCTGGGACATAGTAAAACAATATAAGTAAGCGGACTGGAGCCCTGAGCGAGCGATAATAGGCTAAACACGTAGGGCTGTCGCTTAGAGTTTATTCAATCGTCAAAAATGCATAGTCAATCTCTATACAAAACAGTTTTCCCCTGTAGGGTGGGCGTCAGGAATCTATAATACAAAGTTTTTTATTTATTTTTGTACATAGACCATGGGCTGACTAAAATTTTTCATTACCTACCTCATGTTATCTGTTTAGTGGTTTGAAAAATTACGGTCGAAATAGGATAAATTAAAACGTGGCTTTGCAACAACACCAAGACCAAGACAAATAGACATGTTCATGCACACAAATAATTGTCTTGTTCGGGAATCGAACCCGAGACCACTGGCGCAGAAGATGGGTAGCCTACCCCTGCGCCAAATCGGTTGTCAAAAACCGAATACAATATGTACCTACGCCCACTGCGAATCGAACCCGGGGCCTCTGGGTCTGAAATCGGTGGTGTGAATCACTAGACCGCAGAGGCGGATAAAAATTTATATTATGCTCCCAGTTTATTAATCTAATCACATACCTACCTACACATAGGATTACAAGTTACAATAATTTGTTATTATAAATGTTTTTCTTTCTTCTTTCTTTCTATTTGAAAATTAAACTACAAATTGGTATCTGGTCAACGAAATCGGAAGCAGAACTATTTAGGTAGGTAAGCAGCTATACAAAATATTATGTACGTATCTACGTATGATAATTATAGTAGGTAGATTGTACTCACCGTTCTTGTTCGCTAGGTAATGCGAAGAAAGATAGTTCTGGGTTAGACAACCCGCTACTGAGACATCCGTATACACTACAATATGTTTTACTTCTACTCGAATTTTTTGCCAACGTAGGTACACGCACGAATTATTACAAATACAAATTTATTAGAGGGAGGCAGCGCAGCGGCGCGGAGCGTGCGTGTGGTGGGCACGGATCTGTGGCACGGACAGTTTTACCTTAATAATATTATGCGCGGTCGCGCGGGCGACCGGCCGGCCCGGCGGCGCCGCGCCTGCGGCGGGCGTCGGGCGCTGCCACGCATGACTGTCGCCCCGTTATCACCGATAAATTTTGTCAGTGTGTGCGTGCGACGACGCATGACGACGCATACGTACGGGCGCGCTCACATACAAACCGTTTGGGGTGCCTGTCCAGGCAGTCAACGTACTTATATTGTTTTACTATGCCTGGGAGTACCACGGGAAAGAGATTTTTAAAAGTTACTAACTTTGTAATAAATTACAGATGCGAATGTTTGGATGTGTTTTAATGTTTGATTCAATGATATCATGTTTATCATTCTATCTCGGCAAAACGGCTAAATGGATCTGGGGGGTAATTGTTTAACTAACTCAACATCAATCGCAATCGCAATTAGTTTGAAAGATATTGCAGGCCATTACTGCTTTTGTCAACTAAAATTTTGTCAACTTTCTTCAACAACAAGTGATGGATGCATGATGGATGCCAAACTGAAAGCGATTGCGATTGATGTTGAGTTAGACAATAAATTACTCCCCGGGATCAATTTTGGTAGAGATAGATTATGGTCCTGAAATAGTTTATAGGCAACTTTTTGTACAAAATCTAAGTCCCATCGTCCCACGGGATACATAGTGTAGTTCACGCTGGCGAAGCCGCGAGCGGAAATCTAGTATATTTCTTTTTTATTCTTTATACAGGGTGTTAGTTTGGTAGTGTTAAACAAGTTAAACAAGCTTGGGTTCGGGCTTGCAATCAAACTTACACCCTGTATACTTATAAAGAAAAAGTGATAAAATTATTGATTTTACATCATGAATGAAGCATTATTTCCGATATTATAACACTCGGCCCGGACGCGATAAGATATGCTGTTATCCAAACCAATCGATAAAAGATATTGTGAATATAAACGATAACGGTTGTCATTTCATTCATGAGTTCTTAAATCATTTCCTGTTAATAGTAGAAGGAATTGCATTGACACATTTCAATTTCATCGGAAGAATATGATAATACGTCATTGCGCCTTTCTTAAATTACGAAATCGTTTTTTTTTTTTAATCCACAACGAGGTAGCGCTTAGCCTTCATCACACTTGATGTTAAGTGGTGGTAAGGCTGAAGGTGGAAGCGCACTACTCCCGGAATCCTCAATGACTGAGGAGCTGGCTATCTTATCTCTAACTGCCGGAACACAATAATGCTGAAAACATCATTGTTATGGCGTCAGACTTAGATAAGATGGTGGTAGCTAGCCAGGCGGGCTAAAAAGAAGTCCAACCACCAACCAAACTGAATACAATATGTACCACCACTAGGAATCGAACCCGGGACCTCTTGGTCTGAAATCGGTGGTGTGAACCACTAGACCACAGAGGCGGTTAAAATTTTAATTATTAATGTTGAAATAAGCCGTGTGGGGTGGGACTAACATAAGTTGTGAAACTCAATTAAAAACGAGCGAGCTTACTATTAAGAACAAATCTTCATAATTTTACCTCCTCAGCTGTGGTCTCGTGGTTTACACCACCGATTTCAGACCTAGAGGTCCCGGGTTCGATTCCCAGAGTGGGTACATAAATATATATTGTATTCGGTTTGGCTGGTGGCAGGACTTGTTCTTCGCCTGGTTAGCTACCACCATCTTAGGTATCTAAGTCTGACGCCATAACAACGATGTATTCAGCATTGTTGTGTTCCGGCAGTTAGAGATAAAATAGCCAGTTGCTAAGGAATTGAGGATAGCGGGAGTAGTGGGCTTGCACCTTCAGCCTTATCATCATTTAACATGAGCGATGAAGGCTAAGTGTTGCCCCGTTGAGCAGAAAAAATAAAAAATCATGAAAATATAGGAAAAATGTGATAGTAAAAAACCACGAGCCCTATAAGTGGCTTTCAGGCGGGATTCGAACCCGCGCCTCCGGGAATCCGGCCCGATGCTCTGACCAACTAAGCTACCAAAAGGCTTACACGACTCGTCGAATTTTGCTATCACTTGTTACGCTGTAGGCCAGCGTTGTTTCATCAATGTGAGGAAACTCTCGCATCCGAAAGAAACATTTTTACAAATGTTTAGCGGTCGATTAAGATGAAACAACCATTAAATGGAGCCAGGAAAAATGTGATTTCCTATACTTACAAAAATTGCATTGTGAATGCATAAAAATAATTTAAAATCTCAAATCATGAAAATGTTTGCGATGGAGAGAATAGAAATAAGATTAAATGCATAGGTAAATTAATAGTGTGTTCTCGTATCTCGGTAAGAGCAATGTCCACATTGCTAATGGGTAAATATAGAAATAGATACTCAGAAAGTGAGGTAAGGTAATCTAGATAATATAAAGAAAGACCCTCATTCACCGTGAGCAATCAGGTGTAATGTAACAATGAACATTACGTAATAACAAGCTAGCTCAATTCGTAAAAAAAAAATATTTTTATTGTGACAAAAAATACGGTTTGTTTGTATTTCAAAATTTTACAAAAAACATTTCCATAATGCGGTACAAGTATATTTTATATCAGTATGGTGACAAATCAAAAACTTAGCTTTCTAAACGTAGGGTGAAATAAAGGATAATTTGTTATGACAATATCACACCCATTAATGCTAGATTCTCATAGTAAGCCGGGTGTGTGGTGTTTGATGTGGGTATAGGATTGCTCAGGTGGGTTATAGCTATCGGATACCATCCCCTGTTTATCCATACTACATACTAATATTATAATTGTGAAAGTGTGTTTGTTTGTTTGTTTATTTGTTTGTTTGTTTGTTTGTTTGTCCTTCTTTCACGCCAAAACGGAGCAACGGATCGAAGTGATATTTGGTATGGGGATAGTTTGGGAGCTGGAGACTAACATAGGCTACTTATTATTCCGGAAAATTGAGTAAAAATTGTAATTTTCTATGAAAAATCGTTTAACTGTCGTACCTTCGATACAAAACTGTCATTTCTTCCATTGCCGTTTCCAAAGAGTATGTAATCACTGACGTCTGCGCGGTCAAAATCGAATACTAATCTTTTCTATAAGCTTAGAATAAAAAAATGTACTGTAACTAGCGCCAAAAATGCCCCAGTCGCGCAGAGTTATCTGACACTCACTCTACTTCACAGAGTAATTTTTTATATGTAGGTAATAGAGACCAAGCTTGGGCCCCTTTATTGGTAGTGTGTAACTAGCGCTATCTGTTGTCTGGTGTAGGCAACTTTTGGTGTATAAACACACACACACAAGATGTTGGTGACCGTCCACTATTATATGGCAAAACAACGTTTGCCGGGTCAGCTTGTCTTACTATAAAATAAACACATGTAATTTAAAACAATAGGGTTCATTTGCCGGGAAATAACTCGCTTAGTCCCCTTATTCACATCACAAACCATCTGAAACGTTCCCGATAACGGAATGTATGCTCTTATCACTGTCACTCACTTCAGAATGGACAGAGACATAGGGCGTTTGTGCACTACACTGAATTTTACCGATCCGGAAAAAAACGGATGCTTGTATTTTTAACCGACTTCAAAAAAAGGAGGAGGTTATCAATTCGACTGTATATTTTTTTTTTTTATTTTTTTTTTTATTTTTTATGTGTGTTACCTCAGAACTTTTGAGTTAATGAACCGATTTGGATAATTCTTTTTTTATTTAAAAGGTGACGCTTCTCGTGTGGTCCCATTCAAATTTCATCAAGATCTGACAAGAAGTTCAGGAGTTATCCTGAATAATGTGTATTAAGACATTATTTGGGTACATGGACGATTTCATATTTTCATCAAAAAGGGGATCATTTTCAATTTTTTTTTTCGAAAGTTGGTACTTCTGACCTGATCTTATTTTCACCAAATCAGGACCAGGAGATAAAATCCCAGGAAAATTGAAAGAAATTCTCAAATATAGGCAAGACTTTTATGCGTTCCACTGATTTTTGAAGTTAGTCAAGTATTTGCATCTGGTAGTCATCATCTCATAGTGATGAGCTGGTGATGGAAGCTACAACTCCTTAACGGTTAGGAGCTGGAGAATATTTCTTTAAGTATTAATCGTACGTATGGACCAATAGTTATATTCTTTCAGGTAATTAGGGTGAGCTGATGATGAGGTGAAACTCCTCAACAGTTAGGAGTTATATGATGTTTTATAAATACCATATGCACGAATGGACTTTCAGTTGTATTCTTTCAAGTTATCTAAGTAGCTAAAGATGGAAAGCTGAATTCCGTAACAGGATATTTACAACAATTTATCATGTAACTAGCTTAAGAAAGTTTCTTAAGCTACGATTATGTACACTAAAAATCGAAAAATAAAACGTTTTTAAAAAAAATGTAACCGCCTTCAAAAAGGATCTTCAAACAAAAATTTACAAACACTAAAAAACGAAAAAAATAATAAGATTTTTAATTCAAAGGACGATGATACGTGACTTTTTCTAATTTATCTTGGTACTTACTGAACTGTTTGAAGTCGGTGCCAAGCCAAAAAGAATACGAACGAAATATACTGAGTGAAACAACAAACATATAAAAAAAACCCGGTCCCAAGCGTGAGGCTGTAGGACGTATTCACCTCAATACCTACTAGACGGCACCGACTTCAAACAGTTCAGTAAGTACCAAGATAAATTAGAAAAAGTCACGTATCATCGTCCTTTGAATTAAAAATCTTATTATTTTTTTCGTTTTTTAGTGTTTGTAAATTTTTGTTTGAAGATCCTTTTTGAAGGCGGTTACATTTTTTTTAAAAACGTTTTATAATAATTAATTATTATAAATAATAGAATTTATTTATTTCGTGTAGTTTAGGGTTCGAAACATTGTAAATACACGAAATAAATAAATTATTACTTTTATAAATGATTAAATTAATAAAATACAAGCATCAGTTTTTTTCCGGATCGGTAAAATTCAGTGTAGTGCACAAACGCCCATAAAATGCGAATACCCTTTCCAAACGGTTGTGATGTGATTCAGGGGCCAGGTATCCTTACACAATGATGAAATGCTGTTAAGTACAAATCATATCATTACAGATTGTGCATTGTTCTGCTTCTCTCATTACAGATTTCTGAACAGTTACATTACACTTGAGTCTTTCCGTGTATGAGCACCTTAATGCCAAACGTGCATCACCACATACCATGACAAATGAACGCTGATCGAATTACGATACTCTATCTCAGTTTCGTAATACAAAAAGGCTATGATCCTGTGCTGTGATAAAAAATGTAACGAATGCTTTTAGTTCACGCTTTTTGTAAACACTAACTATAGGGTAGAATAAACCGCTATTGAACTTCAGAATCTGGTTGGTGGTAGGACTTGTTCTTAGTCCGCCTGGCTAGCTACCACCATCTTATCTAAGTCTGTCGCCATAACAATGATGTTATCAGCATTATTGTGTTCCGGCAGTTAGAGATAAGATAGCCAGTTCCTCAGTGATTGAGGATTCTGTGAGTAGTGCGCTTCCGCCTTCAGCCTTATCACCACAGATAATATAATACTTCACCACTTACTTATCATCAGGTGTGATGAAGGCTAAGTGCTACTCCGTTGTGTGTAGATAAAAAAAAACTATCTGCTAGATTTTAATAACAAGCTGTGTTCACACGACAGGTCAGTTTTTTTTGTAATATTAACTGATTGCGTGTTGCTACCGTAAAGTCTAGTGTGCTGGTGACTGTACAACCATTACTAAATTAAATGTGAAAGTGTCTTTGTGTGTTTGTTTGTCTTTCACGTCAAAACGGAGCAACGGATCGACGTAATTTTTGGTATGAGGACAGTTTAGGAGCTCAAATAATTGATCAAAATAAGAAGGGTTTTCCGAAGACACCAGTGAAAACTGGGGCTCCTGTGGGTGCCAAAGGTCCACAGCCCTATTGCTTTCAAAAAATGTAAGTTCATACTTTGATTCCCAACGGGTCCACGTAGTCTTATCGATGAAGGTGCAAGCGTAGTCTTATCGATGAAGGTGCAAGGTGTGTATATCTACAGCAGCTGGTATTGTGTACTGATGGTTTTGTGGTGTCCATGTGCACTTTATTGCGGGTTTTGTGGTGTCCATGTGCACTTTATTGCGGGTTTCTCGGTCTTTTCACCTTGCATGTTTTTTGCGGAAGTAAGCTACAATATTATATCTCCTTTTTTCACAAATGGGTAGGGACTTTCGCCAAGTGACGCCTGATCCAATCAAATAGGTACTTATAAAAACAATCATAAAAGTGCTTGTCACATATACTTTCAATACCTAAGTGTTGAATTCATACTAACAACAATTAAAAAACAACCGTTATAATTAGGAAATATATAAAATTCTCCCAAAACGCAAACTTCTTTTATCAACTAAAAGCTCTGTTAACGTATTTGTAAAAATATGTCTGTTCGAATCCAATTTGGAAAAAATGTAAACAAACCTGTTCCATTAAAAATTCTCACACTTTCGGCCACTAAATGGATTTAAAAACACATTCATTAGTAATTAGAAGGTTTCAACTTATATCTCACTAATTTGTTCCAAAGATCGTAGTATGTTTATTATTTTTAAAATTTATTTGAAAATTTTATTAAGAAAAGTGAGGTTATTAATCCAAGCAAAAATCTTGTATTATCTGTGATCGCCATGGTGATCGCATAGTGCTTGACGTAATGTCTATCAGATAATTCAATTATTAGTTCAACTATATCGATTATTAATCGATGTTATGTAATCGAAGATAAAATATCTCTGTCTTGATAAAAATTAGGGATTTTCTGACAGATGATTAAAAAAGAAAAAAGTTAGTTCCAAAAAACTCAACAGATGGCGTTCATCAGACATGGGTTTGCTTTTTTTAAATTTGCTGGCAAGGGCCCTGTTTAACCATTTTTACAAGTCTACAATTTTGTAAGAAAGCTATTGTAAGATCCATTGGGACGGGTCAGTATGGAAAAGTTTGAAACTATAAGAGCAGGAGATATTTGTTCTAAGAAATCATGTCATCGATTTTTAAATTAAGAAAAACTTCGATTCCCGGGTAGTGATGTACCGTGCCCGGGCACGTTCCCAAGGACTGGAAATTTTGCCGGCAGCGTTGCCGGCAGTGTCCCAAAGTTCCCGGCAATATTCCCAAGCACCATTTTGTAGATGAATATTTTAACATGCAAGACAATTTAAAATAAGACATTAAAACTGTTTGATTATATTGAATTTCGTAATAAATAGCAACCAACATCAGAGGTAAGCACATATGAAATGAAAAACAGTTTGATATAAAATGGTTTATTTTTTTATTCAACAAACTAAGAAAACAAAACAAAATAATCGTGCCATAATTATCAACAAATTATAAAATTGTAAGACAGAAGAAAAATACATTATTTATTTATATAATTTAACAAAACTACAAAAAGTCTACTGGGAATTTTGGGCAATATTCCCAATGTGCCCGGAAATTTCCCGGGCACATTGGGAGTGGAAAATTGCCGGCAGTGGCAATATTCCCAGACGTACATCACTATTCCCGGGTCGTGCATGAGTATTTTTTAAATCTTTGAATGCAGTTTTTCTGAACTCTAGAATCGACGACATGGTTCCTAAGAACAAATACCTATCTCTATCTCTTATAGTTTCAAACTTTCACATACTGACCCGTCCCGATGGATCACCCTGTAAAGTTAGGTACATATACGCCTACCTCTGAACTAGAACTGCTTTTTTCCCTCCAACTTTAGCTTGGCGTTTCCGTAGTTCGTTTTTAAGGTCAGTTACCGACCAGGAACCGTAGTCCTTGCTCATTGGTTAAGGATAAATGTAACAAACAATATGACTCGGAACAGGAACAAAAAACTTAACGAAAACGTGAAACATACAACAAATCTTTAACAATAAAACAAAAACTGAACAAAAACGTGAAACATACAACAGAACGTCAACAACTAAACAAAAATTCAACAATAACGAGTTAACAAATTCAACTATAACAGATACAACTCGCGGTATGGTCGGTATGGTCAGAATCCTGAACGCAGCGAGGGATTCAATATACGTCGCCCGAGGTGAAAATAATTTTGCGGCCGAGTAATACTTACACTCTACTTTCATTTCGAATTTATGGAAAGTAAATACACTTTGCTTTTAATCCCCCTGTATAAGAAAAGCAACAAAAACAACTAAAACTACCTAGGAAAATAAAAGAATGGTGGCGGGGGGCATCGCCTTCTCTATTTTTTCTATTATATTTAAAAAATTTGAAGTTCAATTAAACAAAATATAAAAAAATTATATGTCCATCGGATAGGGGGTTGAAAATTTTGTTAGATTTTAGCTTCGACGCACCGTTTTTGAGATATTCTAATTTTTATAAAATTCATTTTTGAAACAGTTCCGGCCCCCCCACCCCATACAACATCAGTAGAAAACTTTTTCGTTGCTGATGAGATAACTCTATGGTTGACTGTAACCAAATTCAACTAAAAGTACCGCGGACAAAAAGGCCCGAAAGTACGGCGGACACCGAGAGACTGGACTGGACAAAAGTTCGCGGTAGTCCCCGTAAAAAATAGAACAAACGTAAATATGCGTAACAACGCACACAACGAACTTTAGTCTGCATTGGGCGCCCGATAGTGAAGTACGTCTTCGGGCAACAAATGACCGCACACTATATGCGTTGAGTCCGCGACAAGTACCCGGAGGAAATATTTTGGACGTACAGGGACTTTTTGTTCCACAGGGACAAAAGTCCTTCGTCTGATTAGGCCTTAAATATACATCACTTTTCGAATATGAGAGATGAAAAATATTTATCAGCCAATGCATTTATATGTCATTAGGTATTCCAATGACACTCTTTTTTGTTACCGTAAAAAAACACTTGTTATTTACTTCGTGAAACAGAATTTACAAGTCCATGTTACATTTCGAAGCTTGTGAACTTGTAAACTTGTATCTTTCGAGAAATAGGTCCATCTCTGTGTGGTAATAAACAATAGAGGTGAGTGGATTCATGTCAGGTCAGCGTCATCTATCGAGCTAATAAATAAACTTTTTTTTTTTAATTTGCTGGTAGAAAATCTCTCATTATCACTAAAATCATAAATATTTAAAAAAGTACATTCTCGGGTCCGTTAGGACTGGGACATAGCGGAATTCCGTGCGCATAATTTGCTGAAACGATGTCATTGCTACTTTATCGTAAGTAGAGTCTTATGAATATGATTCAGAAATTTATTGTACAACTTTTGAAAATATTTTTTTCGCTATTTATCAAGTAGGATAAATACAATTTCTAACGAGTGAGAATCGAGTCCGTGATCAGCAGCCGCGATCGAATCGCGATAACTATCACGCGTGTAACGTTTGCCAGCAAGTTAGCAACACTGTCGTCGATACGACCCGACACGACACGACGCATTACCATTTTTTTTGTTAATTATCGATTGTTCACATTGGAACGATTACCGGTAAAAAACCGATTACCGATTACCGTTTTGCATACCCTAGCATCCGCCATACTGTTTGTCTGTTGATCAACCACATAGTTTATGAGTGACACTTTAAATACAAAAAAATCCCGCCTGAAAGCTACTTATAGGGCTCGTGGTTTTTTACTAAGTATTACATTTTTCCTATACTTACAAAATTGCATTGTGAATGCATAAAAATAATTTAAAATCTTAATTTTTAATCGGTTCAATATAAGCCTTTTATTTCTCTATAATCGCGATGAACACCTTCATCTCTCGAGGCTTGAGAAGTAATAAACTAAAAACTGTTCACTAACGCGAAGCTCCAACATAATAGCATTCAATTAATCGAATCGAAGCAATCAAATTATTTATCGATTTATAAATGGTATAATTTTTACCACATCACTAAATAGTCTATGGTCAGAATAATGGCGTCTTTGTTTACATTTTTTCCAAATTGGATTCGAACAGACTATAATAATGAACAGAAAAATTCTACTAGTCTTATCCTATCCCCTATCCTACTTAATATTATAGATATGCTTAGATGTTTGGATGTTTGTTACTCAATCACTCCAAAACGGCTAAACGGATTTGGCTGAAATTTGGGACACAGATAGGTACTTTGTAGCCTGCAGAGAAACACATAGGCTACTTTTTATTCCGAAAAAATATCACATTCCCGCGGGATAACGTCGTGAAGTCTACGCTGGCGAAACTACGGGCGGAAAGCTAGTTATCAATAAAATATAGTTTTTCACCAATGTATATTGTTTCCATTTTCTCATGGTAGCTGGTAATAAGTTGCAATAAATAGCTCAATCTTAGCAGCTGCAAAAAGTAATACTCCACTACTATAATAGCTACACTCTCGTGAAAACAAACCAACAATTACACATTAAACATTCCCACGGGAAAAGCTGTCAATGAGGAAGTGGCAAGAATAGCAAATGTGAACACAGAATGTCGCATTGTTTTATTTATACTTGTATTGCGTTATTCATACAACTTATTTGTAGGCAAGTTGCAAATTGCATGAAAAAACAAACCTGCAAACAAACAATCTCATCATCAGCGATTTAGAGCCAGTTGTGACCGGTGTATTATCATATCATCGTTTTCGAGTTAGAGGCATTTTAAGTTATGAAATTTTAGACTATTCTTGTAGCAAATGTACTTAATTGAGATGATGGGGCGGGGGAGCTCGGGACAACTCTAGATGTGCTGCCCTACCTTCCTTTTCCCCTTTTCCCTCTCGAGTACTTCCACCCCCGTTTCGTGCCAGGTAGGTACAGGCTGAGAGGTACTTTGCTTGGTAAAATATCTCTGGCGCTTCGGTCGTCCAGCTCGCACTTTATTTTGGTCACAGTTCTATAACCTAACTTATTTTATACAATACCATATGATACGAATTCTGGTTGATGAGGGACTGCACCCCCGCTTCCAGTTCTTAGGATTGTGTCGAACTTTTCAATATTTCCTCAGGTCTGGGGGTATGAGGTAATACCCTTTGTTGTTCCTAATTTCCATAATAATAGTGTGCTTAAGCTACTATATACATTAGTATTGGAACAATGTATGTGATGGTGTCTAATAAATTATTTATTATTATATGTTCAGCAGTGGACTTTGAACAGCTGATCATGAAGAATGTTAGTGATAAACATCAGAAAGGGTGGCCTGAATTTATCTTAGAAAACATCTCACCATTATGAATAAATGACTTTTCTTTGATAAGTTACAATTATTAAGTAAAAATGTTTTTTTTTATTTTTTTTACTTTTTAATTTGCGATCGGTCGCCAGACCATAAGCAAAGAATATATACACTTACGCGAAAAGAAACGACAATTAAGCATGTGTGCACGTAAAATCGCTTGCGGCTATGTGTGGGTGTCTGGGTGTGAGCGGGGGCCATGAGAGGCGCGCGGGGCGGGGAACAGGCAGTCGGTGAATGCCTTGGCCGAGGGCTGGCGCAATCTTCATACATTCAAATAGGAACTACTAGGAAACCAAAAAATTCGAAAGTTGTTAAAATTCAGTCGATAATAAATAATTATTGAGAGAGCTAATTTTTATTTGGGCGATTATTGATTCACTCACTCAGTATTTTTGTCGCTAACTTAGTATTTTCTTTGGACGATTTAGAATTTTATTCAGACACTTGGATTATCTGTGTCCCACTACTGTTAGTAGCTTATTTTACGTACATATATTATTATTATTATTATTCCCTTTATTACATATAAAATACTTACAAAATTATATTTCTAAACATAATTTTTTTACAATTATAACACAAAAAAATATATCATTTAAAAATACAAAAATGCAGTTCTCCAACGGTAGCAAGATCAGGGTCCCGGCTACCGATCGTTAATACAAATACAAATACAAAAAGGATCCAGAGACAGCAACCTTCTCACACGAGCCGTGTCCAGAAGTAAGTACTGCCTTCTGCATCTGACTCCCAATCCATCCACCTAAAGCAAGCTTCTTAAGGTGTTTATCGAGGCTCTTGGCTATCAGACCATGGGCAGATATGACTATCGGAACAACAAATGCTGAATCAATGTCCCACATGTCAACAATCTCGTGAGCTAAATCAAGATATTTGTTTTCTTTATCTTTTTCAGCTTTCACAAGGTTGTCGTCAACTTGTCATGTATGTCATGGGGAATAGCGACATCAACAATTATTGCGCGGCGTTCATGTCGATCTATCAATACAATATCGGGCTTATTAGCTACAATAATCCTGCCTGTCAGTAATGATAGATCGATCCCAATACAATGTGGCATGGCTATTTTCAAGAACTTGTTCTGGTGCATACTTGTAGTACGGCATCTCGGATGCCACAAGATTATGTTTCAGAGCAAGTTGTTGGTGTATTATCCTAGCCACTTGGTTATGTCTATGCAAATACTCGCCGTTTGCGAGACGAGAACAGCCGGAGATTATATGTCTAAGGGATTCACCCAGACGATGGCAAGCTCGGCAAATATCCACTGTGCCATCCCTTAGGATATATATACTTTCGGTAGTTATTCGTCATCGCAACCTTATTCATAACTGCACAGACAAAACCTTCGGTTTCACAAAAATGATACTTGTTTACTGAGATATACGTATACCTGAACATATTCCAATAAAGTATTTTCGACTCGAAAGTAGTCATTCGTAAATTGTCGCTAGTTTAGTTAATTTTTCGCAAACAAAATATAACGCTGCTCGGTTTCTTATTTGAGTATTTTATTAAATGTCGTTCATATTTTATTTTGTCGGAAATTGTATTATTTCCCATTTGTAAAGATATTTAATCAATAAAAGTTGATTGAAAATTGAACGTGTCTTTCATTACCTAGATGTTCTTCTTCTTACACAAGTTTAAATTATATAACATCCCACGTGTAGGTAATCTTCTTTGGCATATGTCTATATTCAATTTCGGTATCAACCCTAGCGTCGGCTAAATGTCACCGGCGCACGAACTCTCACGGACACGGAGTGTCACCGCTGTGCCATAAGCGAATATGTGGAGCGAAATGAGTAAACAATTTAGTGAAATTTATTTGCTGTACTAACCAATATTTATTTAAAATACTACAGACCAAGTTTTCCACAAGTCGGTTAAAAGTTAATGGTTGGTTAACCCATACCCAATCATGTGCGGTAACCAACCCACTTAACAATAGTTAACATAACTTCTTTGTTGTGTCAATGGCAAGCTTAATCAGATGACGTTGGCCAAACTGTGCCACTCTTACAGCATTATCTGTAGCCAAAATGAGGTCCTCTTGCATGCAGATGTCCGGGCATGCAGAGCAATTAATCAGGTGGGCCATGGTCTGTGGTCTGTGGAGTGAAACCACACCTGCCTGCCAGGTCTGTGTTACTGGAGAAGCCCCACCTAGACCGGTTGTCGTTGCTTCAACCAACTTGGGTACAGGGTGACTGATCAACTGATCTGAGAAGTTCAAGGCCAGGAGGGGGCTTTTTCTGGATGTGCCCAGTACCACACCCATATGTATAGGTGTGGAAGGTTGGCAGAGCTAACGATGGTGAACTCGGGCCTAAATCAATGTTCCAAAAATCAGATTTCCAATTTGTTGACATGAAACTAAATCTCTGTTTATTTGTGTAAGCCTGTGTTGCACTGCTTATGACGATGATTCAAGTTTGAGTTCTGAAAGAGCATTATTGTTTCATATTATATTTGGGTCCTTTATCCTAAAACATTCTTAGAATACTAAACATACCTGTTGCCAAAATTGGTTCTCCAGAACTCGGCAGCATCACTCTTAGTTATGCGGAACTGGTCACCAGCAAAGGTCCCGTTGGGAAACATAGCCTTCAATTCACTGAGCATGTGACTGAACACCAAGCTCAATTTCGTCAAATTACGCCTGTAGTGCGAGTTTTCATCGAACATCTTCTCTTTTCCTTCCTTGAACAACTTTATCGCCTGCTTGCATTTCCTTATCAAATTATTAATAAATATGTTAAAATGTTCATTACTGTTCAAGGCCTGCATATTATCTTCGTATTTAGAGTATATTACGCGCAACCGCTGATATGTATCCGGCAAAATATCGAGGATAAAAGGTGGGCTGTTTTTTAAGTTCATTTTATGATGTTGACACAATTTCACTACTTTGTCCATTAGCTTCCAAGTTTTGTCTAATGTTCTTTTGTCGGTTGCTAGCTTCGTAGGACATACTGCGTCCGAGAAAGCACCGTGTAACTTCGAAAATATCGAAGATATATTTTTCTGTTGTGATTTGTGTCGAGGGGCCGCCATATTGTCGGACCGATGACATACGAAAACAATTTTACAACTGGACACTGAAGTTAGAACACATTTATCACTTAATTATATAGTCTAACATGTGTTTTCTCATTATCACATAAATGCACCACATTTACAAAACAAATGGTTGCAACTGGCAACGATTGCTCTCATGCACATTACCGACGCGTATAACGCGCGCGTATGACAATTTGATTTGACAAAATGCAAGCAATGAATGAATGACACACACACACAGTCACAAACAAAATGACAGAAGGGCAGCCAATAGGCAAGGCAGCAAGGTGAATGAAACAGCATTGCCATTACAATAGCCTAAAAATTGTACTATTTCTTTTTCATAGATTAAATTAAATTATCGATAAATTCTTGAATTTACCTGTGTCGCAGTATGATAGTTAAAGCAGAAATTTATAGGTAGTTATTTCCCTAGGGCTATATTTAAGAGGTTATAACATCATCTGGAATAACGGATCCGTATTCCGTGTCCGGAATCGGACACGGAATACGGATCCGTTTTAGTCGCCGAAGCTCCTGATTACACGTTCACTGATTCAGGGCACGGAATCAGCTATGGAATTGCGTAAAGTCAATCGTATTCATTTGACAGTTCATATCGTATCATATTAAATGTCATTCCATACAAATTGCAGCCGATTGAATACGATATGAACTGTCAAATTAATACGATTACCTTACGCAATTGCACCCCAGATGCTAAGGACGAGCGACAAGTGAGTGACGGACGTGAAGTGTGACGAAATGGCGCCAATATTAACTAAAAACCAAAAAAATGGAATTAACGTAGCCCTAGCGGTTGGCTCCATTAAAATTAAAAAGAGGAATAGAACGAAATGGGTGAAAGAAGACCTGGCTTGTTCGGGAGGTTGGAAAAAAATAATTATTACCTATTATTATTATTTGTAAATCACATTGAAATTCCTTTTATATAGGCGACCGATTTGGCGCTGGGGGTAAGATACTAGCCTTCTGCGCCGGAGGTCTCGGGTTCGATTCCTCAACAAGACAAATATTTGTATGCATGGACATGTCTATTTGTCTTGGTCTGGATGTTATGTATGTATATTAAGTATGTATTTCCAAAAAAAAAGTATATAGGTAAGTATATATTTATCCGTTGTCTAGTTTCCGTAACACAGTTTCTTAATGATAACTACTTATGAGCTAGATAATTGGCGATTGTAAGAAATTAATTATTATTTTAAAAATGTCTAAATTTTCATAAAAATTGACTTTGGTACCCAACTTGTGTGTATTATTTATTTATGCATTTTATAGTAAGAGCCACAATGCCATGCGGGGTGCGGGTGTACCGACACTATCTAACTAACCGAACGTACTTTTGCCAGCCCCCTGATTCACGAATCGTCGGAAACGGAATCAGATTCGAATTATGAGCTTTGTCTTTGTCTATTATATAGTGAGTGACAGAGACAGGGCATACATTCCGCTGTCGGGAGCTCTGAGTACTGAATCCTATGGAGATGGCATACCTACGAAAAATTGAAGCATACACACACACACAAGCACACATACCGAGAAACCAAAATGGCGCCTTTCCGTAGTGCTGCCCTATTTGTACATCGATATATTTATTGATGAAGTTATAGATCAAGTATTTTTGTGACTACCTACCTATATTACCCTATATTTCATAAAAGCAGTTTCGTAATCACCTCGATAATTTAAAACGGAATTATAGTGTATAATTATATACCTAGTTTTTTTGAAAAATAAATCTTAATAATGTGCTTTCTTTATGACAATGACACAATGCAATGTGTATGTGTTTGTGCATGTACGCACACAATCATTGGCCCGACCGCGCGCGTGAGACGCAACAACTGTAAAGCCCCCAGTACAGGATGGCCGATCATGTTGGCCGACCATGATGGGCCATCGTGTACAGGGGCGGCTTGCGTGTGATTGCCGTCTGCGAGTAACGCCATCCTGTACTGAGGGGCTAAGCCCCCAGTACAGGAAGGCCGATCATGTTGGCCGACCATGATGGGCCTTCGTGTACAGGGCCGGTTTGCGTGTGATTGCCGTCTGCCAGCAACGCAAACCGGCCCTGTACACGATGGCCAACATGGTCGGCCAACTTGATCGGCCATGGCCTGTACTGGGGGCTTAAAGCCCCCGGTGTGACGCCTGCAGTACACGATGGCCGATCATGGTCGGCGACCATGACCAATACATCGTACATTGACACTTTTGAAAGAACCTTTTTAAACTTGTTCGTTCAAAAGTGTCAATGTACGATGTATTGGTCATGGTCGCCGACCATGGTCGGCCAACCTGTACTGGGGGTAGTGCGTGCTTGAGAGTTTGCGTGTGATTGCCGCCTGCGAGCAACGCAAACCGCCCCTGTACATGATGGCCCATCATGGTCGACGAACATGAGTAACCATCCTGTACTGGGGGCTTCAAGGTGAGAAGAGCCGCCAAGTGCTTCCTCATCTATAGTAATATCGTAAACAGGAAAGATTTGATTGGTTGTTGTTTGAATTTAATAGGTTCCAAAACTACTAGACTAATTTAGAAATTTCTTTGACCATTAGAAAGCTACATTCTTTTCGAGTGACATAAGCTATATTTTATCGTGATATTCCCATGAGAACGAGTACCATGCGGGTAAAACCGCGAGGATCCGCATGTTATTCAATTCAATTTATTATAAAATTTATTGCTTGTTAAGTACATAATACATAATGTATCAAAAATTCAAACGCAGATACAGATTAAAAATAAGGTCCTGTAGTTTATTTACAAACTAACCTTAGTAAAATATAGTTCATGTTTTAGATGTAGTAGTAGATAAAAGACCAACCTACTATATTTTACTGAGGTTATAGTTTGTAAATAAACTACACGACCTTAGCTTCAATCTGTACGATTGTAGATACATTAATACTTAGCGAGCAATAAATTTGATTGAGGGCGCCCCACTTGTCGGCTCTACTCGCCTTTACTTAGAAACTGCAATTTTATGGTCAAATTTTTTATGTTTTCCGAGTCACGCGTCTATACACATGCGAGACCTCCATAGAATTCCAGATCAAAGGTCGCGAGAACCAGTTTAAGTAAAAAAAGGTAATGAAATAAAACAAAAAGCTCCGTATTGTAAAAACCTATTATGTTTATACAACAAGGATTGTTTTTTTTTACATAACACACATTACAATATAAATCACAAAGGAGAATGCCTACTAGGTACCTACCTACCATAGAAAAAAGAAATGTCTCAAACAAAAAACAAGCATTATTAAGTAATAAAATAATAAACAGTTTGAATCGAGATCTTTACTAGCAATCATATTTTTTATATATTTAGAATATAGCGAAGCGACATCTAGTGGTAAAAAATATACTTACTTTTAATGTGCTAGAATGAATGAAAGTTGGACAACATCTTTACAGCAAAATGACATTAAAAAAACACGTTATATATAAGCATCCAGTTTTTGGCAACCGGAACAGAAAACGTTGTCGCACTATAATTTCGATTTTGCCAGTGGCCTAATTAACGTCTTTTTCAAAACTTAAACTGTCGTTGACGTTTGAAACTGTTCTTCAAAATGAAAAGAGCACATAAAAATAGTTTGCGTACGAGTCTTTAAATTTTCCTTTTGCATTGTTCCAGCCTTATTATTCTTTTTCTGTTATTTTTAGGCAACCTAAAACAATAAAAACAGTTTAAAATTAATACACTCAATTTACACTTGAAATTTGAAAACATCGATAATTCGATAAGAAAAATGCTATAAGGGCAACCCTAGCGCAAAACAAACAAATTTATATTTTCTTGAAATACACCAAAAAAAACTCACCAAAATAAGTAGTAAGCTACATTTGGTATGAATTCTAAGTAAACTATTCACAGGAAAACCAAAACACAAGGCATTTATTGTATTGTTTTGGTGTTTTTGCAAAATAAATAGTACGTACCGGTGTAATGTAATGTTTGGACGATTTTCACTTTTTTTGATGCCACAAACTACCACACTGCAATTAGACATGTTCCTTGTTGCTTTCTCTCACTTATTAATACCTTTTATTCACATGAAAGTCTCAAATTAAGACTTTTATCACAAAACACTGCAAATACAACTCGCGTTGACAGCTCACCTACCGAGAAACCTAAATGGCGACCGGCTTCAATCATGCATTACGATGACGTCATGTTTTAATGTTGCCAAAAAATAGGTCGAATAAATATATTGCTGTCTCTTTTTACATGAAGTATTGAAGGTAAGATAGAACGAGATGGCTACAAGTTTATGATTACAATGTCGATTTAGCTCATATTTGTATAACCGATAGTTCATATAGATCAATATGCCATCTCCATAGGATTCAGTACTCAGAGGTCGGGAGCGTTTCCGACCGTTCGTGAATCAGGGGGGCTGGGCTGCCATGTGCGAAAAATCGAGAATCGTACATTAAATTTCAAAAAATCGTACACCTGCACAAAAACCATATAAACTCGGGAAAACCATGAAAAAACGATCGTACACGGCAAAATAAATAATCGAACTTCCATATAAAATCTGAAATTTGTGATCGTACACTATTAAAAGTAATCGTACAAATACGATTTAAATCGTACAAATGGCAGCCCTGGCGGCACTGGGCGTCCTGAATGTGATTACACTCATCTGATTTAGCATCCGGAACGTCGGAAGCCATTCTTGTCCTAAAACGGATGCTAAATTTTTCTTTTTTTATGTACTGTAGTGTTAAAATAAAGTGTTAAATAATAATAATAAATCGGATGCTACCTTCCGTAAAGCGATTAATCCACACTTGTATAATTTAATTTCTAAATTTTTTACTGAAAAAAATTATAACCTTTATAAATATAAATTACCCTTATGTATTTTATTGTTAATTTTTATTTTTTATCTATCTTTTTAAGTAATTATCCTCAAAAACCTTAACTGTACCCTGGTGCCCTATCATACCACAATCTCTAATAGCAGTTATTTTTAAGTTGAGAGAGTCTAAACTTAAAAATAACTGCTATTAGAGCTTGTGGTAGGGCACCTGATCCTATAATTTTTTCTAAATTTCGACAATCTCCTATATTTTAAAATTCCTTGGTTGGTTTCCCTACCTTTACCTACTTGTTATTCTCAGTGCTCAGTGGTTAGAGCAGTCGCTCGGAAAGCGAAAGGTCGTGGGTTCGAGTCCCATCGGAGCTAGTTGTGAGACGGGTCGATTTTTTCTAAATGCTTCATTTTCCATTCTTCAACTATAAAAATTGCATTGTGAATACAAAAAAGTAAAAATTTAAATAACATATAATGTAGATTAACGACGAACGATTACGATTGAAAATCTTAATCATCAAAAGTATGATTACGACTAATTAGTTTTAATCGTTAGTCACGCACGACAAATTTTTTAATCATTACTTTGTAATTGTTAATCAGATTAACATTTTGCCAAAGCTGGCGTTGAGTAGTGCAAGATCCACCTACTTCTTGGTCAAGATAACATGACACCTGTAAGTTATACCTGTCCCTCTTACTCTCCGGGCATGACAGAATCAAGTGAAAGAGACGGATATAATTTGCTGGTGTCATGTTATCTTGACTGAGTTAGTGCGACGCTGCGTGGCAAAACATTTTCTAGGAATAAAACTGTTGCGCCACGCCATCGCCACGGTGCTAAAGCGCGACTTGCATCATTGAAATTAGTAAAAGTAATATTTTGCATTGCCCACTCCACTACAGTGTGGTGCGGCGTGCCGCCTAAATGCGTGCTGTTTGACTTATAAGTTAAATTATTTTACTCTTTGCTTAAACCTGTGCTGTGACGAGTGCTCGTGAATTCGTTGACACAAAGTAATAATTTGACACAAACACTCCAGTAGGGCTAGCACAACTTGAGCACGACTCGAGTGAGAAAGAGTCGCGGGCACTTTCAACCAATCAGATCGCTCGTAGATAGCGGGCGTGACTTAAGCCGACGTGCTGATTGGTTGAAAGGAGCGCGACAAAGAGTCGCGCTAAGTTGTGCTAGACCTACAGTTGAAGTAAGAAGAAACCCAAAAACTAAAACCGCCTTCAAAAAAATTACATCATAAAAGTAAGAAATAATCCCTCTAATACTGTATTCACACCAAATAACGTATGTGGTAAGTACTTTGAAGTCGGGCGTGAAACATGTACAATTTCTTGTTGTTTTTGTTAAAATCCGCCCGACTTCAAAGTACTTACGTTATTTGGTGTGAATACAGTATTAGAGGGATTATTTCTAACTTTTTTGATGTCATTTTTTTGAAGGTGGTTTTATTTTTTTACAAAAATAATTTTTATTTTACTCTTTTTAGTACATCATGCAGGCAATTTACGTGTATTCTGGTAAATAGGTATGTGATCAAACAGAGAACCTCCTTTTTTTAAAGTTGGTTAAACTACCTTTCCGACAAAACAAGAATCATCTAAATCGGTTTATAAACAAAGGAGTTATGCCTAAAGGTACGTAATAAATTCACATAAAGTGGTAACGAAAACGACAGTATTTTCAAGATTTCCTGAGAACTACTAAACCGATTTCAAAATTTCAAAAAATGGGACCAACTTGTGAAAAGACATGGGGGGCTACCGGCTAAGAAATATGGATATGGGTATGGGTTTCAACTGTCATTTGAATTCCTTATTTTGATAGATTTTTGCTGCTTTGTTCTGTTGAACGTTGCTAGCTAGTTATCGTTATACCCGACGTCACAAAACAAGGAACTGATAGGGGCTATTTTCTTTATATAATTGACTTAAAGTTCCCAAAAACGTATGAAGTTCATACCCATAAAATTACGCGGTAGCCCCCCTGATGTTATAACGTTTGAATCATTTCAATCTGTTCAGCCGTCTTCGAGTAATCGGTGTACATACATATAAAAAAAAACGCGTCAAATAGATCATCATCCTTTTCAATTTTTGAAGTCGGTTAAAAAGTAACACGCCATAATTTTAAACTAATTTGCTTTTTTCCGCACTTTGCGCTTCTCGCTATAATAAATAAGTACAGCTTAAATACAGCTACCAATATTCATCAAAAATATACTACAATGGTAGCTATTTTTTTATGTAGGTAACACATAAATCCAAGTTTTTTTTTTCATGCTATGTGGCTATGGCAAAGCCCCAGGGGGGGGGGGGGGGCTACCGCGTAACTCACAAACAGTGTTGCCAATTTAGCTCTTTTAGAGCTAAATTTAGCTCTATTTTCAAATGTATAGCTCCAAAAAAACAAGTTTAGCTCTTTAGCTCTACTTTTCTACAATTTTAGCTTTTTTTCAATGTACACTATGTATAAACCCTTTTGTATTATTTGTAGCTCAAAATACTTGTTTCCAGAGCCAAAATGTACCTACATTGTCTATGGTCGGTCTATCCGGTCTTTGGTTATTCTATAATGGTATATGGTTGGGTATTATCCGATAATTTTCCTAATTTTCTAAATGTAATGTATCGGCCTCGGCTGCTGAGAAAGTAGTATTATTGTTAAACAACATAGTAAGTTACTCATTCATTGTCAGTGGTAAGTTCGCAGCCGCACGCAGTGTCGGTCGCTTCTAAACATTTGTTATTATTTTAGTCCCCTCTTGAATTGTTTTATAAATCATAGTAAGATGACGCAAAGTAAGCAGCCCTATAAACAGAAGTTCAGACAAGAATGGCTGTCTGTACCAGAATTTCAAGGTTGGCTTCAAGCAGTTAAAACAGACCCCACCAAAGCGTTTTTTTTTATCAGTAGGTACCTACTGCAAATGCGAAGTTAATTCTAAAAAAGGTGATTTATTAAATCATATAAAAAGAAAAAAAACACCTGAAAGCGGCGGCAGTGCATGCTTTTTTTTAATAAATAGCAGATTATATAATTTAGCTCTTTTTTCTGAAAAAATCTAGCTCTTTTTTAGCTCTTTTTCAGATATGATCTAGCTCCCTATGAAAATCTGAGTTGGCAACACTGCTCACAAAGTACCTTTGTATGCGTAACTTTATGGGTATGAACTTCATACGTTTGAAGTTTAATTAAAAAAATAGCCGCTATCAGGGGGGCTACCGGCTAAGAAATCTGGATATGGGTATGGGCTTCAACTGTCATTTGAATTCCTTATTCTGATAGATTTTTGCTGCTTTGTTCTGTTGAACGTTGCTAGCTAGTTATCGCTATACCCGACGTCACAAAACAAGAAACTGATAGCGGCTATGTTCTTTATAAAATTGACTTAAAGTTCCCAAAAACGTATGAAGTTCATATCCATAAAGTTACGCGGTAGCCCCCCAGTTCCTTGTTGGTTCCTTCATAGATGTATTATTCCTGTAGATGGATCACAAAAATAAGCTATAACTCACCCGTCCTTTGCCCCTTCTAACACTATCAAATTGTCATAAGATAGAAAGAGACATACATGTTAATCTGTTGCGTCGACATTAGAGAATGTCTCCATTTTGACTATGCAATGCTAGATGATGATGATGCAATGATAGTGCTGTGGTTTTTTTTATAACAAGTTATCGATAAAAGATGTAAAAATAATTTGAATGCAATGCGAAACATAAAATTACAATGTGTATGTATATTTCGCAGGCGTATTGTATATTTCACTGTATTACATAGCAACTAGCTGTATTGGAAAACAGCACCGCATTGTAATGCGGCGGATTCAAGATACGCCATATTCAATACGGCTGATCGAAAGTACGCCGCATTGAATAGAGCGCTTCGCGATTTTCAATGCGGCTAGACTTAATGTAATTGGGCGGTTCATAATCCGCCTTTCTGTCAGTTTTTAGTACTAATCGTGTCCAAAGTGCTCACGGCCTTAGAATTTTGTTTATGCAATGAAACTTCAGCATAGGTCGAAATATGGCAAAAATTTCTTCCCTCCAGACAAAAGCACAGATCACTATATATGTAGCAAGCTACAGATACGACAAATGTAAAAACTAGTTTCATTAGCTTGCCGCGAAGCGCTAGTGTCGCCTGTTAATCTGTGGCATGCATGACAGCGCGAGTAGGTACTAGTGTTGGGAAAACACTGGACTGGAAGGGTACGTCCATATCGACACTAGTGTTGTGCCATAAAATCTATAGAAAGAACTTGCTTTCCATTACATTAAGATTATTTTTTTCAAAATTTGGTCGGACCATGACTCGCTACTTTGCGTTTTAGACAATACAAAATAAAAGAACTTAAAACTAACGCAGTGAGGTAACGCATAGTCATAGTCCGGCCAAATTAAGTTTAGGTCATGGAAAAAATAAATTTATTTATTAAATTACCACTTTATTAAATGCACACATACAGACAGAACATACATAAATGTAAACATTAACAAAACAGTTGCACAAAAGGGGCGGTCTTATCGCTTATCAGCGATTTCTTCCAGACAACCTTTAAGGTTCGCGCACATTATGGGCGTTTGTGCACTACCACTGAATTTTACCGATCCGGAAAAAACGGATGCTTGTATTTAATTAATTACTAATATAAATCATTAATTATTAAAATACAAGCATCCGTTTTTTTCTGGATCGGTAAAATTCAGTCGTAGTGCACAAACGGCCTTAGTCGGGGCGCAGCGGGCCGGGCCGCAGCGCAAAAATCCGTCCAAATCGCTCGTATGTATTTTATATGCACTATCGCACACTATGCCGGGGCGCAGCGGGCCGCATAATCCGCCGCGGATTTTGTTGCGTGCGTGCGATGCGATGCGGCCCGCCCCGCCCCGCTGCGCCCCGACACAGTGTGCTATAGCAAGCGGATTTTTCTCGTACTACTCGGTCAGATAACATGACACCTACAAATTATACCCGTCTCTTTCACTCGATTCTGTCATGCCCGGAGAGTGAGAGGGACGGGTATAACCGGCAGTAGTAGAAGAAATTGGATGTTTGAATTTGGTTGTACTCAAAATCCATCAATGCGCTGCGGCCCGGCCCGTCACTATGTGCTATACTCAAATCCGTCAATGCGATGCGCTGCGGCCCGCTCCGCTGCGCCCCGGCATAATGTGCGCGCTCCTTTAAGTGACAAAGCTTGTAGAAGAAACAGAAAGAAATAATAAATGGACATACTTAGCAAAAAAATTGTTTTATATTTAATAATAGGGTGGCAACTAAAGAAGGGGCATGAAGGGCGGGCAATCGCAGTAGTTCGCGCGCTCGGCCGGCCGGCGATTGTTGATGTTAAGCAACTTTCGCAATGGTGGGACACCGCATGGGTGACCAAACATTTCTCCTTCCCGAGCTCCTTCGTCACGCAAGGTTAAGAGCCATTTCGCACTTTGCAATTGTCTCGAACGCACAATAAACATTTTTAAAGATTGTGGAAAACACATTGTGTTTTTCAGAAAAGCGTTTCATTATATCCCTACAACGCAATAAGGTAATACATTACTAAACATATTTCAACATTGTCAATAATACTGCAATAATACTAGATCTATGAGCTTAAAGTTTTCGAAAATTTTCTTCCTAATTCTAACCAATACTCAATTTATTGTATGAATAAAATAACTTATACAAAATATCCGTAACATTGCGTTGTAGTGACATAATGAAACACTTTTCTAAAAAACACAATGTGTTTTCCACAATCTATGAAAATGAGACAACTGCCAAATGGCTCTTAAGCCACGTCGAGCCGTTGGTCCCGGTTGCATTTGGAGTCGTCAAAACCCACCAATCCGCATTGGGCCCGCGTTGTGCGTCATACATGGCACATTCTCCTTTCCCATCCTTAGGGAAAGCTGATGATGATGAAGGGTTCAGATACCTTAACCGTTGCAGCTACGTGAAAACATTCTTGAAACAATCTATAAATTTTTGAGAAATTTTGAACTGCATTCAGATTTTGAAAAAATGAAATATGGTAGGCAGGAAAATGGTCAGTTTTGTTATGGCGCAATCATATAGCTACAACGGGAAAGGTACAGTCGAAGAGCTTCCCAGTAGACCAGCAGAGATTTTTAAAAAGCATCCTTTTAGGAGACAATTCTGTAAAAGATAAAGATAAGAATTATAAATTTCATCAAACATCAGGTTAAGCAAAGGTCAACATGTATAGTCTGATGTGCCGCCGTGTGTACCTACTATATTATTAGTTTACTAGAGGTATAGGAGAGTAACAGAATTCCTAAATAAAGTAAGGAGATAAGGTAATAAATACATAACTAAGAATGAGTCTGTTTAACATGACAAAGTATGTAAAGTTATTTAATTGTGATTGTTTGTTTGTTTGCATCGAATAGGCTCTGAAACTACTGGACCGATTTAGAAAATTCTTTGACCATAAGAAAGCTACATTCTTCCCGAGTGACATAGGCTATATTTTACACCTATATTCCCACGGAAAGGGGTACCACGCGGGTGAAACCGCGAGGAACCGCTAGTCATGTATAAAATAGAAATAAATCTTATTTAATTTGGTAATACAAATATGGTTATACCTTTTTGTTTGGAATCAATTATAGGCCTCTGTATAGGATCGATAGATTACTAGAATCCCGTGAATTGCTCTCTTTATATCCAGATGGAATATTAGATGTCAACAGACTAGAATCAGATGTTGAAGGGAAGTCTGAAAATGTAAGAAGATTATTAAAAAATGGCATTTTTATTGCTATATGCTTGCTTTTCCAAAGAGAAAAGGGCCAATTCCCATATTCACCCAAATCTTTATTGAAAATAATTATCAATAAAACAACCAATGGTTCTCTACATACACGTAATGACAATGATTTACAAAGTTACACAATTCTATAAATCGCTATCACACTCACTAAACTTTTATAGGAATTGTGATAGGTTTTAAAAATAGACAATTAGGGGCAGACAACACCAACTAGTAAGGTGGAAAAATAAGCACTCTTAAAAAAAATTGGTATTTATTATACTATTGGTTAAATTTAGAATAGAATTTAAATATTTATATTATGAAATTGTTTACCTCTTGGACACAGAATACAGTAAGACTGAGGGCATAGCAAGTTTATCTTCATGTTTATTAAATTTCATGGAAGTTATGCTCTTCTTTAAGATTTAAGTCTGAAAAGATATTAATACATTTAATAGTAATAGAAGAACAAAACATTAGACACACATACATAGGTACAAATCTCGCCAAACTTCTAGTCCGCTCTGAAGTTGCTTCGCGCAGATTGTACAGTCAGGTATAAGTATTTATGTCCGCTTATTTTTACTGATTTAAAAAAGCTAAAAAATGCTAAAAGGTTAGGTAAAAGTTGATAATAATTTTAATCAATAAAAAACAGTAGCTGATACCTATATTTTGCTATGTACAATCTGCACGAAGCAACTTTAGAGTGGACTAAAAGTTTGGCGCGACCTATAACAGCACTTACCAGTGACCAACGGCACATCATAAGAAATCTCATTTTTTGGAAAGAGACATAGAAGTGCATCGAACATTTTTCTCTCGAAATGTGAGTGGCAATCAGTTTTGTTCAAAAGTTGGTCTTCTGTTATCATCAGCAATGACGAATTCTGGGGTACCAAATATGACATCCACAGCTTTCTGAGGTCTTCATCTCTAGGAAATCGTTAAAGACAATGAGTTTCACTGGTTGTTGATTTGCAGTCAGTGACACAGTGACACAACACTTCCGACGGACGCCCCATAGTTAGTCCAAAACCCAGATGCTGGTAATAGGTTATAATGAAGCTAGCGTCTTTTCTCAATCAAGGGAGGGTGCATCAAATGTTTACAATTTATTTTCACAATAAACAAGCGTCTTTAGCCTTTAGTAAAGACTCTTTACTCAACCAAAAGGTTGGGTTGGGGCACAATTTATATAGATTGGGGGCCGAGGGCGTAATGTACAAAGATGTCAACAAACACCAAACTAAAGCGTCTTGATTCGACCTGGTCGAGTCGACCAAACTGGAGGGCGCAAATTATTTGTGGGATTCACTCACAATCACAAATAAATTAACACAAAACACTCCCGTGTAAAAAGAGGTTATGTTTGAAGTTTGTTCTTTTGACATTGACAACCAAAACAAAATGGCGGCACCCTGACAAACATGGCGACGATCACATGAACACTAGCGCTTCGCGGCAAGACTTAGAACTAAGTGTCAAGGGCCTGGACAAAAGCGCACGCTCAGCTGATCGATCTAGTGTGGCAGAATATTTTTTTTTTATATTTCGACGTAATAGTATGCTATGCTAAAAGAGAAAGTTGTTCAGTTTCATGGTCTAAGCAAGCCCTTTAATTTTGAATCAGTGCCAAATATGAAGTAGGTACTATAATTATACTTGAGGAGATCTATGGCTCATTGGTACGCGCATTCTGCATCCGGTCGTTGATGATAAGCAACATTCGTTGCGGTTGGACATCTGAATGGTGACCAAAACTTTATTATCTCGGTCTCCTCTGTGCTTCGGAAGGCACGTTAAGCCGTTGGTCCTGGTTACATTAGCAGTCGTTGGCACCCTCACCCACCAATCCGCATTGGCTTCGCGTGGTGGGTTATGACACTAATGGCCCGTTCTACCTGTGGTGTTTTCTTGCACAGGGAAGCATGAAGCTCGACTTAATACTGAGGTAACTGGAGAGTGCAGTACTAACACTTTTTTGTCACCAAAAATTACACAGTGGCTGTCTTCCGTCTCACCTACACTTTAAAAAAATACGTTTGGTCATATGAGACAACTGACAGCCACTACATACATAAATGTCAGAATTTGCTGGGTACACTTTTTTATTCAGGGTGAGAACTCCAGTTACTTCATGCAGGGAAGGCCCAGCAGTGAGGACATTAATATGATAATGATGATGATTGTACTATTTATACTAGGAGGTATAGTCGTAAAACTGAACGAGATTTCTAATCAATTTATTAAATTAAATAATCTGCTGAATAATATCAAGTAAAAAAATAAAGATTTCACACAAATTTTTATACTTTTAATGTATTCAATTTTTTAAGTATAAATCCACAATTTGCTTTAATAAGTGCATCGAGCATATTCTTGTTTGTTGCGAAGGTCTCCAATCGTCGCCTTTTCTTACGTTTCTTATTCACGTTTCCTTTACATCGACGGCGGTGCGGCGGTGGAAAATCTGTTTAGAATTGAGAAAAATTAAGTTTAAATACAAAATTGTTAACACTACAATTTTTTATCGATATTACATAATAAAATCGGTCTACAACACTATCAGGTTGGTCAAATGTCAAAAAATCCCAATTGGCTTTAAATTATAAATTTTTAGCCTAAAAACACCCGATTTTCTTCAACCAAGTCAATGTTAAACTGTATATACACGTACAGCGATTTAGTTTTTGCAAATTCGGACCAGTAAGCTATAAAACTGTGTTCGCAAAAACACAAAACAATGAGTGTGACTTACCTCTGAAATGATATGTGTTCATTATTCTCTTTCAAAACACTCACTATGCTTGAATAACTGCGAACAGTACAGGCCATTCTTAACAAACAACAGATTTACCGCACCACACCATCAAATCTTTCTATATTTTTGTACAAAAAAGCTTTTCTTTCTGAAGCATTTGTTAACCAGCTGGTTAACAAACAAATATGACGTTTACTTTCAAGTGGCGCGCAGCTCATTAAGACGCACACGTTGGGCTATTGTTATCTCTTTTTAACACACGATATGTCCCCATTTGAGAGACGAGAGTCGATTATAGAAGGGATTGTTCATTTTCTTATGCTCCATCTACAGGAATAATACATCTATGGGTTCCTTGACGTTCAACAGAACAAAGCAACAAAAATCTATCAGAATAAGGAATTCAAATGACAGTTGAAGCCCATACCCATATCCAGATTTCTTAGCCGGTAGCCCCCCTGTAGACAGTCAGTTAATAATAATAAAAATAAATAAAATCATTTATTTTCAGACAACAATACAGTCCATGTTGTTAGTAACATTCGTTCTTATGACTATGTTAGTAAAATTATGTAATCAAACTGAATTAAATTATTAAATTATTACTGATGTTACACCGAGATTATTAAATTTAAAAATACAACATTTCATATTATAAAATTGAAAATGTCAACAATGATTAATTTATTAAAGTAATGCTAAAACTTAAATTTTCATTTTAGAAATTAGATTTAAATGTCAAAGAGATACAAATGTCAGAATTAAATTGAGAAATAAGTACTAAAATTAAATTGAAACATGTCAAAATTGAATTGAAAATTGAAAGATGTTATATTAAATTAGATTAAAATATTCCATCAAATTTTATTGTTTTTATGATGTAACTCATATACACCTATGAAATAAAGGCGAGTCTAGTCGCCCAGCAATCAAACTTAAGATTCCGTTGCTTCTCCCCCTAACTCTCTGCATTATTGAGGTGGTTTTCTTGCGGATGATTGCATAAAAATCATCTATGTGTATATAATGTGGAGAGCTGCCCGATCATGGCGGCGAATAGGGACGATCATTTGATGAGCTATCATGGGCCAACATGGCCCATTGTGAAGAGGAGCCATGATAGATTTTGTACTTTTAACTTCGATCAACACTAACACTTTTAACCCTTCACGCGTGTTTAGCCGTTGAACGGACGGCAGCGGATTTGCCACACGCGCGTTTGTCCGTGGGACGAGTGTAACGACTTACTTTCATATTTATATGATTTTAGCTGTGATAAATGTATCTATCCTATTCTTTTATATTTCAAATTGAAGCTGATGTAGCGTGTGCCCTTCTCGCTCTAATAAATACAGCAACAAATTTTCAAAAATATACTACAATGGTACCTAGCTATTCTTTTATGTAGGTAACATATCTAACACATAAATCCAAGTTTTTTTTTCTCCGTGCTTTGGTACCTAATGGCTTTAGACTATGGATATTTTGGACATGATAGATTTTGTACTTTTAACTTCGATCAACACTTTGAGTATTCAAAATCTCAAAGTTCAAAATACTCAAAAGATCAACACTAACACACTAAGTGGATATTTTAATTAATCGCAATAAAATTTGTTTCATAGTGGACTTTGTGACTCAAGATAGCTGGTGTGGTTTTGTACCCCAAGTGTCTACCCAACTGGACGATGTGTGTAATGATTAAAATATGCGCTATCTCGGTAACGTGATGCCGAGTGTTTTATTGTAGTGGTGACTACCTCAGCAAGAATTACCGAGAAGACCGACTCGACATACTTGACGCCAAATACTTCAAGAAGCATTGGAATGTAACACACCTACATTCTAATGCAAACATAAGAAACTATAATAACATACATAATACTCAAGAATTGGCAGTATGGCTTAATGTCTTCGCCTAATGGCTTAATACATAATGACTAGAAACACACTTACGTATCCCACGTACGCGTACGTGGGATACGTAAGTGTGTTTCTAGTCATACAAGTTCAATGGTCTAGATTTCATAATGCGTTGCATACGTTGCGTACGTGGGATCAGTCTCACAAATTATATAATCAGTCTGTCTCTACATTTATTTCATTCACAGTTCGTTCGCACGGGTAGCATGACCATGAAGCTCGACTTAATACTGAGGTAACTGGAGAGTGCAGTACGAACAATTTTTTGTCCACCACAAATTACACAGTGGCTGTCTTCCGTCTCACCTACACTTTAAAAAAATACGTATGGTCATATGAGACAGCTGACAGCCACTACATACATAAATGTCAAATTTGCTGGGGACACTTTTTTATTCAGGGTGAGAACTCCAGTTACCTCAGTATTAAGTCGAGCTTCATGGTCATGCTCATGAAGTTTGACTTAATACTCTGAGGTACAGTGCCACAACATGTGCGTCAAGTTAGCAGCCTCACAACAGAATTAGATGGTTTTGATTATGTCAAAAAATACTGTATAAATAGTGTTAAATAGTGATGTATATTAAATAAATAGTGATACTTTGATTCAAAAGATATTTGAGTATCTTAGTGAGGCTGCTAACTAAACGTCAAGTTAGCAGTCACCTCTAGAAATACAGCTTGTATCAATGTGATTTATATGTCAAAAAATACTGTATAAATAGTGTATCGTAAACGCAAAATTTCAAAAGTAGTGCTTTAATACAAGCTGAGATATTAGGGTCTCTAAGTTGGCTGCTAACTTGACGTTTCTTGCGATGTAGATTCCAGGGAAACAGGTACAAGTTTTAAATAAATAAATACTTGAAAAAATACTGTGTGAAATAGTGAATCTTAGGATATAAATAAAAAAAGAATTCTTCTTTACTATTTTCAAAAAATCTAATGTAAACTTCTACATAATAATCTGAATATATGCTGACGATCAATGTTGAACTTTGCTCCTTAGTAATAAGGTTCAAACTTTATTTCAATCGTGGAGTGCGTACTATCGAGCAAAAAAGTGAAATATATATTTTTGATTGTGTCAATACATACGTTTAATCGGTTTAATGCTATTGATTAGGTATTTAAACTACTTCTTAACCGACTTTAAAAAAAGAGGAGGTTCTCAAGTCGACTGTATTTTTTTTATGTATGTTTTACCATAACTTCGCCAGTTGTTAACCGATTTTAATAATTCTTTTTTTATCTGAAAGAAAATAGTTTATGTGTGGTTCCATGAAAAATTCAAAGTAGTCAGTTCAGCAGTTTTTTCAGAATCCTGAAAAACACATAGTTTTTGACTGGTAGTTCCTGCTTTACACGTCAATATCTTCGCGAACTATTGACCAATTTCCATGATTATTTTTTTATTCGAAAGAGTAAACTCCTGAGGTGGTCATATTGTTACCAAGTTAGGATCTGATGGTGGAATCCAGGGGAAATCGAGGAAAACCCGTAAATTTTATGGTAATTTACGTATTTTTAAGAAAGGCGTTTTCCAACTGACAGTCTTTATAAAACCAGTAAAGTTCTGACCGTCAGAAAACTATACATAATGATGACTCTATTATGCAAACACAAAGCAACACCTTACCTTAACCCTACAGTATTCAGGAGAAGGAAAAATAAAATATGTACAATTCCTGGCATTAAAACGGCATTTGCTTCTAAGCAATATATCAGTCGGTCGGCTTATCTTTATAATAAAATTAACGAACAAATAAAATTCCACGATAAAAATATTCACGAATGTAAAAAACTCATATTTAGTTACCTTATACCACTGAATTACGAAGAAACCGAAAAATTATTAAATTAGGACTACACAACATTATCACAACACACTACACTATACATCACATTACACTACATTTTATTACACAAATACACAAAACACACAACAGTAAAATAACTTTTATAAATAGCATTATAATCATAGTAATTGTGTAGCTATGCTTTTAAATTAGAAAAATATGAATAAGATTTATTTAAATATAAGTTTAATAGTTTAAGATAATATATTGTAATATTAGATATGGAAGAGCGGAGTCACCTGTTACAGGCATTCATTCGCTTACCAGGTGACTTCAATCACTTCACATAAAATGTAACCAAATTGTTAACGACAATAAACTTATTCTTATTCTTATTATTCTTATTTTAAAGATTTTCTAAACTTTTTTAAGTATTTCCATCTGGTAGTCATCATCTCATGGTGATGAGCTGGTGATGGAAGGTACAACTCCTCAAATATTGTTGATACGTAAAGATTTTTAGTTGTATTCTTTCAGGTTATTTAGGTGAGCTGATGATGGAAGGTAAAACTACTTAACGCTTAAGAGTTAAAGCATGATTTTTAAGTACCATATGCATGAATAGACCTTTAGTTGTATTCTTTTAAGTTATTTAGGTTAGCTGATGGTGGAAGGTTAAAAAACTGCATAACAGTTAAAAGTTGGAGGATGGTGCTTGTCTGAGTGTTCTAATTTAGATATGGGCTACAGTTTTAAACATTGCACATTATGCGACGCTTGCGCATTAGATTTCTTACACTAAAAAATAAAAAATAATAAAATTAAAAATAATTAAACCGCCTTCAATCAAAAACTGCCGACAAAAACTCACTTCCCAAAAAACGTTAAAGTAAAAAATTAATTGAATCATTCCATTCAAAGGTCGAAAGGGCGGGACAATATCTAATTAATTTTGGAACTTACTGATTTGATTGAAGTCGGTGTCAAGCCGAAAGTGTTGGGTTATGGGTGATATATTGAAACAATACGTATTATGCAGAATAAACTATTTATTTCAGCCACGATGTGCACAACAAGAACGTCAAAAGTTACAAGGGAAGTTTTTTAACAGTGTTGCCACCCGTTAGCAATTTTGTGTGAACATAGATAAATTTTCTATTTATATTTATTTCAGCAGAAAGAAAATATTTAGTGAAACAATAATACACAATATCTCATGCGCAGAGTGGTGTGAAGTACATAACAATAGGTAGGTAGGTAATGGCTTGGCACCGACTTTAATCAAATCAGTAAGTTCCAAAATTAATTCGATAATAATAATAATAAATAATAATAATAATAATATCCCACCCTTTCATCCTTTGAATGGAATGATTCAATTATTTTTTTATTTTTACATTTTGTTGTGAACTAGTTGTGAGACGGTCGACTTTTTCTAGTACCTACCTACTTCATTTATATATTTTTTTAGTAAGTAAGTAACAAAAATTAAACTGTGAATGCAAAGAAGTAAAAATAAAAATTCTAAGCTTTCTGTATTTAAAAATCATTTGCGCTATTTGTTATTCCTTTTACTTACTTCGTCGTAACATTGCAGTCGAGTCGACCCTAGTGCGGCAACCAAGACCACCCAAAACCAATTTGGCTTAAGCGTTTCCGAGTAATAGAACCGTATTACGTACAGCTACGGTTCAATTTCGCTTGAAATTAACGGTAAATTAGTTAGGCAGGCGTGCGGGTGCAAATTATTTTAGACCTAATTGTCGCGTGGAAAAGATTGATAATTCGTTGTTTGTGTTTCGGAAGTGAGCCTTCTGCTACAAATATTATTCTGTGCTGATAGTAAAACTTTTGTAAGTATTGCGAAAAATCAAAACCAAACCCAGGTAACATCAATATATTCTAATGCGCTAGAAACCAGTCAACTGCAAAACAGCAATTTTATTGTAAAAACAAAGGTTCATAAAGTACTAGCTTTCCGCCCGCGGCTTCGCCCGCGTGGACTTCACGACGTTATCCCGCGGGAATGTGATATTTTTCCGGGATATAAAGTAGCATGTGTTCCTCTCCAGGCTACAAAGTATCTGAGTCCCAAATTTCAGCCAAATCCGTTCAGCCGTTTTGGCGCGATTGAGTAACAAACATACAATCATCCAAACATCTAAACATTCACATTTATAATATTAGGAGGATTTCATCCAAAACACATTTCTTAAAATTTTCATACAAAACATTTTTTCAAACAGAAAATAAATTTATTGAAAAAAAATCTTATGACAAGGAATTCTAACGATTGTTATTATTACCTTAAAATACCTTATTTTAATTGCCTTTATCAAAAATGGCTCAAAGTTGTTTAGAAAACTTTTAGAGCAAAAAGTGTCCAAAACCGGTACAGTGGCCAAAACCGGTACGCCTGCCCTACATTATAACACCCAGAGTCCAGACCAAGAAAAACAGATATGTTCATGCACACAAATATTTATCTTGTTTGGGAATCGATCCCGAGACCTCGAGCGCAGAAGGCAGGTATCCTAACCCTGCGCAAAATCGGTTGTCATTTGAAAAAGTAACCGCTGTAACTGAACAGATTTAAATACCTAGTCATAAAAGACTAATCAAGTAACTTTAATATTTAATGCACTAAGAATATACTTAAGTAACTAAGTTCCTAAGTAGTAACTTTACGAAAGATTAGCTTGGTACTTATGAAGGTACTAAATACGAGAAGTTTTGAATGACTAAGAGCTAACCTATATCATTTTAATAAATAAATACCAAAATAGAAAATAAGTTACGTACCTTTAAACTGTAGGTTGTTATTATAGGATATAAACTTGCACGTGATATCACTTCTTATGGTACAAATGTACTCACTGCTCACCAATTTTAAAACAAACAAAACTTTTCTCCAATGTCATGTCACCGAATCGAAATCACGTAAGTAAACAAAATCACGCCATCTCGCGGTGTTGCTTTGTACATACTACGCCTGTGACTCGTTTGCGCTAGCGATGGGGCATTTCCAAATGTACGACAAGAAAAAATAACATGCTGTAAAAAATAGTGATTCTGTTTCATTCATTTATTTTAACTTTGTTAAAGTTAATATTTATTTTACGTGTTAAATTAATTGTCATAACTTATAACGTCTAACGCTATCCAAAACTATGAGATTGATTCGTGTCTACTTCTTGTATGCATTGCGGTGTCCTTCCGGATTTCGCCAAATTAATTCGAGTCACAAATGACAAATGCTTGACATATTATGTTTCGATATACGATAGATTATGTGTCATTTGAAATGACTGGAATAAAAAAATTTACAATATCAGTACGTCTAAAGAAAACTGTACACGACTGTACCTAAAATTGAATGTATGGTAGAAGTTTACATTCGATTTTTTGAAAATAGCAAAGAAGAATTCTTTTTTTATTTATATCCTAAGATTCACTATTTCACACAGTATTTTTCCAAGTATTTATTTATTTAAAACTTGTACCTGTTTCCCTGGAATCTCCATCGCAAGAAACGTCAAGTTAGCAGCCAACTTAGAGACCCTAATATCTCGGCTTATATTAAAGCACTACTTTTGAAATTTTGCGTTTACGATACACTATTTATACAGTATTTTTTGACATATAAATCACATTGATACGAACTGTATTTCTTGAGGTGACTGCTAACTTGACGTTAAGTTAACAGCCTCACTAAGATACTCAAATATCTTTTGAATCAAAGTATCACTATTTATTTAATATACATCACTATTTAACACTATTTATACAGTATTTTTTGACATAATCAAAACCATCTAATTCTGTTGTGAGGCTGCTAACTTGACGCACATGCCACAACCATGAAGTTTGACTTAATACCACAAATTATATAGACTAGTACAGATAGGAATCAAGCCTTATAGCGGCCGTTTGTTAGTGAATGACGGACCCCGATTAGAGTTTGACAACATAGTGCTGCCAGAACTATCGACACCCTTAATTCGTTATCGATAGTTGTGCAAATCATCGACGTTTTGGTAGGTACAACCCTAGTAATATTTTATTTTAAATTCTGCACAAATAAAAAACACATTTGTGAAAGAAGGCATTTATTACTTGACATTATAATTTTATCAAATACAAAGTACATAGTATAAGTTGAGATTTATACAAGACAAAGAATGAGAGTAATGAAATTACTTACTAAATTGACTTTATAGATAAACTAAGAAATATAAATACTTTATCAGCTACTAGAAAAATTAAACTGCTTGCAAATATTTTTTACGCACAAATGCTAATGCTATTTTTCCTAGTAGTTTTATTTAGTGTCTGCCATTTTATTATTTACTGTTAATATCATTTTCAATGCAAGATGCAATAACCTAATTCTAATAGTTAAACATTTAATGCAGTAAGTAATCAATATAGCAACTAACAGCAGTAATTTGCACCATAATTCTGATTTGATAACTTATTACCGCAAGAATAGGCAGACACGGGCATCTTCGCAGCACTCCACAAACCTCGTTGAGACTCAAGTTATCTGAAAAGATTAGATTTGGTTAGTATAGATTCTTCATATTGTTACTATAATCTGCCATAACATTTTATAAGCAAATAATTAATAGTTGAACTGAAAAGTTTGAAAATCAAGAAAGAGTAGTGTGTATAAAGCACATTTTGTTTGTTGTGCCGCTATGCACAAGTTATAGATTTATTTATTTATTTACTTCAATTAAAACGGTATTATACAAAACACCAATTACATTAATTAAAAGATAAAAGTTAATTACTTACTTAATATTAAATTTCCATACATAATTTCAGTAAAATAATTGGGAACAATATAATTAAACCAATTATTCAGATATGTCAAACGTAAGTTTAGATAAATCAATGTTTTTAGTTAATAACTGTTATTAAGTAGATAAGCTTTGTACATAGACTGATGAGGTAGTATAATATAATTAAGTAAGAGCTAAGATAGTAGGTAGCAGTAACAGTTATAACATAGTCATAAGACAATCACAATAAACCATCATTCGTACCGACAACAATCATATATTATCCCACCGGTACATTTGTTATAATTCTGTTCTGTTTGTCAGAATCAGAAATATGAATTTGATGATAAGGCATTTTAAATGTTTTGACAAAGTTATTGAATTACTTACACTGTTATTATCTCTCGACTTGGTATTAACAACTTCACTAAATTGAAATTTGTTAAATGTGACAACTGATTATTTAAATTTAATCCCAAGTAATCTACTGTGCTTTATCATTATCACCATATGATATCACTTCTAAATGTATATTGAAATAAGGTATAAGGAAGGTTTTTTAACAAAACTAATCAATAATTAATTACACATACCTACCTACTTACATTCATATAAAAAGAATAAACAAAGACAAACATTACCTACCTTTCATTCATAACTTCTACTTCAACATGTCAATGACAAGTACAAAATCATATGTTGTTGGCCCAAAACTGTGCCACTCTCACAGCGTTATCTGCAGCCAACATGAGGTCCTCACGCGTGCAAGTGTCCGGGCATGCAGAGCAATCAATGAGGTGGGCCATGGTCTGTGGTGTGTAACCACACCTGCACGCGAGATCCGTGTTACTGATGAAGCCCCACCTGGACAGGTTGTCTTTACTTCGACCAACTTGAGTACGGAGTCTATTTAAAGATCTCCATAATGATCTGGGAAGTTCAAGGCCAGGAGGGAGCTTTTCCTGGATGAGCACATATGGGTGTGGAAGGGTAGCAGAGTTTTCCCACAGTTTAACTTTGGTTAAAGAGGCCTCCGTGGTGCCAGGCATGACGCACTTGTAAAAACTATTGCGACTCTTTAGCCTTTGATAAATTTCATAACTTTCTGAGAAACCGAATCTTCTTTACTCCGGTTAAGTTGTGAACTGTATTTTCTTTTGTTTTGGTTAGTTTTAAGAAATACAAAGTTGCCTCTTGGAATTACCTAAAACAACAAAACTCAAATTTAGGTTAATGTAATAAATAATTATACATAAAACTACGTAAATAGATTTACTTACGTGTACAGAAGGCATCTTCGAATAATGTATCCATATTTCTGTAAAGAAATATCTGAGAAAAAGTGGAAAAACATCTAAAGAATACCAGAAAACCGAAATGAGTAAAAAACACAAACTAAATAAACGTCATCTTGAAATTCTTGAAAAAAAGTGACAGCCTTAATTTTAGCCAATGGGGGCACCCCAACAAAATGGCGGTCTTAATTATAGCCAATGAATGGGTATCGGGGCTACCGGCCACTAAGTTTTGACCGATTCTATGGGTGATTCCAACGCCTGCTTAATACTCTGAGTCTGAGGTAACTGGAGCTCTCACCCTGAATAAAAAAGTGTCGCCACCAAATTTGACATTTATGTATGTAGTGGCAGGTAGTGGCTGTCAGCTGTCTCATATGACCATACGTATTTTTTTAAAGTGTAGGTGAGACGGAAGACAGCCACTGTGTTATTTGTGGTATTCAAAAAATTGTTCGTACTGCACGCTCCGGAGCTCTCACCCTGAATAAAAAAGTGTCGCCACCAAATTTGACATTTATGTATGTAGTGGCAGGTAGTGGCTGTCAGCTGTCTCATATGACCATACGTATTTTTTTAAAGTGTAGGTGAGACGGAAGACAGCCACTGTGTTATTTGTGGTATTCAAAAAATTGTTCGTACTGCACGCTCCAGTTACCTCAGTATTAAGTCGAACTTCATGGCCACAACCTTTTCTGTTCCGGTGACAGCGGCGCTACCATGAAGTTTGACTTAATACTCTGAGGTAACTGGAGCTCTCACCCTGAATAAAAAAGTGTCGCCAGCAAATTTGACATTTATGTATGTAGTGGCTGTCAGCTGTCTCATATGACCATACGTATTTTTTTAAAGTGTAGGTGAGATGGAAGACAGCCACTGTGTTATTTGTGGTATTCAAAAAATTTTTCGTACTGCACTCTCCAGTTACCTCAGTATTAAGTCGAGCTTCATGGGCGCTACGTATGTTTTTTCTTTTTTTGTAGCAATTTAACCGGCCCTGACTTCTAAGAACTTCAGCCGCCAGCAGCGCTATGGTTGGACATCAACTTGACAGCAGAATGACATTAAAAAAAACACGCTACTAGTTTCACATTTTGGCGACCGGCACAGCCATGAAGCTCGACTTCAGAGTATTAAAGGGAAATATATAGACTGGTATTAAGTTGAGCTTCATGGGCACAGCAAAGTTTGTGGCACTGTAGACAAAACTCTTCTCGGGTTTGTCATGCTACGCGTGCTGAGGTGCTGGGGCCCTATCGCCCTATTTTGCAATTTCATTACAACTCCATTTCAATCAGTTTACGATCGTGACATAAAAAGGTATCGCCCTAACGTTCACAAACGGATGGAAGACGGATTGCGATGGCATTGCGATCGTTTGGATCGGTGAATGAATGATACCAGTGATGTTACTTTTATGAATGAATCTTTTCAAAAATAGAGTGTCAAGTTGTCAATGTCAGTGTCATCCAACTGTCAAATACAAGGGATTTTTGGCGGTTGATTTTAGTGGTGCGTTTTTCTCAAACATGTATTGGTTTTTCTGTTGAGGTGCAGGCTAGTTTTGAAATTCCAACTTTTACAATATTTTTTATTGGCGTTTACTTTGAATTATTTCGTAGTACTTTTCAAGTTTTAGCGCGCTTGGCTTGCGATCGTTGAGGTTAAGCAACTTTCGCAATGATCGGTCACGGGATGGGTGACCAAAAAACTTTTCATCTCGAGCTCCTCCGTGCTTCGGAAGGCACGTTAAGCCGTTGGTCCCGGCTGCACTTGCAGTCGTTAATACCCACCAATCCGCACTGGGCCCGCGTGGTGGGTCATGGCCCATTCCCCTTATCCATCCATAAGGAAGGCCAGTGCCCCAGCAGTGGGGACATTAAATGGCTGATGATGATGATGATGATGACTTTTCAAGTCTAGTCCAGATTTTTCAGGCGAGCTGGGGGTCTACCGCCTAAAAAATCTGGATATGGATATGGGCTTTATTTGACATTTGAAGCCCATAATCTGAACTTGGCGGTACCGCCTAATTCCATGGACTTCATATTTCTTCCCATACCCATATGTCAGAAAAAGAGTGAATGACGAAGAAAATTCTCTATACATTTTTGACAGTTGAAGCCCAGAATCGGTATTTTGTAAAAATTAAAAAGTAAAAACTCGAAACCCAGATTCATATCGTTATGTCAAATGAAGCAGGCGAGTATTTTGGTATCGGAAGATTCATGGAAAAGTTTAATTTCTCAATTTGTGTGAAATAACTTGCTACTTTTGAGTGTAATCAACTTCATTTATAGTAAATATACCCCTAGCACTTGTAAAACGTTGAACTTTAGCAGAAGAGAGTTTAAAAGCGGAGCGAAAAGATGGAGCGAAAGAGACAAACACAAATTGCTATTTCGCTGTTCCTTTCTCTCGAAGTCATGTAATGGAATTTTACCCGCGAAATTCAAATTTTCGTTTCTTGTTTCGTTATCGGAATTTACATAACTTTAAAGATAAATTGTTGACCTACTTTTGATAAAAATTAGGCATTTAATTAAAGTAATGAAGATACTATGTAAATCAAAAATAGGAAAGTTTTATTTTATGTAGGTACGGTTATATATTTTGTTTTTACTGCTTTGAGGATTTTTATCCGAAACACAAAAATTAAACCAAATACCTAGCCTAGCCTAGCCACCATTCTGGCTGAAGTGTGCTGAAGTGCTAGATAATACTTATTATCCTCCTTGGAGTAATTGTGTTCTGTGATATTATCAATAGCCACTTTTTTGTGGATATTGTCTACGGGAAGTGCCATTGATTTGATTATTTGATTGACATATGATTTTAAGTGATATTGAGCTATGTTAAAGTTCTCTGTTATTTATTATGTTATAAAGCTAACTCCTTCCTATAAATGCATGTTTTAAGACCTCAGCAAAGCATTTGATCTTGTGTGTTATGAAGTTATGATAAGCTTTGGACCTTTGGACAATACTTAAAGTTAAAGATGTTTCTCGTTGGCTGAGGTTATAAATGTACTGGCACATTGGTATGGTAATCAGAAAAATGTGGTAAAGTGGGGAAATACATGCTCTGAAGAGTTTACGTGGTGTTAGACAGGATGGGCTGACTTCGCTCTTATATATGTATATATGGACAAGCTCATCGCTGGGCTGAGCAGCACACATGGTTGTTATATAGATAATGTCTGTGTGAATAATATCAGTTATGCTGATGACATGGTGCTGTGCTGCTCAGCCTGTCGTTGGGTGGCCCCAAAAAGCTCCTGCGAGGACTATATATGGAAGCACGGCCTAAGGTACAACGAGAAATAGAGTGAATTCATGATCTTCAGGGGTAACATTAAGAGACTTGAAAATGTGCCCCTGTTACTTTTGAACAGGGTTCCTTTGGGCCGTGTAAGTCAGTTTAAATACCTTGGGCATACAGTAACTGAAACTCTGTATGACAATTTATTCTGATATAGATGGATAGGGACGCAGGGCTTTGTTGGTCAGTGGTAACATGGTGAGGCACAGGTTTGCTTGGTGTACAGTAGAAGTAAATTTTACTTTATTTAAAGCCTATTGTCAAAATTTTTATACCAGTAGTCTGTGGTCAAACTTTATCCAGCTTTCCTATAATGCCCTGCATGTGTTATACACTAACATCTTTAAATCCTTGTTGGCGCTTCCACGTTTCTGCAGTGCATCCGGCTTCTTATTTCAAAGGCATTCTGAGGAGAGTGGAGAGAAGTTAGTCTCTCCATATTTTGCTAGGTGAAACTTTATGTTAACATAAGTAGCCTATTGTAAATGAAGCACCCCTTGGAAATGAAGCACTAGAGTATGTTGACACCTACATATATCTAGGTAAGCAACTCTCTTTTGATATGCAGAGAAATGAACATGAAATAGAAAGGAGAGTTTCAAAAGCATGGAAAAAATTTTGGAGCTTAAAAGAAATTATGAAGAGTGATATGCTAATCTCAATTAAACAAAAGATTATGGACTCCTGTATACTGCCAACATTAACCTACGCTAGCCAAACCTGGAAGCTCACTTATAGAGTAAAATCCAAAATTAGAACATGTCAGAGAGGTATGGAAAGGAGCTTGTTAAAAATAAAAAGAATACAAAAAATATCACACAAAACTATTAGGAAAAAGACAAAAGTTACTGATGCTCTGCGTCACTGTAAAAAACTAAAGTGGTGGTGGGCCGGCCATATAGCTAGACAAACAGACGATAGATGGACCCACAGAATAACATGCTGGAACGGACCACCGGGCACTAGAAGAAGAGGTAGGCCAGCTGCCCGCTGGGCAGATGATATCATGCAAGTGGCTGGCAAACAGTGGATGGAGATAGCGAAAAACAGGGAGACTTGGAAATCTCTAGAGGAGGCCTTCACCTTCGAAAACGAGGGGTTCTTACTAAATTGATAATGAATTTTCATATTTTATTTGCAATTATTATGTATTAGTTAAGAATTTAGTATAAAGTAAATATTATGCATATTTTGTTAAATTTACCAAAAGTAAGAAATAAAAGGCTTTTTTATTTTATTTGTTTATTTATAAGTAGCCTATTTTAATTTACTTTTTCAATTTTAATTTTAATATTGTGATTTTGTACTAAAATAGTCAGTAAGCAAAGAAATGGTCTGAAATAAAGGAATTTTATTTTATTTGAAAGTTTAATCATTGCTTATTTTTAATCATTTCTGTCGAACAAATATCTTTTTATTTTTAACCGAATCGATAGAAGTTTAAGTTATAAATTTCAATAAAAGCTCCCATCTGTTATCATTTGTTAGATACTCTATACTTAACAGACTAACTCTAGTTTGTCGTTTTTCATTTCGGGACGATGCAATTATTTCAGAATTACTGAATAAATAAACCATATTATTAACCTATTTATTTAGCAATTTCTATTCAAAGTACCTAATCCACGTTATGTGCTATTTTGTAAAAATATTTTGTAGTAAGTAGTACAACCACATAATATGCTATGCTATGTTGAACATATGTTGTACTTACTAAGTACAATCTAGCATAGCTACAATGCACATTGCACATCTATACCTACCTGTCTATTGTGTGCAACTCTTATGAGACAGCGCTTAAAGCTCATATTTTCCAAATAAAATTATGAGTTGATAGACAATTTGTTAATTTTCTTAATTGCTCTTAAATTGTAATGTCAAAAACCCACTTATTTATATTTAAGTTAGCAACTGAAAACATAAAAAGTGCTAAACTGAAAAATCATAGAAAATAAAATAACATTTGGCCGCTGAAGAAATAAATAACTTATGTATTTACAGGTCTAACTATTTAATCATCCTCATAAATGATAGTAATTTTATTTCTCTTTCATAGCAAATTTATATAAAATAAAGATAATGATAAAAATAAGTACCTACCTATGCTACATAAATAAGTGTTAAAAATATGAATTCAAGAAACTAAACATTGCTTATTTTCAATTCTGGAAGGGTTGTGTTGTGGCACTTCTTAATTGAGAATATTAGCTTTGTTTAGTCTGAATTTGTCACAATATACTAATAATTTATGTAAACACAAAGGTATAAGTAGGTAAGTACAAGAAATTAACAACCAGAAATAAAGAACTATCAAAATGGTATCATCATGCATTTATTAACCAAGTTGTTATTGTCACAAGTTCACAACACATAATTTAAGACATTATTACGGTATACTTTGTACTGTTTATCTTTTAAAGGTTCTGTTGAATGATTTTCTCTGTAATTATCATCTTATAAACAATGTTCTTGTCTTGGAGTAGCCGTCCATTCCATCATGTCAATATTAAACTTATAAGGAACATTCGGTCTGCTTTTCTTTAAATCTTGATAAATATCTGCAACCTTGCTCTGATAATGAGCCTTAGGGGTAGTATCGAGGAAATGAAGAACATTAACCACAAAATGAACCAAACAATAACTTCTACAAAATTTTGCCATGACGGGGTCATTTGTCAAATTGTTCACGTAATTAGCGCACACAAATCGAAGAGAAACCATAGTTGACCCACCCTCAAAGATATGCCTTTTTCGTTATATTTTATTAATTTTGTGTTATTTACATATTTCAAAAAGTAAAGTTAAGGGTGGTATTCCACTTATCAAATAGGACAACTTCGAATGGTTTCATTGATAAATTCTTTGATCAAATGCATATTGGACTAAGATCTTTCATAAGTGGAATACTGTCGAAAGGCTTGTCATTTGCGTTTGGTTATTAATTGATACGTACATTATTTATTTTAGGAATACTTGTTTTTAATACTATGAAGAACTAATAAAATAATTGTTTTTATCGACTTTGTCCGTTGTCATTTAAAATATAAATAATAACAGTAAAAATTGCAGAGAAATAATAATATTTTGTTAAATATTGGTATTTATTTGATGTGATGCAACAAGACGCGACTATCATTCACTCGCGAAATCCAGATCCGGAAAAACAGTTAGCCGGTAGCTCCAATTGAAGCCCATATTATGGGTATGGGCTTGAAATCAGTAATATGGATCTGAACTCATATTTTTAGCCGGTAGACCCCCAGCTCTTAAGTCGGGTGGGCTATTTCCACGGCCGCAAATGAGAATTAACTCATCACTGGGGAAGACGGCTTTGCCTTGGTAGGTAGCCTCCTTCATACGGGCTCTTTTCGGGACCTCCTCTCCGCTCTTGGGGGATGTTGGATGGAAGGCAGTGCCGAGTGTCTTTCTTGAGCCGTTTAGAGTAAAGTAGCACCCGTCACTTTACTTCATCTGATTATCACTTTTTTGTGTATTATCGACACGGTATTATTGTTTTCCGGAATTAACAACCACTGAGCAAGAGAATAAATACGTTTTAACTACATCTATGGTTTTAACAACTTGAAACACACAGAATCTTACTAAAATCCGCTAATAATTTCTAAATAATGTTGAAAAAACTGCCTCCGACTAGCTGTTTATTTTGACATAAGCGAACGGTCAGTTATCGGCTGCAATGTAATCATTTTACGTTTAAAAACCTAGCGCGATTCGAAAAATCGTTCCGAAAAGGAATGGTAATGGTATTGTTGTCGTTGAGAAAATAGCGCGATACCAAATTGTCAAATAAGAGCAATGTAAGTGTAATATAAGCGCATTTAGCATAGGGCGATAGGGCCCCTGGTTCGTTGACACTCACACACACATGGTTCACACCATGGAGCTAGACTTAATACTGAGGTAACTGGAGTTTTTACCCTTCATAAAAAAGTGTGCCCAGCTTAGTATGTAGTGGCTGTCAGTTGTCTCATATGACCATACGTATTTTTTCAAAGTGTAAGTGAGACGGAAGACAGCCACACTGTAATTTGTGGTGGACAAAAAATTGTTCGTACTGCACTCTCCAGTTACCTCAGTATTAAGTTGAGCTTCATGGTTCCGTCGCTCGGTTGCCGCGAACTCCCCCCCCCCCCCTCGATTTTTGTTACCTCACCCCCCGGAGCCTAACTCCGCCAATATATGCCGTAGAGACCCGAGATTGGGCTCAAACGAATCGGCGCCAAAAATCCAGTCGGTTAGCGCCGACGGATTGTACAAATTCAACCCACGAAGGGAGTAATTAACAAGAATACAAATCTGATACGCAATGTTAAAAATTTTAAAAATCCACGATGGCGGCCAAGTTTAACAACCAACTATACCACTAACCACTGAGGGAAATTTTCCCCACCACATAGCTCTAGGGGCAAGTTGCCCCGCCCCTATGTCCCTGGGGGCAACTTGTCTCACCCCATGACCCTGGGGGCAACTTACCTCACCCCATGGCTCTAGCTGCAATTTGCCCCACCACATGTCCTGGGGGCAACTTGCCCCACCATATGGCCCTTGGGCTACTTGCCCCACCACATGGCCCTGGGGGCAATTGCAACACCACATGCCCTGGTAGCAAGTTACCGCACCCCTATGTCCTAGGGGGCAACTTAACTCTCCCCATGGCCCTGAGGGTAACTTGTCCCACCCACCCCATGGCCCTGGAGGCAATTTGCCCCACCACATGGCCCTGGGGCAACTTGCCCCACCACATGGCACTGGGGACAACTTGCTCTACCCTATGGCCATGGGGGCGGCAAGTTGCCATCCCATGGCCCTACGGGCGAAGGGGCAAGCATTGGGCCGTTTTATTTACATCAAACTAGAACAATGGATTCAGAGGAATCAGTCATGACTGTCATGAGTTCTTTTAAAAAGACTGGGTCTTTGAGTTCTTTTTGGGTTTACTGAAGTCTTTTTACACAAGCCTCCAAATTCTGAATAACTTGAGTTCTAAGTCTTATAAGAGTCGAGTCTTCAAAAAAGAGCGCAAGTCTTATTAAATAAGACTCCAAGACTCGAGTTTCTTACAACGCTCGTTTATGCTTAAGTATATACTAATTTACTAACTTAATAATCATATATTTTGAGATTTTATATTATTTTTATGCACTCACAATGCAATTTTGTAAGTATAGGAAAAATGTGTGATAGTAAAAAACCACGAGCCATATAAGTAGCTTTCAGGCGGGATATATAATATATATTTTTGCAAAATAATATATATAATCATATATATATAATATAATCATATATATATAATATATATAATCATATATTTTTGCAAAATATAAAAAGTGCATTAATCGGTTGCGATAATTAGTCACGATTACGATTAATGATTAAAAACTAACATAATTAGTCGCGATTCCGATTAATATTTTAATCGATTAATCTTTTAGTCATGACATGACTAATTCAATCACGATTAAATCAATCAAACTAATTAATCGATTGAAAAAGTGATCGACTAATGCCAACACTGCTCTCCAGGTGCTATATATAAGGCTTGATTCCTATCTGGTGGCCTACCACAAGCTCTTAGCAAACAGAACAAATGCAGGGCAGTTTTATTGCAAGGTTTAAAATAAACTTCTTGCTAATCGTACCATAAGCCAAAATTAGCAGTCTTTTAGCAGGCCTGCTATGGCCTGCTGCACTGCTGTTGCTATTGAATGATTGTCTCTGGCCTGTCGAGCCAAAACGTTGTTTGCGTTCGAAAACTAAATATAATTTTAACCGGTAAATACCGTTTCGTATTAAAGTAACATTTTATAAATAAAATACAATAACAATGCAAAGGAAAACCTAAAACAAGATGTTTTTATAGAAATAAAATTGAACGGCAGTGTAAAAAAATGGTTTTAAATATTATTCTTGACAGTTTTATAAACCAGCGTCACTTCTAGTTTCCGAACGTTACTCGCAACCATGAAGCTCGACTTAATACTGAGGTAACTGGAGAGTGCAGTACGAACAATTTTTTGAATACCACAAATAACACAGTGGCTGTCTTCCGTCTCACCTACACTTTAAAAAAATACGTATGGTCATATGAGACAGCTGACAGCCACTACATACATAAATGTCAAATTTGCTGGCGACACTTTTTTATTCAGGGTGAGAGCTCCAGTTACCTCAGAGTATTAAGTCAAACTTCATGCTCGCAACTAATGTTTTTTTTTACAAATGTGTTTGAAGCTTTGGTTTCAAGTTGGAAAAGTGACAAATTTCAACAAACAAAGTTAACACAGTTACTTAGACTCGTGCTCGTATTCTAGAACGATACTCAAGTGAAGATCTCTACTCAAGCTTAGTTAGAAAGGGATGCGAAAACATGCACCGAATACATTCATCTCTTGCTAATTATACTTGAGAAGAGATCTCCACTTGAGTGAGTGAGTGTCGTTCTTTAATACGGACTTCTCCACGAACGCAGCGTTCGTGGAGAAGTTCGTATTAAAGAAAAAAGCGCTCGGAACGCTTCACAATAATGCAGCAGTAACCTACTTGACACGGTTTGTTGTGCCATGGAATGCCCCCAATGTCCCCCACAGCCACAGGTTTTTCAGAGAAGCCGGTGGCAAAAAAGGACAAAGCAGACAATACCTAAAATAAATAATTTAAATGTTACAAAGTTCGAGAAAATAAGAATCTTGTAAGACTCTTGTTTTAATTTTTGAATGGGTAGAACTCACTCACTCTTGCCTGAACGGATTAATCTATAGATTTCGTTGCTGCTGCAGTATCAGCCCCCGGATTCACAAACCGTTGGAAACGCTCCCGACAGCGGAATGTATGCACTGTCTCTGTCACTCACTATAGAACAGGCAAAGACAAAGCACAGAATTCAAATCAGATTCTGTTTCCGGTGGTTCGTGAATCAGGGGTCATCAGAGGTCTAAAGGGCCCCGAAACCAAAACCAAAACCTCTGAATAAAATCCATTATGTCGTAAACTTCCAATGGGTTGCTTTGTTCTCGTATTAGTTTACGCCACGCTTTTTTCTTTCTATTGCGGAAAGCTTTCGTCCTCCAAACATTTAATAACGAACAAAATTATCAGTGGTATTCCACTTATCAAAGATCTTTAATCGTCCTCGTCCAATTTCTTTGATGAAATATTTGAGATAAGTGGAATACCACCCTTAGCAGGCTTTTTAAAGCTGCTTGAGACCAACTTTTTAAAAACTGCTAATTATGACAGTTTGGCAGGCCTGCTGGCGTGCTAAAGTGAGCTCATGGTACGTTTAGCAACGCTGTTTGACCGGTGAACGTCTAGGACTAACAGCGCTGCTATTGTTATGGTTCATGGTACCGATAAGCAGGGCAGTTTTTTTTTAAGGCTTAAAAATAACTGCTTTAAGAGCTTGTGGTAAGCCCCCTGTACTTGTAGTCTATTTCTATATAATTTGTGGTCTATTTATTTTGTGTCCGGAACAGGGGGTCTACCGGCTAAAAATATGAAGTTCAGATCCATATTACTGATTTCAAGCCCATACCCATAATATGGGCTTCAATTGGAGCTACCGGCTAACTGTTTTTCCGGATCTGGATTTCGCGAGTGAATGATAGTCGCGTCTTGTTGCATCATATCAAATAAATACCAATATTTAACAAAATATTATTATTTCTCTGCATTTTTTACTCTTATTATTTATATTTTAAATGACAACGGACAAAGTCGATAAAAACAATTAATTTAGTTCTTCATAGTATTAAAAACAAGTATTCCTAAAATAAATAATGTACGTATCAAGTAATAACCAAACGCAAATGACAAGCCTTTCTACAGTATTCCACTTATGAAAGATCTTTGTCCAATATGTATTTCATCAAAGAATTTATCAATGAAACCATTCGAAGTTGTCCTCGTCCAATTTCTTGGATCAAATATTTGATAAGTGGAATACCACCCTTAACTTTACTTTTGGAATTATGTTTGAAATTAATAAAATATAACGAAAAAGGCATATCTTTGAGGGTCAACTATGGTTTCTCTTCGATTTGTGTGCGCTAATTACGTGAACAATTTGACAAATGACCCCGTCATGGCAAAATTTTGTAGAAGTTATTGTTTGGGTCAATGTTCTTCATTTCCTCCTATGATACTACCCGTAAGCATTGTTTTACTATGCCGTAAGGCTCATTATCAGAGCAAGGTTGCAGATATTTATCAAGATTTAAAGAAAAGCAGACGGAATGTTCCTTATAAGTTTAATATTGACATGATGGAATGGACGGCTACTCCAAGACAAGAACATTGTTTATAAGATGATAATTACAGAGAAAATCATTCAACAGAACCTTTAAAAGATAAACAGTACAAAGTATACCGTAATAATGTCTTAAAATATGTGTTGTGAACTTGTGACAAAAACAACTTGGTTAATAAATGCATGATGATACCATTTTTTTAGTTCTTTATTTCTGGATGTTAATTTCTTGTACTTATACCTTTGTGTTTACATAAATTATTAGTATATTGTGACAAATTCAGACTAAACAAAGCCAATATTCTCAAGAAGTGCCACAACACAACCCTTCCAGAATTGAAAATAAGCAATGTTTAGTTTCTTGAATTCATATTTTTAACACTTATTTATGTAACATAGGTAGGTACTTATTTTTATCATTATCTTTATTTTATATAAATTTGCCATCAAAGAGAAATAAAATTACTATCATTTATGAGGATGATTAAATAGTTAGACCTGTAAATACATAAGTTATTTATTTCTTCAGCGGCCAAATGTTATTTTTTTTTCTATGATTTTTCAGTTTAGCACATTTTGTGTTTTCAGTTGCTAACTTAAATATAAATAAGTGGGTTTTTGACATAACAATTTAACAGCAATTAAGAAAATTAACAAATTGTATATCAACTCATAATTTTATTTGGAAAATATGAGCTTTAAGCGCTGTCTCCTAGAGTTGCACACAAAAGACAGGTATAGATGTACATTGTAGCTATGCTATATTGTACTTAGTAAGTACAACATAGCATAGCATATTATGTAGTTGTACTACTTACTACAAAATAGCACATAACGTGGATTAGGTACTTTGAATAGAAATTGCTAAATAAATAGGTTAATAATATGGATTATTTATTCAGTAATTCTGAAATAATTGCATCGTCCCGAAACGAAAAACAGACAAACTAGAGTTAGTCTGTTAAGTATAGAGTATCTAACAAATGATAACAGATGGGAGCTTTTATTGAAATTTATAACTTAAACTTCTATCGATTAGGTTAAAAATAAAAAGATATTTGTTCGACAGAAATGATTAAAAATAAGCAATGATTAAACTGTTCAAATAAAATAAAATTCCTTTATTTCAGACCATTTCTTTGCTTACTGACTATTTTAGTACAAAATCACAATATTAAAATTAAAATTGAAAAAGTAAATTAAAATAGGCTACTTATGTTAACATAAAGTTTCACCTAGCAAAATATGGAGAGACTAACTTCTCTCCACTCTCCTCAGAATGCCTTTGAAATAAGAAGCCAGATGCACTGCAGAAACGTGAAAGCGCCAACAAGGATTTAAAGATGTTACTGTATAACACACGCAGGGCATTGTAGGAAAGCTGGATAAAGTTTGACCACAGACTACTGGTATAAAAATTTTGACAATAGGCTTTAAATAAAGTAAAATTTACTTCTACTGTACACCAAGCAAACCTGTGTCTCACCATGTTACCACTGACCAACAAAGCCCTGCATCCCTATCCATCTATATCAGAATAAATTGTCATACAGAGTTTCAGTTACTATATGCCCAAGGTATTTAAACTGACTTACACGGCCCAAAGGAATCCTGTTCAAAAGTAACAGGGGCACATTTTCAAGTCTCTTAATGTTACCCCTGAAGATCATGAATTCACTCTATTTCTCGTTGTACCTTAGGCCGTGCTTCCATATATAGTCCTCGCAGGAGCTTTTTGGGCCACCCAGCGATAGGCAGATCAGCACAGCACCATGTCATCAGCATAACTGATATTATTCACACAGACATTATCTATATAACAACCATGTGTGCTGCTCAGCCCAGCGATGAGCTTGTCCATATACATATATAAGAGCGAAGTCAGCCCATCCTGTCTAACACCATATAAACTCTTCAGAGCATGTATTTCCCCACTTTACCACATTTTTCTGATTACCATACCAATGTGCCAGTAGGTACATTTATAACCTCAGCCAACGAGAAACATCTTTAAGTTTTGTCCAAAGGTCCAAAGTTTATCATAACTTCATAACACACAAGATCAAATGCTTTGCTGAGGTCTTAAAACATGCATTTATAGGAAGGAGTTAGCTTTATAACATAATAAATAACAGAGAACTTTAACACAGCTCAATATCACTTGTAAAATAATATGTCAATCAAATGCACTTTCCGTAGACAATATCCACAAAAAAGTCGCTATTGATAATATCACACAACACAATTACTCCAAGGAGGATAATAAGTATTATCTAGCACTTCAGCACACTTCAGCCAGAATGGTGGCTAGGCTAGGCTAGTGATTTGGTTTAATTTTTGTGTTTCGGATAAAAATCCTCAAAGCAGTAAAAACAAAATATATAACCGTACCTACATAAAATAAAACTTTCCTATTTTTGATTTACATAGTATCTTCATTACCTACTTTAATTAAATGCCTAATTTTTATCAAAAGTAGGTCAACAATTTATCTTTAAAGTTATGTAAATTCCGATAACGAAACAAGAAACGAAAATTTGAATTTCGCGGGTAAAATTCCATTACATGACTTCGAGAGAAAGGAACAGCGAAATAGCAATTTGTGTTTGTCTCTTTCGCTCCATCTTTTCGCTCTGCTTTTAAACTCTCTTCTGCTAAAGTTCAACGTTTTACAAGTGCTAGGGGAATATTAACTATAAATGAAGTTGATTACACTCAAAAGTAGCAAGTTATTTCACACAAATTGAGAAATTAAACTTTTCCATGAATCTTCCGATACCAAAATACTCGCCTGCTTCATTTGACATAACGATATGAATCTGGGTTTCGAGTTTTTACTTTTTAATTTTTACAAAATACCGATTCTGGGCTTCAACTGTAAAAAATGTATAGAGAATTTTCTTCGTCATTCACTCTTTTTCTGACATATGGGTATGGGAAGAAATATGAAGTCCATGGAATTAGGCGGTACCGCCAAGTTCAGATTATGGGCTTCAAATGTCAAATAAAGCCCATATCCATATCCAGATTTTTTAGGCGGTAGACCCCCAGGAAAGTTTGTGGCACTGTACTGTACATCATAGAGTAACTTAGTATAAATAGGCTGTACATTAGGGTGGGCCGATAATGAATGGAAAAAAAATTTTTTTCGAATTTTATTACACAAGAGGTTTCAAAAGTTACGGCTCCTTATAAACATTCAAATTATACTTTTAGATGTTAAAAAATGTTCCATCTTGAGCCCTCTACTAGCTGTCAAAAAATGAATTTTTAATCTAATTTCACAAATTTTTCAGATTTTATTTATGCATGTTTAAATAACTTATTTAAAGTTTTTCTTACGTTATAGTATAAATAAAACTATATTTTTTGTCACAATTTATATTAAATTTCCACATTTAAGGAAAAAAATAAAATCTTAAAGTTAAACAAAATCTACTACTGCTACTGACTTTTTCGAATTGGTTACAAACTGTCTCGACTGTTGGAAGAGATAACTGGTTATAATTTTTTTGTAAAGAAGAAGGCACAGATACTGTATTTACGGGGTTTTCAGATAAATCTCTATTCAGAAGTCGTCGTGTTAAGTTATCGTCGCGTTTTTCAATGGCTGATATCGGCGAATCGCAGAAATCTTTTAGCTTTGTAGTTTTTTTAAGTTCTTATTTTGAAGTTAAATGGTTTCTGCTCTGTCAATACTACCAATAATCAGTTTTCTTTCACCTCTTTGATCTATAAGAAATTGAATTTCTTTTAGAGGAACTTTTCTTTCTTTCGGACAGGTACATTTTTCTTCACATTTGCACGAAGCTATATCAAATAAAGTATTCGAACAGTAAGTTATGAAATTATTCACCTTCTGATTAAAATTTTAATTTTTCTTGGAGTTAGGGTATCTTAAGAATGAATGATATTTATCAAAATGTAATTTTAGCGTTAGTTTCACGCGTTCTTGAGAAACTGTAGGAATCGATGCATTTATTCAAACAGATTCGATTTCTTGACTTACTAACGAGAAAATTTCACTGTGGGAGGGAAAATCTCACTGTTTCCCATTACATTTGTCTTTTAGTTCGTGCCTTTTCAATAATATGAACTTAATAACATCACTTAAGTACAGTAGGAAGTCTCTTGTGATCGAGTTCAGAATAAGGTCCAAATAAAGAACAAATTGTTTCACTTCGCCGAGATCCACCACTCATTTTTGTCCACTAGTATGTATTAGTTTATAAATTGTAAATTGCAAAAATACAGGAAATCTCCTATTTTACCCGAAAACAATAACTTTAGTGCGTTCAAATAAGTAGCTCAAACAAGACTGCGGCAAGTTCTTAATAAAAAATCTATGCGATTTGGCCGCGCAAAACGTGTTAAAACATGCATTGTTTTATCTTGCTTGCGTGTCTGGTCTTGCTGCAAAATAATCAAAGAGTAAATAAAGGTTAAGACAACAATAGAAAATCAATAAAGTATTTAAAGAATACTTATAACCCAGACACTACACTATATAATTTGTGACCCAGACAAACATGAGGCTGAAATATAAGAAAATTATGATATTTTATCAAAATTCGGTGGTTAGTAGAGGGCTAAAAGCGTTAAGCTTGATTTTTTAAATTATTTTTCCTATTATCTACGTCGCATTACGCAACTTTTGAAGGGTCTTGCAATAAAAAATTCAAAAATATTTAAAATCGGCCCACCCTACTGTACATGTGCTGCAAAGAGCATGTAATCACTACGTATGTGCTGTACATGGAATAATCAATTTATTTTATAGATGTTTGATTTATTATCATTAGTTTTTTTTTTAATTATTTTATTTTAGTATTTAATTTAACTACAGTCTTTCAAGTCTAGGTTAGAATTTTCAAATTTATAGTTTAGTTGATAGCATTAAAATTTTGACTGTGACAAGTTAAAGTGAAAAGTTAACCTAAAATATGATGCTAGCAGCATAAGCAACATCAGCTTTTTCCTTTCCCCTCATCGGGGCTTATATTCAGATATATAGGTATAATGGAGTAAGTAATTTACTTACAGGAAGTTGGTTCGTATCAAACAACATGAACAATGAAAGGAAAGGCATCCAGCATCTGAAGCAAAAGTTATCAAACATTTGTACTGCTGAAAAGTTTTGTGGAATATGTCTGGAGATTGGTGAGAAGCTATGGGCACTTGATACCAAATTTAACATTGTTGTTGACGAAGAGTCGCACAATAAGCTTCTGGAAGATGTGATAGGTTTTTTACTGAGTGATGTGGTAAGATTCAAATATCAAATACTTACCTATTACAAAAAAGTTTGCATTATTCTAAACAACTTTGCTTTAAGTGGGGGCCTGCTTTGCTATGCTTTACTTTAGCAGGTACTTACTTAATATGAAAAATTAAGTTTTTTATTTGGTGGATCGACGATCTGGTCAAGGTCGCGGGAAGCCGCTGGATGCGGGCAGCGCAGGACCGATCGTTGTGGAGATCCTTGGGGAGGCCTATGCTCAGCAATGGGCGTTGTTTAGCTGACATGATGATTCTTATACCTATTTAGTGTTCTAATTGCCAAACTATTTATTAAACAATCTTTAATACCTATTGTGTTAAATAAATAATTAAATGAATAAGAAAATAGCTAAATAAATGAATAAGATAATGAAGTATTAGAAAAAAAAACAACCTCTCTCACAATAGCTCCGATGGGACTTGAACCCACAAAATTTTCAATATCCAATAAAAATTGTTGCACTATGAATCCATGAAAGTAAAAACAATTTACAAGACTTTAGTTCTTTCTAATTTTTTTTTTATTGTATTAACCCTTTTAACGGGCAGAATTTCTTTGCATGATAATTAAAAAAATATATGTTTGGCCCCTTTGCCAATGAAATTCGCAAACTTCAGTTGTTACCGTGTTTACGTTTGTACATTACGCCCCTTCCAGGTCTAATCAAGAAATACATAAGAGCTAGCTTAAGGGCAACCCTTTCAATAAAATCAACCTTGAAATCAAAAATCCCACCTGAAAGCTACTTATAGGGCTCATGGTTTTTTTTTACTATCACATCTTTCCTATAAAATCAACCTTCCGGATGACGAGATGTGATGTGATTAAGGCTGCTACACTAATTTAGCTATGCCCTATACAGGGTTTAAAGTAGAAAACTCTACTTAAAATCAATGGACGACGACCGATTTGGCGCAGGGGTAGGCTACCTGCGTTCTGCGCCAGAGGTCTCGGGTTCGATTCCCGAACAAGACAAATATTTGTGTGCATGAACATGTCTATTTGTCTTGGTCTGGGTGTTTTCTATGTATATTAAGTATGTATTTACAAACAAAAAGTATTTAAGTATATATTTATCCATTATCAAGTTTTCCATGATACAGTTTCTTAATGAAATTAACATGGGCTTAGATAATTGGTGTGAATGTTAGAAGTTATTTATTTATTTATTTATTTATTATTTAATGGAGTTTTAATAAGAGCTTTGTAAATAGAGATATCATTAGACTTCACTATAAGTACTAAATTTTCTAATTTCAGGCTCATCAAGTTCTTGCCAGCAACTACGTTTGCAGTGATTGCACAGAGAAATCTATCCAATCATATATCTTCATTTACAACACCAAACAAATATCCAAAATTATATACAAATGTGTTACTGAGCTTTACTCTAAAACTGTTGATATTGAAAATCAACTTAGCGAAATTAGTACAGACGAGAATACCAATATTGTTATTGTATTGGAACAAGAGACCGAAAGCCAATACTCACCAAATGATGATGCTATCAAGAATCAGATTGAAGGTGAAAGCGACCCAAACTTGTTAAATCTTATTGAATCAGTGAAAGATGAAAAAGTTATTGTTAAAGCTAATCAACCATTCTTAAATAAAATCTCATCAAACACTGATAAAAGAGAACCATCAAATGTTGTAGAAACACTTACTAAGGAATGTTCTAAACTAAAAGAAGAAACAGTTGAGGAAAAAGTCACAGAATTATTTGGTGTTGAAAGCTCTGATGAAAATTATGATAATTCTGAAGTACTGGAAATCAATAATGGTAATATAGAAATTATGTTAGTGGATGCAAGTTTTGATGTTTCATCACTAAAGAAAACAAATCCAGCAGAGGGTACAGAAAATGAAAATGCAGTATTTTCAGTAACTGAAACGAAAACTGCAGAATTTTTATTACCTGAAAGAAAAAAGAAAAAAAAAGATATCCCTCCAACATTTAAATGTAAAATATGTAGGGAAATATTACCATCCTACAAGAGTTGGAAAAAACATTTTAAGATATGTCGTACAATCAAACATAAATCTCGTAAAATTTTGTTCAATTGTAAGATCTGCAATGAAACATTTGTGACGCAGAGAACTTTGAATACACACTATAAAACACATTCAAGAGTCAAGTGTAAGGTTTGCCAATTTATTATTCCAGTTGAAGATCTAGCAGAGCACATGAAAATTAACCATGACGATTACACACACTCATGCAAATTATGTAATTTTTTCTCTTTCAATGCTGTTGGCTTAGAAAACCATATGGCGAAGAATCACACTGGTTCTAAATGTGCTTTTTGTCACAAAAAAGTAAAAGAGACCGAGTTGAAAACCCATGGGTGCAGATTCAACTGCATAGAATGCATAGAAAATGTTTGTATACATTATAAATATTTGGTTTCATATCGAGATCAGGTTTTGAAGAATCGTTCCAAAGTTACTAAATGTGTTGACTGTGACTATGTGTGCCCAAGAAAAGAAACATTGCTTAGCCATGTTAATAGGGAACATTTGGACCATCACCCCTTTACTTGCGCTCACTGCTCACAGCAATTTTATTCAAGAACATCCCTGAGACATCACTTAAACCAATACCATATGGAAAAACATGTATGTGAATTCTGCGATCAAGAATTTAACACTTTATCTATTTTGAACAATCATAAAGAAATCTGCAAAAGTATTGAAAGACATCATAAGTGTGAGCACTGCATGAGTTCTTTCGCAACATTAGAAGAATTAGCTAATCACGTTAAGTTAAGACATGACAAAGATTGCTTAAATTGCAATTTATGTAAAAGGCAGTTTTTGTCTGTAACCAAACTGCAAGAACATACTTTCAGAGTTCACAGTGGCTTGCAAATGAAGAGGAAAAGAACTGCATTAGATTGTCCAATATGCGACTTGAAGTATGCAACTAAGAAGGAACTCTTAGAGCACATATCCATTCATGGGCCGGGTTCAAGATTCCCTTGTAAAGATTGTGAAGAAGATTTTGACAGTTTGAATAAACTGCATGCCCATAAACGAGTCCATTACGACGACGTCATCCAGTGTCAGGAATGTAAAAAAGTTTTGACCACAACGTTTCTCCCTTATCACATGGCGTACTGCAAACCTGGTAGAGAAGATAATAATATGGAGATTTACACTTGTGAAACATGCGGGAAGACCTATAAGTCGGAATTGCAGTTAACGCTACACCTTAAAACGCACGTGAATAAAAAGCCATGTCCTATATGCCAAAAACCAACAAAACCAGTATACATGACGCGTCATATAAGGATGCATAGTAAACAGAAAAAACCCAAGAAGGTGAAACCTATAATCAAAACTAAATACATTTTCCAATGTCAATTATGCCCACACACAGTTTCGACACATGGGGAAATGGAAGCACATATGAATAGATACCACTTGAAAGTGAAGCCTTATCAGTGTAACTACTGTAACAAATCGTTTTTTGGTAAGGAGAGACTGAGAGGTCATCTAGTCACCCACACAACTAATAGAGCTTGCTTATGCAGTGTATGTAATATGACGTTTCAAAATAAGGTGTGCTTGAAGCTTCATATGCGGAGGCATACCGGAGACTTGCCATATGCATGCGAGATATGCGGGGAAAAATTTCGGACTTCTAGCATAATGAATACTCACAAAGTTAAGAAACATTCTGTGAAGACGGTACACTGTCCGCTGTGCGATGCTATGTTTTATTTTAAGAGAGAAATGAGGTGCCACTTCAAAAAAGTCCATTGGAAGCGGAAAGATAAAAAGTTTGACCCGAGAGATGTTAAGGAGTTGGATCCTACATTTTATCATTTGTTTGAAGATGGAAGATTGCCCAAAGTGGAAGGTGAAGATTTATGTATATCATCAAAATATAATGAGAAAATCAGTGAAATCTATATAATAGGCACGTAATTTTAGCGCTGACCGTGACGTGGAGGGGATAGCTGCGCATGTTTATGGTATGGCGCAAGGTCCAAAATACCTTATTTTTGACTTTTGCGCAGTAACGGTCAGCGCTAGACATTCGTGCCGCTACTTGTATGTGACTATTTGACGAATACTCGAACGCAACTCCACTTGAGGCGCTACTCGGAAAAAGTATAGAGTTTTTAACGGTTAGAGTTGTTACAAATCTGGTAATAATATATATATATTTTCATGTCTCATATTTTGAAAGTAACTCCTAACTTGCCTAAAATGCGGGTTGAAAGTGGTATGTGGCGGCCCTAGGGCCGTTATGAAATTTAAAAAAGGAATAGGAGAGGTCATGTCAAAATCTGTAATAGCATCTACACACGTTCCGATCCGACAGCCGATTTAGTCAAATCTGCGCTACACACGTTCCGATTTGGTCTGGGAGCAGACCGAATCGGAAGTCGGATAGGAACGTGTGTAGAGTCTTTAAGTATCTCTTAGGACATTTATTTACCAAAGGTATGCAGGCAAAGGCACAGAAGCCTATACAGCCATGTTTTGCTATTAAATTAAATTATTAATATCGTGGAATTATTATTTTAATATCTAAAACTTTGTTTTTTTAAGAATGCGTTTTTAGAAACAGATTAAACCAAATAAGTTATTTGTAACAAAAAATCAGGCTATTAATTTCATGGAATTGCATAGAGTACGGGTCAAACACCAAACAAGACTGTATAGACTTAGTCTCCCTTGCCTACCCTAAAACAGAGAAAATGAACAAAAAAGTTATAGTCTTTCGAAAATTCCGCGGCCATAGGAAAAATATTTTTTTAGAATATTTCTGTTTATTTTTACTTTCCTCATATTCGAAATGAAAAGTAGAGTGTTTACTTCGGGTGTATGGACCCATAACAGTCTCGAACTATCGGCGCCCTCACTTCGTTCGTGCGCCAAAACACTCGACTGTTATGGGTGCCATACAGCCCTTGCTAAACAATCTACTATTCTTCATACCTTTATCTAGATTCGTATAGTTTCAGAAACACGATTTTATGATTTTGCCGCGACACTTTTTCTTTTCGAAAAGACCTCTTAAAAATACGAAAATTCAAGATTATTCTTAAATGGGGTTAGATATACTATTGGAAATTGGTTTTATTAGTGGACACCGATAATATTTAGGATCGTGTAGAAGCATTTTTAAAAAATCGCTTAGTAGGTACTTATAGTTTTTTAATACAAAGTGATTTTGTGTTTTTTTGCCTAATCTGCAAAATCGGTCTCGCTCCCGCGCGCGTCGTTTTCTCATTGTTGCTATCTCGCTTCAGCACAATTATTCCGAGTATCGCCTTAAAGAGCGTCTCAAACATCGTCCTGTCGATTTAAATGTCGAACTTATGAAAGAGACGCCATGATGTAAAGGCTCCCAACCCAAAGCTGAGTAGCGTTCGAGAATTCGGGTGTAGTGTTATGTGTTACTTACATAATTTTATAATATAGTGATATTTTAATTAATTTTAATTACTAACCTACTATTTTACTTTCTACTTAACATCTATAGGTACTAATCTTAGAAAGATTTGTTTGTTTGTTTGCATTGAATAGGCTCCGAAACTACTGGAACGATTTAAAAAATTCTTTGATCTTTAGAAAGCTACATTCTTCCCGAGTGACATATGCTATATTTTATCCCGATATTCCCACGGGAACGGGTACCACGCGGGTAAAACCGCGAGGATCCGCTACTATTATAATAATAATAATATTATTAGTGTTATACATTGTAAAAATTTAATATTTAGAAATATAATTTTGTAAGTATGTGTTTTAAATGTAATAAAGGAGATAATAATAGGGCCTAAACTGAGTTAAGCGGGCGCCCGCGACGCGCACACGTCGCGTGTCTCCGTCCGTGGACACTCGCGCGGGCTCCGTAGAACCGCTTCACATAGCGCTATTGACTGAAGAAGCCCGTGCGTGCTACCGCTGGCGGGCCCCGGTGCGGGAAAACGGGCCACAAGGCGCGGGCGCGGGGCCCGCCTCCCCGGGCACTTTTGTATGGAACCGCGCGGACGTCCGCTTAACGCAGTCACAGATTACTAAATATAGTTACTATGTAACAGATAGTTCACTCCGCTAAGTCATTTAAATAAATAGCAACTCTAACTATAACGCAATAAAGTAGAATTCAGCTTGTACGGCGCAGGCAAATTACGAACGGCCACTCGTTATCGTTGCATCTCTTTATATCGCATATATTCTAGCTCTTTTGCGCACCTAATTTCTATGGATTTACAACGCCGGCGTTGCCGCCGCGTTTTCGAGCCGACACGGGGAGTGAAATAGGCCTGACGCAGTTTAGGCCCTTTGTTTCATAGTAATACAGTTACAAGAATATCTTAGTTTAATATATTAAGTAAGTACATAATTTTATGGATCTGGAAATGTAATAAATTATATCTAATCCATAGAAACCTCTAAATTATTGACAGCGTTCTTAAGGTCGGCAAATGAAAAGTCAATTGCTGTAAGTATCGAAAAACCTGTTTATCATATAACTTTAGAACTAAATTGATCATTGATTTTAAGATCAATCATACTATTTCAAAAAATTGAGCACAAAAAATCATCTTTTTATTACTAACTAGCTTTCCGCCCGCGGCTTCGCCCGCATGAACTACACGACGTTATCCCGCGGGAATGTGATATTTTTCCGGGATAAAAAGTAGCCTATGTTCCTCTCCAGGCTATAAAGTATCTGTGTCCCAAATTTCAACCAAATCCGTTCAGCCGTTTTGGCGTGATTGGGTAACAAACATTCAAACATCCAAACTTTCACATCTATACTTATAATAAAACTGTAAACGATCCAATTCTGTACATTGAAAAGAAATAGAAAAAAATACCACCAGGGGTCTTCTTAAACGTAACAGATACCAAAAATATAGTTTTTGAATTTTTTTTCTGTCTGTCTGTCTGTTGTCCGCGTTTCACACAAAAACTACTGAACGGATTTGATGAAACTTTTTTTGTTATACAGCTATTGGTCCTCGCCAACATATAGGCGATAATTTATTTTGAAGATCGTAATATCTGATGTGGAACCATAGCAGTCCAGCCAAACTATGAGAGATATAAAAATACCGTCTTATAGCCCGAGAGCCAAACTAATTCGCTCTATGGAGACTCAACAATAATTCTATATCAGTAATTTCTTAACATTGAAAATTAGATTATCTAGTTTTATAAATAATTCATTAGTAATCCACCAATATTTATGCAAGCGACATTAAAAAAAATCAAATACAAAGCTTTAAAAATCTATAAAAAATAGGCAAAATTGGTATAAGAGTTATTCACTTTACATTTGAATACATTTATTATTATCTTTCGTAAAAGTATATAATCCCCCTATATTTGTAAATGAAAAACAAATAAACTTAAAAAAAAACACTCTACGTAAACTCAAATTGGCATTACACCCATTTTAAAAATGCTATCAGAAACAACCGACTTCTTCCTAAAGTATTAGTTTCCCGTTTTATATTTTTATGGATTTCGACTTTGGTGCTTAGATATGGTGAACATAAACACATGTTAACGATAAAATTGGTGATAGCATATTTGCTGAAAGATTTGCACCATTTTCGGGGTATAACTTTTTTTTATACCTTCCAATGCGATATTATGTTGGATTCCAAAATATAGTCTCTTAAAATTATATTTAAGGGCCGTTTACAAAAATTTGGCCTGTTATTGAATTTTTTACAAAAATATCGGATAGTTCTTGGGGTATTAAGGAAAATTGTCAAACGTGATGGGCACTTTCTATTGACGTACAAAGTTTGAAGGTCTGGTTCACCTGATGTGGAACCCTAGCAGCCAGGATAAACTATATCTATACTTATAATAAAACTGTAAACGATCCAATTCTGTACATTGAAAAGAAATAGAAAAAAATACCACCAGGGGTCTTCTTAAACGTAACAGATACCAAAAATATAGTTTTTGAATTTTTTGTCTGTCTGTCTGTCTGTTGTCCGCGTTTCACACAAAAACTACTGAACGGATTTGATGAAACTTTTTTTGATATACAGCTATTGGTCCTCGCCAACATATAGGCTATAATTAATTTTGAAGATCGTAATATCTGATGTGGAACCATAGCAGTCCAGCCAAACTATGAGAGATATAAAAATACCGTCGTAAGGAAAATTGTCAAACGTGATGGGCACTTTCTATTGACGTACAAAGTTTGAAGGTCTGGTTCACCTGATGTGGAACCCTAGCAGCCAGGATAAACTAAGTATATGAGATACAAACATGGCGTCTTATCTATCTATATCTATTCTATTACTTATAATAAAACTGTAAACGATCCAATTCTGTACATTGAAAAGAAATAGAAAAAAATACCACCAGGGGTCTTCTTAAACGTAACAGATACCAAAAATATAGTTTTTGAATTTTTTGTCTGTCTGTCTGTCTGTTGTCCGCGTTTCACACAAAAACTACTGAACGGATTTTGATGAAACTTTTTTTGTTATACAGCTATTGGTCCTCGCCAACATATAGGCTATAATTTATTTTGAAGATCGTAATATCTGATGTGGAACCATACATAGCAGTCCAGCCAAACTATGAGAGATATAAAAATACCGTCTTAAGGAAAATTATTAAACGTGATGGGCACTTTCTATTGACGTACAAAGTTTGAAGGTCTGGTTCACCTGATGTGGAACCCTAGCAGCCAGGATAAACTATATGAGATACAAACATGGCGTCTTAAGAAATCTATATCTATACTTATAATAAAACTGTAAACGATCCAATTCTGTACATTGAAAAGAAATAGAAAAAAATATCACCAGGGGTCTTCTTAAATGTAACAGATACCAAAAATATAGTTTTTGAATTTTTTGTCTGTCTGTCTGTCTGTTGTCCGCGTTTCACACAAAAACTACTGAACGGATTTTGATGAAACTTTTTTTGTTATACAGCTATTGGTCCTCGCCAACATATAGGCTATAATTTATTTTGAAGATCGTAATATCTGATGTGGAACCATACATAGCAGTCCAGCCAAACTATGAGAGATATAAAAATACCGTCTTAAGGAAAATTATTAAACGTGATGGGCACTGTCTATTGACGTACAAAGTTTGAAGGTCTGGTTCACCTGATGTGGAACCCTAGCAGCCAGGATAAACTATATGAGATACAAACATGGCGTCTTAAGAAAAGTTGTTTCACGTAATGAACATTTGCTATTGACGGTAAAATATCATAGGTCTGGCACACCTGATGTGGAACTCTAGCAGCCCAGCTAAACTATAAGAGATACAAATATAGCATCATAAGAGAAGTTGTTCAGCGTAATAAGTATTTTCTTTTGACATACCTACTATCTCGAATATTATTCATATGAAAGTGTGTTTGTTTGTACGTCCGTCTTTCACGTCAAAACGGAGCAACGGATCGACGTGATTTTTAGCATGTAGGTAGTTTAGGAGCTAGAAAGTGACATAGGCTAAAAATATCACTTTACCTCGGGATAACGTAGTGTAGTACGCGGGCGAAACCGCGGTCTGAAGGCTACCTCTGTTATGTAAATTTTTTGTGTTAATATATTGTATTATACCACTGTACTAATATATATATTAAATAAATAAATAAAATAATCTATACTTATAATAAAACTGTAAACGATCCAATTCTGTACATTTAAAAGAAATAGAAAATAATATCTCCTGGGGTCTAAAGGAACAGATACCAAAAATATAGTTTTGAATTTTTTGTCTGTTTATCTGTCTGTTGTCTGCGTTTGAGGCAAAAACTACGAAACGGATTTTGATGAAACTTTTTTTGTTATATAGGCTATTGGTCCTCGCCAACATATAGGCTATAATTTATTTTGATGATCGTATATCTGATGTGGAACCATAGCAGTCCAGCCAATCTATGAGAGATATAAAAATACCGGCTTAAGGAAAATTACTAAACGTGATGAGCATTTTCTACTGTCATACAAAGTTTGAAGGTCTGGCTCACCTGATGTGGAACCCCTAGCAGCCCAGCTTAACTATATTTTAAGCGACGTGGTTTTTAGCATATAGGAAGTTTAGGAGCTAGAAAGTGACAGAAGCTAAAAATATCACTTTACCTCGGGATAACGGCTATGTTATGTAATAGAAAATAATATCTCCTGGGGTCTAAAGGAACAGATACCAAAAATATAGTTTTGAATTTTTTGTCTGTTTATCTGTCTGTTGTCTGCGTTTGAGGCAAAAACTACGAAACGGATTTTGATGAAACTTTTTTTGTTATATAGGCTATTGGTCCTCGCCAACATATAGGCTATAATTTATTTTGATGATCGTATATCTGATGTGGAACCATAGCAGTCCAGCCAATCTATGAGAGATATAAAAATACCGGCTTAAGGAAAATTACTAAACGTGATGAGCATTTTCTACTGTCATACAAAGTTTGAAGGTCTGGCTCACCTGATGTGGAACCCCTAGCAGCCCAGCTTAACTATATTTTAAGCGACGTGATTTTTAGCATGTAGGAAGTTTAGGAGCTAGAAAGTGACAGAAGCTAAAAATATCACTTTACCTCGGGATAACGGCTATGTTATGTAAATTTTTAATGTGCTTATATGTATTATAGCATTCATAGCGCTGTACTAATATATATTAAACTAGCTTTCCGCCCGCGGCTTCGCCCGCGTGGACTTCACGACCTTATCCCGCGGGAATGTGACATTTTTCCGGGATAAAAGTAGCCTATGTTCCTCTCCAGGCTACCAACGTATCTGTGTCCTAAATTTCAGCCATATCCGTTCAGCCGTTTTGGCGGGATTGAGTAACAAACATACAAACATCTAAACTTTCACATTTATAATATTAGTAGGAAGGATAAATAAATAAAAAAAACAAAATAGCTTATTAGCCTTAAAAATTGAAAATTCTACCGAAAGTCACTATTCCACGCGGACGAAGTCGCGGGCACAGCTAGTTTATAATGTTAGTAGGATAGGATACTTTAAAAGTTATGATTTTTTATTCGATTTTCAAATAGGTTTTTGGCTGTGGTGTAAAATTGGGTTTTTGATACTTACAGCATTTACGTTTTCTTCCGTCGATAATAGTGTACAGTTGTACACCTAAATTGTGTTTCATTTCATTTATAATATAAAATACAGACACCTCGAAGGGGTGGGCTCTTTTGGTGTGTGTCTCCCAGTGTCTCCTAACTAGCCTGAAGGTCGTCACAGACGGTGAAGATACTATAATATTTTATCTTAACATAGAATATCGCTCGCCATACAATTCAATGGACCATCACACACGCCGAAGATAACATATATTTTCATATTAAGTATCTTAAGATGCTAGGCGATACGGCAAAATATATATCTCGTATGTTAAGATACGGAAATATATATTTTGCATGTTAAGATACTATCTTAACATACGAAATATATATTTTGGATACGAAAAGATGTGTATACAGGTTGTCCCGTTTTCGGTGCTGGGCATAGAGAGAACTAGCGGCCCGCCCCGGCTTCGCACGGGTGGACATTGATTTTTTTTACATTTTGGGATAAATACGAAAAAGTCAAAACATTTGTAACGATGCCGTTTCGTTCCAGTCATTATGGATGGTTAGAAACTCCATAATGGCTGGAAAGTTTTATAGTTTTACGTACTGGCCATCAATTTTATGCTGTACCACTGTTCTTTCGTAATTGAAATTAAAACTCTTTTCGCTCCACGTGCCCTATTCAGCATTTTGATTCAGTCCTACCAGAACAATCAAGCTGAACAGAGCTCGCGTGCGAGCTAGCGTACCAAAAATTTATAAGTGTGTCGGCGAAATCATAAAAGGAAGCTGATTTGACTATCGAGGCACAGCACGTTTAACGCGCCTACCGTTGGCGCCACTGTGGCGGCGGAGAGAGGGGCGCCAACGAGACGGACACGTGCTTACGGAATGTCAGAGGCCCGCAACCGGGCGGCAGTTTCACTCGGGAATTCTCGCTCGGTGCACGCATACGACTTCTGACGGATCGTTCGCCTCGATATAGATTGAGTTTTCTGTTATTTAAATTAAGATTGATTAAAGTGGATTTGGTTTATTTCTGTTAGTCGTTGCGTATTATTTATTGGCCCGCTTCCTTTGGATTGCTTAGTCTCGCCATGGCTGGTTCGCAAGGAAATGCTGAAGAGTGTTCCCATGCGACAAGTGAAATGTAATAACTATTAAATAGCCAATTAATTAATTATAGTAACAGTTCCTATTCTTCATATTCTTTCATATTTCTAATTTACAATATTTGATAAAACAACTCTCCAAGTGCTGAAACAATCTTTTATTCTCTACAACATCTTCTAATTGAATACTATGCGGTGACTTCCGACGTTCCGGCTAGTGTACCGCTGGCCGACGAGGGGGTCCCGTAAAGCCCCCAGTACAAATTGGCCGACCATAGTCGGCGACCATGACCAATACACCGTACATTGACACTTTTGAACGAACAAGTTTAAAAAGGTTATTTCAAAAGTGTTGATGTACGATGTATTGGTCATGGTCGTCGACCATGGTCGGCCAAAATATTATAGCATCTTCACCGTTTGTGACGCTCTTAAACAAAGTTCCGAAGTCAAACTTTCTGCTTTCAACCTTTTGACCTAGATGACAGAGCACTCATTTATAGCCGCTACACACGCTCCTATCCGACCGCCGATTTGGTGCGGGCGAACTTCACTGCAGATCAGCCCCCTGATTCACGAACCGTCGGAAACGGAATCGGATTCGAATTCTGTGCTTTGTCTTTGTCTATTCTATAGCGACTGGCAGAGACAGGACATACGGACATACATTCATGAACATGAAGTTCGACTTAATACTCTGAGGTAACTGGAGTTCTCACCCTGAATAAAAAAGTGTACCCAGCAAATTTGACATTTATGTATGTAGTGGCTGTCAGTTGTCTCATATGTCCATACGTATTTTTTTAAAGTGTAGGTGAGACGGAAGACAGCCACTGTGTAATTTGTGGTGGACAAAAAATTGTTCGTACTGCACTCTCCAGTTACCTCAGTATTAAGTCGAGCTTCATGTTCACGCTCCCGATAGCGGAATGTATTCCGCTATCGGGAGCGTTTCCGACGGTTCGTGAATCAGGGGGCTGATCCGCACCTACACACGTTCAAACCAAATCTGCCGCACCAAATCGGTCGGCGCTACACACGTTCCGATTTGGGTCTGGCCTAACTGTTGTTGCAGTGTTGCAAGCCACTGTTAATCTCCCAATATTAATAATATTTATAAATACTGAAAACATTGATTTGATCGCAATAGATAGATAAAAAGAAAAATATTTTCGGTTTTTAATGTTTTATTATTTTAAAGAATTCAATTTCATTATTTTTTAATTTTCTGTTGTTTTCATTAAAATACTAGAACATGCTAAATATTTACTAAAAGCAGCACTTATTGATGAGGTGTTATGCCTTTATTATAAATATTTAGTTTTACGACAAATTGCGAGTTTTTAAATAAAATGAACGAAAAAAAACTAATAGAGAAAATAATCCTTGCACAAATTGCCATAATTAAACCTTTCGTTTGTTCAGTCCTACGTAAAACTTATGAACGAGCATTCAATTGAATACCTACTCTGAAAATCCCTTAAGAGCGTTAACTCAAAATGCGTCGCGTCGAGTTTAGGTAAAATGAGCAAATTTCACTCGCATCAGACATGCGCTCAAGGTCAAGCGTGCGGTGTCGTGCTATAGTCAAACTAATCACGTTGATCCTTTTAACTTAAGTTTAAATATTATTTAGTGTGTAGTTTCCTTACTTACCCTTACATAATCATAATAGGGCATAAGTGTATGCTGTAATCTAATGGGTTTACTACATAGACAATATTTTATTGTTTACATAAAGTAGATTTTTTAAAAGTTTACCAACTAATACTAACTAATAAAGTAATCCTTCCCAAATGTGTATGTGGGTATGTAAGTACTTACTTACTCATCTTATGTAAAGTGTTAACATAAGGTCCTTCAAGTATGACCGACCATTCGATAGGTACGTAATTTAGAAATAAAATGCCGATTTTAGAATAGGTACCATTTTTATTACCTGATGTAGACCTAGGTATACCACAGGGTAAAAAAAATACTACTGCGTATTACAGAGAAACGACTTCATAGAACGGTGCGAAATGATTACACTACTACAAGCATGCTAGGAATGTGTGCGTGTCCACTGGCTGCCTGTCACTGGCGTGTCACGTACACGGCGTGACTGGAAAAACCGGTTTACGACAGCTCAGCCAGTGGACAAGCTCAGGGTCAACGCGAAGCACGTATGAGCAGTTTTCAGGCCACGCCTTTTAAAATTAGAGAAATATATTTTGAATTTAACCAATCTTTATTAAAAATCCAAGATGGCAGCCAACTTTTTTCATTGTGGGCCGATTTTGATGAAACTCGGTTTTTGGTACTATTTTGGCAAGAAAAGACCAACGCAATGTAAAAAAATCCAAGATGGCGCCCATATTTTTTGTTTGTTGGCCGATTTCAATGAAACTCGATTTCTAGTACTATTTTGACAAGAAAATAGCAACGCAATGTCAAAAGTGTAAAAAAATCTGAGATGGAGCCCAAATTTCATGTTTGTTGGCCGATTTCGATGAAACTCGATTTCTAGTAAGTACTATTTTGACAAGAAAATAGCAACGCAGAGTCAAAAATGAAAAAAAAAACCAAAATGGCGCCCAAATTTTTTGATTATTGGCCGATTTCGATGAAACTCGATTTCTAATACTATTTTGTCAAGAAAATAGCAACGCAATGTCAAAAATATTAAAAAATCCAAGATGGCGCCCAAACTTTTTGTTTGTTGACCGATTTCGATGAAACTCGTTTTCTAGTACCTACTATTTTGACAAGAAAATAGCAATGCAATGTCAAAAATCGGCCAACAATCAAAAAAGTTGGCCGCCATCTTGGATTTTTTAATATTTTTTTACATTGCGTTGCTGTTTTCTTGTCAAAATAGTACTAGAAATCGAGTTTCATCTAAATCGGCCAACAAACAAAAAATTTGGGCGCCATCTTGGATTTTTTTTAATTTCGACATTGCATTGCTATTTTCTTGTGAAAATAGTACTAGATATCGAGTTTCATCTAAATCGGCAAACAAACAAAAAATTTGGTCGCCATCTTGGATTTTTTTACATTTTTGTCATTGCGTTGATATTTTCTTGTTAAAATAATACCAAAATCCAAGTTACATCGAAATCGGCCCACAAACAAATAGTTGGCCGCCACATTGGATTTTTTTTTATTTTTAACATTGCGTTACTGTTTTGAGAAACCCGTATATTTGATATTCACTCTCACTTTATTTAATGGGCGATTTTCTGAAAGCTCAGTCACTAGATGGCGCTGTCCCACCTATGCAGTAAGAAGGAACGGAACGTTATAAATTTTACTTTGACGCGACTTTTTTACGTAAAACGGAACGTCAGACAGATGTTATTTATTTACCTAAATCTTTAAATTTACCTATTTCGTTTCTGTTCCTCACAGTAGTACTTATTTAATATATTATTAGTTTCCTTTGGGTTGTTAAAAAGATCAATGTACGATGTATTGGTCATGGTCGCCGACCATGATCATTGATCGGCCATCGTGTACTGGGGGCATCCACAAATTATATGGCATCACACATTAAAAAAGGATTGCAGAGCCATCGTCGAGCAGCGAGCAAGCATAGACAACATTATAAAGGGAGTCTTACACTTAACACTATAAAGGTAACTACACATACAACAAGTAATAATTTCATTACTCTCATTCTTTGCCTTGTATAAGTAAATCTTAACTTACACTATATGTACTTTGTATTTAATAAAATAAACTATGTAGAGTAATAAACGCCTTTTTTCATCAACAAATGAGTTTTTTTTACTTGCAGAATTTATTTAAAAATTAACATCACTAGGGTTGTTACTAAATGTCGATGATTTACACATTTATCGATAACGTATCAAGGGCGTCGATAGTATTGACAGCACTATGTTGTCAAAATCAACGGGAAAGCTGTCATCTGTACTACAATATATCTTTTTATTTTTAAATATCTATTTGTGTTTCAAACCAGGCGTTGGAATCACCCATAGAATAGGTCAAAACTTAGTGGCCGGTAGCCCCGATACCCATTCATTGGCTATAATTAAGACCGCCATTTTGTTGGGGTGCCCCCATTGGCTAAAATTAAAGCTGTCACTTTTTTCAAGAATTTCAAGATGACGTTTATTTAGTGTGTTTTTTTACTCATTTCGGTTTTCTAGTATTCTGTAGATGTTTTTCCACTTTTTCTCAGATATTTCTTTACAGAAATATGGATAAATTATTCGAAGATGCCTTCGGTACACGTAAGTAAATCTATTTACGTAGTTTTATGTAAGATCAATTATTTATTACATTAACCTAAATTTGAGTTTTGTTGTTTTAGGTAATTCCAAGAGGCAACATTGTATTTCTTAAAACTAACCAAAACAAAAAAAAATACAGTTCACAACTTAACCGGAGTAAAGAAGATTCGGTTTCTCAGAAAGTTATGAAATTTATCAAAGGCTAAAGAGTCGCAATAGTTTTTACAAGTGCGTCATTCCTGGCACCACGGAGGCCTCTTTAACCAAAGTTAAACTGTGGGAAAAGTCTGCTACCCTTTCACACCCATATGTGCTCATCCGGGAAAGCTCCCTCCTGGCCTTGAACTTCCCAGATCATTATGGAGATCTTTAAATAGACTCCGTACCCAAGTTGGTCGAAGTAAAGACAACCTGTCCTGGTGGGGCTTCACCAGTAACACGGATCTCTCTTGCAGGTGTGGTTACACTCCACAGACCATGGCCCACTTCATTGATTGCTCTTTATGCCCGGACACCTGCACGCGTGAGGACCTCATGTTGGCTGCAGATAACGCGGTGAGAGTGGCAGTTTTGGGCCAACAACATATGATTTTGTACTTGTCATTGACATGTTGAAGAAGAAGTTATGTATGAAAGGTAGGTAATGTTTGTTTATTCTTTTTATATGAATGTAAGTAGGTATGTGTAATTAATTATTGATTAGTTTTGTTAAAAAAAAAACCTTCCTAATACCTTATTTCAATATACATTTAGAAGTGATATCATATGGTGATATGATAAAGCACAGTAGATGACTTGGGATTAAATTTAAATAATCAATTATCACATTTAACAAGTTTCAATTTTGTGAAGTTGTTAATACCAAGTCAAGAGAAAATAACAGTGTAAGTAATTCAATAACTTTGTCAAAACATTTAAAATGCCTTATCATCAAATTCATATTTCTGATTCTGACAAACAGAACAGAATTATAACAAATGTACCGGTGGGATAACATATGTTTGTTGTCGGTATGAATGATGGTTTATTGTGATTGTCTTATGACTATGTTATAACTGTTACTGCTATCTACTATCTTAGATCTTACTTAATTATATATACTTCCTCTCATCAGTCTATGTACAAAGCTTATCTACTTAATAACAGTTATTAACTATAAACATTGATTATCTATAACTTGTGCATAGCGGCACAACAAACAAAATGTGCTTTATACTCACTACTCTTTCTTGATTTACAAACTTTTCAGTTCAACTATCACTTATTTGTTTATAAAATGTTATGGCAGATTATAGTAACAATATGTAGAATCTATACTAACCAAATTTAATCTTTTCAGATAACTTGAGTCTCAACGAGGTTCGTGGAGTGCTGCGAAGATGCCCGTGTCTGCCTATTCTTGCGGTTATAAGTTATCAAATCAGAATTATGGTGCAAATTACTGCTGTTAGTTGCTATATTGATTACTTACTGCATTAAATGTTTAACTATTAGAATTAGGTTATTGCGTCTTGCGTTGAAACTAAAGTGATATTAACAGTGAATAATGAAATGGCAGATACTAAATAAAACTACTAGGAAAAATAGCATTAGCATTTGTGCATAATAAATATTTGCAAGCAGTTTAATTTTTCTTGTAGCTGATAAAGTATTTATATTTCTTAGTTTATCTATAAAGTCAATTTAGTAAGTAATTTCATTACTCTCATTCTTTGTCTTGTATAAATCTCAACTTTTACTTATGTACTTTGTATTTGATAAAATTATAATGTCAAGTAATAAATGCCTTCTTTCATCAAATGTTTTTTTTATTTGAGCAGAATTTAAAATTGTATATAACTAGGGTTGTACCAAACGTCGATGATTTGCACAACTATCGATAACAAATCAAGGGTCGATAGTTCTGGCAGCACTATGTTGTCAAAATCTAATCGGGGTCAGTCATTCACTAACAAACGGCCGCTATAAGGCTTGATTCCTATCTGTACTAGTCTATATAATTTGTGTTTCAAACAAAACTTTTTGTTGTCTACTTAAATTATTGCTTTTCAGAATTTTGCGAAGCAGACCCTTATATCTCATTTAATAATAAATTATGGAACTACTGAATATTATATTAGATCCGTATAAATTGAAATCGACGTGTTTTCTCTGTTTTAAACTATGTGAAAACACGTCTAATTTACTTCAAAAGTTTGCTGTTTTTATTGAATACAAAACGTTTGAAATGAGGTTAAAAGATATATTTTTTTATTTATTTCCAGCTCATGTAAGTACCTATAGGCTACGAGTAAATTTATAGATCTTTAATATTGATAATAGGTTACTTCTTAACCATTTGTGTCTTTTTCCAGGATACATTATGTGATCAAGCATGTAGCGATTGCGTGGACTTACTACTCCAAATGTTTGCATTACTGCATAGAAATAATATGAAGAAAACGATTTTTAATGAAATTGTTATGAAATTGAGTAATGAAGTGAATGGTGTTAACAGTTCAGTTCAAAAACTGCAAATAAAGTTGAGACTACCTTCTTATGAAGATTTAAAACTGCAAAAAGATTTAACATGTGCTTCAAAGAAAATTGATAATGATAATGAGGTACATAAGGAAATACCATCAATATTAATTGGCTGTAAAGAGTGCAATATGTCATTCCCCACTCATGAAATGGTCAAGAAACACAAAAAAGTCGCTCATAGCAACACTCACAAAGCTGTAATTTGTGAATATTGTGGAAAAAATTGTAAGAAGAACAGTACATTAAAAGCTCACCTCAACTCTCACAAAAACAGCACTTGCCCTTATTGCTTTAAAGTACTTAAGTCACATTCCTACTTCAAATTGCATGTAAAGTGTCATGAAACAAACACTCAAGTGTCTAAAAAACGCACGAAGATATACTACGATTGTGACATTTGCCCCTTTAAAAGCTTAAACAGTCATAGTTTACAAGGCCATATAAATAAGGCACATCTTCAAATAAGGCCTTTCGTCTGTGAAATATGCAATAAAGGGTTTTACAGGAAATCTAATTTAGTACAGCATATTTCTATTCATAGTAAAAGTAGTTGTATGACTTGTGAACATTGCGGTGATAAGTTTTTGTACAAAAAGACATTGCTGGACCATTTAAGATTGCATAGCGGGGATAAACCGTTTGAATGTAAGATTTGTAAGCAATGTTTCGTTACGTCAGGACGGAGGACTGATCATGTTAAGAGGAAACATATGGAGAAAAAAATCCAATGCCTTTTATGCGAAAAGAAGTTTAGTTTAAATAGTGAACTGAATACTCATGTAAAGAAATATCATGGTGCTAGTAGTTAATATACTTCTTATTTTTCCAATTAGTTAGGGTATATTAAACAAACCTAGAAGTAGGGAAACCTTGAAGTCCTAGGCAGTGGCGGATTTACCAGTAGACTGTTTTCAGCCTACTGGCTATAACACAGATATGCATACACATTTTAGGGAAGTGACAAATTATGTGCATATTGTGTTAATGATGACCTCATTTATGATGAGCGATATCCAGTGACCGATTAGGCAGCAAATGTGTAAATCGGCCACTGTTCCTAGGTGAAATAAAAAAAGGCTAGTGGTAACGTATTTAACTGTTGGACTGATAAATCCTTAAATTATTTGCCTTACACCCACTTGCAGGAAGCTCCATTAAAGTTAATGCTTGATTAAGTCTATTGCTGTCACTTTTCGTTGTCAAGAAATAAAAAGTGACAGCAATAGATTTAATGAAGTATTAACTTTAATGGAGCTTCCTGCAATTGGGTGTATAAATGATTAATAATAAGGTATTACATTATATAAAAGACTAAGTATTTATAGTTTATTTATTTTTATACAAAATAAGGTACAAAAGGACATTTAATAACAACTTTCGATTTAAGCATTTTTATGCTACAGGTACAATAAATATACAATTTAAATTTTAATTCCATTTGCGACATTCATTGAGTATTATTAAATGAGATATGTTTTTAACTTAAATTAATTTTGTCATTATCCCTTTATTACTTACATCACATGTTACTGCTTGTATTCTAAATTATCAAAATATAATATAAATATGTAAAAGTATGTATTTAATTTACGAAACTAAGAAATACATAACTTTAAAAGGTGAAAAATTTAACTTAAACTATGTCTTTTATAAAGTTATGTAGATAATTATATTAATTTATTCTTGTAAGAATGTAATCTTGTGATACAATTTTATAAATTTGTATAAGAACCTTGCATATGTATTACCACAGATAATATAATACTATACTAGATATTACAAAATGGTCCTCAAAGAATTTAAAATAGTTTGGTTCACAGAATGTGCTTTGCACTTAGGTACATACAAATGTAATAAAACCTTAATATTTAAATAATATCAAACTAGATATGGTAACTATCGTGTAACAATATTTTTCAATTTAGTTATGTACTATGTTTAATTTTTAAACAACTGTACAGTTAAAAGAAAATAAAACTTATCACAATTATATTTTTATTTTTAATTCTTTGCTGAAAGATATTGTAAAATAGAATAGATACATTTTAATTTCAGTTGGTATAATTAGAACTCATTTTTGATTATTTGTTTTAAATCCGTTAATGAAAAAGGAGCCTCGGGCAATGAAATAAGAACTAAAACATTACTGACCTCTTAAGTTAAGCTATTGGCCTAATTTACAAGCCATAACAAAAATTGCAATAAAATATAAATACATAATACCTAAAAAGATAAAGGATTGTATTGTACTCATTTTAAAAGCGCCTGATTTTTCAATGGCAGCAAAGTTCTAGTTGGTACCTAACTGGCAATCACAGAACACAGGACAGAGGTAATCGGGTGAGGCGTGAAAAACGTCTTTGCTCAAAATACTTACATTGATTTGTTACCTTTATTCTGAATATCTTTACCTTGTCATGCCAACGTTATTACCTGTTTTCGATTTCACACTTCATTCGTACCTTAATTCAAAGAAATAAGGTCTAGAATAGAATTCTTAACGCGAAAGCGATAGCACAGAATATATTATAGTACTAACGCGATAGTAAGTAACGTTTGTAATTGACTAACTCAATCGGGGTAAAGAACTAAAGTTGGTGCTACTGCGCGCGACTTAAACTCTATTCCTTGTACACACACAACATTTTGCTTTGCGTGAAAATGAGCTGTCATAGGAACTACAAAGTATGGTAGCGCTAATTACAATACATTTTTAAAAAGTTATGGTAAAAGATTAGTTTCCTAGACTTGACTTAGTCCGCGCGCAGACTTTCTGGCGTGCACACTAAATGCCTGACAAGCCCCTTTTAACCTCTATCTTGTGTTGTGTGCTGGCGACCTTAGTGTTGGTTAAAGCCTCATTAGTATTGGTAGCCGCCTCCTTGGCTAGGAGGTACGTATGCTTGACCACCGGTAGAAGGTCCGCTGCCGTATCCTGGCTGCTGGTCGGGGTACCGCGCCTCACCTTCGTATGTCACCTGAAAGAGCAAAGGAGATAATAAATAAACTTATCTACTCGGCGGTATTAACTAAAACTAAAATTCAATAGGTAGGTATTTTTGACAAAAGCTCTTTGACAGTTTTAGTTGCATTTTGAGGACATTAGGCAGGTAGGATATGAGATAGATTTACTGAGGATTTACTATACTATTACCATACCGAAAGAGTTCGTGCTTCGAGCACAACTCTTCTACGGTTTAGCAGTAAAGTAAACTGAGATGGAGACATTTTGCGAAATGGACATTCTGCGAAAGGGACCTATTGTGACCAGTGGACATTCTGCGTCTGAGCCCTCTTCTCTTCGTATCAACTTGGATAAGTATTACTTATATTATATGTAGGTAATTTAAACTAAATTAGATGTTTGATGCCAATCATCTACCCCGTCCATAGACTGCATTTCCACAATCAATACAACCATACCCGTAAGAACAAATAACTTAATTATGGCAAAAATCTATCACAGTAGAGTTTTCTGGACACAATACTAATAAGTTTGTCATTTCTCCCATGGGTAACTTTTCCAAATACTTATTAATTACAAATCTAACACCGACCGACTAACTATGACTAAGTAACTATAACATTGACTAATAAACCTATTCGCTCATTTTCACTGGTCGATACTTAACTCGGTCGTCTTTCAATATACGGTTATGCCAGAGGCGAGATGAAACGACTAATGAAAGTGTCACCAGTTCACCACACCAGTTACAGTCACTATATTGTATTATCTCAGCGTTGAATGAACCGTTCTTCCAGTCAGCCGTGTACTTGACCACCTGCGTTCTGCCATCAAGCAGGGCCACCCTGTACTCCCCCCTGGTAACGTCACTATCAGAAATGTCCTTGTGACTAAGTCATTGACTGACAAACCTGTGCTAGACCCACATATTCCATATAATCGCTCGCCCATTGTCGCTTCAGCTGATCTGAGCAGCTTACAAATTGACAGAGTCACTATAATGTATTACCTCAGCGTTGAACCCGTTCTTCCAATCAGCCGTGTACATTGACCACCTTGCGTCCTGCCTTCAGGCAGGGCTACCCTGTACTCTCCCCTGGTAACGTCACCATCATAAATGGCGTTGTGACTAAGTCATTGACTGACAAACCTGTGTTAGACCCACATATTCTATATAATCGCCCGCCCATTGTCACTTCAGCTGATCTGAGCAGCTTACAAATTGACAGAGTCACTATAATGTATTACCTCAGCGTTGAACCCGTTCTTCCAGTCAGCCGTGTACTTGACCACCTGCGTTCTGCCATCAGGCAGGGCTACCCTGTACTCTCCCCTGGTAACGTCACCATCATAAATGGCGTTGTGACTAAGTCATTGACTGACAAACCTGTGCTAGATCACATATTCTATATAATCGCCCGCCCATTGCCACTTCAGCTGATCTGCCGGCCTAGCATGAGCGGCTTATAACGCGCGATATGATATGGTACGGCATGCCGTCTTGCTTACACCTTAGTGGGGTAAGCAAGACAACTTGCCGTACCATATCATATCGCGCGTTATAAGCCGGTCATGCTAGGCCGGCTGAGTAGCTTACGAATGGACAGAGTCACTATAATGTATTACCTCAGCGTTGAACCCATTCTTCCAGTCAGCCGTGTACTTGACCATCTGCGTCCTGCCATCAGGCAGGGCTACCCTGTACTCTCCCCTGGTAACGTCACCATCGGAAATAGTGTTGTGACTAAGTCATTGACTGACATACTTGTGCTAGACCCACATATTCTATATAATCGCCTGCGCATTGTCACTTCAGCTGATCTGAGTATAGCTTACGAATTGACAGAGTCACTATAATGTATTACCTCAGCGTTGAACCCGTTCTTCCAGTCAGCCGTGTGCTTGACCACCTGCGTCCTGCCATCAGGCAGGGCTACCCTGTACTCTCCCTTGGTAACGTCACCATCAGAAATGGCTTTGTGACTAAGTCATTGACTGACAAACCTGTGTTAGACCCACACATTCTATATAATCGCCCGCCCATTGTCACTTCAGCTGATCTGAGCAGCTTACAAATTGACAGAGTCACTATAATGTATTACCTCAGCGTTGAACCCGTTCTTCCAGTCAGCCGTGTACTTGACCATCTGCGTCCTGCCATCAGGCAGGGCTACCCTGTACCCTCCCCTGGTAACGTCACCATCAGAAAATATGGCGTTGTGACTAAGTCATTGATTGACAAACCTGTATAGACCCATATAGCTATTTTATACAATCGCCCGCCAATTGCCACTTCAGCTGATCTGACTGAGCAGCTTACAAATTGACTGAGTCACTAAGTAAGTATTAATGTATTACTTCAGCGTTGAACCCGTTCTTCCAGTCAGCCGTGTACTTGACCACCTGCGTCCTGCCATCAGGTAGCGCTACCCTGTACTCTCCCCTGGTGACGTCACCATCAGAAATGGCGTTGTGGCTGTAGTCATTGCCGTCCTCGTTGACAGCGTAGGAGAAGTCGAACGGCATGCCGGGTTCGTGATGGTGATGTTCGTCATGATGCTCGTGATCGTGGTGCTGGAAAAGAAGATGATTGGTTTTTAATTTTATAGGTACTTATTTAGTTGCTCATCTTCAGCAGCCATTTTAATGTCCCCAATTACTTTTACATTTTTGCATTCACAATGCAATTTTCATTATGGAAAATGAAATAGGTACTTATTAGAAAATAAACTACCCATCCTCCAAGTAACTCCACCGGGAAACGAACCCGGGACTTTTCACTGTCCGGGCGAAGGCTCTGACCGCTGAGCTACGGAGTCGATCAGCGGTCAGAGCATCAGAATCATCAGGTACGATCAGAGCGAGAGCATAAATGACTGACTGACTGACTGTGTATCGAGTCGACTCGTATGAAATATTTTTCGTTTTCGTTTTGGAATGATAACGCTTATCAATGTGGAAACGTTGTATTTTAATCTAAGTAGATTATTTTGAAGGAAACTATGGTTGCTATATACCGAATGGGTCACCATATATTCGAGTTCTTATGTAAAAAGTTTCGTTTATTTCAGTTTAAAACGAAAGTGCCTCACCTCAGCACTGTAGATTTAAGATTTGTTTTCAATAATTTCATTCGACACTGCACTGACTTAGGTAGGTTGTTAACATAAACTTAGTTATACTAGGTCGTTAAAGTTTTCATTTTGGTAGTATAAAAATAGTAAGAAATAGATCACGTATTGTAAGGCATACAATACAGTGGTAGTGCCGCTGAAACGACTTACCTACATAGTATCAAAATAAACTAGTTGTATTCCTGTATTCCCGTTGTCCCCGTGACCTTTTTACCCATCCTGGGGATAACGGGAAGAATTTTTACAAGCTTTTATTTAACTTGCCATGATAGTTAGTTAGTTTGTTTGTTATATAGTTAGTGGAGGACAAATCTTGCAAGCTTAATTTGACCCACTTCCCAGTATCCGATGGTGCTGAAATGTTGTACTTATACAGGTTTGGTTAATATGACAGACAATACAATATTTAAGTACAGACAGCAAAAATCTTGACATGAAAATGAAATTTTTACCGTTGCCCCATTCGCTTTTTAATAAATTTATTCAATTCCCGTTGTCCCCATCACGGGACAAAAATCATGGGGACAACGAGAATACAGGGTTTATTATGCTGAGACTTCTTTTTTTATAATTAGTCCCGTAGTTTATCATGGCGACTCTACACATACGAATCCATGCAATGTAAATGCAATAAAAATGCAATAAACGTTTTTATGTTGCTGTGAGAGTAATGAAATGTAGAGTGAAATACTTTCGGTCGACGTCATGACGAAAATTTACCCTATTTGGATCACAATTCTTCACATTTGGGTAATTATAACTTTATTTGTGATAACCACATACGCCAACTGTGCTGATAGTTTTATTTTTCATTAAAAGTATTTATAAGTAGGACACGTAAAATATCCACAATTAATATGGCCAAAATAGATACGAAAGCTGGATAACCGCATATTATTATAGAGCATTTAGCAAATCGTTTGGTGATGTGCCATCTACACAGTTATCAGACGTACGACGACCACTGCTGGGCATAGGCCTCCCCCAAGGATCTCTTCAATGATCGGCCTTGCGCAGCCCGTACCTAACGGCTTGTTGGATCGATAGGATGATCTGGTGCAAGTCGCGGACTTCATCATCGGTCCACCTTGTAAGGGTCACCTTGTTAGTCACCCAACGAGCAATGGAAAAATAATGGTCAGCATTCCAAAGAAGAAGGACTAAAAGTACCGACATCGCTCGAAGAGTGCTCAGCTGAAGTGCCAGTGGGCGGGACACAGTCATAATAAGCATCGATTGCCAGTGGGGCGGAAAGATTCTCGAATAGCGACCGCTCACCAGATGACGTCCCGTTGGCAGGCCAACAAGGTGAAAGAAAAAAAAAACGGCCAACAAGGTGTTGATGTGTTAAGGTTAATGCGAAAAAAGAAACTCCTAACTACATTTAAAATTTTCTAGAAAAATATTAATATCTCCATTTTCTTTTTCAGATAGTCATACCATATTTGATGTTTGCAGAAGCTTTCAGTATGTACTAAGTCCCAACTTAAAGATACTTATTTTGTAACAAGTGAAAGTATTTAATCTCGGTTTTCAAGGTGCAGCTACGCTAATGAAAATAAAATAAGTAGGTAATAGGGTATTTGACTGTTGTTGAAATGTACCGCGTACCGGACGACGTTCCGTGGGCAGGCCCCCTACAAGGTGGACCGACGATCTGGTCAAGGTCGCGGGAAGCCGCTGGATGCGGGCAGCGCAGGACCGATCGTTGTGGAGATCCTTGGGGGAGGCCTATGCCCAGCAGTGGGCGTCGTTCGGCTGACATGATGAAATGTAGATATTTGAGAAATATAGCATTATTGAATAACAAATGTGAAAAAATAAATTTAATTTGTATTTTAACAAGTGAATTATGAGCTTTTTAATTGTGACTCTAGCTGTCTCTTTCTATAACTAAATTTTCTATGGCGAGAGTATGGCGCTACCAGCATGTGACGTCACTGGCTGGTAGCGCTCTCCTTGTATAATTTGAAAGTTTGATGCTCTATATCGCTGAAAATAAGCAAGATATTTGTAACTAAATAGGTATTTAGTTACAAATATCTTGCATAGGTATGTTGTGTTGCTACCATTGCAATACATTTTAAGCCAATAAATAAAATTCAGTCAAATGCACTATTCGGTTCGCAAATCCCACGTGTCGGGAGACCTTTCTATCTCCGAGGTAGGTCAGGAAAATAAATAAAACTATGTTTTCTACATTTTCTCGCGTCTGGGTGTAGGTACATTATGTTAACAATTTGCCATACACAGGGGCTGAGGCTACTTTGAGATTAGAGCTATACATTTTTATTTGTATGTTATGGCGTCCAATATATTATTTTATCTTTTTTTATATACTTATTTGATTGAATCAGGCGTCACTTGGCGGAAGTCCCTAACCATTGTGAAAAATAAATATATGTAGCTTTCTTCCGCAAATAATCACAAAGCTACATATATTTATTTTTCACAATTTTTATATACTTACTTATTATTTATAAAAGTTAGACAATCGTTTCCGTTTACAACATGTTGCTCAACAAAATGTAACAGCGGTGTGGAAGCATCATTAGCAGTGCTTACCTAAGTACTAAAGTATAATAATAGGTCTTTACCTATGAAATTGCCGTTTTGTATGGAGATTTCTGTAATTATTTTTTTTCCATACTAACGTTTTTGTTATTATTTAACGACTAATATTATGTAAATTTACAAAATTTTACACACGTATTTATGGACATTTTAACTACTAAATGACACATTCGTTAAGAGAAAAAATTTTTTTTTCACTAAGTTACAACTAATAAAGTACGAAATTCTGGAAACAAAAATAGTCGTAACTTTCGGAATAAGTTTTTTCTATGTAAATAATCAAATATCGTGGTTATTAAATTCTCAAAAGTTGCTCGATACGGTCTTAATGTAACGCAATATTAAAGAAATTATATATTTCTAATATTATAAAAGTTGTTAAGTTATATGTACAAAAGCAAAAAACGGCAATTTCATATGTAAAGACCTATTATAAGATCAAATCCATACTTTTTTTAGTTAAACAAATATTATTTATGCTGTTATTTTCCTAAAAAACTGGTTTTGATTTGCAGAAGGCAGCATGAAGAAAATTAATAATGGTAATTTTTAGTTGATTTATTATGTATGCAAAATTACCAAAATCGGTCAAAAATCTTCAAAAATCATTGGTACCTACTTACCTAAAATATATACAATCATGATCACTTCATAGTAATTTAAATAAAACTTTCACTATATTTCTACAATGTTTTTTTTTGTCAAATATTAAGTAGGTGCCTACCTATCTACTTATAATTTTTTGTATTAACCTATATCAAAATGATCTGACGATAAGCATTTCGAACAAATATAAAAAATCTCTTCACCTGCCCAATCTGCCAAAAATGTACCTAAATGCGTTAGTTGAATTTCATAACACAATGTATGGAACGTGAACAAACAAATTTTTTTCTGTTGCCGTGAAATGGGGGTTTTTTTTTATTTGAGACTTTTATTCGAAATATTATGAGTATTTTTTTATTTTGATAAGAAGTAGTGAGTGATAGTGTAGAGAAATAATAATAATAATTATCTAGCTCATAAGTAGTTTTCATTAAGAAACTGTGATATGGAAACTAGGTATCGGATAAATAAATAGGTACTTATATCCTTTTTGTTGTAAAAACATACTTAGGTAATATAGGTAGAAATATAGTGAGTAGATAAACTGCAACAGAGAATATGCAGTGAGCATTGTTTGCAACGGATAAATTGAAAAACTACTAGACCGATTTAACAATACTTTCACTATTAGATAGCTACATTCTTCCTGTGTGACAAAGGCTATATTTTATCCCACTTTATTTTTGTACCACGTGCATAGGTATAGCCCCTTGTATGATAACAAAGCAATAGCGTCCGTTATCTCCGCAAATGAGTGTGTAACTAGACTCCATTAAAAGTTTTTATAATTATTTAGAACTAGCTGTTTTACGCGGTTTTACCCGCGTGGTACCCGTCCCCCTGGGAATATTGGGATAAAAAGTAGCCTATGTGTTATTCTGATGTATAAGCTATATTATGGCAAAGTTTAATTAAAATCCATTCAGTAGTTTTTGCGTGAAAGAGTTGCTACTCTTTCACGCAAAACCTTCTGAATGGATTTCTGGAGATGATGATGATTTTTGGAGAACGTAAAACGTTAAGATATTTTAAAGCTTTTAAGAAACCGTATATATTTTTAAGACATTTGTTTATGGAACTTAAATCTCCACGCGTTAGATTTGCTCAGAAAATACGTAAACCGTCATTAAAGAAAACAAAAGTTTCAGATCCTGAAAAAAGTATAGAAGCTAATATTGAGAGATTTGGAGACAGTGAGTTACAGTGTTAAATTATATTTGGCAACGTCAATTAGTATCAATCAAATAGAGACACTATAATAGTGCAATCGCAAGATCCACCCCCTTATTCACAAACCGTCGGAAACGTTTCCGACAGCGGAAAGTATGTTCTGTCACTGTCACTCACTTCAGAATAGACAAAGACAAGGCATACAATACGAAGTGAATACGAACCTGATTTCGTTTCCGAACTATTGTGAAAAGGGGGCTGGACGAGCCATTAACTTGTTGTCATACTCTAATGATTAGAGTATTTTATTAATTTGAAACGGGTCTTTCATATTTTTAGAAACTTTAAAAATCTATGAGATAAAAGAGTTTCAGGCATAACACGACGAAATACCCGTTTCAAATGAATAAAACAATGATGATAGATTTTTTATTTCTCAAAACCCATGTGTGGGTCGGTCGGCTTAAGTGCGTTAAGATTTAAAGCCTGTTTCACAATGTCCGATTAGGAGATACTTTCCGGTTTAATTGACAGTTTTGTATGGACTATCTCTCAAGTAACAGGCTAATAAGAAATTACTGAGACATTGTGAAACAGGCCCTTAATTAAATAGCCAGGCGCACCGTAAAAAATAGCCGTGTACAATCAGGGACACATTCGGTGAACAACTTCTTACTCCCTATCGTGTCGTATGGCTAGCGTCTCACCGTTCACTTCCAGTGTTAACTCCTAATTGTTGATTCATTGTAATACCATAGTTTAATACATAACCACATAGTAAAAGGATCAGTGCGTTAATGGCGAGGCACCAGCCACACTAAAAGGAGTAAGAAGTGGTTCACCGAATTTGTCCCTGAGTGTACCTAATTTGCAAGTGTTAAGGTGCGTCCACACTTGTAATATTTTGGCGTGTCCGAACACCGGTGTCTTTATCATGCATCGCTAGTTTTGTTGGGCATGGGCATGCGTTGTGATAAACTGTAGGTACCGAAGAGACAATGTATTATAAATAAAGTCCATTCGCTTAGATAGTGTCGCCCTTTTATCGCGCCGCCTTGGCACGTGCCGCTTCTTGTCAAAGGATGCCGCCGCATGAACAAAAGAAGCCGCGTGCGGCGTACAGCAGCAAATGAAATTGGATTTTCGGATTTCGACATTTATTTAATTATATTTTCTTAAATAATATATTATTTAATATTAATACAGGTGGTAGCGACGGTTGTGACTTGTGACAACTCGAGCGATGATGAGTAATCATAATAATCACATAAAAAAATATCAATAATAATTATTATTTGTAAATCACTTATTTTAATTCCTTTTATATAAAAATATCCACATTTTCATTAAAATTTACTTTGGTACCCAACTTGTGTGTATTTATTTAAATCTGCATTGTATAGCAAGAACCGCAGTGCCTTGCGGGTGTACCGACACTATCTAACCGAACGGACTTTTTTTTTTTACACTGTGTTCGGACACGTCAAAATGTTACAAGTGTGGAGTGGACGCACCTTTAGGGTGGCTTTCCACAGAAGCGGAGCTGTGTTTTCATACATTAAACTCAAGCGGCGGTCAGCTGCCAAATGTGGTATAACAATGGTATAACAGCACCGAGCTATACCGCCATCTCGCTTTCAATATTACTATAACATGTTTGACAGTTCGCAGTATGGCCCCTGTTCCGCTTCTGTGAAAACGCACCCTTATATACGTATGTGGTTTGTTGTTACGTTTGTAAAAAAAGTGTGCGGGTGTGAACATCGCGCAGCGCAAGATCTTGCACATAAACAAACAGTTACTGAAATAGTAATTTTGTTTGTTAAAACGGTAATGTTTAATAAAAATTTTGTTTTTTTTCTGTGACAGACTACGGCGATCCACTGTCAAGTAAGTTAAAACAATAATATAACCTTGAGAAAATTATGAAATAAACTCTTCAGGCTGCAGTGCACGGGTAGAGTAAACGGTAGAGTGGTAGAGTACTAACTATCCATCACTAATACTAATGTAGACATCATTGGCAGAGTAGAGTAGGTACTGAAATTTGGTAGAGTAGAGTAGCTAGCACCGCGGGCAAGCTACTCTACCGCTCTACTCTACCGTTTACTCTACCCGTGCACAGCAGATTTCAGTTCCTACTCTACTCTACCAATGATGTCTACATTAGTATAGTTATGCCCGAATACTCGTACGCTACTCATCTTTGGGAGCGTCTCAAACATTGCCCTGTCACCTTAAATATCAAACGTATGAAAGAGATGCCATGATGTTTGAGACGCTCCCAAAGATGATTTGCGTTCGAGAATTCGCCCATTAGTAGGATAGTTCTACCACTCTACTTTCCGTTTACTCTACCTGTACAGCAGCCTATCTGGCTTCTAGCAAGCTTTGACTAATTCAATGCTTAAAATTAGCATTTATTTTATTATTTTAGTTAAATGTAATTAATAACAAGTTTATTTTACAGGTATTGAAAATAGTAAGAATTAAAGTTACTACTTATTAAATGTGGTTCACTAATATTTGACAAAAAACTAATTAGTTACAAACGATCATTTTAAAAATAACATTTTAAAAACTAATAATTTGACAAACATCTCATTTCACAAACATATTATTACTTTGTGTAATCATAATCAATCGTGTGACAAACTACAGATATATTTATTTTTTTATTTTTGATTGCTTTTTTGTCAAATGACGGAATGTAATATTTTATTTCATACTTTAAAAAAATATTTTGCATACAAATATTTGCTTTTTTAATAAAAAATATGTGAAAATTAGGTATTATAAAAAATCAACCCGTCTCACGACTAGCTGGGGCGATGGGACTCGAACCCACGACCTACTGTCCGGTTGAATGCTCTAATCGCTGTTCTACGGAGTCGTTTAGAAGAGGCTGGTTGTGATACGGATTAAATTTTTTTAATACTTCATTTTCAATGACAAATATTGCATTGTGGATGCAAAAAGTTAAAATGATTTAAAATAATTATGTTTTTAAATATCTATACTTTATCATTAATGAATCTAGTAAGAGAAGATAAAGAGAATAGTTTCAGATTACCTAAATCTTTATTATGTATTTCTTCTGTGCGTGTGTAATGTAACTGAACTCCCCCTTAACGGCTGAACCGATTTTAATGATTTTTTTTGTGTTTTTTCAGCTGGATTCGAGAATGGTTTAGATTTACAATTGGACCCGGTAGGTGGCGAGCTGTCGATAAGGTGGTATGAAGTCCGCCGGATAAGCTAGTCCTACTATAATATTATAAATGTGAAAGTTTAGATGATTGGATGTTTGTTGCTCAATCACGCCAAAACGGCTAAACGGATTTGGCTGAAATTTGGGACACAGATACTATGTAGCCTGGAGAAGAACATAGGTTACTTTTTATCCCGGAAAGATCACTTTCCCGTGGGATAACGTCGTGTAATCCACGCGGGCGAAGCCGCGGGCGGAAAGCTAGTGATTCCATAAAAAAGGAAAGTTAAAAATGCGAGATTATTAAGTCCCATTCCGTAAAAACCAGCTATCATAAAATGATTTATTTTATAAACGTTAATAATAACGGTCAACTTTTAAAAATTTCAGATTATAGATTGAAACGTTTGTACCTGATTTTTATAACTGTTGATATTAATTCAATTTTTTTTATAAAACGCATTCTTTAATATTTGTTTTGATAGAACACATACAATTTCCACAATTTAAATTTTATTACAAAAACAATTTTATTCAAAGAAAAGACTTTTTATATTTTTATGTTTTATTTTTAGTGAAAAACAGACAGAAGTTGAAGGCAATGATAGGTGGTGAGGTTGGTGGCATAAAAGAGGAGTTGAAATCTGATTCTCATGATAATTCAGCGCCAATTATTGATCCTACCGATGAACCAGAATACGCAAAGAAGACAAATGAACCAGATAACGAAGTTGTGCAGACGACAAAACTATCAACTAGATGTACCACGGACCAAACCATTAATTGTAAGAAATGTATAGATTACTTACTTAAATTAAGACGAGTTTGTAACAAAAGTAAGTTTGTAAGAAGGCTCAAGGTCACCCAGCGAGCAATGGAGAGAGCGATACTTGGTATTTCCCTGCTCGATCGAATCAGAAATGATGAGATCCGCAGGAGAACTAAAACGACCGACATCGCTCGAAGGATTGCTCAGTTGAAGTGGCAGTGGGCGGGACACATAGCGCGGAGAACCGATGGCCGTTCGGGCGGAAAGGTTCTCGAATGGCGACCGCGAACCGGACGACGTTCCGTGGGCAGGCCCCCCTACAAGGTGGACCGACGATCTGGTCAAGGTCGCGGGAAGCCGCTGGATGCAGGCAGCGCAGGACCGATCGTTGTGGAGATCCTTGGGGGAGGCCTATGCCCAGCAGTGGGCGTCGTACGGCTGAAATGATGATGATGATGATGATGATGATGTAACAAACGGTCTCCATTCAAACGGCGGTAACATACTTAACATAAGTATAGCAATGAATTTTCGGTATGTTGTTGAAATGCAAAAACATACCGAACCTATCTTATTTCCTCTTTCACTCCTATTATCTTTAAATTTTCTTTATTTTATTCCTATTTATTTTTCATTATATCTATATAATATAATATAATGTTCTTCAAATTGCACCCACTCCCCCTTCCCCTTTATGTCCTCAGTCGATTATTACTTTTCCACTCAAGGTTGCCTGGAAGAAATTTTATTGCTAAGTAGCAATAAGACCGCCTTTTTGTGCTTCTTTTCTATTGTATTCTTTTTTTTTGTTATGTGTTTTCTTATTGCAATAAAGTGTTTTTATTTATTTTATTTAAATGCATAAGAACAAGGGCTGTACGTTTTGTTTTGTTAAATATTCTTTGTAGATTTGAAAATATAGGCACTTTTTGTTTTGTATGAAATTACTTAAGCCACTACCGCGGCCGCTAATCGCGACCAACTGGTGGCTTAGTAGCGGCCACCTGTCGCAGCCACTGAGCTACTACCACAGTATAACCAATTTTTCCATACAGTAGGCCGACGACGTAGACGTCCTAGCCTAGATAGGCGTAGACGTCTATGTATGAAGTCAACGTACTTAACGTTAGTACTATTATATATTCTGTGGTATTTATTTGGTTTTACTATGGCTTGTGGCTCGAACGCGGCCACTCGATCGCTCGGTGTGCGCCGATGCGATGCTATACAAAATGTATGAAAATACTCGTCCGCAGCTTGTGGTCGCGTTTGGTGGACGCGACTAGTGGCCCAATGTGCGCCCGCACTTAGAGTCTCATAGATGAGTAACTTTTTGCATCTCTGCAATGAATTTCACGTCAATGGAGAGACCAAACCTAATTGTCAAATCTCGTTTTCAAAAATTGCCAAAAGCCGCTCAATATTCTCAAAAAAGAAAACAATAAGTCAAACTTCATGTGCCATATAATATAACGATATATGGAGCGTGGAGTTCAGTTTATTGTTTTCCTTTTTGAGTAAGCACGTTTGTATGAAAAAAGACCATGGCCCCTATTTTGGTTTGAGGAGTGTAGTTTGGCAGGTCTCACCTACTACGACGCGAAAGGGAAATCCTATTCTAGGGTGACACTGTACGGTGTTTAAAGCAATTAAAAAGTTATTTCAATACTACATTAAAATACCAACCATTTAACTACCAAGCTCTCTAGTAATCCATATCATTGCAATTGATGTCTCAATTTATATCTTAAGCCCCATCAGTGTAAATTAAAATATTGATGAACACTTACTTATAAAAGGTTAAATAGCAATAAAATTCTTACACCACTAGTCGTAAATTATACCTACATACTAAGTATTTCATGTAAGTTGAAATATTTTTAAGGGTCACTTATAATTTAATGGAGTCTACACACAAAACCCGCCGACATGAGTCGCCGACTTTTTTGTCGGCGAGTTAGTTGACGACAAAAAACACATCACACACATCTCATTCAAGTAATGTCGCCAGCGACACGTGCGTGTAGCCAGCACGTCGGATTACTCCAAAATGTCAAATTTATAAATTGAAACTGAACTCTTTTTGTTAGAGATAAGGTTGAATTTTATTTAAAGAAATTTGACAGTTTGCAGTAACCTGACGTGCTGGCGACTGTACATGTACAGTCACGACACGAGCAATAATATGTAAACAACACAGAACTTTGTCACATTATTTCCTGCTATCAAAGCTATCTGTGCCACAAAAGTCATCGATAGCATAGTCGATAGTGTAAACTAAAATAATAAAGTCGAAAATTGTCAAGTCGCCTACATCATTCTTTTGAATTAAAACCACTGACACCGCCGGTCTTTGCCGGCGTTTAATAATCGAAATACAATATTGAATAATTATATTGTTGTACTATCAACCAATACCTTTAGAAAAGAAAAAGCTCTAAAACAGGCCCTTGTGAAACTCAAAATTAACTTTTGTTTTCCTTTTCAGTGGGATCTGACGATTTACCAGGTAAATCTTATTTTATTTTATTGTTTATTATATCTTTCAGCCACTGCTGGATTTAGGGTAGAAGTATACATAAACTAGCTATCCTACTATTTTAATATTATAAATGTGAAAGTTTAGATGTTTGGATGTTTGTTACTCAATCACGCCAAAACGGCTGAACAGATTTGGCTGAAATTTGGAACACAGATACTTTGTAGCCTGGAGAGGAACATAGGCTACTTTTTATCCCGGAAAAAGATCACATTCCCGCGGGATAACGTCGTGTAGTCCACGCGGGCGAAGCCGCGGGCGGAAAGCTAGTTGAAAATTATAATTTAAAACAGTAATTCTATAAAGAAGTATTTTTTATTTGCAGACACCGCTGGTAAATATGTATTTTTATTAGCACTTTTGTATAATTTAAATAAAACACTTGCACGGATTTTGTCACGCATTTATCTATTGAACAACTTGGTTAAATTTTTCGTTGTTTTTAAAATGATTTTATGTTTTTATCCGTCGTTCCAGCACCTTTCCAAGGGCCGTGGTCACGGAAACTACCCACTATTTTTATTTATTTATTTTTTAAATTTATTTATGTATTAAATCAAAAAATAGTGTTTTATTTAAATGAACAGTTTGCGCAGAAATCCAAGAAGCACTTTTGTATTTTTTTAGTATATATTTCTTTTTTCTATTATATAATTACATTAATTATTTATTTTGTTAATGATTCCAACATCATCATCAGCCATTTAATGTCCCCCCTTCTGTGGGGCTCTGGCCTTCCTTATTGATGGATAAGGAGAACGAGCCATGACATGGCCCACCACGCGGGCCCAATGCGAGTTGTTGGGTATTAACGATTGCTAATGCAGCCGGGACCCACGGCTTAACGAAGCACGGAGGAGCTCGAGATGAAAGCTTTTGGTCACCCATCCCGTGACCGACCATTGCGAAAGTTACCTTACCTCAACGATTTTGGTTGGTGGTAGGACTTGTTCTTAGTCCGCCTGGCTAGCTACCACCATCTTATCTAAGTCTGACGCCATAACAATGATGTTTTCAGCATTATTGTGTTCCGGCAGTAGAGATAAGATAGCCAGTTCCTCAGTGATTGAGGATTCCGGGAGTAGTGCGCTTCCACCTAGAGCCTTATCACCACTTAACATCAGGTGTGATGAAGGCTAAGTGCTACCCCGTTGTGGATAAAAAAAAAAACGATTGCAGGCCGAGCGCAGTACTACTGCGCCACAGGCTCCTTTGTTATTTATTTTGTTACTTTTGCAAAAACACAACGTAATACTTGCTTTTTTATAATCAATCCCTTTACATAGTTAGAATGGTATTTTTTTATATTTTTCAGAAAACACACATGAACATCTCAACAACGATGATCATAATGATACTATATCTAATGGTTAGTAGGTATATTTATAATAATAAGGTATTTACAAAACATTGTATTGGATTATGTTTGTTGACTGCTAAACCTCATTTCAGAAATTAACTTCGGATCTAACGAAGGAGATGGTGGTTCCGGACCCAAGAAAATCTACAACCCGCCGCCTCCCAGAGGTTCACCAGACCATTACGTCGATGACGTGTAAATAAAGAGATTTTTATAATTACTTACTGGTTTTTTTTTAATACTTACTAATTATCATCATCAGCCATTTAATGCCCCCACTGCCCTTCCTTATGGATGGTTAAGGAGCTAATGATAAACGACGAGATAAAAACGAATGTCTTTTTTTTAATTAGTACAAAGATTTTAGCGGATGATAGTGTCCAACGAACAATTTTTACTATGGAGCCAACCACGAAATCGCGAAACAAATCAGCTGTTCCTTACATTTCAGTCGAGTCGATGTTGTACTTTTGTATGCAACAGCTGATTTTTTTCGCGAATCGGCGCAGTTGCACAGTGGCACACGTCTCAGTTACTCCATAACAAATCAAAACACCGTGAAAATTCGTAATATTTACAGTGTTTATAAACAAGAGTAACGGGACTCAACGCGACATTTATTACGAGTATGAAGTACATATTATTATGTACTTACAGCTTGAGTCTGCTTGTGACCACGGTTGTTGCAACACAGCCGAAACGTTAAGCTGTAAGTACATAATAATATGTACTTCATACTCGTAATAAATGTCGCGTTGAGTCCCGTTACTCTTGTTTATAATTATAATGGAACGCGAAAGTTTAAAATCTTATATTTACAGTGTTAATGACCATGGAAGTTTAAAAAGTTAGAACAATATTATTATGTAGCACTTACATCTTGAGTAGGCGTTGGTGGAGGCACGTAAGTGTTGCCGCCGGGCCTGGTAGGCCTAGGGCCTGGTGTGACAGGCCTTTGTGTCACTGGTGGCCTGTACGGGCCCTGCGTGGGGGGTGGCGGCCTGAATGGGCCGGGTTGCTGGAAAGAGAGGGAGAATATACACGGTAAATTTTTTTATCAATCCAAACTTAAGGGGTAGGTAATTCGACGTGTGTAGAATAAATCATACTTATTTTTTTTTAATTATTTTTTTTAAATATTGGAAATGTTTTATTTTAATATCCATAATATCGACACTAAGATTGAAATAAAGTAAAAAAACTAAAAGTAAAAAAAAAATGTTTTTTTCGGAAATTTATTTAAGTAGGTACATAGAGCGTAACACACATTATAATCAGTCTATTTAGTAATAAATCTCCATTTTGATTTAGAACAATGACATGATGAAATATCTATACATACTTACAAATAAATAAAATTGGAGTGTCTGTTTGTAATATTAAAATAACCGCTTTTTACTACATGCATATAATTATATATACGGTACATATACCAAAATAACATTTTTTACAATTTTTGTCTGTCTGTCTGTCTGTCGGTCTGTCTGTCTGTCTGTTTTTTCCGGCTAATCTCTGAAACGGCTGGACCGATTTTGACGGGACTTTCACTGGCATGTAGCTGATGTAATAAGGGGTAACTAAGGATACTTTTTATCCCGATATTCCCACGGGAACGGGAACCACGCGGGTGAAACCGCGGGTGGCCGCTAGTCTTAGATAAATGTGTTTGTTAATAAATCGAAATTCAGCCCCGAACGCACAATAAGCTGTTCAATATAAATTTTATTTACCGTAACGAATATTATTTTAAATGTTAATTTAGTAGCTACACCGAAAACGACCGCAAATAATTTTGAAATGGAGGTTGAATCGATTTCACAAGCAATAGATACGAAATCTCCAACTTACTGTTAAATAAACCTACCTACACTGATTAATATTATACAGGATATTTTTTTTATCAGTGAACAAATTTTTAGAATCGACTCGGAATCGGTAAGTAAACAGCTTTCTCCTAGAAACATAGGTCGAAATATAACAATTTTTTTTTACTTTTCATACGAATGGAACAGTGCCCGTAGTGTAAGTTTTTATGTCAAAAAACGCAAACTATTTCGATTGCGTATTTATGTCAATTTGTATGAAAACTGTATTAGCGCCTCTAGCGGCGAGTAGCGCGCTTTTATAGTTTTCATACAAATTGACATTAATACGCATTCGAAATAGTTTGCGTTTGCTTGACATAAAAACTTACACTCGGGGTATTGTGCCCGTAGTGTAAGTTTTTATGTCAAAAATACCCCGAGTGTAAGTTTTTATGTCAAGCAAACGCAAACTATTTCGAATGCGTATTAATGTCAATTTGTATGAAAACTATATAAGCGCGCTACTCGCCGCTAGAGGCGCTAATACAGTTTTCATACAAATTGACATTAATACGCATTCGAAATAGTTTGCGTTTTTTGACATAAAAACTTACACTACGGGCACTGATCACTTCATCGATTTAGTATGGGAACTCCAAAAAATTTTATCGTATTTCGAACCATGTTTCTAGGAGAAAGTTGTTCACTTACCGATTCTGAGTCGATCCTAAAAATTTGTGCACTGATAAAAAAATTACCCTGTAGAATCTAGAATTCGTTTGTTATACACCGTGAAATTTTACTTGTTGACTTCCCGAAAATTGCTTGAAGTACTCATCTACAGGGCATCCCAAAACTATGCCACATGGAGGAAAAGTACCTTAAATTCTGAAGATATCAAATTTTACTGAAAGAAGACTTCATTTTTATTTTAAAAAGAAAGCGAACTGCTTTCAATGAATTTTAAATAATCGCCTGTCTGAACTGGGAATCGAACCCGCTGTATGTAAAAAAAAAATCTTTAATTTTATTGTACCGATCGAAAGGCACAATTATACCTAAGCATTTCTTCTATGTAACAAAGCTTCTTAAATAAAAAGAAAACTACGAAATTTAACATTTAATGTTGAAAATCAAGTTTGTGCAGCGTTATGGATAGCCTTTTCTGTGACTGTCGTGCTCAAAACTTTAACATTTCAATGTATTACTAATGTAATGAGTGAAGATTGGAGCAATTATACCTAATTTCCTTATCATAAGTGTTTCATACACTTATAATAAGTAACACCACCTCGATAGGTTTAAAAAAGTTGGGATAATTTGCTGCGGGTTCGATTCTCGGTTCGGACATGCTATTATTTAAAAATCTTTGAATGCAATTCGTATTGTTATTTAAATAAAAATAAAGTCCTATTTTATAAAAAATTTCTATCTACAGTATTTGGTGCGGTCTATGCCACGATGTGACATAGTCATTGGACACCCTGAGAGCCTCTTAGGGCGTCCCACGACCACGACTATACCACATGGCGGAAATAGACTGCACCAAATTATTCAAACATTTTTAAACCAATCGAGGTGATATAACTTAACACATTATAACTTTATCAAACACTTATGATAGGGAAATTAGGTATAATTTCTCCAATCTTCACTCGTTAGTAATAATATTGAAATGTTAAAGTCAGTTGTTTTGAGCGCGCACGACAGTCACAGAAAAGGCTATTCATAACGCTACGAAAACTTGTTATTCAACATTAAATGTAAAATTTCATAGTCTTCCTTTAATTTAAGATGCTATGTTACTTAAAAGAAATGCTTAGGTATAATTGAGCCTTTCGATCGGTACAATAAAATTAAAGATTTTTTTTTACATTCAGTGGGTTCGATTCCCAGTTCAGACAGGCGATTATTTAAAATTCCTTGAATGCAGTTCGTTTTCTTTTTAAAATTAAAATGAAGTCTCCTTTCAGTAAAATTTGAAATCTTCGGTATTTAAGGTACTTTCTCTCCATGTGGCATAGTTTTGGGACGCCCTGTATACAAACAACTTTTACTATGGGAACAACTCTGAAATCGCGAAAAAAATCAACTGTTTCATTATAATTTTCAAATCAACTCGATTATATTTGGCCAATCACCTCACAAAGTCGCATCGGAAGCATGACACGGATGATCGCGAGCGAGCGATATTATTTTTTTTTATATTAATACTAAGTCAGTCGAACGACGCCCAATGCTGGGCATACCCTCCACAACGATCGGTCCCCAAAGATCTCCACAACGATCGGTCCTGCGCTACCCGCATCCAGCGGCTTCCCGCGACCTTGACTAGATCGTTCGGTCCAACATGTAGAGGGTATGCCCACGGTTTGACGACCAGAGGGCCTTGACAAGTGGCAAGAAAAATGTATGGGATTGACATTACCGGTCACCTGACATTTCGATCGCTAATGTTTATCCAATACATTTTCTTTCTATTCTACTGGTGATATCGATAATAGAAAGCCACTTGTCTTGGCCCTCTGGCAAGTCACGTCGAGCGGGACGGCGCGGGCGGAGGCGACGATCACAGGTTGATCGCTCTAACCATTGCGCCACGGGCTCCTCATGTACCAGATGATAATACCAACAGTGGGAAATTAAAAATGGCCAACCAAGATGAATTATGTGTGATAATGATAACTATAATCATAGTACCGCACAGGTTATAATAACAATTAACTATAATGATAAAGAAGGTTATACAAACTCACGCTTTAAACTTAAAACAACACTTTAACAATGAGCTTTTAACTTGGTAAGTGTAATAAACGTTAAAATTTCACGGTCAACTTAATCGCTGCAATATTTCATGTTATTCAATTATTTTTGACATTTCAATGGAGGTATTCTATCTCAATAGTGCTTTGTTAGTTGAACCTACACGGGTGGAAAGGTGAATTTCAATGTCAGACATTTAAAAGTGTTATATTTTTTACAAAATTTACCTGTTGCAAAATATTTTGAATACACCACAGCCCAAAAAAGGAGATTATCGTGTTTATGGTGAATGTGTGTTTTTCAAATTAAGTTTTGCTTGTATTTTATTAAGGGTGGTGTTATTTCTATTTCATTGTACTTGTTTCTGAAAAAGGTTCCTAATGTACTAATTAAAAAAAATATATTGTTACCATTAAAACATTTTTAAACGATAATATTTTTCTATTTTTTATAAGTTTGACTTTCTCAATGGTTGTATCAATAATCTACACAAATAAAGTGTTACCAAAATAAAATAAGTTTTTACAGACTGTAGAGTACTATCGACAGGCCTGTCTCACTTCCATACAAGCGGCTGAAAATCCCCGAGATATTTACCTACTATTCTGGAAAACAACCTAATTTCAACCTTTTGCATTGCGTATAGCGTTCATAGTACAATAACTGTCTGCCGTCTCGCTTCAATCTGCTAGGGCTGTCAGTGGTACTACTTTACTTTTGAAAGTAATACACGCGAAGCGAGACAGATGGCGACATATGTGGATGCGTGCGTTGCGTGTGCGACAAGTCGAGCGAGTGCCAGCCTATTGAGACTAGTCCGGTGACCGGACGCTTTCGTTTATTATACCTAAACTTGGGAGTGAAATTTCTGTACCGTGAGGTACTAATATATATTCTGTGCTATCGACTAATCATTCCTCTTTATAATATTAGTACCTAGGTAGGTACTTATCGAAATAGTCCGAAAATTTAATACTATTATAGATTTTCATTGCTAAATTCACTCTTTTTTGTGTGAAATTCTAGATAAGTTTGTGTATGTATGGAACAGCTGATCGTTTTTTCGCGATATCGCACTTGGTCCCATAGTAAAAGTTGTTTGTATTGATGAGTACTTTTACCCCCTGAAGTATGTCCCATCTTTAAACAAACAGCCTGTATAAAATAAGTAAGGATTATGAAATTTTTTGTCGTCATTCAATAGAAATAGAAATAGAAATAGAAATATATTTATTTGTCTTTGAATAGGGTCAATAGCTATACTCATTCAATAAATATTATATTTGCATTAGAAAACTGAACAATGAATGAAAGTGAAAGTTTTGAAAAATATATAATGTCTACACTCAAAAAGACACAAAAAATAACTAAAACGTGCTAAAACTAATAAACTAAAACCTTTTTGAATATCAATTATGAATTGGTATATTTTCTAGAATTGTATTATATTTGTCGTTTTAATTGGAGCTTAAAATAAATTAAATCATCACTTAATTTAACAAATGAAATTTTAGTTTAATAAAAATTCAGGCCAAGCACTTCAATAACGTACTAAAAAATAACAAATAAGTAGTTAGAAAAAACTAATTTATAAGATGCCGGTGTCTAATGAAGACTTCCGTGGCTGAGTGATGCACGCACGGCTATCAAGGTGCCGCTATATCTAGAGGTCCCGGATTCAATTCCCGGGGTGTATATATGAAAACGAACTTTTCAATATTTTCTCGGGTCTACGTGTACTTTTTATCCCATAAATATAACATTCCCGCGGGATAACGTCGTGTAATCCACGCGGGCAAAGACGCGGGTGGAAAGCTACTATGCGATTATTATAAGAATAGGACTGTCAAACGGCATTTTTGATCTTTGTTCCTTTTCTTGCACATCCTACACCCTGAAGTGGAAGCGAAACGCAAACAAATATGGCCGTTTTGACAGTCCTATTCTTATAATAATCGCATAGTAGTTATTTTTATGTTAAAAACACGGTAAAAACTACAAACAAAAAAAATCTAACTATGTCACTCAAAAACTAACCTTATTCCCATTGCTATTGGTCGGGAATGGTACTGTCGGTGGGTCGTAGTTGTAACCTCCTTTGCTAGGAGGGAGGTACTCGTTGCCTTGCGCCGTTGCCATGGCAACCAGAGTGCATGCCACTGCGCATGAGAGCCACATCTGGAAGAAAGAACTACATGTTAGTGTAAAATTCATATTGAAAGTCTTGCATCAATTTAAATTGATGATGACGATTATGCATAAATGAGAAAATAACTCTTCATGTTAGTTTTTTCACCTGAGCAATATTTTCTTAATTAAGTAACTATCTAATAACCAATAGAGCTTTTAACTGCAGAAATTTAGCCAGCCTGGCTCTTAAGACTCTATGCCGAGATAGTTTAGAACTAGAAAAAATAATTAAGTAGGTTTCAATATTGCATTTATTTTGCCTACTTTGGCCGCGAACATTGCATGTTGTTTTTATGATAGAGATGCCTTTAACTGTTTCAAATCAAATTACACCGAATGTGGTTTGAACATAATTCGAACTTAAATTTTCAGCTAAAGGAAACAATGAACACTTATTTTTACTTTTTTTGCATTCACAATGCGATTTTTATTATTGAAAATGAAATATTAGAAAAAAGAACGACCCATCTCTCCAAATAGCTCAAGCGGTCAGAGCATTCGCCCGGACAGTGAAAGGTCAATTTCCGGCGGAACTACATGGAGGATGGGCCTTTTTTTCGACTCTTTCTAATTCTTATTTAATTTTAAATGACAATGAAGACATTATTTTAATTTTTAGTTTTTTGCGATCACAATGCAATTTTTATTATAGAAAAATGGAAAATGAAGTATTAAGAAAAAATCGACCCGTCTCACAACCAGCTCCGTTGGGACTCGAACCCACGACCTTTCGCTTTCCGGGCGACTGCTCTAACCTCTGACTTAACGACTCCGTAGCTCAGTGGTTAGAGCAGTCGCCCGGAAAGCGAAAGGTCGTGGGTTCGAGTCCCATCGGAGCTGGTTGTGAGACGGGTCGATTTTTTCTTAATACTTCATTTTCCATTTTTCTATAATGAAGACATTGTGAACGCTGAAAAGGGATTTAACAATATCTATTAAAGAGTTAAAGACCTTTAAAACATATTTTGGCAGTATATCTTGTTAACGTCACACACAGTCTCTTAACATTACTCCCTAGCAACAGGTTGGTGTGAGTGAACACAGGCCAATCTTTGCATACAAAGCACTTTACGAGCATTAGTACGGTTAGCAGATAAAAGTATTTAAAATAATCATTACTTCATTCATCACTTTTGATGAATTAAGTGATATACTCAGTTAAGGCGCTACTCGGAAAAAGTATGGACTCGTTGATATAAAACTATAGGACGGTTAGAGTTTTTATAAATCTGGTAATAAGATATATATTTCTTCATACCTTTATCTAGAATCGTATAGTTTCAAAAACACGATTTTTTGATTTTGGCTCGACACTATTTCTTTTCGAAAATACCTCTAAAAAATACGAAATATCAAGATTATTCTTAAATGGGGTTACATATACTTTTGAAAATTGGTTTAATTAGTGGACTCCAATAATATTTAGGATCGTATAGAAGCGTTTTTTAAAAATCGCTATAGTATTTTAATACAACGACGTGATTTTGTGTTTTTTTGGCGTAATCGGCAAAATCGGTCTCGCTCCCGCGCTCGTCGTTTTCTCATTGCTATCTCGCTTTAGCATAATTTTTCCGAGTATCGCCTTAAATAAGTATGTGCTTCATTCTAACTCAATTAAATGTTTAAAATGATCTTTCGATTCTGTGTAACAACAATCTTACAAATAAATACATACGTGTTACAATTAAAATACCATATTTTAGCATACCTAAGTGTAAAGGAAAAAATAAAAGTGCATAAATGTGTTTGCTGTCGGTCCAAACAAGTGCAAGAATGCGTTGGCTGATCGATATACCTACTGCATAAAGCAAGACCACCCTGACAACGAATTTTCGTAAAAGTACTAGGCATAAGTGTATAGTAGATGCGTTAGCTATCGTTTCAAGCAAGTACAAGAATGCGTTGGCTGATCAATACATATGTCAATACACTGTGCATACAGCTAGGCCACCCTGACAACAAATTTTCGTAAAAGTACTATGCATAATTTGGATAATTATGTTTAATTGTTAATTATATGTGAAAGCTGTTAACTATCCTAAGAAATAAAAATAAATAAATAAATAAAATAAAAATAAGTACGTAGTAGTAATATTATAGTATTCTTTGGCATAAGTGTATAGGAGATGCGTTTGCTGTCGGTCCAAGCAAGTGCAAGAATGCGTTGGCTGATCAATACACTGCATAGTGCAAGGCCACCCTGGCCACGAATTTTCGTAGAAGTACTAGGCATAAGTGCATAGGAGATGCGTTTGCTATCGGTCCAAGCAAGTGCAAGAATGCGTTGGCTGAACAATACGCTGCATAGAGCAAGGCCGACGCCTCTCTACCGCTGCATCGATTCGCCATCGCCTAGACAATTTGGTGAATGACGCACCCAATTGGGAATCTTTGCAAGTTCGATGGTGAACTATTATTAATCTTTCTTACTTGTATGTTACTAAAAATTATAAATGCGAAAGTTTGGCTGTTTGTTTTCAATCACGTCGGAACAGCTGAACGGATTTGGATACAACATAGCATAGAGATAGATATGACCTAAAACAGCATATATCTCATTCACACGGCAATACTTCCTGATGTCACGCGGGAAAAGCCAGGCGGACTTTGAAGAAGTCCTACCACCAACCAAATCGAATACAATAAGTATCCCCACTGAGAATCGAACCCGGGGCCTGTGGATCTGATACCGGTGGTGCACCGTAAAGATAATTAAGTTAAAATATACAAAATAATTTCGATTGCACAAAAGTACTAATCAAATATCGATCAACATTAGACTTCGACGCATACCACAGATCAACTCTTGCGCAAACATAGAAAGATATCAATTTAAAACTTCATTTCAAAAGATGACTGTAGCATTGTTCAGAAGGCGACCTAATAATGCGTTGGGGCGGTATTGCGAAACCTCCTATAAGTCGAAAGAAAACAATAGTTTCGTAAATATACGCGTCGCTGGAGATCTGACAATGTGTTGGAGGTGGGGTGTTAGTGCGAGCGATTTTCCAGAGAGTTTATTTTTGAGCTCATTAGAATGGATGGAAGGTCCTTAATCCTTGGTTGGTGGTAGGACTTGTTCTTAGTCCGCCTGGCTAGCTACTAATCCGTGGTAGGACTGGTTCTTAGTTCGCCTGGCTAGCTACCATCATCTTATCTAAGTTTGACGCCATAACAACAATGTTTTCAGCATTATTGTGTTACGACAGGTAGATATAAGATAGCCAGTTCCTCAGTCAATAAATAAATAATAAAATAGGAGTTTTAATGTTCTAGGATTTCATCTTTGAAAATCAAGTACTTACTTAATTTCTTTTGTCGAAAAATAATTAAAATGGAACGGTATTTTGTGTAACTGTAATATTTTTTAATGATACTTATGGTCTTTTGCTGATAGACTTAAAATAGCATAGTAAATTTTTCGTGTTTAAAATGGAATGTTGATCTTTAAGTTTGTAGCAAATAAACACAAATTATTTAATAGAAGATACACATCTACTTAAATTCCACCTAGCCTACTAGCCAAGCGAGGAAGGCGATTTAGTCCAAAATGCTTTTCGGTATGCCTAAGATGATGGATAATAAAAAAAGAATCAATCTTCTTAATTTTTTGGTTGATTGTGTTAATTTGGTCTCACTCGTTTAAAACAACATACTTTTTCCGCTAGTCGCTTACACAAAAGCCCCACTCAAAGCCATGTCTATCTTCATTAGTAGGTATCGTAACTAACATAATAAAAAGTGCAGCGGAGTTCAAATAATTCAGATTCTCAGATTAACATCGATTCCTAATCAGTTTTATCTATCATTATAGATTACGACTAAGATAAATATGGTTTATTGTTTTTACCAAGTTTATCAAGTGTATCTATCCATAAATAGGTAGGTATATATTCCTTCTGTACGTGTGTACATCTAACTCCTAATAAACGGCTGGACAGATTTCGTTTAAATTTTATACGTATATTTCAATGTGTCCCTGGATGGTTTGAAAACACAATTGGACCCGGTAGGTGGCGCTGCTGTCGGTATGTCTCCAAATTTGAGAGAAGCGGTACAAAGTTCGCCGGGTCAGCTATTATTAGATAGTACCTACTATCTTTAAAATTTTCTTATACATATTCAATTATTATTTGTTTGTTTTGATATTTGTAACATAACTGCTCAAATTATCCATTAAATTATTAAAAAAAAAATCGGAATCATATCAATGGATTTGAATGACTTCGTAATGATAAAGTAAAATTACAAACAAATACATATTATTATTAAGATTCATTTTCTCGCGTCATTTGATAAAACCATTTTTTTGTTTGCGTTGCAAAATAAGTGCACGTCCGGAGCTGGTAAAATGTGCCCTTGATTGAATACAGTCGAACAAGAATTCTCAATCCCAACTTCACAACCAGGATCTCTGAATGTCAAGTCAGTAATATAATAATACTAGCTTTTAGCATTAAACGTAATACAAAATATTTATAGGTACTTATCGTTTAATATTACGGTTGCAATCCTTGTCGTGCTTATTCGAAATAGCAGAGCTTGTACACCTGACATTTGTTATTTAAAAGAAAATTTATAACCACGACTTTGTGGCATTAGGTATGTAAGTAAGTATTTTTAAATTTATTTACTGCCAAAAGAGTAGTTGAGGGTAATTTATCGCAAAATATCACTTTAAACCCCTTTTTCAAGTGATTCGGAGGTATGTCCTTTTTTAACTTAGCAATGTCTGTGTGATATTATCTAAAACGAAAAAACACAGATAGAAACTTAAAGAGGTACTTAGACGCTGAGATATTGTTTTTTGGGATAAAAATATACAACGTGTTAATACTTTTAGCGAAACTGAGAAAATAGTTATTTCAGAACCAAGAGTATAATCGATTCCAAACATTCCTAATAGGGGTAAAATAAAAAAAAAAAATGTGTTAATTTTTTGCCGCTTCTAAAAATTTTTGTGTACACAAAACTGCCTATACAATACGCGTGCGACCCGTCACGTGCTCTCTTACTTCAAAGTAGAGCTTAAAATCTGTTAGAAAGTCACGGAGACCTATGAGCCCGAATACCTTGGAAGGCTCTTTAATATTTTTTTCAATGGAACTCAATTTAATGTAATTTAAATTAGTTTGGGGTGTATGAGCCTTTCGGTTATTGCATTAACATGTTGTATTTATTGTGTGTATGTAATGTTTATTTAGACAACGAGAGGTTTGTTCCGCGGCTTTTCATAAATTACAACTGAAAAGTATTAATACTTTTTTTATTTTTTTATTTTTATTCACAACGGTGTAGCACTTAGCCTTCATCACACCTGATGTTAAGTAGTGATAAGGCTGAAGGTGGAAGCGCACTACTCCCGGAATCCTCAATCACTGAGGAACTGGCTATCTTATCTCTAACTGCCGGAACACAATAACGCTGAAAACATCATTGTTATGGCGTCAGACTTAGATAAGACGGTGGTAGCTAGCCAGGCGGACTAAGAACAAGTCCTACCACCAACCAAACCGAATACTATAAGTACCCCCACTGGGAATCGAACCCGGGACCTCTGGGTCTGAAATCGGTGGTGTGAACCACTAGACCACAGAGGCGGTTAACTACTTTACTCTTTACGTTACTTTCTTTTCATAAATTACAACTGAAAAGCATTAATACTTTTCAGTCCATAAATTACAACTGAGTTAAGTTAACTTGTAAGACCTATTTAAAGATGCTGATTGCAAAAAAGAAAAAACTTATGTAAGTACTTAAATGTTTTTTATTCGGCAGCTTCCAAGCTCACATTACACGGAATCGCAGAAGCTTTTCCATTATCTAATGTTATTCTATTACAACATTTGCACGGTTCCCATGGTGCAGCAGGAACTATACAATTGCACATTCTAAAACTGAACAACTTAATTAGATCACGCAAGACATTGAGTAACGGTGGTCTGTCCGTCTGTCACGGAAAACGTCTTGGATGCTGACCTAATGTAGGGCAGAGGTACCCTTTGTGGCCACTTTATGGATTTTTTGACTTTTAAGCACTAAGTACTAAATGGTCTTAGGTGTTTAAGACACAAATTATATCTTAAATTATAGATAATTTATCTACCTTTAAAGGTACATTTTTCAAATTTATAAAAGTAAAATAGTGTTTTTATATTACACACAATGTGTGAGAGGTGCCAAATGTACCGGTTTTGGCCACTTACTGGTAGTTAAACTTTTGTAAGTATTGCGAAAAATCAAAACCAAACCCAGGTAAAATCAATATATTCTAATGCGCTAAAAACCAGTCAATTGCAAAACAACAATTTAATTGTAAAAAACAAAGGTTTATAAAGTATTTCATCGAAAACAAATTTCCTAAAATTTTCATACAAAACATTTTTTCAAATAGAAAATGGAATTTATTGAAAAAAAATCTTATGACATAAGGAATTCTAACGGTTGTTATTATTACCTTAAAATACCTTATTTTAATTGCCTTTATCAAAAATGGCTAAAAGTTGTTTAGAAAAATTTTAGAGCAAAAAGTGGCCAAAACCGGTACAGTGGCCAAAACCGGTAAGCCTGCCCTATATAGATTGAATGCAGGGGAAACATCGGATCTTTTAAAGTGTTTGCACACTCGTCTGATCTGAATCCGACATATTAGGTCGGTCCGTCTGATAGAGTACCTACCTAATCGGATGACGGAACGTATTCCGTCGTACAATTCATCGACCGCACTGGTTCCGAAGATCTATATTTAAATTATAAGCAGTTCATATTCTTTCATATTTCTTATTTACCATAATTAAAACAACTCTCCAAGTGATGAAACAATCTTTTATTCTCTACAACATCTACTAATTGAATACTGTGCGGTGACTTCCGATGCCCCGGCTAGTGTACCGCTGGCCGACGAGGAAATCCCGTAACAGTGTATTTATCACTTTGAACAAGATTTTTTTCAAGAGCAAAAATAATTTTTTTCCTACGTATGTAAACAAATATTTGCGTTACGGAAGACTATATAAAGAACCCCTGAGGCTTATGACTCAGTGGGTTGTATAACCGTAGTTGAATGCCGCAATCAGAGCCAATGCCGCCATTTGACCCTGCCTTATTTGATGCTCCAGGGCCTTAAAGTAAACAACCATTTTAAGCAAGATCCACACTACACCGTGGCGGGATCGTGCCGGGACAAGCACCCTGATTCACAAACCATCGGAAACGGAATAGGATTTTAATTAGGTATGTGCTATGAATTAAGGTGATACTCGGAAAAATTGTGCTGAAGCGAGATAGGAATGAGAAAACGACGCGCGCGGGAGTGAGACCGTTTTTGCAGATTAGGCAAAAATAACACTAAATCACTTCGTAGTAAAAATTTATAGCGATTTTTTAAAAATGCTTCTACACGATCCTTTATATTAGGTATTGGTGTCCACTAATTAAACCAATTTCCAATTGTATATGTAACCCCATTTCAAAATAATCTTGAAATTTCGTATTTTTAGAGGTCTTTTCGAAAATAAAAAGTGTCAAGCCAAAATCATAAAATCGTGTTTCTGAAACTATACGATTCTAGATAAAGGTATTAAGAAATACATATATTTTTACCAAATTTGTAACAACTCTAACCGTCCTATAGTTTTATATCAAAAAGTCCATACTTTTTCCGAGTAGCGCTTTAATCACGTGAGGTTTTTTATTTAGCAACTTTTTAGACCCCCCTTCTCCCCCCTGGTGATACGTGGCGAGGTTTTGTACTATCCCTCCCCCCTACCTAAAATCACGTGTATTTTTTTATACATACCTACTTTAGGTGGTGCGATGGCGGGAAAATTGAAACGACACTGCGAATCTATAACCGTCCAACCGATAAGATAACGTATTCATAGACTAAAATTACTTAATTGTAAAAAAAGGTGTTCAGCGTTATCAGTTTTACGCAATTTCGCAACGTTATACGTAAAAACAATGTGTTTCGGTATCGAAAATAATTACACGTGATATCTGAATAAAGGCCCCCCCTCCCCCTTGTGATATTAAAATTCCTGTAGGAGCCTTTTTAGGCAAGGTACCTACAGGAATTGATTGAATGATGTTAGTCTTATTTTACTGATTAAAGTGTTATGTTTTATGTGAAAATTTTAGTAAACTTTGTGTATTCTTTAGAAATCCTTTTTATAAAACTTTAGCCATTGTGATTTCTATAACAATTGTCAAGAAAAACCTTTTGTCGTTTTATTTTCTTAACTTTTTGCCCAACCGTATAAAGGTCAGTGCTAACTATTAATGCTAAGTTGCATCATTGTAACTATTAATGATTATTTAATTACAGCTCAGAGTATGGGTCATGTTATAAGGACGGATGAGTTAAAAAAAGTTAGGGGTGTCAAATGTGATTTTGTTGGTAAAAATGTACTAGAAATAAAAAGACAAGAAATATATACCTACGTCCAATCATAATGTACATTCGACCCAATTCAATTAAATTGAATCATGACCCATCCTGAGTTTTTATTCTAAATTCCAATAAGGACGAAATTCAAACTTGTTGGACATTGATGCTTTATAGTTTTGATGCTTTCATTTCAAACAATTTATCAACTAACTGGGCCATAATTTAATTAAACTTACTGTACTATTGTTAGTCATACATTTTTTTTATTTGGCGCTAAGTTTAAAGTTTTTATTTAGAATTAATTTGATGTTAGTATGTTACGTTTTATCTTCTTTAGTTTTTTTTGTACAAATGTGAGTAATATTATTCTGTTACCAAACTTCGTAGAATGCTACTGAGAAATTCAATAGATTTGCTAATATGTAATTATATTTTTTAGATAGAGGCCATTAGATACTGTAATTGTATTAAAGTAATATATTTAGTATTATAGGTCTAGGTAGTACGTTTTAATAATAAAAAGTATTTCAAATCAGTGGTGTTGATACGATAAGAAAATGATGGACAGGAAAAAATATCAAGAATATTTTCACAACTCACAGCGACAGCCCTACTAAGTTGAATATTTTAAAGCACATCATCACGCACATTGCTAACATCAAATTATGGGAAAATCATGTCATAACGTAAACATTAATGTGCCCTAAACACTTTAGGCAAACGTTATTACATCAAACTACTTCGATAAGTGTACTTACTTACAACATTTAAAGCACGTAAGCAATCTAGGGAAAAAGTCAGCTGATTTGTGGTGAAAATCAAATCCTTCTTTTTTGAAGTCAGTTAAAATAAATTATAACATTTTCAATAAAATCTAGAACTTCTAAATATACCTATAACAATATTGTTTTGTTATGTAAAAGAAAAAAAATCTATAAATTGGATAATGTTGTATGAATATGTTATTTTTAAAATAAAATTAAATGAGGCTTAATTTTTAGAAAGAAGTGATAATTTTTTTAACTCAAATTTTTAAGTTTTTCAACCAAATAAGTAATAACGATTAATCTTTTCGCCAGCCCTACCGATTGACTGGATAGCAAATTGCCATGGGAAATCGTCGGCAAGGCGTTAAAACGACAATTTTCGTGTCCGACCACTGAGATTTTATCAATCATCAATGATTAATGGCCAGCCATTTTGAAAATATGATGATCTCGTGCGCTGGAGATGATTCTTTGTAATAATGATGTAATGGATTGTAATAAGCCTGTGGTTTGCGATTAGAAATTTAGCTTTGGGCGTGTTTGTGACAGATTGGGAGTAGATTAAAAAGTTCATCGTCGATGTATGTACCATGGGCAACAGCATCGCTTTACCACTTCTAAGGTTAAAGGTTACGTGAAGGGTGAGGCACCTTGCAGCCACACGAAAAGAAGTAGGTAGGTATGAAATGGTTCACAGACTTTGTCCCTGACTATAATTTTAAGCACCTATCTAAAATATGATCACAAGATTGTCTTTAATCTTTATAGCAATGAATGTCTTGATTTTTTTATAAGCGAAACGTAATTAGACCGTGGTTTAATAAAATTTTATCTCCAACCGGTTCCAATTCGTTAGCTATGATGTCCATAACATAAAATATCGCTAAATCTATTTGTTTTCGAATCCTTCAGCGATTCTGATTGCAGACCACAAGATAAAGGCCCCTATTCCTCATACTGCCATATCCCCCCTGGTACAGGAATATTTGAATTTATTTTCAACTATCGCTACTGCTTGGGATATTACGGAATCTTCTGTTCCACAAATCTCTGCTGGTATGGATCATCTTCATCAGCCATTTAATGTCCCCACTGCTGGGGCACTGGTCTTCTTTATAGATGGATAAGGAGAATGAGCCATGACGCGGGCCCAATGCGGGTTGGTGGGTATTAACGACTGCAAATGCTACCGGCACCAACGGCTTAACGTGCCTTCCGAAGTACCTACGGAGGAGCTCGAAACGAAAAGTTTTTGATCACTCATCCCGTGACCGACCATTGCGAAAGTTGCTTAACCTCAACGATCGCAGGCCGAGCACAGTAACTACTGTGCCACGGGCTCCTCTAAGGTAGGGAGAGTAGTTTTTTTCCATTTATCGCTATAGTGGGGCTATGTGGAATCATCAAGCATCTCATCTCCAATATTTCGCAATATCAGACCAAATGTATGAGATGATTTCTATTTTTAGATCTTTCTATCTTGTGGTTTCTATCTTTATCTTACTTTTTATTGTTGTTTCATTGATGTCACTAATGTTTTTGTGCTAATGTGCTCAACTGAAAACCAGTGCAGTAAAAGCTTGCTTGCTGTGGCGTTACACAGTGTTAAATGTAAATTTAAGTTAGTGTCTATGTTTGTGTTTTGTGTAATACTGTGTACTCGTTGTGTGTGTCGAAATAAATTACTTTTCATTCTTTCTTTCTATACAAAAAACTAACGTTTGTTTCTGTCACCGTACTAAGTAACATTTCGCTTTCGTGTCTAAGCCCACCCACAGTTGCATTGGTTTCGTTTCGTGACTATCTGCCTAGCAATTAGTGCAACTGCGGCTGTAACGTTGCGGTCCGGGTTCGAGTCCTGTAATTTAGCTGTGATGTGGTAATTACAGACACCTCTTGTCGCGATGTTCCTTGTCCAACAACGGGTAGATATTAGTGTTTGGGGTCCAAATGTAGTGACTTGAATTCTGTTCCCACATCATGGTATACGTTGCCGATATACGTGCGTATGCGTAGTCGTAAGAGAGTTTTTTTTTCGTGTTCTGTGCTCATAAATTTCTCTGCTTATCTGTTAGCTTTCAACGCTTGAACAAAAAGTATAAGAAAATATATTTAGCAAATCGAGGAGAGTAGAATAAAGAAGGCATTTTTTTATTGACTTTCTTCCAGTATAAAATTCTCGTGGTCAAATAAAAGTTTTGATTCGTGCTCTTTGTTGTCAATAATAACTTTTCGAAGAAGTAAAGATCTGGCGGGCTACCGCGTAACTTTATGGATATAAACTTCATACGTTTTTCGGAACTTTAAGTCAATTTTATAAAACAAAATAGCCGCTATCAGTTCCCTGTTTAGTGACATCGGGTATAATAATAGCTATCTAGCAACGTTCAACAGAACAAAGCAACAAAAATCTATCAAAATAAGGAATTCAAATGACAGATGAAGCCCATTATCTATATCCATATTTTTTTGGCGGTATAGCCCCACCTGTTACAACTTAATGGGAGTTCATAACGGAGATTTTTTATATGTTAAGGGCTCACAGTCTATCAGTCCGCCGGCAGGCCGCCTGCCGTCGTCGATCGAACAGGCCGCCTGACATTCGGTATTTGTATGTAAAACTTAGTGTGTGGCCGATTGCAGTCAACTGACAGGCCGATGCCTGCAGGCGGACTGATAGTCTGTGGGGGCCCTTAGATCGGGACTGGAATGGAAATGAACATTAAAGATGGTGCGATCAGTAGTTTTTATAGCAGTGTGAAAAAACTAACTCCATTTCATCATCATTATCACCATCGGCCATCAAAAGTCTCTACTGCTGTGTAGCACAGGCCTCCCATATTGATGGATAAGGAGGTCCGTTCGGGTAGGGGGGGGGGGGGGGGGGAGTTTAGATGTTCGTTGCTCAATCATGCCAAAACGGCTGAACGGATTTGGCTGAAATTTGGGACACGGATACTTTGTAGCCTGGAGTGGAAAATAGGTAAGCTACTTTTTATCCCGCCGATTCAATTATTTAATAAGTAGATATTTAAAAAACAGACAGTAATCTGTGCGTGCGATAGCCGTCAGGTCGCCCGGCCCATCCCGCGGATTAATGGAAGCTGTCGGGGGGGTCCAGACCCCCTGGACCCCCCCCCCCCCCCTGGGTACGTCCTTGGATGGGCCTTGACATGACATGACCCACCACGCGGGCCCAATGCGGTTTGGTGGGTATTATTAACACAGCCGGGACCAACGGCTTAACGTCCCTTCGACGCACGGAGGAGCTCGAGGCTCGAGATAACAAATTTTTGTCACCCTTTCCATGACCTTTTTTTTTTTTTTTTTTTTTTTTTTTTATTTTTTTTTTTTATTATAGTGAGGGGAATGCTTTTACGCATACCCCGTCCACGTTGGTGTGCGGACGGTGATTATGTGGGACTCGCCTACCCGCTTCCTGTCCCTCCATCCAGTCGCGGAGACTCGATGGGGGGTCAGAAAGGAGGAATACCCACTAAACCCCTCACTACTTGCTCTCACCGCCGTCGGTGGAAGTCGTAATGTGGAGGGCCCGGTATGGCAAGCTCCCCCTACGACTTGACGGCCGGCCCAGCTTCCCAGGCCCCCACGCGGTAGGTGATGGCCGAGCAAGTGTGACCATCTCCCCAGGCTGGTGGAAGGGGGCAGTGCGGTCCGGGCCACAGCTTAACAGCCGTCGCCCGCACCGCACCGCCCCGCTAAGGGGGAATGAGGCGCGCAAAGCGCCGCATCCTCGGCCCCACCCGCCTTCGTCGAAGCCGATCCGAGTGAGCGTCCTGCTCGCGGATCCGCTCCGATGCCTCCTTTTGCGATACGACGCTCTCGCAAAAGGAGACCGCCGCATCCCAGGATCTGTCGTCACCAAGCATGGCCCGGACCACGCTTGGCAACGAGAGATCCCGTCCTATCACGGCCTCAAGATTGCCGCGCTGCAGAGACCAGGCAGGGCACACCTGTAAGGTGTGTTCCGCGCTGTCCTCCCCAGCGCCGCAATCATGGCACCGTGGGGTCGCTTCCCTTCCTATCCGAAACAGGTACTTACCAAGGCATCCATGCCCGGAAAGCACCTGCGTCAGCCTGAAGGTCAGCGACCCATGCCCGCGTCGTACCCATTCCCTGAGAAGTGGGCGGACTGCGTCGATCGTCCGCCTACCGGCCACATCCAGGTCCAGCCTCTCTTCCCACTTACTCATCAGCGTCTCCTCCGCCTGGCGTCTAGTGTGCGCCAGCTCTTCGGGGGCAGGTCTTTCGCCTCTGATCAGTGCCGCATGGCGTTCCCAGTACACCTCCCTGAGTACCTGGGATTCTAGCTCCCAGGGGGGCGTATCTGCCAGCGCGCAGGCTGCAGCAAAGGACATCGTCCTATAGCCTCTGGCCATCCTAATAGCCATGACTCTCTGAGGCCGCCGTAGGAGTCGGCGGCACTCATCATTGAGCCTGTCGGCCCAGACTGGGGCCCCGTACAGAACCATCGACCTGAGCACTCCCGCGTAAAGTCTGCGGCACTTGTCGTTGGGGCCTCCAATATTTGGTAGGAGGCGCCCCAGTGCTCCTGCTGCCTTGGTTACTTTGGGGGCGAGCTGCTTGAAGTGTTCTTCAAAGCGCCACCTTCCATCAAGCACCAGCCCAAGGTATTTAATATGCCGCTGCAGTGGGATCCGCGCGTCATCTACTACCAAATTTGCTCTCGCTGGAAGCCCCCGCCGTGGGCCATGAAAGTAAACAGCCTCGGTTTTTTCTAGGGCAACGTTTAGGCCCAATACCCGGATCCTCTCGATGATCAGCGAGGAGCCCACACCTGCTAACCTTCGAACCTCCTCGTAGGTCTTTCCCCAAGCGACGACAAGAGTGTCGTCTGCGTAGCAGATGACCTGCATCCTAGGTAAGAGGTTCCCGCGCAACAACCAGTCATACCCGATGTTCCACAGGAGGGGACCCAAGACCGACCCTTGTGGAACACCGCATACCATCTCCCTCTCTAGTATCTCCCCGTCGCCAGAGGGATATATCACCTTTCTACCTGCCAGGTAGTTTTCAACGATTGCCACCAAGTACGGGGGCAGGCCATGATAGCGCAGACCATCTTTTATCACGCTGAAGGGGAGTGCGTTAAATGCATTCCTTATGTCTAAGGACACCGCAATAACGAACTCCCCCCGGCCTGTAACCCTATCCGTCAGTTCCCTGAGCGCTAGAATGGCATCTACCGTAGACCTCCGTCGTCGGAAACCATACTGATTGCCCGAAAGATCCGGGCCTACCGTCTCCAGGTGCTGGATGATCCGGTCCGCAATGATTTTTTCCAACATCTTTGCGACCTCATCCAGCAACACCACCGGACGATAGGCTGATGGGGAATCCAGAGGCCGTCCCTCTTTCAACAGGAGGCACAGGCGCCCCCTCTTCCAGCGCTCAGGGAACTCACCCCTCTCCAGACAATCGTCAAAAAGTTCCCGTAGAGTATCGCCCAGATGTTTGAGGGCGACGGGGAGTATTCGGCCTGGGATGCCGTCAGGACCAGGCGCTTTCTTTTTGTGCCGGAGGCGGTCTATCACGCCCTCCATCTCGGCTTCTGTCACGGGCGTAAAGCCCGACTCTGTGTCCTGGTTATTTTGTGGAACAATTAAGGGGAACGTCAGGGGGGGAAACTCGGGGAAGAGTGCCGCTACCACCCTGGACAGGAGCTCAGGTTCCATGGAGTCCATCGGAGGTGCCTGATGATGAAGCTTACTCCTTACCATTCTGAAAGGGCGTCCCCACGGGTCTCTATCCAGGCTAGACAAAAAGTCGTCCCAGGCTTGGGACTTGGCCCTGTAGATGGCCCTATTCGGAACGCTGCTTTAGCCTCTCGATAGGCCGTCCAAAGCCTCTCCTCCTCCTCTGGCTGTCTCCCACGACGTCTCCTCCGGTACCTCTGCAGGTTCCTTCTAGCCCTCAAACTGGCGGCTCGGAGGGACTCCATCTCCCCCGACCACCAGTATACCTGGGTCTTCTCGGGAGGGCCATTTGCACGGGGCATGGCTGCGTCACAGACAGCAGCAAGTGATCTAGAGATCCTCTCTGCCCTGTCTTCTACGTTTCGTCCGGCGGACCGTGCCTCACTGCACCATGCCTGAGCGATAGCCTCCTCCTCCGCCCGATCCGGGTCCAAATGTGTGAGGGCCCACCTGGGGAAGTGCGAGCCGGCTGGGCGCGGTCTCGACGCCTGTCTATCAGTCCGAGGCAAGACCCTGTATCGGATGTAACGGTGATCAGACAGGGTCAGTGGGCCCACCAATACTCTCCACCCTTCGACCCTCTGGGCCAGGGCGGGTGTAGCAAAGGAGAGATCCACGATGGACCCCCCGTTATGCCTTATGCACGTTAAAGTGTTGCCCCTGTTCAAAACCTGTTTGGGGAGAAGTACGTGCCCATGATGGCGATGTCTCCCCAAACTCCAGCTACATAACCCGGTCCTCTCTCTCTAAACGAGAGAGGAGGGGAGTAGCCAGCCTTTAATGGAACCAAAAGTGCAACGGAACCGTCCTCATCCTCTAACCAGTTGCTCCGCTGGGGCACGTAGTACGGCTCCGCCACTATGACAAAGTCCACCTTCATCTCAACCACTTGCTGCATCAGGAGGTCTTGAGCGGCTGCACAGTGGTTGATGTTAGCCTGGAGAAACTCGATGGCTTGCCTAGACATTTGGTGGTGACAGTTCAATTACCTCCATGGCGGCTGCCCCAGCAGCATTCCCCATGGTTTTGGGGGGTGTTTTTGCCTTAACTGGCGGTGGACGGCAGCGTTTTCCACCCATCACATGGCCGGCTGGCAATTTCGCCGCCAGACACACCGCACATTTCGGATCCTGCTTGCAATCTGCTGCCTTGTGGCCGTCCTGGCCGCACCTGTAGCACGCATTGGTGTGGTCCACACTATCCTGTGGACACATCTGCCGCAAATGCCCCGGTGCCATGCACTTAAAACACCGGAGCGGCAGCGCCTCAAGGGCTTTGATATGGGCGCTGCTCCAGCCCACCAGGATTTTTCCGGCCTCCACTAATACTTTCGCCGCAGCCGTCGGACACTTTACCAGGACGACGTTCTGACCCCACGGAGCGGACCTGATTGGACCCACCTTTATTTCACTCAGCGAGCAGTCTCCCTTTTTGGCCAAGGCCGCACCAATCTCCTCCTCCGTGACAGAGTCATCCAGGCCGGTGATGCGCAAGTCTGTGCACTTTACCGGTCTGGACACCGTCGCCATTCCTTCTAGAGCCGTGCGCAGCTTTTCTGCCATGACGTCGGCCTTTTTTGAGCTCTCGAAGCCGGGGATCTCGATTTTTCGAGCGCCGGTTTGGGTCCCCCTGACATGAATCTGTTCGATCCTCAGTTGCTGTAGGTCAACTGCTTTTCTAGCCGCTGCAATTGTCTCTGCGTAGGTCACACCCCTTTCTGCCGCATCTGCTGAAATTGTGATCACCACTGCTGCAGATCGGGGAGGGGTCAACTTTGGGCCTTTAGCCTTCGGTACCTTGGGCTTGGTTGGCTTGGGTTGGGGCTTAGCGCGAGTTTGTCCCCCCTCCTTGATGGGTTTGTTCCCTTTGCCCATGGTCTGCCACCCGGATGTTGTTGGTGGGGTAGAGGACGCTACCATCTCTGCGTAAGATGTACGGGATGGTCCCGCCACCTCTGTACCTAGCGTCGCTTGTGTCTCAGGTCCCGCAGTATTCGCAGCTAATTTTGCTGCTTTCCTCCTATCCGCCTCAAGCAATGGGCGGGGGTTAGTGGCAGGCCTTTCCATGACCTACCATTGCGAAAGTTGCTTCACATCAACGATCGCAGGCCAAACGCGCTAACCAACTCCATTTAATGCAAAACAACTTTTCTCATGAAAAGGGAATCTAACCATCATCATCTAAATATGCCATCGAAATATTTGTACATCTATATCAAGTGAGCAGCGAAGAAAAATGTCTCTAAATGTTCTGTGATAAACGCTGTTTTGGCTTGTAAATCATATTGCTTTGACTTCTCACAAAAACAATAGGGGCATAATTGGGTCAAAATTATTGCTGAACTTTGAGTTATGCAAGTCCGGTCCGGTGCGTGTGAAGCTTTGTCATATTGTAAATATAAGAGATAAGGTTAGGTACTTTAGTGTTTTATTTTTTAAATATAGTTCACTAATGGCCTTTTTCTCACATAAATTAGTATGGGTTTTGTTGTGGTTAGGTACTTGTACTTGTTATAAATAATCCTGAGTATGGAACTAGGTTTATAAGAAAAGCAATCATTATTTAACTTTTTGCTCAACAAAGCTTATTCTGCTTTAGGCTTAATTTTAAACTAGAAATTAACAATTAATTGCTAAATTGCTCAGAGGATAAAATTACACTTTAAAAAACAAAATGTACTAACTACATTTCGACGCGTCCCGTAAGTCTCGGTAGCTCAATTATAAGAGCAAATCAGAGCATATTGCCTGCCTATTAACAATTACATAATAGAAAAAAATGTGTTTCGAACTAAATGAGCCCAAATATCTCTTTTACTCAAAGGTAACAAGTACATCGTTTAACTAATCGATTGGTTACACCTGTCAAATTTTGACAGTAACAATTGACATGTTATTTAACCATACATGTATGTACTTTTGTAGGTTAATAAACATCATTGTTGTATTGTATATTGTATTGTATGACGTAGGTATAAACTTGTCATGTGTTGATTAGACATGGTTAAATAACATACTATAATATTATAGAGGCAAGATTTGATTTTTGTTTGTTTGTTGTGGATAAATTCAAAAACTACTAAACCTATTTTATCCCGATATTCCCACGGGAACGGGAACCACGCGGGTTAAAATCGCGGGGAGCCGGTAATCTATACTAATATTATAAAGAGGAAGGAGGGAAATATTCCCTCTGTCCACTAGGATCCCCCGCTAAGTCTAGCCAGGAGAGTCCCCCTGGGGGAGTCATGTGAATATTTTGTCCACGTGGATACCATTGGAGATTCACGTTTTGAATGTTTGTATGTTTGTTTGTTTCTTTACATCGAATAGGCTCCGAAACTTCTGGACCGATTTAGAAAATTCTTTGAACATTAGAAAGCTACATTCTTCCCGAGTGACAATTTTACCACCACGCGGGTAAAAGTGAGAGCGTCCGCAGTTAAAGGGGCCTCAAACTATCTCAGTATCTGCAGTCCTCAGGCAGACTAACATTCGGTTCTTGTATGTAAAAGTGTGAGTGTGTGGCCGATTGCGGCCAACTGACAGGCCGTTGTCTGCAGGCTGACTGATAGTCTAAGTAGTGAGGGGTTTAGTGGGTATTTTCCTTCCTGACCCTCCATCGAGTCCTTGCGACTGGATGGAGAAGTCGAGGAGGGTCGAGAAGCGGCTAGGCGAGTGCCACATAACCACCGTCCGCACACTAACGTGGACGGGGTATGCGTAAACGCATTCCCCTCACTATAAATAAAAGGCGGATTGATAGTCTGGGGGGTCCCTAACGTTTTCGCGTCGCTCGGGTCCGGACAAACGTCTATAAATGTCCGGATTTATAGACGTTTGTCCGGACTTTGTACGGCTTTTTAATTTGTCCGTTTTTTTTTTGCTTAAGATGGAATATGAGTAAAATCAAATCGTATCAAATCAGCCTATCATCTTTATTTACTCCTCGCTCATCTAGCAAAACGAACAGCCCCGAGCGAGCATATCACTTTACTTTATCACTGTTACTAAGTGGGTGGGTATATTTAGTGACTAAAATGTCAAGACTTTTATTGAACTGTCAGGCTTTTTGTCAGGATTTTCCAAATTTCTAAATGATAGATAGATAGATTTATTTGCACCAAACATGCACACATAATGTCATGATTTTAGAAGGTTTTTCTTATTTTTTAATAGCAACACTGGTAATGCCGTCTCTTGCCGCCATTTTGTTAAATTTAATAGGCTAATCTGTGGTAAAATCGGTGGGGGTAACTAGGCTTAAGCCCGATTAACGAGCAAAGAGAGGTCATTCTTCAAACTAGCCTCGAGGGGATAAGTTCACTAAGACGTCGACTGTATCTATATTGTTATACCTGTACTATGCCTGTACCTGTAAGTTGGATCAATAATTATATAAGTGTTATCTGGAGTCTGCGTTTTCTTCATATTTCAGAAGTGGGATAAGTACCCACGTAAGTTTATTTCTAAACCTGATAATAAGAATAATTTGCTTATTCTGTGCTATAGTAATGCCAAACGAGTTATTTTATTCTCTTCACGCAGAGAAAGGATAAATATTCCAGATTCCATGTTAATGCGTATTTTTTTATCTAAATGACATTTTAAATACCTTTGCGGTGGATTGTGTTTCGTACATGGTCGGGGCTACTCTCCGACGGAACGGACATAAACTAAATCGCATTTGTGTTTTAATTGATTGTGTTCGTATACGGTCGGGGCTACCCTCCGACTATACTAACATAATTTAAAAAGTCTATATGCGTAGCTTAGTACTAAGATTTTACTAATTCGTGTTCGGGGCTACTCTCCGATCGTGTTAGTTAAATCTAAAGCGTTAAAATTGGAATATTTGTGTGGCGGATTGTGTTCCGTACATGGTCGGGGCTACTCTCCGACGGAACGGACATAAACTAGATCACACTTTTATTTGAATTGATTAATTGTGTTCGTGTACGGTCGGGGCTACCCTCCGATTATACTTACATAATTTTAAACGCGGGTATGTAGTTGATATTTTCGTATGGCACGATCATAGCGTACCATGAATCTGGCATAATATCTTGATTGTTGTTGTTTAATTTACATGATGTATTAAATGTGGATTGTACAGAATTAATGGAGATGATTAGCATTATTATATTATTAGAGTAGGTACTTGCTGTTTATGTTGTTTATAATCTTACACATGGAGCTAGGACTGGCAGTTTTGGCTGTGTACCTACATGTAATGTTTAAGTAATTAGTGCTAAGTTTTGATAGCCTTTACTGTTGCACAGAGTAAAATCACTTATGGCTACTAATTTTTGCATACAATCCATGTTTTAACGTGGTATCTAATACTAACAGTGAATAAAAGAAAACTATAAGTTATGAAGCTAGTAAGAAGTAGTAAAGAGTAAGAATAATTTATGATTGGTTGCTTACATTTCATTTATCTTAATATTATTAAAATTAATTATTACAAATTTTCCTTTGTTTTTTAATGTATTGAGCGAACGTGTTGTTCTCTGGGTTGAGTGAGTCATGAATGCTTACTGGTTACCTACGTTACCTGGTAAGATTGGTTTAATAGGTACGTATTACTTGCTTACAATTGAATTCTGGCTTTCTATTTATTGATATATTAATTAATAGGTACAAATTTTGTGGATTAAATTAATATGAACACCGTGAATAGCAATATAAATTGCTTGAACTATGAATATGACTTTAAATACGAATATTTTAATATGGTTTCTTTAAATATTTAAATATGAAAGTCTTTATGTGAATTTGGATATCTCTAATGTGAATATTTTTAATTTTTAATTCATTGGGTTGAGTGAGCAAGCTATGCATGCTCACTGGTTACAAGAGATACATTGAATTAGTTTGTTGAAATGCATTAAATTGAATTTGATATTAGGGGGCGATGTATGTATGTTGCATACACTCGTCGGATATTAGAGGGCGATGTATGTATGTTGCATACACTCGTCGGATATTAGGGGACGATGTATGTTTGTGGCATGCACTCGTCGGAATTAAGGGGGCGGTATATGTTTGTGGCATACACTCGCCGGATTTTAGAGTACGAACGATGTATGTTGGTGGCATACATTCGTCTGAATATGTTCAAATGTTAAGTGAGTACGTTTCTCACAGGCTGGTTAAATGAGTACCTACTTATATTTCATACTGGTTTACTACCCGTATGGCAATTTTTAAGATTATTAGATTTAAATGAAACTACAACAGAACAATGATAATTTCAAACGTTTTATTCTTGTTTTTACAATACTCGTTTTACATTTTTGCACTAGATAAGTAGCTCTTAATAAAAGAAATGGTTTTTGTAAATAATAAAGGATGTAGGTAGCTACTGTAGCTAGTGAACAGATTAATCATGAATTTTCCTGAAGGGCATATTGTGTTGATAACCTAATGATTTTATTATAGAATGACACGGAACGATCTTTTGCCGATGAATAATGTATACATTCCAAGGTAAATAGCATCTAAGGACGAATAATGCACCGCGCCACCTGGTGCGCCGCTTGGTAGGCCTCCAGGGTGACGTGGCCGACCCAGGGGAGCCTTGAGCGAAGGAGGAATACCCTTCTTCGTAGCTGAATCTGGTCAAAGAGGATTTGAGATGATGCAGAGCATTTTGTTTATGGGAAAGTATTGAAGTTGTTTTGATTAAAATGTTTCAAGTTTATTTATTTGCATATCGAATAAAGCTATTTAAGATTTAATTTTCATCTCGCATAACCGACTAAATTGATTTTAACACCCCCTGAAATAAAGTTTGTAAAGGTCTAAAACTAACTAAAACAAAACAAAACTATAAAAACTTATCTTTTCATAGAATCATTTAGATGTTATCAAAATACCCTTAGGGAAGAATGAAAAGCCTTTTAAATCTACAGTTGCCTACATGCTTGACATTGAGTATCTAGTAGGTACCACAGCTGTAGCAGTAGATACCTTTAAAGTATTATTGTCAATATGCGCTCTAATTATCGCAACATAGTACCTACTTACTTATAAGGATATTTATATACTAAATTATGTTTGCATCATTTCTTTTTCCTTGCATAATAAGTATCCACATGCTCCACAATTTGAGTAGGGTTTATTGTCTTACCTAGTTAAGATTTTTATAATTACCTTAGTTTCCATTTATACGAAATCCATACCATATCTTGATTCTCATGAGTGGTCAATATCCATGAGCTAGGTTTGTTTTTCTATGCCTAGGTCTATGCCCAGGTGACCTTTACGCAGGACTGGATGTATTTCTGATCTTGATAAGATTAGACATGATGACGATTCACTTTTGAATAAGAGCACACTATTAAAGTCGCGAATTTAGTATTATAAGATTGCGATTGGGTAATACTTTTATAAACTGTGATCTGTGTCACTTAGATTGTTATAGACCTTTTAACTATGGAAACAATATTAGTTTCTGGTATAAGCTTAACAACCTCCATAGCAGTGTTGTAGATACGGTGTACGTACGCATAGGTTTCGGGGTGCCGCTGTCTCTGAGGTACCTACCGGGTTCGATTCCCTGTCGGGTGTATGTTTAAAGCGGACTTTTCAACATTCTGCCCGATTGTATGTGGTAATCCCCGTCGTTGTTCCCAAATGCCATAACACAAGTGCTTGAGTTACTTAGTTCGGGATGGAAGCAATGTAGGTATGCAAAGATATCCAAAATTTACTATTTCCTATTACTTATTTTATTTTTTGTAGCTTTGTTCAAGTGGACATTTCGTCTATTATTTTTGTTACATGTAGCTTAATTTAAAAGAATTCACTATGCTTGACTTTTTAAATTTGAGTTTAGTGGCAAACTTAAATCTCAAATTTAATTTAAATTCAACTAAATTGTGGATGAGTGCTAGAGAAAGTTTATCAGGAACATACTTTGCTGAGTCTTCTACATAATTAGACAATAAAGCCATAAGACTGATTAGAAATCATCATTCTTTACATTTTTCCGGGAACGTCGAAGATTCTTTATCTAAGTACCTAGTTTGATAGATACATAGATTAATTCTTTATTTGTACACAATATTACGAACGGAACAATCACACACGAAATAATAATAATAATACAAAGATAACAAATTGTAAACCAAATGGTGGCCTTATCGTCTTACTGCGGTTTCTTCCGGGCAACTCAGTTTTGGTTTAGACAGATGGAAAATTTTACAGCCAAAATCAATAGAAGCTATTTTGCTTTTTGTGCGTGCTGCGTAGTGTTCTAGATCTCTCTTAATGATTTAGATGCAAGTCAAAAGCAGAGATACTTAGTTGCTTAGACAGCACTGCAAGAAGCATTCACTGATATCTATTCTAGTTGTTTTCATTAACATAGTGATGAAATGATGTTTCTAATGCAAAAACATGTAAACAGTCCATAGTGCATTTAAGTAGATCGTGTTTATTACACTGTCAAGTTGTAACTGATGTTTTCCTAATTAAGCAAAATAAAGTAAAACGATTATTGCTCAATCACACCTCTCAATTTATTAAAATGTTCTATACATCTTCATGCAAACATTTTTATTCATGTTTTAAACTTGTTCTAACAAATAAAGCCACAAGTAACCACTGCTGTAGCATACCAAGTTAGTTTTGCCGTGTTTTTGTTGTTATTGGCGGTATGATTTAAAATTAGTTTTTGAGGATTTTAATACTACCGTCCTAGTGTAAGTATTGACAAAATATTATTTCAAATTATGTGAAGCTAATTTATTGTTATCTTAATGAGCATTAATATCTTTATTAAACCAAAAATCAAGTAGATCTGTCAAATTTACCGTCTCATTTGGTAGGCTCGTGATAGGGTAAAACCGCCTTGTATCGGCCACGTCCTGGTATCGGTCACTTCCTACGAATTTGATCAAAAACTATTTAATATTCGATATACTTGCACAAATTTTGCTCTATAATGAACATTATATTGTTGTCTTTAAATGAATTAAATGAGGTGGCGATCAAAGTTCATTTGACAGTTCAGTGGCATTGGATGTTGTAACCTGCGCATTCGTGTCGAAATTCACGCCATTTTCTAGTCAAAATTGACGAGTTCGAGGTTACGGGGGAAAGGGTTTGCAACTTATCTAGGAGGTTTAAAACGTTGATTTTTGCTTGTGAAGGTTAAAGAGATTATAACGCAACATTACTGATTAATTTTTTTGTGTTTTTTTTTAAATTTTAATAAAAAATCGAATGGCCGGATTTAGGGTTGATTATTTCATAAAAACGCCTGATATCGGCCGTTAAAAATGGTGATGGCCGATACAAGGCGAGTCAAAATCCTGATATCGGCCACTAAACATTAAGTCATGGACGATACAAATGTTACTTCATACAAATCTAGGTACACTAGATTAGATACTTAATTTAGGTACTTAATTATAATAAAAAAATATTTAAAAAATCTCGATTTTTTGTTTAGTTACTTTTATGTGGAAGTATCATTGTTGATGTGCAAACTGTAATATTAAATTTAAAATAAATTGTTAATAGTATTTGATTTATAGACTTTCCTTTATTAAAGTTTGTAAAATAATCTAAAATCTCTAAAAAAAAAATCCGACTTCAAAATTTATTTGTTACTATTAGGTAAGAATATCTTTATGCAAGAAAAAAACTAAATCATATTTTTTTTTATTTATTCTAAACACGTTAAATTATGTTTGGATTGTTAAAAAAAAACACGGTATATTATGTATGTTTTTTATATATATCTATGTATATCTTTGTATATCTATATCTTTCTTTATTAATTCGAAGTATATTTGTATTGCTCATAATGTAAGCCTAGGCCGATACAAGGCAAACAGGTGGGCGATTTTTGGGCGCAAGTGGCCGATATTAGGGAAATTGGGTGTGTACAAAGAAAAACATCAATATATAAAAATGTTATTCAAATTTCAAATACTTTATTAGTTCATAGGAAAGTCAAATAATAACAGTTTATTAAAAAATACCTCCTAGAAAGCTAGGCTAATAAATGTGAGAATAGGAAGCAAATCAATGTGAAATATTGTTGAGGTGGCCGATACAAGGTGGTTTTACCCTACTAAAATTCTTAGCAGTTTACCATCCTCACGGACCTTTGAAGTTCCTTCACATATTCTGTAGTAATCATTTCCATATTTTTTTTTAGATCTGGTCAGTTGAACATTTGTTTCTACTATGGTTGAAGGTACTAAGTACCTTACCTACTAATGTTTATAAAAGAATATGAGAATTCATATAGTTACATTTATTTCTATTGATTCATTATCAGATACATCTATTTCTTTCGAATGATTAATAAAATTGATTTGGTTACTATGTGTGTTGTGAGTTTACTGCTTTCAGATGACAATTGTAGCATCCAGTAGGTACTTATCATGAGCTAGCATCGAGTTAATATAATAATGAGGATCCCGCTACCCTTGAACGTACGAACCAACACAGCATACAAACTGGAGTTAGCAGAGTTTACGTGCTGTGGTAATGAGAGGAGATAATATGATACTGAAGGTGCAGATCACAGGGTGATCGTTGTTGTGATGATGGTGATCATCGTGGGCTGTGGTTGTTAAGTCGGATATTGAGACGAGTGGATCGCTGATACTGAAGTTGAATTATATTGAAGTATATATTATCATGTCATGTATCTTATCTCATTTTACTAATATTATGATTGCAAAAGCTTGTATGTTTGTTCCCCAATCACGGCTATCGGCGGGACGGATCTTTGAAATCTTTTGACTGTGGAATAACATATCGGCTTCTTTTGACCCCGGGAGGATATTTTATTCCCACGGGAAATCATCGTGTTGTTAATTCATTTGGGCGAAAAGCTGTTCATGATTTTACTTGTCCTATTTCTATCCATGGTAATATACTTCTTCATATCCCAATTATAATTATTAAATCTATTTACACTAATATTATTCATAGTAATATGAATATTTGTTGATAAGAATGCGGGTCATGCTCGTATGAGGATACCTTGTAGACATTTTTAAGTTTTGATATTAAATTGCGAACTTGTTTAAAATCATTAACTTATTCATTAGAAATGATAATAATATGATCTTTTGATTTTCATGTACGGAGTGGAACCATGTATTGTACTATTCTAACAGAGGCAGAGAATAGATGCATTTAAGATTTGTTGCTGGAGAAGAATGCTTTGGAAACCTTGGACAACTGGTTGACAAGTTGGAAAAGCAAATTGTTGCTGTGACGGTTCAAATTGTATCTGCGCCATCTTCATTATTAGTGTAACTTCCTTGTAAGAATATTTAAATTAATCGGTAATAATGCCTATTACGAACATGCCTTTAAATAATTCCTTTAGTTGTCCTAATTCATATCTTGATTTAATACAAATTGTGCACTATGGTAAATACGTATCTATAACTTGGTTTGTTAATCATATCTGGGTAAAAATTGGTAACTGTGAAGAGGCCTACAGTTGTTTTTGTAAGGACTAAACTAGGTCAAACTTAGCGATAGTTAAATTCATCTAATATTAGGTCTTTAATCCTTTCATGACTCGTAGTTGCTTTTTCTACTATTTGGGTGAAGTGATAAGGGTGTCTAGTTATCAGGTTAAAGTTAAATTCTGTTCCTACCTATTCCTAATGTAACATTCTTAGGGATTTTGCTTCTGACACCATCTAATATTCTTGAATGTAGCTCCTGACAATGCATTGATGTAAACTAGTACCAAGCTAATCCATTTTTCTTTTATGACCCATAACTAATGCTTATAGATTATAACCAGACTTTACTTTAATCATTCCATATACTTACTTACACATGATTATATAACAAGTAATAGTTTCAAAATAAGTTTTCTAAGTAATAATAGTCGCTTGTTAACGAATGTCATGATTATGTTAATTTATACATTGATTCAAATAGTTTTAGATTAGTTTGTTATTGATAATTTATTTTATTTAATTATGTATTACCTACTTAACGATTTACTAAAACAATATTTTCACGATAATATCTATATTCTAAACAAGTCATCGGCTTCCTTAAAAGTTTATTGTTGAGCATTGTGTAATATAATGTATTTGTTTCAATTATGTTTTAAGTTTTAACTTAAGGTTCTTATCACTATAAGATTAACCTAAATAGGTACATAGTTGTAAGACTTAACTATTGAGAATAGTTGTGTATCAGTATATTAGCTGTATACTTACCTAATTAATTGATTCTAAATAATGTTTATATGTGCGTCGGGAGACAGCACGTTATCAGATGGCCGAATGTCATGATTTTAGAAGGTTTTTCTTATTTTTTAATAGCAACACTGGTAATGCCGTCTCTTGCCGCCATTTTGTTAAATTTAATAGGCTAATCTGTGGTAAAATCGGTGGGGGTAACTAGGCTTAAGCCCGATTAACGAGCAAAGAGAGGTCATTCTTCAAACTAGCCTCGAGGGGATAAGTTCACTAAGACGTCGACTGTATCTATATTGTTATACCTGTACTATGCCTGTACCTGTAAGTTGGATCAATAATTATATAAGTGTTATCTGGAGTCTGCGTTTTCTTCATAATAAGAAAGGCACTTAATAAAAAAACAGAAAATTAATAAAAATATTTTTTTTATTAAATACTAGAAATAAAAGCAAAATTAAACTAATCTTATAAATATCATTTTGTGTGCCGTAGCGATGCAAAAAGGCGAAAACTCAGTGGTACATTACTCATATAGTAAATCACTGATTTTCAGTTTCCATCACCCAAAATGGTAACCCTACTCCGCTTCACAGACGCTTGTTCGCGTCTCGGTCTGGCCAGACCCGAAACTCAAAAGTGCTGATTTATGTTTTCAATTAATTGGCAGATTAAATATTTATTGGTAGCTTTGACGCTTATTTTTGTCAACAGGAAACCGCATAGACTAACTACTTACAAAAGCGGTTAATCAATTACGTACCTAGTCTAAAAATATCAGGCTTTTGAAATTGCAAACCGGAAATACATCCAATTAGTACTGTTTATAAAAAAAAACTGTGTACACTCTCGTGGACATTTGATTTGCATTGAATTGCCGGTGGCTTCTTAAGGGGCGTGTAGTCCATAATACACTGAAATTAAATTCAGTTTAAAGGGGTTTTTCCCAAAAAATATTCAAGATACTGCCAAACAATACATTATGTAGATTTACAATATTTAAGTGGCGAGGTTATTTTTAAAACAAGTTTTAAATAAAATATCCTAAAAGAAATCCAAAGCAGCAAAAATCTATTTCAAAATAAGGAATTCAAATGCCAAAATTTGCATGAAGTTCATATTTTATTACGCGGTTGCCCCTGGATCGTCTGTTTTTGTCCTGTTTCCATACAAGTCAGTAGCCATAAGTGTATGAGCCTTAAAAGTTGCTTCTGAACTAATATAGTTAGTAAGTAATAGTTGCATCCAATGGGAAAAGTCTTGTCTTACCATAAAATTAAATATGGTGCTAAATATGGCTTATGCTGTAAGCGTCGTAAACTAACGCTCGCCAATTTTGTCTAAATTCAATGCATTTGCAATAACTACGAAGTCAAATACGAATATGGTCATGAAACAAAAAAGTAACAATTACTTAGGTATACGGATGGTGCCAGAAATATATAAAAACACATAATTTGCTACATTTTGTAGGCAACATTAAGAGACATTGCACTTCAGTAGCTGCTTTTACATGTTCGTTTAATATTTACGCAAAAACTAGTTGAAATGGATTTTCAAGTTCAGATTTCTGATTATTCATTATTTACCAAGGAATATTATACCATTAGCTACTAGCTGAACCGGCAAACGTTGTTTTGCCACTAATATCGCTATAAAATGGGGGTTGGTGGTTGAAAAGTGAAAATTAAGGGTTATGTATTTTTAGTGTAATGTTAAAAACTTTTTTGGCGTGTGCCCCTTTTCCATTTAGGGGTATAAAACAGTTTACGACATATCTCAGACGTACCAATTGTATACAATAAAAAATTATAGAAAATCGGTCAAGCCGTTTCGCAGGATTTTGGTTACAAACACTGTGGTACGAGAATTTTATAAATTAGAAGATGCTTCGGTCAACTCTATCTTACAAATTGCAAAATGAATACTTAAATTGTCGCTCGTGATACTAGGCAACTACTATTTAAACGCAATGACGACAAAGTAAAATAATATATTTTTTACGCCTAAAAATTTTTTTGTTTGATTGCTCCCTCGAAACACTAGCAGTCGATGAACTTCTAAACCTGTGAAATTTTAGATAGAAAGTTTGTATGGAATCTATGGATGACAAAATGTAAAAAAAAAACTCATTGAAAACATTGGTCAACCACTGCATTAAGGAAACATTGCCCAATAAGAATTGTCAAAGAATTTTACGCAAATATCTTTTTTGTTCACAAATTACTTATTGTGTCGTTTGCAGTAACATAATAGTGTGTAACGTGTGAGAAACGAATCGATTGGTTTCTTCGCTAATGTCACTTTGACATATAATTATTATCTATGCGTCTGTCAAAGTTAAATTGCCGTGAGAAACTCGAAAATATCTTGGGGATTGTTCAAATTATTTATTTTGGTTACACCAAGTAGCTATAGTATAGTCGATGTTAATGGAATTCGCAAAAAAATTAAAGTTACATAACAGTTTTTTGTTTTCTTATTATTCGCTTGTCAGTTAATCCAGTAGCAAGCAAGACTAGTCCTTGTCAAAGAGCTGTCAAAAATAAATTATTTATCGTAATAAAACTATGTATGTGGTACATAGTAAATATTAGTTATTTTATTCGAACTACTCATTGTACAGTGTTTTTTTATTTAGTTGCCTTTATACTTTCATATACTTAAGCTATAAGAACCTATAAACCAAACTAACGTTGTACTACTTATTTTTACTTTTTTGCATTCAAAATGCAATTTTTATTATAGAAAATATTGAAAATGAAGTATTACAAAAATAGACCCGTCTCACAACTATCGGATCCATTTGGAGCAAGTTGTGAGACGGGTCGATTTTTATAATAATTAATTTACAATAACGTTGTACGTACATACGGTGGCGCATCAGACTTTACATGTTGACCTTGAGATAAGACCGATTTTATGCCCTCCGTAATACTGTTATCGCAGTTCAACTGTTTAACTTGATGTGCTGTCGAGTGTACATTAATTTACTAGAGTTCATCGTCCATTTTCTAATTAGTAATATTAGTTTCTGCTAAGATAGAAATAGTCATCGACATATCACGTTTAACGTGTTGACCTTGGCCTTTATTCATCACTAGACTTCCGCTCGCGGCTTCGGTCGGATACGCGTGGAATACACTTCGTTATCCCGCGGGAATGTGAAATTGTTCTGTGATAAAAAGTAGCCTGTACCACAATATTCCCATACCAAAAATCACGTTAGTCTGCTGCTCCGTTTTGACGTGAAAGACGTGCAAACAAACACACAGACATACTTTTACATTAATAATATTATTAGAATGAATCGTCATGATCACCGCGATCACACGCACGCAGTGAAAGATATTTTATGTGAAAGAACCCAATTCTATATTATTTTGTCAATACATAAGTATACAAAAAACCCGAAGACCAAGACAAGGTAGACAAATACAAACAAACAAAGACAAATCTTCATGCACACCAATATTTGTGAAATACTACCAGTACCCCGAGTGTAAGTTTTTATGTCAAGCAAACGCAAACTATTTCGAATGCGTATTAATGTCAATTTGTATGAAAACTATATAAGCGCGCTACTCGCCGCTAGAGGCGCTAATACAGTTTTCATACAAATTGACATTAATACGCATTCGAAATAGTTTGCGTTTTTTGACATAAAAACTTACACTACGGGCACTGTACCAGTATTCATACACCACTAAATTTTAATAAGTACAAAGATTTTAGGGGATGGTAGTGTCCATCGATACAAAAAATTTTTACTATGAGGTCAACCTTGGAATCGCGAAAAAAAAAACAGCTGTTCCATACATTTCAGTGGAGTCGATGTTGTACTTTTGTATGGAACAGCTGGTTTTATTTCCGCGGTTCCGTGGTTGGTCCCATACTAAAAATTGTTCGTATTGATGGACACTATCATCCCTTAAAGTCTTTGTACTAATTAAAATTTAGTGGTAAGTATATACATAAGTAAAATGTTGAACTCAAACCTCTCTCTCTCTCTAGGTATGATCTGAAAGGATCTCTCTTTCAGATCATACCGAGACCAGAGGCACATATGAGTCATAATAACATAACTTGTGTTCCAACCCTTAAGGCGTGGCGAGGAATCCCGACTGAAATAGGCACGCTAACGCTTGCTCGGCCGTGCGCGATACACTTCACGCGGACGCAGCGGCAGCCGGCAGTGAACTGTGAACTCGCGAGCGCCCCGCGAATCGAAAATCACTTAAAATTCAATTAAAAAAAAAAAATTTAAAAAAAAAATTATGACGGATTATAAAATATTATGTAAAAGACAATTATTTTTATATGTTTTTCATTAACTAAAACCAAGTATACTGCAAGTAATATGATATTTGAATTATTAATAGACGGATGTTTGGGATTTTATTTGACACAGTAAAATATCACCAATCAAAAAAAAACGGCCGGAAGCACTAGATACATAACTGTAAAATAACATATATTTTTTCCAAGTTTTAAGTACTTGTGATTTGCGAGTAAATCATTATCTAAATACTCTGTTTTGGGGAATCGGCGCCTTAATAAATAAACATGGAATACTTGTAGTATTTATTCTGTGACATAGTGTCAAGTATCAATAAATTATCGTTCATTACCCGCACCTATTCTATGTTTAGTTTAACATACTTTAACTGTCGATTTAACCGAAGCTATGTTATTACAACCATTAGGCTACATTGTAAATCCCATAAATTTTGATACGCCATTATCATCTCAAAAGTCATACCCTTCCAAGCTTTTAAAGGTCATAATCTAATCAAACACTTATATGTTACGTAAGGTTAGTTTTATCGATGTGCGAATTTAAACTTTAGGGGTTATGTTAGTGCGATCATTGTGTGAAAGCGTGTTTGTAGTTCGATGTTCATAATGTGGCATAGGCTTCTTTTTATATCCTTTTATTTGCACTAAGTTTTTTAAAAGTTAAGTACTTATACAACTTTTTTTCGATTAATAGCAACAGAGCAATTAATGCATTTGAAATAATTTTATATGTGCACTTCTTATAAAAATATTTTTTGATAGTTGAGTTATATGGGGTAATCTAATTTTATTATTATTTGTGTAAGATTTTTTTTTGCATAAAAATTAATCAATGACTATTTAAAAACTACATTAAACCTAAGTGGTTTAATAAATGAATTATAGGTTTTCCAGAAAGTAGAAACCGAAAGTGGAGGTTAGTTAGCTTGTTAGATAAAGTAAGTTTAATAGTTAATGTTTTAGTAAAGTTTCTTAAAAAAAATGTCTTTGAGTGCGGCCTTATCGTGTATGAAATAAGAATTAAACTGCAACTGCTAAGTTTCGTGTAATTAACAGTTATTAAATTAGTAGTAAACCCATGGTTAGTAGTAAAGTAATGTGGTAAACTTAGTAGAAACAAGCTTATTAGAAAAGTTAAAGTTTAGTAAACTTAAGTAAAGAGCTTTGGCTTGGCATAGGTACCTAAATTGCGCATTTCACCTGTACCTATGCCTCGTTTCATGTAATTAACAGTTATTTAATAAGTAGAATAGAATAGAAGTCATTTATTCATAAACATCGGTATATACATGATGTTGAATACGATGTTTAGTTAGTTAGTAAAATATAACAGCCTTGGCTCAGTATCTAGTCGTTGCAAATTCGAAGACCAATCATTGATCTATGCACAAAACTTTATTTCTCAAAATAAGTTCTCTCCACACAATTCATACAGAGATTCACCATGATTTGGAAGCAAGTGAGATAATCCCGACATTACACGACGCACAGACAGACAAAATTACTGTTACCGACGTAACGTAACAGCAATCAACCGTTGTGATGCGAAAGCTGGATATATCGATAAGTATCGATGTTTTGTTGCTTAATAAACGTGACTTGGACATTGAAAGTTTTGCATGTTAACTTTTATGTGGTTTAAAAATTGCCACGATTACGTATAAAACTAGATAATACATAAAATAAATACGAATGTTAATAAATAAGTTATGGTGTCGGAAAATTGGCACGACTTTTTACAAAATTCGAAATGAAATCAAAAGTTCCAAATGTAAATAAAAAATATGGTTTAAGAAAATTTCCATGACTGTTTACGAAACTTGAAATGACATAAAAATTTCAATGTTAATAAATGTTTTATGTGGTTTTTAAAATTGGAACGGAATTTTACAAATGTTAAAAACAAAATTACTTTGTTAAACTCTATTTTTTATATAATGTCTAAAGTATTATTAGAAGAATCATTTTGTACACCTTAATCAATCACCAATCTCTAAAGCTTAATTTTTTTTTTAAGCTGAACAATATTTCTCTTTTTGATTTTATTGACTTTAGAAAAGTTGAACCTGACAGTTTATACAATGCTGTTTTCTTTCTTAGCTATTATTTGGATGATAATTTATAAATAAATAAAGAACTTTTATTTAATGTAATTTAAGTTCTAGGCAACTTACACTTTGTGTTAGTAAGTACAGTGTTAGTAAAGTAGGTATGTTTCATTATCGACATATAATTTCATACATCAGGATACAACACTAACCTGTCGAGACAAATTTTATTGTGATATACGGACGCCCATTATCTCGATATTTGTATGTGATTTATTGTTTTTACAAATGTGCTTCTATTCGCAACTACCTGGGTAGTGTTGTAACATGTAAAATACAATAATGTGTTTGTCCCGTAACGCATTAAAAATAACAAAAAAGAGATTGTTTTTTTTTCCTGTTGACTGTTTTAAGTTAATGATTTAAATTGTGCGTTTAGCTTTTACGTAAACGATTTTGCATTGTTATGTAAACATAATTGGTTTCTGATTGAATCAGGCGTCACTTGGCGGAAGTCCCTAACCATTGTGAAAAATAAATATATGTAGCTTTCTTCCGCAAATAATCACAAAACTTGCACCTTCACCGATCACACTACACGTGTTTCGCCCCAACCCGGGGCATCCTCAGGAGATGTTTGTCCGTATGCAATAATTGGTTTCGTGTACAAATATTTGTGTGCATGAACATGTCTATTTGTCTTGGTCTGGGTGTTTTCTATGTATATTAAGTATGTATTTACAAACAAAAAGTATTTAAGTATATATTTATCCGTTATCAAGTTTTCCATGACACAGTTTCTCAATGAAATTAACATCATCATTTCAGCCGTACGACGCCCACTGCAGGGCATAGGCCTCCCCCAAGAATCTCCACAACGATCGGTCCTGCGCTGCCCGCATCCAGCGGCTTCCCGCGACCTTGACCAGATCGTCGGTCCACCTTGTAGGGGGCCTGCCCACGGAACGTCGTCCGGTTCGCGGTCGCCATTCGAGAACCTTTCCGCCCCAACGGCCATCGGTTCTCCGCGCTATGTGTCCCGCCCACTGCCACTTCAACTGAGCAATCCTTCGAGCGATGTCGGTCGTTTTAGTTCTCCTGCGGATTTCATCATTTCTGATTCGATCGAGCAGGGAAATACCAAGCATCGCTCTCTCCATTGCTCGCTGGGTGACCTTGAGCCTTCTTATGAGACCCATAGTAAAAGACCACGTCTCGCTTCCATAAGTCATAACTGGCAACACACACTGGTCAAAGACCTTAGTCTTGAGACATTGAGGAATTTTGGACGCAAATATATGCCGGAGCTTCCCAAACGCTGCCCATCCGAGCTGGATTCGACGAGAGATCTCTTTCTCAAAGTTGGACTTACCTAATTGGATTGTCTGTCCCAGGTAGACATAGACATGAAATTAACATGGGCTTAGATAATTGGTGTGATTGTAAAAAGTTATTTATTTATTGCCTACACTACTCCATTAGCTAGTGAATCAGTCATCTAGCGCCCCTGTAAATGTCATACACGCACCAAAAGATTTGTCGCACTGTACCCTTAGCACAAAAACTGTCCTTAAAAAGTGCGACAATTATTTAGTTATTGAAACTAAAACATTTTAATACAATAGTCTATTTTGACAACTAATTTTGTTTTGAAAATGGCTCCTCTGTCAACGGCTTTCACCGAAACAGACAGGTACCTATGTGGGACTTTAGTAATGATTATCATAATCGTATTAATTCGTATGAAAGTCAGAACAACGCCTCTTTCGGTCGTATGAGGAACAAAAATTCAATAGATATTTGACAGCTTTTGACAGGTGGTATAGTTTATACGATAACCATAACGACAGTTTATCGTACCATGTCTACAGTAGCCGTAGCATGAAAATCTATCGTTATGGTAATACAATAGTAAACTATACCGACATTCAAGAGCTGTCAAAGTGCTGCTGTCAAATATATATTAAACTTCAGTTCCTTATACGACCGAAAGAGGCGCTGCTCTGGTTATTATACAAAATATTACGATCACGATAACGGTTGCCATAGCGACAGTTTTTCGTGCTACGGCTTTTTTTTTTTTTTATTTTATTGGTTGATAGGCAAGCGCTTGTCCGCTATCACGCCTGATGTTAAGCGTTGATGCGATCTACGATGAAACGCGCTTGCCTAGAAGGTACCGGTTCACTCGCGACTTGAAGACCCCCAGATTGTACCTGTCGGGAAATACAGACTCAGGCAAGGAGTTCCATTCCTTAGCGGTACGGATAATAAAATTTGAAGCAAAACGCTTAGTCCGTGTCCCAGGAATATCCACTATAAAACGGTGGCGCTGATTCGTACGTCTGGTTGTCCGTTGGAAGAAGGGAGATGGTGGAATTAGGTTGTGCAATTCCACTGCACACTCGCCGAAATGTATTCGATAAAAAACCGATAAGCTTGCAACTTTGCGTCTATGCTCGAGGCTTTTGAGCTTTTTATCGAAGAGATAGTCATTGCCAATGAGCTTTCTGGCCCTCCGCTCAATAGCTTCTAGTGTCTGGAGCTGGTATTTGGCAGAGCCATCCCAGAGATGAGAACAGTACTCCATACATGAACGAATTTGCGCTTGATAAAGATTGAGCAGCAGTTCCGGCGTGAAGTACTTTCTCACCTTTGCCAGAACGCCAAGCTTTTTAGACGCTAATTGAGCTTTACTCTCAATGAAAGAGCCAAAATTGAGAGATGGACGGCTACTGTTCTAAGAATAGAATAAAGTAAAGAGATGTGGGGATTTTCCTTGTTTTCACTTTAATGTTTGGGAGTGAAGTAGATGTTTATTTAGGGTGTAAAAAGAAACTAAATGAAAATACCTAGTAAAAGTAAGTAGGTAAATCAGTGAAATTAAACTTAAAAATAAACCAAACATTAAATAATTTCCCGTTGACAATTGATTCGACATTTTTTATAAGTATCTGTCTTGAATTAAAAAAAAGCTAGCTAGCTCATTTTGGGTGGTTTAAAGTCAGCAATGGGCGTCAAGACGACGATGAATCAGTTTATTCGAATATCATTAAAATATAAAAATCGATTAATAATATATTCTTCCTTAATCGAATGGAGGAAGCGTTTCCAAATAATTTAATTGCCTTCAGAATATTTCGCATCGATTATGCGTTTTTATTCAATGATTGTAAATTATCGAATTGTTTGCATTCGTCAGGCGAACAATAGATCTGTTACAATGATAAACTTTTTGCGCTTCGGTAACTCTTTGTTGATTTGACGTATGCTTATAATGCGCTTGATATAATGTTGTGTTAACAATATTTGTAAGATTTTTATGTATGAATTTTTTTCGTGTTTTGCAGATTTTTATTAATTAAACCGTTAACACTTCCAGGTTTAATTAATAAAAATCTGAAGATGTCTAGTATAATTAAATTATTTTGAGGTTTTTATGAATAAAAAAAGTTTGTGTTCAAATAACTTTTAGAGCTGATTTAAATATTAATAAATTATATTTTTTTGTACGTACTTTAAATAACGTTGCACGTGTGTTAAAATATTAATTAATAAAAAAAGTATCTTACCCTTCTGCTCACGATCATGTTGTTAATATTATATTCTGAAAGAAAAAGGTTTAGATTTAGAGATTTCTTATTTTAGTTTTGAATCGTTTTTTTAAACTCACAGTCTGTCATTATGGATTCGTCTATTTTCTATTTTAAGTTTCTGGCTTAAAGCTCTTTATATATAAACAACCTTGTGTTCTTACATGATTAATGAAAGCTTTGGTATGCTTAATTTATTTTGAATAAAAAAAAATCGTCTGTATTTTACGCATTTGGGCTTTTGTTGCCGACTTCGTACGCACGCACGACTTTTGTGTTAAGTAGTTTAGTTTATGTGTGTCTGTTGCTATAAATTGTCTAGATTTCATAAGGTACTTTTTGAAGTCATCTTCTCTACTAAAAGGGTCTAAAGGCTATCGTATGAACATGGTATGTTGTTAAGATATTCTGCATGAAATTGAACATAGTGGAGCCCTTATACATCTATCAGTCTGTCAAAAAACTTTTTCTCAGGACCGCATGCAGGTATCAAGCTCAAATTAATATCAAATCAAATACTTAAGTCAGCAATCCCTTCGAGCCGAGAAAAAAAACTTCTTAGTTAACAATCAAAATATACGGTCTTTTATGCGTCGCATATTTTGACCCTCGCAAGGTAATCAAAACCCATAGGTAGGTACTTTCCGTATACTTACCTAGAATCATGAAATTTTACTAGAATTAAGATCTTACAGTACAGTCCTTACACACTACTTACTATGAAAAAATCCGAAACATCGTAATTTATACTTATATCACTAACGTTCACGTTTGACAAAAAAACTATTATAAACTTACATTTAATGTAGGTCATTTCATATAAAATGAGTGCATACCCGCAAATATAAATTTGTCAACTTTTTATAAGTGGTGAAAAAATCTTTCCACAATAAAATGTAGCCTAAATGTTGACCCTGGTAATAAGTTATCAATACACAAAATTTGTTAAAAATCCGTTCAGTAGTTTTTGCGCAAACGCGAACGGACAAAAATTTCAATATCTATCATTTTGGGCTCTAAATCATGTAGGTACACAACACATCCAATAGCAGTAATTATTTCTTAAAAATATTTCCTACTTCCTATTTGACCCGCAGAAATAGTGCACATAATTTTAAGGGGTCTATGATATACGCCACAAAAATTTCAGGGAATGGATGTTCCATAGAAAAGTTAAGTCAACCAAGAAAGTGCTTTATCAGTTTCGTTGACATTTATCCCAATTATCCATACATTTAAAAGAGTGTAAGTTAGTGAATACGCATTCTATCGTGATTAAGTTAAATTTGGACGGATAAATTGTACCTTATAATTAAAAAAAATAAGTGTAGAATAGAGTTAAAAAAATCTTGTCAGCTAGAAAGCTTTTTGTTTTTCCATTGTTTTTCCGCAAGGAAGGTGGCGCCATGTGTTTTAAATTGTTAATCTGTGACTGGTTTAGAAGAAAAAACTGACCACGAAAAGGAATTTTGGCGGGTTAGGTTAAGTGGATATTTTAATTAATCGCAATTTGTTTTATAGTGGACTTTGCTCGAGATAGATGTGGGTTTGTGCCCCAAGTGTCTACGCAATTGGACGATATGTGGAATGATTAAAATAGGCGCTATCTCGGTAAAGTCATGCCGAGTGTTTTATTGTAGTGGTGACTACCACAGCAAGAATTATCAAGAAGGCTGGCTTGACACACTTGACGCCAAATACTCCAAGAAGCATTGGAATGTAACACACCTACATTCCTATGAAAACATAAGAAACTATAATAATTTAATAATACTCAACAATTGGCAGTAAGGCTAAATGTCTTCGCCTGTCCCACAAAAGAGCGAATTTTTTCACTACTAGTAGTAGTAAAAGATTCTGACCGCGAAAATTTTAGAATTGTTGAAATGTTTTTGTACTAAATTGACTTTTTTTTTCGCACTCAAAGTGAAAAGTACAGTTTGCACCTCGAGACTAAACGCCAACTTAATATACCCTCGGTGTCATTGACTCCCTCGCACGCTCGGGAGTCAAACCCGCCTCTGGTATATTATGGCTTCGTTTAGTCCCTCGATATAAAATATTAAATTTTTAGTTTAGATTGGCGTATCCAACGGAATAGTTTTAGACTAAATTTTGATTAAAATTAGAGAATTATTAAGTTAGTTTAGTTTAGTCGTGTGCACAACCGAATTGCCATCAATTATGATTCAAAATCGATTAAAGAGAATTGTGACCGAGTAAAAAAAATGGGCATTTGACAGGTTAACCACAAACTAAGATTTTAAAAGTGTCTGTAAAGTGGAATTAAGTAATCAAGTTAAAGAATACAAGCATTGCGTCCATAATAAGTAAGTGATGCGAATGTTTGTAATAGCACATATTATATTTATGATATCAATTACGATGCCATTTCCTGAATTAGTAATATTAGTAGACTAACTACTGTACGTTATGTAAGTTGGTGTTCAATGTAGTTGAGAAATTCGTCAGTTTAGTGTTAAGATTCGTAATATTTACAAGTTTGTTAGGAACAAAATTTAAGTCTATTTTTTCCTGTATGGAATGTTTAGCAGTTCTTGATACGAATACCATGCATAGCTAATTTTTAATCACGGTTTTGTAACACATGAAATTAATGTAAGTACACGCCTAGCGATTAAAAATACGCGTGAAATGTGAACAATCAAAATCGCGATTAAAATTATATTTAAAAAAACTTTTATTTAAAATCAAGCTTTTATTCAAATGTCCTAAAAAGAATAAAATAAACTTTGTATCAAGACAAATCCAACAAATTTATTACATTAAACAATTTATATGTTTTAAAAGCTTGTCGCTTAATTTCATAAGTTAAATATAAGTAAAAGCATTTATGTTTAGTGCAAGCCCAGTAACAATTAAATCTCGACAAGCTTTTAAAACATATAAATTGTTTAATGTAATAAATTTGTTGGATTTGTCTTGATACAAAGTTTATTTTATTCTTTTTAGGACATTTGAATAAAAGCTTGATTTTAAATAAAAGTTTTTTTAAATATAATTTATTTTGTATTTTTAGTTATTATTGGACGTGTTTGTAAGTCGCTTCATTTCATTAAGTATTTAAAAAATAAATACTTAATAACAAGACACATTTAAGTTTCTATCAAAGTTGATAAACATAGTACTTTTCTGTAGGTAGACTATGGTTGTATTAACTTGGAGCCATCTGTCGTATACTTTAGTGAACTATTTATGTGCAAAGTGACACCTAGCAGGGTCTGACTGAATATAGCAACTTCGCGTTTTTTGCTCGCGTCTTATAGCCGCTACACACGTCCAGACCTGACCTAGTCGCTGATTTGGTGCGGACGAACTTTGCTGTAAAGCAAATAGGTATAATCCGTGCTACACACGTTCGTACCAAATCAAATTCAAATCAAATCAAAAAAGCTGCACCAAATCTGGCCTTGGCCAAGGCTTTGTATCACATCACTGGACAAGGCCTTGTATCACATCACTTTTTCTTATCAAATATGAATATGTTTTATTTTTTTCCTATCTTCAAAAATGACTGAGATATTGAACGTTAAAGTACGGTCTTCGTGAAAAATTCGGGCGAGCCAATGGAATTAACGTGTGACGTCACATCGCGATTGAGAGTTGGCGCTTCCGTATTTCTCCATTGGCTATTAGAGTTGCGCTCTCACGGTTTCGCAATAAATTTATTTATTTTTCTTATAGTCGATCAATGACCAATTTTGTGTTGAGCCCATGTGAAAAAGCACCTTCAAATACATAAGTTGTATTTTCGTGATTAATAAATTAAATCAACTTTCGTAATGGCGGGCGGTATTCTGTAAATATAAATAGCAACCGTCAAACTTCGATCAACAATAACACGAAGCCGTCAAATGGACAGTAGGTGACAGTTTAAGAGTGCGGCTGCGCGCGGTCGAAATCGAATACTAATCATTTACCATTACCTTAGAACGAAGAAAATGTACTGTAACTAGCGCCAAAAACGCACCAGTTGCGCGAAGATTGCGCACGGACGGACTCTATGTAGGTACAGTTGGATGGAAATCACCCGCAGCAGTCGCAATCGGAGATGTCACTACGACATGACGTCATCGCAATAGCGCGCAAGGAAAGCAAATTTACTAAAGCTGGTGAAACTTTACAACGCTGTAACTTATGAAATCCTGGCCAGATTTCGATGAAACAAAAACTGTTGTTACTTGCACGAGTACGCGCAAACAGTAATTTTTATAGTCATATTTTGATGAGTTGGTGTGACTCAATTGGACTCATGTTCTTTCTCAAATAACCAATTCAAATCGGCTGTCGGGTTGGGACGTGTGTTCTATTACTAGTTGAATTTAGAGTGTTCGCCAGATAAGTCTGCGTGGGGTCAAAATCGAATACACTTCCATAAGCTTAGAACAAAATAATGTACTGTAACTAGCGCCAAAAACGCCCCAGTCGCAGAGTTATCTGACACGTACTCTATGAAGATTGCGCTCGCTGAATGCTCGCTGACTATAACTTTATGGTACATTGACAATGTGTCAAGTAACCATCACAACAAAACAAGAATATAGAAATTGAAAATTTGCAAGAATTCTGAATTGATAACTATACTGATTATATATTTAATTGCATTGTCATCGGAACTAAAGGTGAATTCCAAATTTCAGCTCAATCAGACATTGGAAAGTGGGTCAAATTTAGCTCGCAAGATTTGACCCGAACGGACATACATACATACATACACTGCAAGTTAAATAAAAGCTTGTAAATCAGCCAAGCTTTAGGTATCGCTTGGTGAAAGTCGACATTTAAATATGAATTTAAGATAGCAAGCTTACTTCAGGCAAAATTATTCAAAGAAATTAATTTAAAATATAAAAAAACGCTCAAGCAAAACCACGCTAAGCAGGTTGAAAAAAATTATGGACCCTTCGGAAAAACTGCCTAACGTCCTTAAGTTAGCTCATTTTACGTATGAGGAAACACAAGGGCCGTTTTCTATACAAAGAAATCCGGTAGAGAAATATTTTTTTCCAAAACATCCGAGGCCACTATTGACATGTCCCTGTGTTTTCTATTTATTCGTAAACTTATTATTAATAGAGATATGAACCTTCAAAATCCTAAAAAAATCTGTTTTCCTCTGTTTTCAAACATCCAGAAAACATATTTGACACTATTATAAATAAAAGGGAAAATATAGGAACATGGCCAAATCTTTTCTTTGACGTTTATTGAAAAAGAAAATAAATCAGTCAAATGGAAAGAAAATCAGGGTACTACGTAATATTATAGTAGGTATTCTATGGTACTACGAAACGTTGATTTTGTTTGCTTTTAATTGGTATTTGCGGTTCGAGCTGCAGTTGCAGAGTGTGAAAGCAATCTAGACAAGCGGTAAAATATAATTTCTTCTTATAACTTAGCATAATATATTGCAGCCTAAGGTCTGACTTGGCTAGTTTTCATATACGAATTATATATTCTAGTCTTCTAAGCTCCAAAGCCGAAGTTCCTATTGTATTCTTCCGAAAATTTGACTTGCTGGTAGACTACAAACCAGACATGAACATAGGGCTCTTCCATAACTGTTTTAGTAGATACTTAATAATAATTCGTATATCAGAACTAGCCAAGTCAGACCTTAGGCTTCAATATATTATCCTAAGTTATAAGAAGAAATTATATTTATAAAATTTCGTTTTAGAAAGAGATAGCTAGAAACACAGTTTTTCACTATTCAGCAGCTCATTACTTGCTTATAAATCAAGAATTTGAATATTTTTTTCCACTTTTGTTAATCTTCAATGTTATATTTTTTTAATGTTACCTACTATTAAATATTTAACATATCACCGATCCCCTATTATCTTGGTCGTAGTGTTTGCTCTTAAAGGAAATCTTTTTTTAGAGCGCGTATTTTTTCCACCCTTTACGTAACAATATTACTGAATGTAGCAGCAATTAGCTATATTACACGTCTGAACATCTCATAAAGATGATCCGATGAGAGCAATAGAAATAACACGTGTAAAATAGTCATCAAAATGTCAGAAATGTCTTTGTTTGTACTTGCAGTTAAATGCTTATACTAAACAATAAGACACGCGTTGACGCATAATTGGTCACCAAGCCCTTGATCGACCGCTAAAGTGAATAAGTTTGATCATAAAACAAACGGAAAAGAGTGAAAGAAAAAAAGTATTGACTCGCAATTTTTTTTTTGCGTTGAAGTTATATATTATTACTCTTGAACGAAAATGCATTAGCATTCGCTTGAATTAATGTCAAATGTAAGGACTTTATTCCAAGGGGTTAAGGTTCACTGATTCAATGTTTGACATTAATTTCATATTTAATTGACTATTGGAATTTGTTTGAAGAGTATGGAGGCACGTTGGTGGTAGGTCTACCTGGCCTGCCCACACAAGTGGGTAGCCTTACCCCATAAAGCTGGGGAGGAAGCTCCTTCTCTCTGCCTGGGCCCCGATCGCGGTAATCCTATGACGCATTATTCAAGTGTCCGTGCTGTTGACGTGCAAAACCATTTTTGATAACGCGCGGCTTTGACAGTACGACAACGTTTTCTGTTCCGGTGATAATCTTTGGAACTAAAACATTTTTCATACGACAGTCTATTTTGACAGATAATTTCATATTGCAAGTGGTTCCTCTGTCACGGATGTCACCGGATCAGACAGGATTGTGGGACTACAGGTTTGCGTGACGTGTGCGTCGTTATGTTATTACGGCAATACGAAGTCAAACGTCAAGACGCAAACGTGATCAAGACGCGCTGCATAGAATTACGGCGATCGGCCCGCTGCTGGTCCCCTCTCGAGCTTTCGAGCTCGTTAGGGGGTGGGCTTGGGGTTAGACAGTTCTAACCCCAGCCCTGACGCGAATCCTATTAGGCCTGGCGGGAGGGCTGGGTCTGGCAAGGGACATGCCCTGGTTGTGGCCGTGGTAGTGTATTTCCACCTTCAGACTTATCTTAACTTAAGGCGCTACTCGGAAAATGTATGGACTTTTTGATTTAAAACTATAGGACGGTTACAGTTGTTACAAATCTGGTATTAAGATATATATTTCTTCATACCTTTATCTAGAATCGTATAGTTTCAAAAACACGATTTTATGATTTTGCCTCGATACTTTTTCTTTTCGAAAAGACCTCTAAACAATACGAAAATTCAAGATTATTCGTAAATGGGGTTACTTACACTATTGGAAATTGGTTTAATTAGTGGACACCAATAATATCTAGGATCGTATAGAAGCATTTTTTTAAAAATCGCTGTAGTTTTTTAATACGAAGTGATTTTGTGTTTTTTAGCCGAATCTGCAAAATCGGTCTCGCTCCCGCGCGCCTCTTTTTCTCATTGCTATCTCGCTTCAGCATAATTTTTCCGAGTATCGCCTTAACATGAGATGTGATGAAGGCTTACTACTAACCCGTTGTGTAAAAAAAGTTCAAAAATAAATTATGTGGAAGGTTTTTGTACTACTCGACTAGCGATCGTTGAGGTCAAGCAACTTTCGCAATGGTCGGTCACGGGATGGCTGACCAAAACGTTTCATCTCGAGCTCCTCCGTGCTACGGAAGACACGATAAGCCGTTGGTCCCGGCTGCACTTGCAGTCGTTAATACCCACCAATCCGCACTGAGCCTGCGTGGTGGGTCATGGCCTATTCTCCTTATCCATCCATAAGGAAGGCCAGTGTCCCAGCAGTGGGGACATTAAATGATGATGAAGGGTTTTCCACGCGCTCCTCGCCTACTTTGTAGTTATAATGACTTTTTGGTGTTCTATGGGTTTAAGAGTAAAAATAAAACAGTAACTTACACAAGATGTAGGTACAACAGCTATTATTCATACGTGAGTCAATATTAATTTATTATATTATATGCAACGAAACGTGTATTACGTTATTTATTTACGTTTATCACATAACTAGCCTTCGCACGCGTGGACTACACGACATTATCCCGCGGGAATGTGATATTTTTCCGCGATAAAAAGTACCCTCTCCAGCACCCAAACTATCCCTATACAAAAACATGTCGAACCGTTGCTCCGCTTTGACGTCAAAGACTGACAAACAAACACACTTCTATAATATTAGTACCTATGAATTTACTCTAAATTGCATCACTTAAGCCTGCTGTACACGGGTAGAGTAAACGGTAGAGTAGAGCGGTAGAGTACTAAATAAATACAACATTAATATAGAAAGTTTAGTACTCTACCGCTCTACTCTACCGTTTAAGGCTGCCACACACCAAAAACGCACGCAGACGTGCATTGCATCTGCGTGCGTCATGAGTTGTAATATATGAATTTATACGCGTAGGTTCACACCAACAGTATCGCAGCTGCATTGCGATGCGTTTGCGTGCGAGAGCCGCACGGCAGTCCGCGAGATACAAACCGAAATGGCCACGGCGCGGCCGCGCAACAGCGGAACGGCAACGCCGCACACGCGCTCCGGCATAGTGACGTTGTATTCTATAGGATTTCTCAATTGAGAACACACCGCGGTGACGTTATACGTCTGCGTGCAGCAACGACGGTGACTGCGGCATGTCAGTTGTCAATATTTACAAATTGTCATCATGGATTTTGAAATACGCAAAAAATTAATTAATATAGTATGCAGATACAAATGTATATACGATTCACAAGATAAAAACTCTCTTTTGTGGGATAGAATAGGAAGGGAAATACGAATTGAAAGAAAATTACAACCGCGGCGTCGCTGACGCATGGGCGGCGCCGCAGATGCACTGCGATGCGTGTGCGACGCCCACCGTGGTGCCGGTGTGAATTGCTTTAGGTCGCAGCGTGCTGCAGATGCAACGCATCGTGTTGCACACGCATCTGGTGTGTGGAAGCCTTTACTCTACCCGTGTACAGCAGCCATTAAATATTTGAACTAATGTAACGTTACTTTATAATTATTAAAAACTGTAGAGACCATCAATACAGTCTTGGACTACCCTGTTGAGAAAAGTAATAAGTATATAAAATTAAAAAATATATTTGATTGGCAAACTTGGCTATTTACTGTTATACGCTATAATATTACAAAAATAAATATCAAACAGCTGTTTTGTTCTCGATTTCAGAATTGTTACCATTGAAAACATTTTAAATGCTAAGTTCTTTATTGACGACCGATTTGGCGCAGGGGTAAACTACCTGCCTTCTGCGCCAGAGGTCTCGGGTTCGATTCCCGAACAAGACAAATATTTGTGTGCATGAACATGTCTATTTGTCTTGGTCTGGGTGTTTTCTATGTATAATAAGTATGTATTTACAAATAAAAAAGTATTTAAGTATATATTTAGCCGTTATCAAGTTCACGTAGACACAGTTTCTTAAGAAATTAACTATGGGCTTTAGATAATACGGTATTTTACTGATTTTTTTTATTTCTTTAAAATGTTTTTCGAAATATTAGCTACACAAAACAAGTTTTCATTTTGAATTATCTTGAATATTTTCAAAGATATAGGACTTCAAACTTTATAATTAGACAAGGACAGGACGCTATCTTAGTGACGTCAGTGGGTTAGTAGCGTCATAGTCACGCCATAGAAGATTTCGTTTTAGAAAGAGACAGCTACAGTCAAAATCAAACAGACTATAATTCTTTTATTATAAAACAGATTCAAATTATTTTTTCACATTTGGTATTCTTAATTGCAATATTTTTTAACGTCATCATTAAATATCTTCATTTCAACAACAGTAAAATACCCTATTGGTGTGATTGTAAGAAAATATTTATTTAATATTTATTTATTTTATATGGTTTAGATATAAAACTATATTTTGTTATCTAAGCCCCAATAATTTATATTCTAATGGGAACAAACTTCATTATGTACAAAACTTTGATAATTTACCGGAACAAATGTACAGTTTAGCGTTGTTTTTTTTTCTCGATCCTTTTACTTAGTAGTTCACATACATTAACAACTTAGGCTACCTTCAACTTAGTTTTGTTGAGAAATCGTCCCACGAGATATTATTGTCTTCAAGACATTCTATTTAACATTGTTCTGTGTTGTATGTCTCATTTTTTTATTTTACTTATTACGCAGGTACTTAAACAAGGTGTCAATTAAACGTTATCTTTTTAAATGGGAATTGTTTCAAGTGTGACCAGGGGGGTCACTGGCTAAAAAATATGGATGGCAACATGGGCTTCATTTGACATTTTAAGACCTTATTATGCTCATATTATATGGACATATTAAGGAATTCAAATGTCAAATTTCTTTCCACGTACTTACAACATCCATATTTTTTATCCGGTAGCTCCCAGAATTGATAGCTTAGGAACTTCGATGAAACGCACGCGAGAAATGAGTTCGTCGCGAGTCGAAGTCGTAAAGTGATAAACTCTCTTTAATCTTGGTTTACTTTTCTTTCTTTCTTTCAATCACGTGCGAGCATTTAATTAAAATCGGGCTGTTGGTTGGTTGACGCATGTGATTGGTGTACACTCAGTGTCCAATTTTTATATTTTAATATACTAAAAATGAATTGTATTTAATTGTTCACCAACCTAACATATTATAAAGCTTTTATATCTGAGGCTTTTATAATACAAAAATCATACAAAAATACTGAAAAGCACCCCTAAAATACTGAAATGGCAAGAAACTCGCCAAGGGCTGCTTTTTCTCCCGTCTTATTTCAAAACTAGCGGCCGCCCGCGGTTTCACCCGCGTGGTTCTCGTTCCCGTGTGAATATCGGGATAAAAAGAAGCCTATGTTACTCCTTATTACATCAGCTACCTGCCAGTGAAAGTCCCGTCAAAATCGGTCCAGCCGTTTCAGAGATTAGCCGGAACAAACAGACAGACAGACAGACAGACAGACCGACAGACAGACAGACAAAAATCGTAAAAAATGATATTTTGGTATATGTACCGTATATATAATCATATGCATGTAGTAAAAAGCAGTTATTTTAATATTACAAACAGACACTCCAATTTTATTTATTTGTATAGAAGAGCCGTTAACAAAATGCGTTTGTAGGCGTTGTCTAGTAGTGTAACTGATTGAAGGCATTAACACATCAAAACCAATCTGGCATCGGGCAGATTACACATATTACAACTTTATAGGGTCGTGCAGAAACTAGTAAAATATAAGATTAGTCATTGATAAAGCTGTGACCCGGGAGTTAAATAGATTGAGCAAGGATTCTTCAACTAGACGAGACCATTATTGGGACCAGTAATTATTATTGTCAGTTTAAGAAATTTGATATAAAGTAAAGCCTCACTAGAAAAATAAAAAAGCAACGGGTTGCACTCTGGGAGTGCCAGCAGAAGTGAAAAGGGCTCCCTAAACTTTTTCACAAAAAAAAGGAATTTGACAAAAACAAGAAAAAAATACGGACTAGATTTGAACCGACGCTTTCTGGCTTCAATGCCGCCCGTATTCTTACCTGAGCTATTACAACTTTGGATACGGTGGCGAAATTTGCTTTCGTATTCTAATGACATTGTAATAGTTTTACAATATAATTTTCGATCTGACGGTCACGTGATCCTGACGCGAGTTTAACATTTTTTACCCATAAAAAAAGTGCACAACGCCGCTCAAGAAGGTTTTACTTAAAAAAAAACTGGCTTGAGGCGCCACTTTCGCTTCTTCATTGTTACGAATGTCAAATTCTATAGAAAAATTTAGTTTGTCACATTTCCGCAACATGGCGAGGTTTCTTATTTTTCTGGTCTGGCTTTAACTCCAGTGACACGAAGCTTTTTAATAATAATAATAATAATATAATAAATAAATAACTTCTTACATTCACACCAATTATCTAAGCCCATGTTAATTCCATTAAGAAACTGTATCATGGAAAACTTAATTTTAAAAACAAACAAAAGAAACGAACGTCTACAATTAGTAGCTTTTATAATAAAAGTGACTAACCCGTAAAAGCCATAAAATCTACTGATGTGAAAATGACAATTGTTTCCTGGGTGCCTACCATCAACTTTAAGACAGCGATTCAAAAATAGCGCGATTCAGGTCGTACTCTGACCTTCTAAAAACTGGATCGCAAATGAATTGCTAAATGTTAATGACCGAACGATTTGTGTCCTTTTTCTTCTACCCGTCTCTTTCACTCGAATTTCTCTTTCCGGAGAGTGAGAGGGACGGGTATAACCTGCAGGTGACATGTTAAATCGACCGGGTTATAAGTCAAATAAGAGTTCCTGACAGCTTAGCGGCTGTGAAATGTCATTGATCGATCACTGAATCGCTGTCATTGATATTAAGCTGTCGTGGTACGAATAAGCGAAGCAGATCAGTTTAGGTCCTAAACAAAACCGCAATAAGAGTTGATGGTAAGCACCCAGTAGTGGCTAGCGTTTGGTGATTTTAAGTTTTCTCGTATTTGGTATACAAAATCAGTGAATGGTACTATACCTAGGGAGTAAAAAATCGAACTGCCTTGTCCATTACTTAGCTCATTTTAATAAAAGGCAACATTCTTTTGAAAAAAAAAAACAAAACAGCATTTAAAAAGCAAACAGCTTATCCATATCAACGTTCAACATCGCCTCGACGTCCAATTCATCATCTTTTATTTTTTTTATCATATTTGTTAGAGAAATTTGATTCTTATGATTGACTTCATTGATTCATGCGATAAAATTACAATTAAAACCGGTTCGGTTCCGCCAAATCAAGCAAATTTTAGAAAATCTGTGAATGCTGTTTTGTTTCTTTTTAAAAATGAAATAATGTTTCTTTCAGTAAAATGGGCTAAATAAAGGATTTAAGGCAGTTTCCCTCCAGAGCCAAAACATTTTTTCCAGCCTGTGTAAATACTAGTAAATTTTTTTTTAAATAAGTAGGAACATTTTAATTTAAAATTGAAGGATAATGTTACAAAATATTTATCAAGTGTTTTTGCATGTACAAAAGACATCAACGTCGTCTTGAGTTTTCACAGCTTTGATGTTGTACCTAGGTATTTGTAACTTTGCGTTCGTGAACTAAACGATGTTTTCCTGTAGGAATGTCATATTTTTCCGGGGTCAAAAGTATCCTATATGCTATTCCAGACTACAATCTACCTTAGTCACAAATTAGATCCAGATCCGGCCAGACGTTTCGCCGTGATTGAGTAGCAAACGTTCAAACTTTTGCCCTATTTTTGAAAGATAAGCCCAAATTGAAAAACATTTTAAAATAAAGCTTACCTTTTATGTTTTAGTTAATTTTTGACATTGGCTTTTACGTGAAATCGAATATTTACTGAAATTCTGAATAAAAAGTTAACCATTTAGTTATAGTTTTTCGATATAAACAGATCGAACTCCTGTTTAATTTATGTATGTGAATGTATGTAAAAGCTAAATTCGACATTTGCGTTTATATATCAGAATAGTATTTATTGGAAGTAACACTATTTTGAAGTTTTACAAAACAATAATGATGGGTGTTGCCAATTTCCATAATTTGAGACACTTTTTAAATATAATAATCTAAGGTAAGTATATTTTATTAAATTTTAAATAGAACAATCAATTTACAGCAAGAAGAATAATAAATAAATAAATATGTTTATGAAAAATATACTTATTCAAAACAATAAGTTTTGTTATCACTCTATAAAGGATAAACCTTATCAGAATTATCCTTATCACACTGTTTTAGACTATTTGTTTAAATATAATTTACGTTTTAAGTTCATGTAATTTTTATGTAACCTTTCTTCTAATTATTTTGCATTTTTATCTGTATATTTTATTGCTAGAATTAATATAAATAAAAGAAAAACAATATCAATAACTTTAAGCCAGAAACAAAACTCGTCTAAACATTACACCAAATCCTCTATTTGTCTTAACCGATCCACATTTTTACAAATAAATCCAAACCATAGACGAATACCACAATGCACACACACGTAACACACACACTTACTTTCAGTTAAAATAAACTCTGAACTTAACCGCGAGTTCAAGTGAGACTGGCGGCGGAGCGGCGACGTTCACTTTATATAGTTGAACTTAATTCTAAGCTGAGTTTAGTAAGGATGCGTAGAGGGGAGAGTTTCCGGGTTAACTTGCGAATCCGTTTAAGTTAGGATCTGAAGGTTACTAGATGGGAATCCTAAGCGACCTTACCCTTTAAGACGGTTAAATTAAAAAGTGATATCGTTTTCACACCATCATTATAAGCTATTCTTTTGAATTTAGATCAATCTAATATTGACATCGACATGCTTAAGTCATGCTTAAACGCATCTTTATGTTACAAATATTTTAAATGATTAAAATGTTTAGTTATTTATTTAGCTTCTTTGGGATATCTATAGTTTCATTTATGTTGGTACATGTTTCTGTTTATTGCCCAATAAAAGTGTAAATAAATTTCTGCATGATTAGTGTGAAAGTTAAATATGTAAAACACTCAACTGATATCTCATTATTAAAAGCTATAATATGCGAAGGGACGAAAGTTATCGAGTAAATTAGAGCGAAATCGGTTTTCAGTTCGGATCTGAATGTTACAAGATGAGAATCCTAACCTTACCCTTTCAGACGGTGTAAACTGTATTAGTTTTAACGCCATCATTATAATTTCAACATCTTTGTTATTTAGATATATTGGACGTTGATTGAAGTTAATCAGTAGAATGTTAAGATCCAATTGAAGTTATTATTTGGAGATTACCATTTGACACTTACCTTTACGTTTTAAAACTGTTTTCATTTTCACACCATTATTTAAAAGCTTCGTTAACTAGGTTCGGTGGCTATTCAGCTTTTCCATTTCGACCAATTGATTTATTTGACGTAGATTTAAGCTAATTGAAGAAAATATTTTTATTTATTTAATAGTTATTATGGAATCATCATCATCATCAGATGATGGGCAGCGCAGGACCGATCGTTGTGGAGATCCTTGGGGGAGGCCTATTTCCAGCAGTGGGCGTCGTACTGCTGAAATGACAAAATAAATTATTCTGAAATTTCTTTCCAAACTTGATACAAATCTGCAATTTATAATGTAAAGACTTATATAGTTCTAACGTTGGGGTATGGGGAAGTATGGGGGAGACTTTCCGGGTTTACTTGAGCAAGATCCGTTTAATCTAGGATCTGAAGGTCTTTTGAAACGGTTACAAACGTATTCGTTTTAACATCATCATTGCGATTAATTTTGTAAGTTTCTAAGCTAATTGGGATTTAGTGGCTATACAGTTTTTTTATTTAGTTTAATTGATATGATTGACGTAAACTAATAACTTGCCTCCAGCTGTTTTCAGACGGAACAGCTTTTTTATCATTTAATATGGAAAAAATAGTAATATATAAATGCAATAAAATATATCTTTAAAATTATCGTGATTCTTAAATTAAATAAAGGGGTAAATTTTAATTAAAATAACGTTTAATGTGTGTATCTGGATAAATTATTATCATATTCTGCTTGAAGTATTCACTGGTCAATGAAGGCTTCGTTCAAGTGGGAAGGATTGTATATAAAATCACAGAAACTTTCCTATTTTCAGGAACGCGTGAGATTATTTTGTCATTTTTACTCGTCATCGCAATATTGAAATTTGTAATATTTATTACAGGACGGAGCTATTCACAGTATACAACACATCGTATAGTACCATCTCGCTAACAATATAACGTTTAACATTATTTTTAAAAAGGAAGGCTGTTATAAGTTTGACGTGTCTGTGTATCTGTTTGTCTTTGGGATCGTAGCTCCCCACAGACATTGTCTGTGGTAGCTCCTGAACGAATTCAACCGATTTTGGATCAAAACAAAGTGAAGTTCAGTTCAGACGTTCCAAGCTCTCTAAGTTAGCTGCAGTAGGGATCTGACACGCATAATAGGTTTACTTACAAACGTTTGTGTGTAATTTAAAAATAATGAAAAAATAAAAAACAACACCCGACTAAAAAAAAAATACTTTAAAAAGTAATAAAATAAAAATTCTCATTCGGTCGAGGGGCAACAAAAAGAGAAGTGCTAAAGGGTAGATATATTATTATGGGGTCCCATGTCGGACGGAGCTATATATATTATACAACACTTCTCGTGTAGCACTCTCGCTAGCAGTATAATTTTACAGCTCTAGTTATGGTTCCTGAACTCTAGCTTTCGCAATAAAGGTCAAAATCTAGGTTAATTTCGCTTGTATAATCCTTATTTTTTACAATTAAATCACGAACTTCCTTATTCAGTGTTTTTTCAGTTCTATTTACGAAACCAACAAAGAACAAGTTGGTCGTTTACATTATAATTAAATGAAGCGTCTTCATTCAAATTGTACTAGTTCACATGCGTAATTGAAATATTTTATGACTAAGCAAATGTATTTAACTCATTAAGACTAGACAAGAATATAACGAAATAAGTAGCTCCCTGCGGTTTTGGCCGCGCGGTACCCGAATCCCTAGGGAATATTGGGATTAAAAATAATAAAACTAGCATATGTCAATTTTTAAAATCGGTTAAAAAGTTTTTGAGTTTTACTATAACGATTAAACACACAAACAAAAAATCAAATCATTCCTCTTTATAATATAAGTAATGATAGATAGTATACATGTCAACATTTGGAAGTCTTGCTTACTTGGTGACTATATAAGCTGTCCCCAATATTTCACATATTTATTTTATTTATCAAACATGTGTATTCCTTGATTGTAAATAAATAGATAAATATTATTATTTTAAAATTGTTTTTTTTTCTTCTAGTAAGTACAATAATCATCGCATCAAGTTTAAAACGTGGAACTTGAGCTCAATCTTATTGCATACCAGAACCCCCTTTGTGGTCTAGTGGTACTCTTCCTGGGTATCAGACCCAGTGGTCCCGAGCTGGATTCCCAATGGGAGTAGATTTGTTCTTAACCTGCTTGGTGGTAGGACTTGTTCTAAGTTCCACTGGGTAGCTACCACCATCTTATCTAAGTCTGCCGCCATAACAAAATTGATGTCACTATTGTTAGTAGTCAAGGATTTCGGGAGTAGCGTTTCCATCTTCCTTCAGCCTTATCATAATTTCAGCCGTACGACGCCCACTGCTGGGCATAGGCCTCCCCCAAGGATCTCCACAACGATCGGTCCTGTGCTGCCCGCATCCAGCGGCTTCCCGCGACCTTGACCAGATCGTCGGTCCACCTTGTAGGGGGCCTGCCCACGGAACGTCGTCCGGTTCGCCTTATCATCTCATAACAATAGGTGTGATGAAGACTGTGCTGCACAGTTGTGAATAAAAAAACCTTGGAATAATATTTGTAGCGTAATTTCTGCTTGACGCGCCATAAACTGTAAATCAATTACATAATATTCCGTCCGTACACTGACAACTTATTTGTCTATCATCTTCAAAACGTGCTGACAGCTGTAAATATACAACTGATAAAATGTAGGTATGTTGATCTGTATCGCTTTGCTCCACTGGTTTTTAAATATTGTGTTATCGTACGTGTTTAAGTTAGAGATCGGTTAACACAAGTACTAATAGATATTAGAGATAGATTTTTTCTTTTCTCATAATATGTATTTAATCTTCTACGATTTAGCAAGAAAAAGTTCGCAATTGAATAAAATACTTCTTACGAATAAAACGTTTTTCGTTTTGCTATAATAAACTGTAAAGCTTTAGTGTTTATTATTTACTCAAAAATAAACTAGACTGTTGGCTTACATAAATTTTTTAATTAATTTTCTTCTAGTAAAGGAAACGAACTGAATGAATCAAAATATAATGTCATACATAAAATTAAGTTTTGTAAACGGTGGAGTTCGTGTTCATAGGCTCAGTCAAAAATTGTTATTGCGGTTTGAAGCTTTGATGACAATACCACTAAATACTTAACGCCTCTCGAAGTAAAACTACAACTGATTCTTTTTTAAACGAAGAAAAAGGTTACTAAACTAGTATAGTATTATATTATCTGTGGTTACTAACCTTACGATCTTACGTCAAAAGCGATACGATTATAAGAGCTTGTAAAGTGCGCCTATGTTTTATCCTACCTATTGTTGATCGAAGGGTTAAGGGTTAATAATCGAATACTCTGTCTCAATAGACAGAGGAAAACTGACCTAAGATCCGTTAAAGATCAGCGTTCAGAGAGGGCGGATAGCGACAATGTTTTATACAACTATATAAAGACTAGCGGAACCCTTTCCCTCCAAATGCCCTCACACTTGTTGAGCAATCCGTAGGTCAGTTTCATGTGAGTAGAGTATAGTTATCGCGACTTGTTATCGAGATCAGCCACAACGCCGCATTGTTGGTCGGCAATAACTCAATTATAACAAGACTAACGCTGTCAAATGGCACAGTCAATGTATAAGTCAGAATCTCAGCTACGCTCCTTTATCCATACGTTTTACTATCTCCATAGCAGAAAGGAAACCACCGCTTTTCTTTTGTTTTAGTGTACAGAAAAGTATTGTATTGAGGAGTCTGTGGCGCAGTGGTTAGCGCGCTCGGCCTTCGATCGTGCTTCGGAAGACACGTTAAGCCGTTGGCCGGCTGCATTTGCAGTCCCTAATACCCACCAATCCGCACTTGGCCCGCGTGGTGAGTCATGAGCCATTATTCTTATCCATCCATAAAAAAGGCCTGTGCCCCACCAGGGGGGTGGGGACATGTTTAAGACACAGAGGACAGGTTTAGGGTGATTTTTAACTCCTTACTGCTCAACAACTCCGGTGTACAGGCAGCCTTACCACCGTACATTCCAAGCATTAGTGTTGGGAATGTTGGCTAGCCGAGCTCAAGTTCAATAGCTGTAAAATAATATTAAAAGTCTACCAAAAAATATATATATCGCAATATCAGAAGACGTGTGATCATATTGATTCTATAGTAGTAGTTTATGTGACTGTTGCATAAGGTGGGGTTTATTAAAAAACGAGTGGGAGTTTAAAAAAACGAGCCTTGGTCATTGGCCTTCGTTCGGCTGACATGATGATAGACTAAATGAGAGACATTTATTACATAGTACAGACAGTGCACTTTTTTCATTTAAATCAAACTAACTTAAAAATATAGTGGCGTTACTGCGTTTCACGTGTGCTGTGCCACTGTTATGTGGTTATATGATTGTTACAGTTTGGATATTATGTTTATTGGGCGGAGATGTGGAGCGCACATTGCCTCACAAAGTATGCGATTAATTAATGCTGATAATAAACAGTGATTGTTTCTGTCATACAATTAAAGAAGTGATAATGATTTCTATCAATACTGTTTCCGTTCTTACTAATTTTAACTGATTAATATGAAAGCTCATTGCCGAATTTCATTTAATCATACGTGGGGGTGAGGGGGGGGGGGATGTCTCGGCAAATATCACGTAATTTTTTTAGCACGTACTTAACAGTGTAAATTTGTGTGAAAATGAGATTGCAACTTGCAAGCTTATCGGTTTCATTTCGGCGAGTGTGCAGTGGAATTGCACAACCTAATACCACCATCTCCCTTCTTCCATCGGACAACCAGACAGACGAATCAGCGCTACCAGTTTTTGGTGGACATACCAAAGATTGGATATACCAAAGACAAACTTGGGGTTTTGTTTCTAATTTTATCATCCGTACCGCTGGAGAATGTAACTCCTTGCCTGAGTCTGTGTTTCCTGATAGGTACAATCTGGGGGCCTTTAAGTCGCGTGTAAAAAGGTATCTTTTAGTCTAGGCAAGCGCGATTCATCGTAGATCGCATCATTGCTTATCAAGCGAGCAAGCGCTTGCCTAGTATAAAAAAAACTGGGTAAAAATAAGTAAAACATCGGTCATTCATCAGTTCATCAGTCTTAATAAATAAAGCATTTCAAAGAAGATTTTATATTATTTTTATGCATTCACAATGCAATTTTGTAAGTATAGGGAAAAATGTGATAGTAAAAAAACCACGAGCCCTATAAGTAGCTTTCAGGCGGGATTCGAACCCGCGCCTCCGGGAATCCGGCCCGATGCTCTGACGAACTAAGCTACCGAAAGGCTTACACGACTCGTCGAATTTTGCTATCACTTGTTACGCTGTAGGCCAGCGTTGCTTCATCAATGCGAGGAAACCCTCGCATCCGAAAGAAACATTTTTACAAATGTTTAACAATCGATTAAGATGAAACAGCCATATTGAGATTTTATATTATTTTTATGCATTCACAATGCAATTTTGTAAGTATAGGGAAAAAAGTAAAAAACCACGAGCCCTATAAGTAGCTTTCAGCTGAAAGCTTTTTTTACTATCACATTTTTCCCTGTACATTTCAAAGAATTTCACTAAAAATACGAACTTTGTAAAATCTCACGTGAGATTAGGGGGGAAGGGAGGGAGGCAAGCCATATCTCACGAAATCTCACCGAGGGGGGATGGGTGGTTTAAAATCGCCAAAATCACTTCACGTAATTAATGGACCCGCCTAGAAAGAACGTGGGCGGCTATTCCTCAAAGTCATTTGGATGAGCTGATTTAAAAATACAGTTTTTTTTATTAAATCATTTTTTTTTTAAATCAACCTTGTTCTTGCTTATTTGCCAATTAGGTGACGACCTTAACGTAAGCTAATTTTCCTCAATTTGTTAAAATTGCATTTTTTTCTTAACATTTTCAACGAATATTATTAGAAATATTTTTATAGCTCAAAATGTACTTGACCCCTATCTATACACTTTTAATTGTGTGTATAACGTATAACGATTTTCAGAATCAAAATTAGACAAACCAACTTTTCGTTCATTTTTCCAAATTACTACTACCTATGGTCACAGGGTAAAAAAAATACTACTACTATGGTTGTGTTATTATGTCATAAGCTACGCTCGAGATATAGATATACGAATACCTACCTACATTTAATAAAATTGAAGAGTTCGTTTGTTTGAACACGCTGGACGCTTTGTTGGATATGAAAAATAAGGTTCAGTGTTAATCTGTTTCTGATAAGAAAATATTTATTTTTCCTTCTTACGATGTTTACACATGTATACAGTAAAATATGTTTCTGCGGAAAGCTATACCTAAGCAATTTAGCATCACTACGGCTAGTTAAAAATAATTTAGTAAACATCGCATAAAAATTACAGCAAATTCGTTTCGGTCAGAATATATCTTTGGCATGACACAAGCATAATATGCTTCATATCACGAATTGTACATCGCAGTATAAATTAATTGTTACCAGGAGTGAATTTTGCAACAAAGAGATATAAACTCCTATGTTAGTTTTATATTATGGCAAGACATTTTATTACTATACTGTTAATATTACGTTTTACGATTCGTTATTCAATTATTACAAATGTAAAAAAACTCTTTACATTTTTTTAAATACACCAACAAAAAGTTGTTTGTTTGCGAAATACAAAGTATTTTTTGGCATTTTTTTTTAAGTATGTTAAAAACCTAACGTGAATAAAGGATTACCTAAGAAGAGGATATGCGAAATAATAGTAAAAACTTAAATGCTGTTAATTTTTGAACATTTAATTGGCCTTTACTGTTCCAATAATATTTGCACGTATGTTTTTGATTTTATTATGTTAAATAGTTACCTACCTAATATAAATATAAGAGATCCTAGGGAGGAGCAGAACCGCCCAATACCAGCATTTCCTCATGCTTCCTGGGTAGTTCTGGCCACAGAATAAGAAATTGTTAAACAAAGGTTAACGAAATAAACGATTTTTTTTTATCTTTAAAGTATCGTCAATAGGCATTTCAAATATTCTCACTACTATATAGGATACACAATAAGTGTTTTTATGTTTTTTTTTAATTTCTGACGTGGTACCACTTAGCCTTCATCAGACCTGATGTTAAGTGAACATAAGGCTGAAGGTGGAAGCGCACTGCTCCCAGAATCTTTAACCACTGAGAAACTGGCTAAGTATCTCTAATTGCCGGAATGCAATTAAATAAATAAATAAATAAATAACTTTTTACAATCACACCAATTATCTAAGCCCATGTAAATTTCATTGAGAAAACTGTGTCATGGAAAACTTGATAACGGTTAAATATATACTTAAATACTTTCTGTTTGTAAATATATACTTAATATACATAGAAAACACCCAGACCAAGACAAAAAGACATGTTCATGCACACAAATATTTCTCTTGTTCGGGAATCGAACCCGAGACCTCTGGCGCAGAAGGCAGGTAGCCTACCCCTGCGCCAAATCGGTCGTTTCTGTTATTCTTCTAATTATTCTGAAAACATCGTAGGTGTGGTGCCAAATTTAAATAAGAAGGTGGTAGCTAGCCAGTCGTACAACAAGTCATACTTTATTCCAATCAAACCGAATACAATATGTACCCCCACTGGGAATCGAGCCCAGGACCTCTGGGTCTGTTACCGGTCGTGTGAACCACTATATAACAGAGGCGGTTAAAGGACACAGCACATTACATCAACTCGGAAAGGGATCGATACCGTATCGCCTTCGCCTCGCCGTCAACCAGGCGTCAACCTAACGCAAGCAGGTAACCAAACCGGATCAGCGTCGTTACGTTGGCTCGGCTACGGCTAGGCGACGCCGCGCTTACGGCTAGGGGACGCCGCGCTTACGGCTCGCCGCACAGTGGTTCCATATATAAAAAAAAAAAAAAGAATGAGAGAAAAAAATGATACTTAAATAAAAAAAAATGCCAAAAATGAAAAAAAAAAAATGAGAAAAAAAAATTGATGTTCATTTTCATTTTCAGACCACTGTGCGTAGAACCGTAAGCTCGGGTACGGCGAGACGTGAGCGCGTGGACGACTAGCGGTAAGCGCGGCGACCCGCAAAGCAGTTCGTGAGCTGGTCCCGAGGCGAGGCGATTACGTTACGATTCCGATTAGTGTGCTTTGCAGTAGGGGGTTTCATACAAAGAATACTGAACCGCTCGAGTTGATACGTTTACGATCCCTTTCCGAGTTGATGTATGTGCTGTGACCTTAAGAATGAATTGAATCAAATGAAATGAATGAATTTTGGGCCATGTTGTTAACCCTCTAGACGTGCCCTGCCCTTGGGCATGCCCAATGCAGTTTGGTAGGCGATAACAGTGTCATCCGAAACACGAAGGAGCTCAAGTTTAGTACCTACATTTTTAAAAAATAAATAAAAAGAAAATTATGTGAGCTATCGTACAAAATTGACATACTGGAAATTATTGCGACACTAGCCTACCGCCCGCGGCTTTACGCGTGGACTACACGACACTGTCCCGCGGGAATGTGATTTTTTTGAGATAAAAGCCTATGGCTCTTTCCAGCTCCCAAACTTTCCCTATGCCAGAAATCACGTCGATCCGTTGCCCCATTTTGACGTGAAAGACGGACAAACAAACAAACACACTTTCACGTTTATTATAGGTATAGATTTCAAACTATTTATGTAAACATTTAATGAAATGCATAATTTTCACGAAGAACGTGTAAAGGTAATTGTGTCAATACAAATTTCACAAAATATCTACTAAAATAATATTATTATTTTCATATGTCCATAACAGAACTAACTCTCCAATCAAAATAATCACTAGCGTGAAAAATTCATAATACCGTTTTGAGAAATTTTATAAAAACGATAAAATAAACAACGTATTGTAATGTATTAAGAGTGAAATTACATTGACAACTTATTTGGTAGTTGGTTTATTGATTCTGCCTCCATACATAGAGGTTTTAAGCGTTAGTCATAATTAAGCAGGGTCGGACTTAGGTAGGACCAGGGTTGCCAGATAAGAAAAATGAGAATACAGTGTTTTGGACGTTAAAATACAGTGTTTACAACAAAAAATACAGTGTTTTTTACGGTGCATTAAAAAGACATTTATATCTTTAAAAGTACTTTTATTTATAATAACCTTATAACATTTTTACACTTAAAGCTAATCGAAATCACTAGAATTCAGTACAAAGGGCCGGCTCTCCCTTTGTCATAAATGCTAGAATTAAAAAATTTAAACATGGCTTCAGCGGGTTCAAAATTTACGCAGTTGACGCTTTGGCGTGAAATTGCTTGCTTTGCCAACATATTTCCCCTGATTGTGTTAGTAATCAGTTTATTGCGTTTTTTTGTTTTTGTGTCATTTATTTGGCTGAACTTTCTTTCACACTTAGCTTTAGAATTTGGAAGCGCTAAAAACCAACAACTTTTAATGCACGGGGAATCCCAAACCAACGCAAGGAAAGAATCTCATAACCCTACAGTGGTCGCTTGCTAAAAATAAACGATTGGCCGCGTGGAGTGGAGTGTGGACTACACGTGTATGATATCATAAATTTTTAAATCCATTGTTATGTTGTGCTCATCATCATCATCATCATCATCATGTCAGCCAAACGACGCCCACTGCTGGGCATAGGCCTCCCCCAAGGATCTCCACAACGATCGGTCCTGCGCTGCCCGCATCCAGCGGCTTCCCGCGACCTTGACCAGATCGTCGGTCCACCTTGTTGGGGGCCTGCCCACGGAACGTCGTCCGGCACGCGGTCGCCATTCAAGAACCTTTCCGCCCCAACGGCCATCGGTTCTCCGCGCTATGTGTCCCGCCCACTGCCACTTCAATGATGCAATCCTTCGAGCGATGTCGGTTGTTTTAGTTCTCCTGCGGATTTCATCATTTCTGATTCGATCGAGCAGGGAAATACCAAGCATCGCTCTCTCCATTGCTCGCTGGGTGACTTTGAGCCTTCTTATGAGACCCATAGTAAAAGACCACGTCTCACTTCCATAGGTCATTACTGGCAACACACACTGGTCAAAGACTTTCGTCTTGAGACATTGAGGTATTTCGGACGCGAATATATGTCGGAGCTTCCCAAACGCTGCCCATCCGAGCTGGATTCGACGAGAGATCTCTTTCTCAAAGTTGGACTTACCTAACTGGACCGTCTGTCCTAGGTAAACATAGTGGTCAACAACTTCGAGTGTAATGTTCCCAACATTAACTGGAGCGGGTGCAACATGGGCATTGGACATGATTTTCGTCTTGTCCATGTTCATCTTAAGACCCACTCTTTGCGAAGCATTACCGAGATCTTCGAGCATTGTGTTCAGGTCTTCCAAGGTCTCAGCCATTAGAACTATTTATTTATTTATTTATTTATTTACACTTTATTGTACACACAGATAATACAGATAGACAAAAAAAATATACAAAGGAGACAAACAATTGGCGGCCTTATCGCTAAAAGCGATTTCTTCCAGACAACCTAGGGATGGACAGGATAAGAAAACAAAGTATGATGGGATAGTTAAAGGTGTACAAAGTGTTAAGTAAAAAAACAATAAACTTACTACTTACATCTAAATAAATTAATATATACCTACATATTTACACATTAATACGTCATACTTAATAACTTATAAACATTATACATATTTACATATAAATACATACTCAACAACCAATAAAATAAGCAATAAACTTACATGAACCTACATAATAACCTATAATATACCTAGATAAGATAGTTTGTTACTGGCTTAGTTCAGCAACATAAGGAGAGATAATGCTCTTTGACCTCTTTTTTGAATAAGCGGATAGTCTGTGCGGCCCTAATTGACACCGGTAATGCATTCCAGAGGTAGGCAGCTTGCACCGAAAAAGATTTTTCGAAGAACCTGGTTGAATGCATAGGTGTTTCCAGTCGCAAGTTTTCTGATGATCTCAAGAAACGAGAATGGGAATCTTTGACGAATTTGAAGCGATCTTTAAGATAAGAAGGAGGAAAGGAGTTAAACAGAATATTGTACAATAGGGACAAAATATGCGCATTCCGGCGAAGGCGAATTGGCAACCACCTGAGCTTCTTACGAAATTCAGAAATATGATCGTATTTGCGAAGCCCAAATACAAATCTTATGCAAAAGTTTTGAAGGCGCTCAAGCTTATTTAGTTGCTCTTCTGTAATATCAAGATAGCTGACGTCGGCGTAGTCTAGAATTGGAAGAAGTAAAGTTTGTGCTAGCGCAACCTTAGTGGGAGTTGGTAAAAAGTTACGGAGCCTCCGCAGAGAGCCAGCAGATGCAAAAAGTTTTCGGCTTACCTCCTGAAGCTGCACGCCCCAACTTAAATTGCTATCGAAGTGCACGCCTAAATTTTTAACCTGGTCACGGGGTGGGAGATCAGTGCCATCGAAGGTGATGACTGGCACTTGAGTAAAATCAATTTTGGATCTTTGCCGGGTGCTTCCAATTATAATAACTTGGCTCTTAGCAGGATTGACCGTTAACCCGTGCGCTCTGCTCCATTCGCTGATTTGAACCAGGTCCCTATTGATGTTATCTATGGCTAAAGAAATATTGTCCGCAGAGGCTTGAGAATAAATTTGTAAATCGTCTGCATAAAGGTGGTAGGTTGAAATTAATTGACGGGAAATAGGATTAATAAATATACCGAAAAGAAGAGGAGATAAAACGCCACCCTGTGGTACGCCAGCGGTGGTGTTACGCCACGAAGAGAAGGAATTCTCTATACGGATCCGTTGCCGACGACCTAACAGGTAACTACGAAACCATTCAACCAATGTTGGAGATATGTTAATAGAGCTAAGTGTCTCAAGAAGGACATCAAAATCTACCGTATTGAAAGCATTGCTGAAATCGAGCAGGAATAGGACTGTAAGATTCCCAGCTTCCATACCAGATCTGATGTCATCCGTGATATTGACTAGTGCAGTGGTAGTACTATGGCCAGGTCGGAAACCGGATTGATTGGAATTCATGATATTGTTCTTGCACAGGAAAGTGTTCAGTTGATTATGGACAAGACGCTCTAGGACTTTAGATAGGAATGGAAGGATGGATATGGGGCGATAATCAGAATAGGATGAGGGATTGGCTTTTTTAGGGAGTGGCGTAATCTGGGCATCTTTCCATAACGATGGAAAGACACCATTGGACAGAGAATAATTTAGGATATAGGTGATGATAGGAAGGATTTCGTCAAGGATGAGGACTATCATTTTCCTGCTAATACAGTCGCTACCAACTGCATTGGAGGTGACGGCCAGTATGCTCTTCTTAACATCACAATCAGTGAGTTGAGTAAAAAAGAAAAGATCGTGATTTGGGCGGGAAACTGATGAAAGAGTTCGCAGGGTGTTAGCTTTCGTGATCCCATCAAAGTGTGACGAAGAAGTAAAGTGCTGATTTAAGACATTAATATCAAAGTCTTTTGAAATAACGGCTGGCCGCTGTTTCCCGATCCCCATCGAGTTAAGAAATTTCCAGACCTTTGCTGGATCTCCATTTTCGACAGAACTGTGAAAGAAGTGGCGTTGTGCTTTCCTACACACTTTATTGCAGCGATTGCGAATGGCAACATATTTCTCCCAATTTGAATCAGTTGGACGGTGTTTATACCTTGTTTTGGCGACAGCTTTAAGGTGACTCAATGACTTAATTTCATCCGATAACCAAGGAGAAGGTTGATGTTTTAATTTAACGGCGCGAACTGGGGCATGCCGGTCGTACAAATCATTAAGCTTTGAGACAAAGAACTGTAGTTTGCCGTCAAGTGTGTCCATATTCAAAACCGGTCTCCAGTCTATACCTTTCGCGTCACTGCGAAGCCTATCGGTGTCAATGTCACCAAAATTACGCTGCATCAGTACTTGAGGTTTATCCTTGGGGGGACGCAATTTGTAAGAAATAAAAATTAGGTCATGGTACGAAAAGGCATCGGCCGGAAATTGGCCATGCTTTGCAACACGGTCGAGGGAAGAAACAAAAACTAGATCAAGAAGCGAAGGGGTACAGTTAGGAAAGTGATGGGTGGTATTTAAGGGCACGATAGATAGGTTAATAGATCATCATCGGCAAACCGTAGATGTGTTAGGTACTCGCCATTGATGTTGATGCCGCATCCTTTCCAGTCCAGCAGCTTAAAAATATCCTCCAACGCAGCTGTGAACAGTTTGGGAGAGATGACATCTCCCTGTCTCACACCTCGCTGTAGTTGGATAGGATTAGAGCTCTGGTTCTGTAATCGGACCGACATGGTGGCGTTTTGGTATAGGTACCTCAGCACCTCGATATACCTGTAGTCTATTTGGCACCTCTGGAGAGACTGCACCACGGCCCAGGTCTCGATCGAATCAAAGGCTTTCTCATAGTCCATGAACGCCAAGCAAAGTGGCAAGTTATACTCTTCGGTCTTCTGTATAACTTGCCGCAGCGTATGAATGTGGTCTATGGTACTGTAGCCTTTCCGGAACCCGGCTTGTTCGGGAGGTTGGAAGTCGTCGAACCTGCGAGCGAGACGATTCGTAATGACTCTCGAAAACAACTTATAGATATGGCTCAGAAGCGAGATGGGTCTATAATTCTTCAAGAGAGTTTTATCACCCTTCTTGAAAAACAGCATCACATCGCTTCTGCCCCATGCCTTTGGCGTTTTGCCCTCGAGGATGACAGAGTTGAAGAGCTTCTGGAGGACCTTAAGTATCGGCTTACCGCCCGCTCTTAAAAGTTCTGTTGTGATTCCGTCATCACCCGCCGCCTTGTTGTTTTTGAGCTGCTTGAGAGCCATTCTAATCTCGTACAGGCTGACGTCCGGGATATCTTCGGTATAGTGTCGGGCACGTAGCACAACACTTAAGCTTGGCTCTAGGGTCTTTAGCCTTGCTTTCAACAGGTGTTTGCGTGGAATATAGCTGTCCATAGAAACTATCAATCTCCCTCAGGATTTCAGGTGTTGACGAAACGATGCTACCTTCCCCAGTTTTCAGCCTCGTCAATTGACTTTGCCCGATAGACAGATCTCTCGCGAACACTTTGGAGCCTTTGTTCCGCTCAATGGCTTCTTTAATACGCTCGGTATTAAATTGGCGAAGGTCGCGCGTCAAGGACTTAGATATCTGTCTATTGAGCTGCCGATAACGATGGGCATCCGCTGAGTTCTGCAGCTTCATTTCGTGTCTCTGATCCATGAGTAGGAGAGTCTGACTGGAGAGTTTCTTGAATTTGGGACGGCGGGTTTTATAGTACTTAGACCCTACCGTGCGGACAGTATCCACCACCATGTTGTATAGATCGTCCACGTCTATGCTGTTCTCAAGGGCTTTGAAGCGGTTTTGAAGCTCGAGCTGAAAGCACTCGGGGTTTTGAATTTGAGCTGGTATTGGTCGGAGCGTGGATTTTATCAGTCGCGATCTTTCGAGCTTGACATCGATATTCAATGTGCCTCTTACCATACGGTGATCGCTTCCTGTCTTAACAGCGTTGATCACACTGACATCATTGAATATGTGCTTCTTCGTCGACATGATAAATCGATCTCGTTTTTGACTTTACCGTCCGGACTGATCCAGGTCCATTTGCGGCTTACGGGCTTCCTAAAGAAGGAGTTCATCATATAGAGGTTCTCCCTCTCCATAAAGTCTGCCAGCATCTGGCCTCTATCGTTCCGTTGCCCAAATCCAAATTGCCCCACTCTCAGCTCATCACCGCAACGTTGCCCAACTTTGCATTGAAATCCCCCATCACAACCGTGTAGTGGGTTTTATAGCTAAGCATGGCTTTAGAGATCTCCTCATACATAGCCTCCACTTCGTCATCGTCGTGTGTCGAGGTCGGAGCGTAGACCTGGATAACATTCAGCGAATATCGTTTCGATAATCTGAGTATCAGGTACGCTACCCTGCTCGACACACTTCCGATGGTGACCACGTTGTTGACAAGGGATTTATGGACGATGAACCCGACACCACCAATGGACTGTTGGTCGCCCTCCCAGTGGTAAAGTAAGTTACCGGATTGCAGGGTTATCGAGTCCTCCCCCTCTCTTCGGACTTCAGATAACCCAATGATATCCCAATGTAACTTACTTATTGCCTCTTCCAACTCTACGAGCTTCGCGTCAAGCCTCAATATGCGCGTGTTGTAGGTTGCCAGGTCGAGTCGTCGGTGTTGGTAGCCGGAGCCTACCCGGAGATTCTTAGCACCCCCTGCCCCGCCGTTACCATAGCCGCTACCGTAGCTAGGAATAGCGGGGCCGCCGGGGACTGGGGGCCGATTTGTTGGTTGTGTTGTCATTTTAAGGGGGGGTTGTGCCATAATCGCCACGCTTGGCAGGCGGGTTGGCGATCGCAGTATTGGCCTTTTGTAACTGGAGACGCTGCTGCCCATCTCCTGATGGCAGTTTTCCCTTAGTCGCCTCTTACGACACCCACGGGAAGAGAGGGGGTAGTGCTATTCTATTTATGTGCCGGCACCACACGGCACAAAGAGTGTTGTGCTCATATTTATCAAAATATCGTGAACTATTGGCTCAGTAGAAATTACAGTGCATTCGCCACTGTAATTTATTTTATACAGTGTACAGTAGATGACGTAAAAATACAGTAGATCTCCTGTAATTACAGTGCATCTGGCAACACTGGGTAGGACGCTAAAAACCACGAATAAGCCCACTTTTAGTTAAACCGGGGCGGGCGCATCGTATATTATTAAACAATCAAATTCATCATAAACATTAAAGGTAGCCAAAATATTATTTGGGGGTTTATTCCTATATATACCTACTGCTACTATGCTGAATGCTAATGATGAAATATGCTAAAATTATAGATGCTAGACTAGAACTGACTGATGTTAATTCACGGGTGGGAAGGGTACAATTGCTTCCCCTCTTTTAGATGCATGTCTTGACAAAGTATATGGCAGATGCATAGTATAATATAACAATATTATACTACTGAGTATGGCTTTACCCAGGTCTATTTGAGTTGTTTAGTGTTGTATCAAAACTATACTTTTCTATATTCTTTATTATTATCTTTCCATGATATTCAATATGAAATTGGCCTCGAGCTTTTAAAACTTCATGTGCTAAAACTAAAAAGCTCTCTTTCATTGACAACCGGTGTAAGTCAAATACGGCCCTGCCTAAAAGCTCAAATTCATTTGTTTTGTTACAATAATTGTTGTTTTCGTTAATTACCTACTCGTCCATGGCTTTGTTTCTAAACAAGGCTGTTCATGTAGGCTTATGGATTGTTATGACGAGACAGCTTACCAAGTGGGTAGCAATTACTTTTTTATTTGGACAAAAGTTAGGAAGAACGATTGTGTAACTTCGCCAAACTGTCTTTTGTTTTTGGGTATGTTTTGACAGGCTTCTAATATGTTTTCAGAACTCTTATTATTATGGATATGAGTAAGTAGTTTATTATTTTCTTCGTCAATAGTTTCATTTTTATATTTGGGAATAGAAGCAAGAATAGTACCTTATGTAATTTTATTATATAGGTATCATACGTGAGACCTACGCATTTATAGTCCATAAAAATGTCTTACTTAAAATAAAACTACACTATCGCAAATGACACAAATTCGATGTTTATGCCAAAACGAAAAGTTAAGTTGCAGCTAAGCTTTTATACTGCAACAAAAGTTAACATATATGTTCATTCATACATACAGTCATAAAATATCACTTTGCTTGCATCGCGTGTGCACCGTGCGTGATACAAACCTTCGTCTAATGATTCGTATGACATAATCTAATATGGGAACTATGACAAATTGTTATTTAATTTAATATTATGACACTGGCGTGGCGCGCTGATCACTGTAGGCGCTATGCGAGATAGAGGCAAGAAGTTATTGACCTGATACCTTATTCGTATATTTCTTTAACATTGAAGAAGTACCTACAGTAAATTTTGAAATGCCTTCCTTAATTTTCAAAGAATGTTTTCCCATCACTGAATTTTATTTGCATTTGTATATATAAGCCTTCAATCAACAATAACACCTAATGAGGAGAAAGGGCGAGAGGTAGGAAGAAAGCAATCTTCTTTACATATTGAACCTGATGATGGTATAGATTTGTTGAGAATCAACGTGCCGGAAATAGTTCACGCGAACAATATTAAAACAAAGGTATCGCCAGATAGTATTCTGTTAGGTAGGGAAAGGCGTTCAGCAGCAGATCGTTCGTTGGGGTTAGATGTGATAAGTTTAGATGGGACGGTAATAGAAAGGGTTAATCGTATAGGCGGATTATTTACTAAAGCGTTGAATAATATTGCGAGGGCGCAAGTTATTAAAAAACGGTATTATTATAAAAGGACACGACCTAGATCGTTTCGGGTCAATGACCAGATCTTATTGTATGTGCCAAGGCGAGTTACGGGTAGATGTATGAAGTTGGAGCGGCTGTACCGTGGTCCTTAGAGGGTCGTACAGAATGTGGGACGGTCTGACTTGTTGATACGTCGTATAAATTCGCGATCGCGTGGGGTGGTTGTACATTCGAATCGTTTAAAACGTTTCGTGCCACGCTGATGTATTTGTCTGATAGGATGTTAGATGATAGTTATTATTCGTAAATAAGAAAGTTGTTTGTTGTTATATCTTTAACCTATGATTTTATCCATATTGTATATTTGTGTTTTAGGAAAGATGTGTTGTATTGTTGTAAATATGATATTAACCGGTGTTTCTTTTTCATGTTGTTCCCGAGCTTTGATGACTGTTGAGCTGGAGAATGAGGCCACATTATAAGCGTGCTAGGTCGTGCGTTGCGAGGACCCAAGGATATATCTTGTAGCTTGTAGCATACTAGAAATTTCCGTGGTAGTCTACCTTTGTATGAGAAATATTTGTTGGTTGACATAGTTTGTTGGACCGATCGCTTGATTTTATTTTTGGGGAGCAACATGATAAGGCAATAAGCTATTGTAGAGTATGTAAACACAGCCGTTAGATGAAATTGTAGGCTGTGGGCAGTTAGCTTTTTAAAAAGGAGTAGAAACTGCTTTGCAATTATATTCTCAAATCAATCTTTAAAAATATGAGTTTAAAAATGAAAGAGAGATTTGACGCAGTCATATACTAAGCGGTGAATAAAAATAAAGGTTTCATAAAAATATCATATAATTATGATACTATAAAATGTACATAGTGATTAGAAGAAAGATAAATACAAGCACAGTATCCTGAGGAAAGAGTTTTATTGAAGAAACCCCACATTACTTACATAGTTGTAGTGACAAACATGGCCGAGCGATATACGCCCACTTGAGCGTATATTTATAATTAGTTTCTGTCATTTATGACATAAGATCGTAACATTATTAACCTCTTTTCTCCGTTTAAAGGTGCCATAGAAAGTTTTGATTTAGCTCGTGAGCCTTCATCTAGTACTATTTGTTGATCGAAGATAAAAGCGCTTATCGTTTATTGGTAGTATTTTATTCAGTGGAAGTCCCTTTACAACACTAATTATAGTGAATGATTTAATGAACATTTTTATTATGTATTAAACATTTAGTTCATGAAAAACTATAATGGCGGCTCCGGTATGTATGTAGGGCAGAGGTACCCTTTGTGGCCACTTTAAGGATTTTTTGACTTTTAAGCACAAAGTACTAAGACTTAAGTATTTAAGACACAAATTATATCTTAAATTATAGATAATTTATCTACCTTTAAAGGTACATTTTTCAATTTTATAAAAGTAAAATAGTTTTTTTTATATTACACACAATGTGTGAGAGGTGCCAAATGTACCGGTTTTGGCCACTTACTGATAGTTAAACTTTTGTATGTATAGCGAAAAATCAAAACCAAACCCAGGTAAAATCAATATATTCTAATGCGCTAGAAACCAGTCAATTGCAAAACAACAATTTAATTGTAAAAAACAAAGGTTTATAAAGTATTTCATCCAAAACAAATTTCTTAAAATTTTCATACAAAACATTTTTTAAAACAGAAAATGGAATTTATTGAAAAAAAAAATCTTATGACATAAGGAATTGTAACAGTTGTTATTATTACCTTAAAATACTTTATTTTAATTACCCTTATCAAAAATGGCTAAAAGTTGTTTAGAAAACTTTTAGAGCAAAAAGTGGCCAAAACCGGTACAGTGGCCAAAACCGGTACGCCTGCCCTATATATCCTGCGGTGCACCACAACGTGGCGCCTGCGGCGCGGCGGCGGGCGGGCGGAGAGACAGGATGGGTATTTTACTGCACCAATGCAACGCAGTGAACCGCATTCCGTGGTTCATCATTTCAGCCGTACGACGCCCACTGCTGGGCATAGGCCGGCATTCCGTGGTTAATGGCATTAAATGGTTCCCACTGTAACGCAGCTTTGTCAACGCCAACGCACTAGCGTTTATCGTCCAAATACTCGAATGCTACTCATCTTTGCGTCTTAAGCTTCATTGTTTTTTTAAATGTCAAAGGTATGAATGACACGCTTTGATATTTAAGAAGCTCTCAAAGTGGAGTAGCGTTCAAGTGTTAGGGCTTATGAGTAGGCATTTAAATAAAGTAAATTGAAATTATAAAGTACTAGCTGCGCCTCGGGGCTTCTCTCCCGTGGAATTTCGGGATAAAAAATAGCCAATCTATTCTCAGACCTATCAAATACACACCAAAAATCATAAAAAAATCGGTCAAGCCGTTTCGGAGGAGTTCGATAACAAACACTGTCACACGAGATTTTTATAATAATATAATAGAAAATAAATCTCAGCTATTCAAAAAAAAAGTTAGCAAGTGTAACGATGTCTGTATCACTCTTGTCGAATACCGTCCTACCAGCCACCCAGTGACCGTCTCGACCTGACGCAAAAACCAACGTTTCGTTTTTACTAACCAGCATTGAGGTTATGGACTCAAACGATGAGACCAGACGCAATGTAAGGTAATGACCATGAATTGAGACTATTTTGTGTCATGCAAGCGTTGTCGGGCAAAACTGTCGAACGATATTGCACGGCAAAACAGACGATTCATTTAAAAGTGATTCATTTAAAAGTGATTTTAAAAACGATTCATTTAAAAGTGATTTTAAAAACTTGTTTTATTTAAATGATTTTAAAAAGTTTAGTTGAATAAATATAACATTTAGTGGTCGGTGGTAAGACTTGTTCTTAGTCCGCCTGGCTAGCTACCACCATTTTATCTAAGGCTGACGCCTTAACAACGATGTTTTAAGCATTGTTGTATTACGGCAGTTAAAGATTAGATAGCCAGTTTCTCAGTGATTGAGGATTCCAGGAGTACTGCGAATCTACCTTCAGCCTTATCACCACTTAACATGTGTGATGAAGGCTAAGAGCCACCTATTCGTGGATATAAAAAAAACATTTAATTTTTCACGCAATAGTTTTGACCATTTGACCCCAGAACATAGGTTGTATGTAGTTATAGGTTAGTTGAAAAGGGTCGCCAACCTTATGAGCAAAAGATAGATAATATCCATAGCTTTTTATGAACCTTCGTAGGATTTTTAACTTTTCATTTTGTCATGGCAAAGTTCCTGTTTCTTTAGCAACGTGAATGAATTTCAAAACATTCCGTAATCAACTCTAGTAAACTTATGCAGTGGATTTAAAATTTACCAAATTAACCACTGCAATAAAATTAATATAATAGGCTACTGGACCCTTTTTTTATTCGTGTCCTAAACGATTAATAATTGTCCTATTACCTACACCAAAAAATGTATTTATGATATTTTAAAACATAAAAACCTACAAATCTTTATAAAAAAAAATCGCTTTTTATTAACCGGTAAATACGCTCTTCGCCATGTTCTGACGTCAGACAATTTGTAACCAACCACTTGACAGTGTTGACAGTGTCAAGTGATTGTTTACTTACCTTAGGGTAGTTCCACTTATCAAAAATCTTTGTCCAATATGCATTTGATCAAAGAAATTGGAAGACTTTGACGTTCAATTTTATACATTCACTTCACAAATGAGGTAGTAGATAAACTTGACAGTAAAAAGAAATGTTTCGGTGTCTTTCTCGATCTTTCCAAGGCCTTCGATACTGTTTCGATACCCATCTTGATCAACAAACTGGAGTGCCATGGTGTTCGTGGTCGGGAGCTAAACATTTTCCGAAGCTATCTTCTGCACAGGGAACAGTGCGTTAAGATTGGGTCATTCACCAGTGACATAGAGTCTATCGACTACGGCGTACCTCAAGGCAGCATTCTCGGGCCAACTCTGTTCCAGCTGTATGTAAACGATCTGTGCAAACTCAAAATACCTGACTGTAGTATATTTGCCTACGCAGACGACACCGCTCTCCTGGTATATGGTAATGATTGGATGAGTGCTAAGCTACACACTCAAAACGCCCTTGAAACTGTGATAAACTGGCTCTCAAAAAATCTGCTCACCCTGAATTTAAGTAAGACGCAAATACTCCCCTTTTTTGTTTCCCCTGCCTCCTCACCGCCATCCGATGATTCCAATATTGTCATACATACCTGTACTTCTCCATCAACATGTGGCTGCCACCCTCTTAACATTGTATACAGTGTAAAATACCTTGGGGTCATTATCGACTCCAACTTAAAATGGCGTCCACAGATAGAAGCTCTAAATGGTAGAGTGCGTAAACTAATTTATATATTTAAAACAATAAGGCACTTGGTCGACAAAGTAACAGTTAAAACTATATATCTTACCTTATGCCAATCCATCTTGTCTTATTGTATTCCGATCTGGGGAGGGGCTGGCAGTTCTGTGATGCTGAACTTAGAGCGGGCGCAAAGAACCATCTTAAAGATAATGACTCATAAACATATTCGATACGCAACAAATTTGTTATACTTGGAATGCCAGGTCCTAACAGTCCGGCAATTATACATTCTCAGAAGTATATTGCGAAGACACGCCTCTCTCCCTCTGGATGTGAGTATCCTCACCCGTCGACGGGCATCAACCCACGTATGTCCTACGATTAAATGCCGAACAGAGTGGGCAAAACGTCAGTATGCAGCCCTCTCTTCAAAACTATATAATGAGATACATAGGCTATCACATATCTATACACTTAATAGATTCGAGGTTAAAAAGAAAACCACATCTTGCCTACTAAATATGTCATATCTAGATACTGAAAATCTCCTTAAATAGCATAAATAAATAACAGATCTATAAAACATTCAATACACACAAAAACTCACAAAAACACACGCATACACACACACACACACACACACACACACACACCACACACTAAAAATTTTTTTTTTTCTCTTTTGTCATTCCAGTAAATTTTTACTACTCATATTTTATTTTTATTTCCTTTTTATACCTTGTTTAACTGAATATTAAAAAACCAGTAGTTGCACTTACATAACTATGTGTAAATTTTATAATTAAGTTAAAAATGTCGAGGAATCACTGGCACTGAAAATACAGTTCCTACTAGTTTCAATGTCAGGGACTCATCTCTTTTGATGCATACCATTTAAACCTCGTAAATAATGTAATATAATAAATGTAAATGCAAATGTATTATGAGCACTTGGTACTATCAATAAATAATTTTTTATTTTTTTTATTTTTTTTCGACATCCAATTTCTTTGATCAAATGTATATTGGACAAAGGTCTTTGATAAGTGGAATACACCCTTACTAATATGTACACTGACCTCTATTCAATAGAGGTCAGTGTAAAAGTGACGTTTATTTGTTTACAAATTTAGAAATCCAATGACGTCACAACATGGCCGATAGTGTTTTCATCAGTTCAAAAAAAAAATAATTTTTACTTGTCCATCTCGTACTTTTATTTCATAATATCGCTATTTTACGTTTTCCTAAGCCAAGTACTAAAGGAAATATTCATTCGATGTATCAAATTAAGTATGAGTCAAGTAGCCTATTCCTAAACAATAATTTATTTTTAGTTTAATACATCAAAGATTAATAAGTAATATGAAATCGCTTTATCTGAACCGTTAATAAAAAGGTCATTCTTAACATAAAAGAGATCGACAGTTACCTACGGTCGCTTTAAATAATAAGACCTAGGCTAATAGAATGCCTAACCTTCTAACAAGATGAGAATAACCTTAAATATAGCGCTAGATTACTCATCTTCGAAATAATCATCATTGTGCATTTGGTTCAGGTTATTTGTCAAAATCATCATTAAGGTAAATTATAAGAGATATGAGAGGCAGTAACTTAAGTTTACTACTACATTAAAAGGTAAGTACTCATTTGTTTTAAAGATATTTAATCTTCAGTACCTATACATCTGAACTTTTGCAGATAACATTATCTGCGAAGTTCCCTTCACTTAATTTTATTGATCAACATAATCGGCATTAATCTTAACTGTTACCAACAAAATTGAAAATGTAAAGGTTACTTTTAATCTCAGCAACAACTTATGTTTGTACTAGTACCTAATACTAAGTACGTTTCAACTAGTTTGGATTTAAAACTTAATTTCATTGGGTAAGCTTTTTGCTCTTAACTATAAAGCAGATAGCTTTAAACACAGAAATATGATGGTTCCAACTTTTTGTTGATTATTATTATTTTTATTTTTTAACCCTGATTATGAAACATGACCGAACAAATATTTCAATTTACTTTCATTACTACATAACTATACAATGTGGACACTACAATGCGCCAATAAATAAAAACGTTTTTAGTTCATAATAATATATTGAAACATGTTTTTTTAATAATACTATACAACGTCAAATGGATGTCAGTCAAAGACACGCGAGACGACGGGCGATGGCATGAAGTTTTGGCGTCATTTATGCAATATCTCTTTTTATATATCGTGTATTTCATATTACAAATGACACATTAACTATTTACTGTGACTAAACTTTTCGATGTTTTTCGTTGTTTCATAAAGACAGACTCTCATCAGATATACGATATTTATTTTACTGAGGCATTTTCGTCTCGACATTGTATTATTGCAAAATATCAATGACACCCTATTTTTTCAAACAACCCCATTACTATGATCACGGTCAGTCATAATATAATTACATAGTTGTACTTCTGTTTTGGCGTGTACTGTGGCCCCATCCACTGTGAGAGTCAAGAATTTGATTCAAGATCTCCTTAATATAGATGCTGCAACTGTGATGCGAATCTCCCGTACTTTGCACAAGAATTCTTTTTATGTAATTCCGACTCAATTGAGGGCTGATTACAGTAGTACTATCGACAGAGGATCAACCTTGACAATTGCTTTACGAAAAAGGTTGTTACTTGGTACGTGATAAGAGCGATCAACATTTTAAATAAAATTAACGTTGTTCGGAAAATATAGTTTAATTTGGATCATTTCCGTTGCGCAGTTCATAGGTAATAAGGTTAAGATCACGCAATGTTATTTTAAATTAAGAATGTTGTTTGTCTTAGAATGGTTACAACATAACAAAGTTTGTAACAGTTTTGATATAACAAAATAATTTCGTTTACTTTTTCAGGTTGCAAAGTACTACAACAGGTTTTTTTTTAAGAAACGAACACTGATTGCCTGTACAAAATAGAGTTTAATCATGCCAAATGTTTTATGTATATAATCTGACTAAATTTCTCAAATTATATAAATACATAAAACATTTTGCATAATACTTCGATTTGTTTTTAGATTTGTGCTAATTATGAAGAGGAAAGATTTGATTTTTTGTTTGTTTGACATAGGTTATATTTTTATCCCGATATTCCCACGGTAACGGGTACCACGCGAGGGAAACCGCGAGGATCCGCTAGTCACATATATATTTGTCTCAACTAGGCATCGAATTTACAACTCCTGGCTAGACGCGGCGTACGTGCTAATCACTGTGCGATCGGACGAGTTTGTGGCCTAAAACTATATATTAAAACCTCAACAAACTTATTTTACTTTAGAATCTGTATGTCTATATGGTGATTGACTCAGTTCAATCTATTGGATACTACTATAACGTAGGCGTCCACTAAGAAAATTCAAGCCCTAAATGTTATGTGTAAGTAAGAAGCACCCCTATCGTGAATTATCCTAAACTAATTAATTAAATAACGGTAATAAAAAAGCTGCAGCAAAGAAAATATTCGCAATAGTGATTCGCTAATTATTAAAACCAAACTGAATGTGTTCACGGACAATAAAGCAGAGTACCAACAAAAATTAGCAGAGATGATGTAGCACAGCAACACAGTGTAAATAAAGCAGTAGATTATGCAGAAGAAACATGCTAATTTCTGACGATCGATAGAACCAAAACTCTATCATAAGCACTTCTTAATAATAATAAATAAATAAATAACTTCTTACATTCACACCAATTATCTAAGCCCATTTTAATTTCATTAAGAAACTGTATCATGGAAAACTTGATAACGGATAAATATATACCTACTTAAATGCTTTTTTTTTGTAAATACACACTTAATATACATAGTAAACACCCAGACCAAGACAAATAGATATGTTCATGCACACAAATATTTGTCTTGTTCGGGAATCGAACCCGAGACCACTGGCGCAGAAGGTGGGTAGCCTACCCCTGCGCCAAATCGGTCGTCAAATAATGTAACGGAACTAAACATTAGAAAAAAAAACATAACTAAATGTGTGTTAATCTAAGCAAGAGCATAATTTAAGCCCTGTTAGTTGTTTCAGAAGTGTTGTTCCCTTATGGCTGATCTATATGGGTTCTGACTGGCACTGAAATCGATGAAAGGTCAGCGCTGGCTTCGTTGACATGCCAATCCAGCTCTATGGTGTAAAACAAATGACTACTTACTGACTGCCAAAATCGAACTAAAAAGAAAAAAAAAACAAAATCTTATTGCAGTCGGGGGACCTTTTAAATTAAGCATTCCACATCATTGTACCTCGACTGCAATGAGAGCTTGCTTTTTACCACACTTTTATTAGCTTCACTTGTAACTAAGTCACAATGTAAGAAAATCTTGGAATTCAATTTTAACATACTTTTAATTGTCGTATTGATCTGAAACTTTGCAAGTCTATATAAATCTGATGACAATACAATAATTTGCTACTATCCAGCTGATCTGATGATGGAGTCAAGAGGTGGGCAATAGAACTCTTCAATGGCTGCTAGGAAACCCCTCGAGTTTAGACTCAATTGTTTTGTTCTGATGAGACCTATTCGGTACTGAGAAGCCCTACACTGGGATTCTATTAAATAATAAATGTATTAGCGATATAAATCTTTACTGCGGCACCATGGCCGATATATTCTATCTACTACAACCCGCGCCCGCGGAATCGTCTGGACTCAAACAAACTACTCGCGTAATGATGACAATGCATTCGATATTTTTGAATACTGATTTAAACATAAATCAACCATAGACAATGCAAGGAGGTATCATATCCTAACAATATGATACCACATGCCGCCGCCGCAACAAAAAAAACCTTTCTTACTAAAGAAATGTTTTTTCCTACATGGATTACCCTAAAGCGAAGGCCCTGCCTACCTTGGAACGATATCACATCAATAAGACTGGTCCTCACTAACGGACAGCCAGGACAATGGTCGATATAATTATTAATTTCTTGAAATCAAAACAAACCAACCATTGCATTGGCTTGACATACCAAAACCAAGGGAAAAGGTCTGCCCAGCCTTAAACCTAACCTTAATACATCATATGTAGTTACAATCAAAGCTAACCCTAGCTCATTTAAGCATTAACTAAGTCGAAATTCCAAGATCAAACATGTCGGACAAGCACCAATAATATATTGACTACGAAATTACCCAAAAATAACCGTCATCTCAAAAGGTGCCCGACAACAAGCTTGGAACTTCATAAACCTGTGGTAACCTCAAGCAGACTGTCTACTAGGGGCCACCACAGTTTATGTAGCGTGGTGTCGACAACATTGCCAGTCAGGGTTAGAGGGATCCTGCAACAAACAGGATATGACCCTGGTCCTTATTGGACCATCAGGGTTTCCTCCCCCCCTCACCAACAAATGTTGACGTCACCTCGTTCCTTAAGTGACATCAAAAAAACTTACAAACTAACTAAAACGGAAATAAAATGAAACACAGAAGTGTTACTTTTGTGGTCCAGATCATTAACGAAACGTGATGTCAATATCAACATAAGTTAAGGTCAGAGGATTCTCACACCTAATTAGATAATAGGTCATCCTCCTGCCCTATCCCATGAAGGTAAAGAGACACGACACGATGTCTACTTATTAGTAAAAATGCAAAAAAATAATTGTTTTATTAAATTAAACATTAAAAAAAAAATTAAGTAAATACATCATATTATAAGTGGACCACAGGACACTTCGTGGGCTCCAGGTGCAGTATTTCCGTACATGAAAAAGAAACACATATTAATACAAATCACACAATTATACATTTCAACTATCTAACAATCACTATTATAAAACATCCTAAAATCCTATCCTATTTCTATAAAATACAAACAATTCATGAACGAAAACCTACCATTATTATAACACTATTAACTTTAGCAGTTTTACTTTCCTAACAAACTACAAATAATTCTTGCCCACAAAATCCAAAACATAGTTATCATTTAAAATCAAACTGTAACTCGTTATTTTAATCTGATCTGTGACTACTAAAAATATTTATTTACACCACAATAAAACAAACTCTTTTTGGTTCACTAAATAATGTCATCACTATGACTGACAACCGAGTCCATGTCACATTTATAACCTGATGTCACAATTAAATGCAAATTGTCACAAATGAAAATTATTTCAGACTTATGATCATGGAATCATCATGACCTAAGATATGGAATTTGCTGGCATGGATCATGGATTATTAATGAATCGACATATTAACTATCAAAGTCTCAATCTAAAGGGTTTAAGCCTATTTGCATGTACTTTTATTTTCCTACTTGTATGGGGCTTACTAATAATATAATTATCATGCTCCCTAACCCTTTTTATTCTATAAGGTCCCTTATAAGGTCTACTCAACTTCTTACTAATGCCTGCTATCCTTTTAGGACAAAATAACAAAACTAATTGGCCTACTGCAAATCTTACTGGTCTAGCCTTTTTGTCATACTGAACCTTCTGAACCAAACGCGCCTTCCGCAAATTCTCATTAACCTTATTAACACAGCTATGTCTAATACGTTGCCTTTGTCTCAAACTTAAATCAGGAAAATTAATATTTAGACTCCTGTCCGACACACTTTCGGGTTCTTTTAAAAACATTACAAAGTAAGGAGAAAATTTTGTGGAGGCCTGCTTGGAACAGTTATATGCATGTGTCACCATTGGGACATGCATACACCAATTCCTCTGTAATGGATCACTATACTTTGATAACATCTGTAATAGAGTCTGGTTAAATCTTTCTATTAAACCTACTGTTTGCGGATGCATAGTGGTGGCTGTAACGTGGCGAGAATCGAACCGCCTTATAGTTTCCCTTACTATCTCTGAAGTGAAAATTGAACCTCTATCTGAGATAATTGTTTGAACAACACCAAACCTACAAAACACTTCCTGAATGAGAAAATTACTAACTGTTCGCGCGGTAGCCCTACGCACTGGTTTACACACCGCATACTTCGACATTGACTCTATACAAGTGATGATATACTGTTTGCCACGCGAAGATTTATTTAAGGGCCCGATAATGTCTATCTCTATAGCTTGGAATAACCTATCGACTATAATGGGTCGTAAAGGAACCACTATATTTCTCTTCTTCTTCTCTTGACACTGAACACAGCTTTTTATATACTTCTCAATCCTTTCCGTTGCTTTATACATAAAATACCTAGACCTAAATTTATCCAAAGTCTTAGTTAAACCTAAATGTCCTCCTATAAAAGGATTGTCGTGTATGTCATCCATCACTTCATTAAATAATACACTAGGAACCACTAATAAGTTTTTATTTACACCATGTACAGTATATTTTTTATACAACACATTATCTCGAATAAAGAATCCTTTGTATATCGGCCTTCGCCTCTGTCGAAGCTCTCGTTCTTGTCGTTGACAGAACTCGTCCGTTTGCTGAGCCATCGTGACTTGTGTTGCTTCGATGCTATACAAGTGTAGTCCATCCTCCACTTGTGTCCTTGGAGCGACCGTGGTTTCTTCCTCATCATCCTCCTTCAAGGGATTTCTGCTCAAGAAATCCGCGATGACGTTCTGTTTTCCCGAACAATGCACTATTTCGAAATCATGTTCCTGTATTGCTAACGCCCATCTTGCTAACCTCCCATTCATGTCTCGGCGTTCTCTTAGCCAGCATAAAGCCTTGTGGTCTGTTACGACCTGAAACTTTAGACCATGTAAATATGGTCTGAAATAATTCAGTGCCCATACTAATGCGAGGCACTCCTTTTCCGTAATGGAGTATTTTTTCTCTGCTGCGGACAATTTCCTTGATGCGAACGATACTGGCATCATGTTTTTACCTTCTTCCTGCAAAATACATGCTCCAAGGGCTACGTCACTCGCGTCGATATTCAATTCAATCTTGTTATGACATTTTCCGAGTTGTCAAAATGTTTTAATAACGGAGGATTTAAGATCATAGACAAAATTTTGTCAAACGACCTCTGTTGTATTTCTGACCACTCAAACTTCACATTTTTTCGTAACAATTTATTTAAAGGTACAGTTGTGTTCGCAAAGCAATCAATAAATTTCCTATAATACGAAAATAAACCAAGGACTGACTTCAGTTCTCGAGTGTTTGATGGGACTTTAATAGACTTCAATTTCTTGATTTTTTCTTCATCTGGTAGAATACCACGGCCAGAAATCTTGTGACCGAGTACTGAAATTTCTTCATAGGCGAAACTGCACTTCGATGGTTTCAACGTTAAGTTGGCTTCTTCCAGCCGCTTCAAAACTTGATCCATGGCGTCGTGAAACTCCTCGAACGTCTTCCCATAGACAATGATATTGTCCACGTATACGATGGCGTTCTTGTATTTAATCCCTGCTAACGCCTTATCCATGGTTCTCTGAAAAATGGCACCACTCGTTTTCAGACCAAAGGGTAAAACATTAAATTCGTACAGACCTGACGGTGTGATGAACGCCGTCTTGTGTTTCTCTTTTTCTTCTATTTCCAGTTGCCAATATCCTGAATTACAATCTAAATCAGCGAAATATTTTGCTCCATTTAGGTGTGAAATCAAATCCTCGATTATTGGCAAAGGGTACGAATCTGTGATCACCTTTTTATTCAATTTTCTGTAGTCCACGCAGAAACGCCAAGAACCATCCGGTTTCTTCACCAGAACTACCGGAGATGCATAGGGACTCTTGGATTCACGTATAATCCCATTTTCCAACATTTCTTCAATCTGGTCCCTAATCACCTTATGTTGCTCACCGGATACTCTGTACGGGGCTCGATGCGTGGGTATATCGTCACTTGTTTTTATGGCCACTTTGACTAAACCGCACTTTCCTAATTCATTCTTATTAAATGCGAATCGCGATCTATATTTGTGTAATAATGTTGTCAAAAGATCATTTTGTTCAACAGACACCGAGTGGGAAATGTTAAATTCTGGTTTACTTTCCACTACCATGCATCCTTCATACATATTATTTTCATTTTTAACAACTAGGTCATGGAAAAACGCATACTCGTTTTTCTTTAACACTTCTGTATCCGACTGTACAAATTCTACATTTTCGTTTATCCGAACAATTTTTTTCCGGGGATAAAAATCTAAATCGAATCTCTTACAGGATAAACGCGACTTCGAGAAATCAATACTAATAGCATTATTATACAAAAAATCACAACCTAAGATCATATCTTGGCAAATATTATTTACAATTAAAAATTCCTGTTTAAACACGACGTTATCTATTAAAATATTAAGTTCGGTTTTTCCTACAGTTGCAAGCGTTTTTCCACTCACATTGTTCACTTTCATATCACTTTTCACGACATTTATTTTCAAGGGCTTTATGAGCACATCGGATATTACAGATACGGATGCGCCTGTATCCAATAACGCGACGATTATTCTGTCCCTACATTCAACACTGATAAACGGATTTTGCTTACTTGAAAGGTGGACGTCTTGGATTACGGCTGGTCGATTTCCACCGTCTACATCGGCCGCCTCCTGGCGTTTGGGGACATCGGGATTCTTGTTGGTCTTGAGTTGGTTGGGCGAGACTGCTGGTCCAGTTGTGGCACTGAAGCTGATCTGCTTGCCATGGGGACTGCTGGTCTTGGTCTAAAATTATAATTAGAGCGGGAGAAGAATGTTCGTGGGGTGGGGTTTTCGGTTGGCGTGCGAGAGGCAATATGATTTGGAACTGGAGCTTTCTCATATTCCATCATGTTACGTCTTAGACGCGGGTCATACGTGAAAGAATTGGTGGGGGTTTCAATCGGTATTGGGGTTTCTTCCAAATTGTGCACTTGACGGACCACGTCCCGTAAATGTGCTTTATCTTTATAGATCTGTGGGGCTAATTTTCCTTTGGTGACATAATCCGTTGTCCTCAGGAACTGTTGGACGAATATTTCGTCAGTAATTGAAACCCCTGCACGAGCAGATAACGCATCCAGTGCATAATAGTATTCTAATGCGTTCTCATTACTTTCTTGTTTCCTCGAATAGAACGCGGCTATCGGGTTCGATAGCCCTTTGAATTCTATAATAAATAATTTTTTAAACTCGCTGTAATCCTTGGCGGTGTCGACGATCCTTGTATAGAAATGGAGCGCCGGGCCCGTGCAGTATGCTCCGACTACGAGCTTTTTGGTAGGGTCATCAAACTTCTGAAGAGCCGCCATGACTTCGTAGCTCCGGAGGAACTCCTCGACGTTTCCTCGTATTCCGTCATATTTGTTTGGTTCCATCTTCACCAAAGGGTCTGAAACATGGAAACTACAGTATAGATCTGCGAAGATTTGCGCCTAACACCATGAGAAGCCCTACACTGGGATTCTATTAAATAATAAATGTATTAGCGATATAAATCTTTACTGCGGCACCATGGCCGATATATTCTATCTACTACAACCCGCGCCCGCGGAATCGTCTGGACTCAAACAAACTACTCGCGTAATGATGACAATGCATTCGATATTTTTGAATACTGATTTAAACATAAATCAACCATAGACAATGCAAGGAGGTATCATATCCTAACAATATGATACCACAGTACACTTGGTGGTGAGGGTCTGATGATGGAGCAGGGAGGAAGCCAGTGGCACTCCTTTATCACCAATAGGAAACCCCTCGAGTTTGAGTCCATTTGTTTCGTTTTAATAAGACCTATTCATTACACTTAGTGGTGAAGGTCTGATGATGGAGCTGGGGAGGAAGCCACTGAAACTCCTTAATGACCACAAGAAAACCCCTCGAGTTTTGACTCATTTGTTTCGTTCTGATGAGACCTATTCGCTACACTTGGTGGTGAGGGTCTGATGATGGAGCAGGGAGGAAGCCAGTGGCACTCTTTAATGGCCAATAGGAAACCCTTTGAGTCTGACTCATTTGTTTCGTTCTAATGAGACCTATTCGTTACACTTGGTCATGAGGGTCTGATGATGGAGCAGGGAGAAAGCCAGTGGCACTCCTTAATGGCCAATAGGAAACCCTTCGAGTTCTGGCTCATTTGTTCATTCAGATGAGACCTATTCGCTACACTTGGTGGTGAGGATCTTATGTTGGAACAGGGAGGAATAAATTAGTCTTATACTTTATTATATGTACGTAATTATGTAATTTATTACATCTCATTAAGGAAGCTAGTGGCATTAATTAATGTTAATTTGGTTTGCCATTTATTAAACTAAAAAGAAAGAAATAAATATATAGTTTAAAAAACTAAACAAACACACTTTTAATAGTAACAGAATAAAAAGTACAAAATAACCGTCTATTCAGTAACTGAAATTAAAAAGCGTGGTGCGCCCTTGGCAAGGCATGAATTTCAAGAACTTAATATTGACAACGCGCACCACGCTTTTTAATTTCAGTTACTGAATAGACGGTTATTTTGTACTTTTTATTCTGTTACTATTAAAAGTGTGTTTGTTTAGTTTTTTAAACTATATATTTTTTTTACTTTTATGTTTGATTGTGGCAGTCGTGTTTTTTAACTTTTCAGATATTTTTTTTTGCTGAATATATTAACAAAGTTACAAATTCTTTCTATACATATTGGTCAACCGTACCAAATTGCCCTAATTACCAAAATCTTCAACAATTAAATGGATTGAATAATTTTTAAATTCCAAGTTCAGATCATTAGGCGATTAGGTACTTTACAAAAAAAGTAAGCATTATGTTGTAAGTTACTAATGATATATAACGTCTCGGTTAAGTAATGTTGAACATACATCACAAGAAAATTCGTTATGCAATAATAAATTAAAATTATATGATTACATCTTTCCTAGTTTGCTTGTTACAAGCAAAACGGTCAATGTTTAACCATACAATAATAACTAGCTCCCATATTATGTGACTTAAGGGCCCCACAGACTATCAGTCAACCAGCAGGCCACGGCTAGCTGTCAGTTATAAAAAAAATATGAAAAATAAAATAAAATAGTTTGATTTGGCTTCAACAAAATACATCATTCAAAATAAGTGATTGATGCCACCTTTTAAGCCTCAGTTGACCTGTATCAGGCAGCACCGCTCTTCCAAGTAATAGATTTCCAATAAAACTTATTCAACACTATGAACTAGATTACAGCTCTCATTATTATTTACTTAGTCTACTAGTTAGTCGCAATCAGCCATGATATTCGCGGGTTTGTAAGTGTGTGACCTATTGCAGCCAACTGACAGGTTTGTGACTGACTCACATTCGTTGCCTGCTGGTTGACTGATATAAAATCAAAAAATAAGGTCAAATGCGAGTTCATCTCACATCGAGAGTTCCCTAGGATAGTTCTTTATCGCGGTCCCATAATTTGTTTGTTTGTCCAGAAATGTGTCACATTCCCGCGGATAACGTCGTGTAGCCCACGCGGGTAGAGCCGCGGGTGTAAGGCTAGTAAAAAAGAACAGTGTAGTAATATTCGAGCTTGTGATCAAGATTGCGGTACAGTCATAAAATAATTTAATTACATACCTACGTACAACACCCAACAAAACACTTTCGAGAACCTACTTTAAATCGTAATACGATAAAATAATTAAAGTCCCTCCTTTGTATCAAGATCATAAAAAAAACATAAAACATCTTATTTTATTATTGAAAATGAAACATTAGAACAAATCGAGCCGTCTTACAATGCTCTGTGAATGCAAAAAAGTTAAAAATAAAAATATTTTATTTTGTGAATCGATTTGTACACAATAAATAACCCTGAGTTAAGCCACTTAATAAGCAGATATAATGCCTGTAATCAGGTGACTTCACTCTTCTAAAATTCATTATCTCAATCGTATAACTCTTGACTTGACAGAGTGGTCGTGGTCAACAAGAAGAGAGATGGGTAAAAAAACAACTAGAATTATGCACGCTTTAACCGTGGTCTCACCGTTATTTCCCACTGGTGGGACCAACAGGGTTGATAATAATCACGTTTTTTAAAAATAAATCGTTATTTTTTTGATTATTTAGATTTTTTTGATTTTTATTACATTATGCATTATTCACCCTAGTTTTTCTTGAGGGCAACATTTTTATTTGGTAGAATTGATGTACAACACCGCCAAAAAAAGTAAAATGTTACATCAACCCGAAAAAACGATTTGAGTTCCGAGTGTAAATTTTGTTTGTTAATATAAACCGACATTTTTTGATTGTTGATTTTTATTACCATAAATAACTTAGCTTGCACCTATCGTACTTTGAATCAAAATTGTTTTCGAACATTACTGGGTGCTTACCATCAACTCTTATTACGGTTTTGTTTAGGAACCTAAACTGATCTGCTTCGCTTATTCGTACCACGACAGCTTAATATCAATGACAGCGATTCAGTGATCGATCAATGACATTTCACAGCCGCTAAGCTGTCAGAAACTCTTATTTGACTTATAACCCGGTCGATTTAACATGTCACCTGCAGGTTATACCCGTCCCTCTCACTCTCCGGGCATGACAGAATCGAGTGAAAGAGACGGGTAGAAGAAAAAGGACACAAATCGTTCGGTCATTAACATTTAGCAATTCATTTGCGATCCAGTTTTTAGAAGGTCAGAGTACGAAAGAAAGCGATTCATTTTAGGAACCTATTCTGAATCGCGCTATTTTTGAATCGCTGTCATAAAGTTGATGGTAGGCACCCAGTTCATTATAATACCTCCCAGATCGTTTAAGTAATTATTTTTCATATATTGATTTAAATCAGTGATTTTTATAAAAAAAACATGCAATAAAAATCGTGATTTAAATCATGATTAACCCTGGGGACCAAGGGTAATTTTTTTCCCGTTGACCCACTGCTATACAGCTTTAAGGTCTCTGCCTACGTGACGTGTTTTTTTCTCGTCCCGGACGGGACGGGACTATTCACGGTAATTTTTTTATCACCCCGGATAATTTTAGGGATTATTCTACTCATGAAAACAAACTACTTTTATTATGGGACCAAAACTAAAATTGCGAAAAAAAAATTCAGCTGTTCCATACATTTTGATTTGATTAAATATTTCTGCACTTTTGTATGGAACAGCAGATTTTTTTTTCGCGTGTATAAATTACTTGTATTTTGACATCGTTACATTGAAATGCCCCGCGAGTACCACGTTCCCGTCCCGTCCGTGACTCATGACATATGTCCTTCATGTACATTTTTGTATGAAACGATATTTACAAAACTTCCCGTCCCGTCCCGTTCCCGCCCCATCCTTATACGTCGCGTATGGAGAGACCTTTAAATTTTGATTTTCAACCCGTCAGTTTCCGTAGAGCCATTTGGTCTCACGGATGCTCAGGTTACTTCTCATATCATCATCCGATTGCGCTAACAAAGTACCTTCATCAAATGTAATCGATCAAAAATTCAAGAGCACATTGTAATCATTTAGTATAATGACTGAGTAGCTATTACTTAATTGTTCCAACCTTAAAGGTTACGACCGTGGAGATGTACGGAATCTTCTTTATTATACAAACGGAGCTGCGGGCTACCAATTATCTTAGCCCATTTTAATTTCATTGAGAAACTGTATCATGGAAAACTTGATAACGGATAAATATATACTTAAATACTTTTTTTGTAAATACATACTTAATATACATAGTAAACACCCAGACCAAGACAAATAGACATGTTCATGCACACAAATATTTGTCTTGTTCGGGAATCGAACCCGAGACCACTGGCGCAGAAGGTGGGTAGCCTACCCCTGCGCCAAATCGGTCAAATAATGTAACGGAACTAAACATTAGAAAAAAAAACATAACTAAATGTGTGTTAATCTAAGCAAGAGCATACTTTAAGCCCTGTAAGTTGTTTCAGAAGTAACCCCTTATGGCTGATCTATATGGGTTCTGACTGGCACTGAAATCGATGAAAGGTCAGCGCTGGCTTCGTTGACATGCCAATCCAGCTCTATGGTGTAAAACAAATGACTACTTACTGGCTGCCAAAATCGAACTAAAAAGAAAAAAAAAACAAAATCTTATTGCAGTCGGGGGACCTTTTAAATTAAGCATTCCACATCATTGTACCTCGACTGCAATGAGAGCTTGCTTTTTTATTTTTAAGTTTGATTTTGGCAGTCGTATTTTTAACTTTTCAGATATTTATTTAAATTTTTTTTAGTTTTTTGCATTCACAATGCTATTTTTATAACTAGCTCCCATATTATGTGACTTAAGGGCCCTACAGACTATCAGTCCACCAGCAGGCCACGGCTAGCTGTCAGTTATAAAAAAAAATGAAAAATAAAATAGTTTTATTTGGCTTCAACAAAGTACATCATACAAAATAAGTGATTGATGCCACCTTTTAAGCCTCAGTTGACCTGTATCAGGCAGCACCGTTCTTCCAAGAAACAGATTTCCAATAAAACTTATTCAACACTATGAACTAGATTACAGCTCTCATTATTATTTACTTAGTCTACTAGTTAGTCGCAATCAGCCATGATATTCGCGGGTTTTGTGAGTTGTGTGACCTATTGCGGCCAACTGACAGGCTTGTGAGTGACTCACATTCGTTGCCTGCTGGTTGACTGATATAAAAAAATAAGGTCAAGTGCGAGTTCAACTCACATCGAGAGTTCCCTAGGATAGATTTTTTATCTCCGTCCCATAATTTGTTTGTTAGTGGGAACTTCTTTTTATCCAGAAATGTGTCACATTCCCGCGGATAACGTCGTGTAGCCCACGCCGGTAGAGCCGCGGGTGTAAGGCTGGTAAAAAAGAACAGTGTAGTAATAATCGAGCTTGTGATCAAGATTGCGGTACAGTCATAAAATAATTTAATTACATACCTACGTACAACACCCAACAAAACACTTTCGAGAACCTACTTTAAATCGTAATACGATAAAATAATTAAAGTCCCTCCTTTGTATCAAGATCATAAAAAAACATAAAACATCTTATTTTATTATTGAAAATGAAACATTAGGACAAATCGAGCCGTCTTACAATGCTCTGTGAATGCAAAAAAGTAAGAAATAATAATATTTTATTTTGTTAAACGATTTGTACACAATAAATAATCCTGAGTTAAGCCACTTAATAAGCAGATAATATAATGCCTGTAATCAGGTGACTTCACTCTTCTAAAATTCATTATCTCAATCGTATAACTCTTGACTTGACAGAGTGGTCGTGGTCAACAAGAAGAGAGATGGGTAAAAAAACAACTAGAATTATACACGCTTTAACCGTGGTCTCACCGTTATTTCCCACTGGTGGGACCAACAGGGTTGATAATAATCACGTTTTTTAAAAATAAATCGTTATTTTTTTGATTATTTAGATTTTTTTGATTTTTATTACATTATGCATTATTCACCCTAGTTTTTCTTGAGGGCAACATTTTTATTTGGTAGAATTGATGTACAACACCGCCAAAAAAAGTAAAATGTTACATCAACCCGAAAAAACGATTTGAGTTCCGAGTGTAAATTTTGTTTGTTAATATAAACCGACATTTTTTGATTGTTGATTTTTATTACCATAAATAACTTAGCTTGCACCTATCGTACTTTGAATCAAAATTGTTTTCGAACATTACAGTTGATTATAATACCTCCCAGATCGTTTAAGTAATTATTTTTCATATATTGATTTAAATCAGTGATTTTTATAAAAAAAAACATGCAATAAAAATCGTGATTTAAATCATGATTAACCCTGGGGACCAAGGGTAATTTTTTTCCCGTTGACCCACTGCTATACAGCTTTAAGGTCTCTGCCTACGTGACGTGTTTTTTTCTCGTCCCGGACGGGACGGGACTATTCACGGTAATTTTTTTATCACCCCGGATAATTTTAGGGATTATTCTACTCATGAAAACAAACTACTTTTATTATGGGACCAAAACTAAAATTGCGAAAAAAAAATTCAGCTGTTCCATACATTTTGATTTGATTAAATATTTCTGCACTTTTGTATGGAACAGCTGATTTTTTTTTCGCGTGTATAAATTACTTGTATTTTGACATCGTTACATTGAAATGCCCCGCGAGTACCACGTTCCCGTCCCGTCCGTGACTCGTGACATATTACCTTCATATACATTTTTGTATGAAACGATATTTCAAAAACTTCCCGTCCCGTCCTGTTCCCGCTCCATCCTTATACGTCGCGTATGGAGAGACCTTTAAATTTTGATTTACAACCCTTCAGTTTCCGTAGAGCCATTTGGTCCCACGGATGCTCAGGTTACTTCTCGTATCATCATCCGATTGCGCTAACCAAGTACCTTCATCAAAAGTAATCGATCAAAAATTCAAGAGCACATTGTAATCATTAAGTATAATGACTGAGTAGCTATTACTTAATTGTTCCAACCTTAAAGGTTACGACCGTGGAGATGTACGGAATCTTCTTCATTACACAAACAGAGCTGCGGGCTACAACTAGTTCCTAATTAACGTTATAATTTGACGGTTAAAATTTGTTATGTTACGCATGTGCTGCGGTTTTTAAACGCGCGTTTTTTACGCTCCGTAATTTTTTTTTGTTTGAGTAAAAGCCTGACCAGAAAAATAAAAAACCTCGCCATGTTTCGGAAATGTGACAAACTAGATTTATCTAATTTATCTATAGAATTTGACATTTGTAACAATGAAAGGGTGAAAGTGGCGCCTAAAGCCAGGTTTTTTATTTTTCTTATCAGACTTTACATTGATTTACCTTTCCAAATATTTATTTTCTATAGCGACTTTAGAAACTTAAAACAAGTAGGAACAATGAATGAAGCTAAAAATGGTAAGTAGTAAGCAGCCTCGTCATTTCATTCATCTAATAAGTATTATAAAGAAGAAAGATTTATATTTTTGTTTGTTTAATGTATGTTTGTCCTACTAATATTATAAATGTGAAAGTTTGGATATTTGGATGTTTAGATGTTTGGATGTTTGTTACTCAATCACGCCATAACGGCTGAACGGATTTGGCTGAAATTTGGGACATAGATACTTTATAGTCTGGAGAGGAACATAGGCTTTTTATCCCGGAAAAATATCACACTCCCGCGGGATAACATCGTGTAGTTCACGCGGGCGAAGCCGCGAGCGGAAAGCTAGTAATGGATAAAATAAAAAAAACTACATTTTTCCTGAGGATATAGGCTATATTTTATCCCGATATTCCCACGGGAACGGGTACCACGCAGGAAAAACCGCGGGAAGCTACTAGTCAAATACTTATTTCTAAAAAAACTTTTCAATCTTATAGCTACCTACAATACAATGTTGGAATCTATAATCAGAAGTCACTTACAACAAATGAAAATAGTTACCTAATAATTAACATAGTTCCAGTCAATAGCCACAAGTACCGCTGTAGAAATGTCTCTACAAATACTAGATCAAACTCTTCAAGTAGTTCAAGAACTAGAGCTGTATTTGACCAGTCAACACTTGGTAGCGACCGTGTTATCCGTGAGGTCTACCTGGTGAAGGTCTATTTTAAAGTCTTGCCGATTGTGGGTCGACCGATTTGGCGCAGGGGTAGGATACCTGTCTTCTGCGCCAGAGGTCTCAGGTTCGATTCCCGAACAAGACAAATATTTGTGTGCATGAACATGTCTATTTGTCTTGGTCTGGGTGTTTTCTATGTATATTACAAACAAAAAGTATTTAAGTTTTTCCGTTATCAAGATTTCCATGACACAGTTTCTCAATGAAATTTACATGGGCTTAGATAATTGGTGTGATTGTAAAAAGTTATTTATTTATTTATTTAATTATCTTTTATCCTACTCCGAAATAAAATAAGTTTATACAGGGTTGCGATTTGAAAACAAGGAACCAACCAGCAGTGGTCAAATTTAAAAGGCTGATGATGATGATACCGATGATCCCTGCCTCCGTACGTTTGTATTTCCGAGGACATTCAACCTGTTTTTGGGCTTAGAGTGCACAGGTATCTTCTGGGTAAGCTCGCTCCATAGTAGATGTCTTATTACTTCTCGGAGAAGATTGTTATCAAGAGCAAACCCATTGATATTAAAAAAAAGCTGTGTGTGCGAGCACCTTAAATCAAATCATCGTGTGATTGTAACTTGTTTGTCTTTTTAATAGTACAATTGGATTGTAATAATGTAATAGTAAATTGACGGTCAATTTTGTTCTAATGAATGGATGAATTTGGATGTTGCATGCTTTAGTTCGTATCAAAAACCTTGCTGTAGTTATCACCATAAAGAATTATTGAGAATCAGTAGATAGTTGTGTAATCTTGTATGTGTACCGTGTGTAAACATACAAGACTACACAATATCCATGTTTATTTTTTAATCGTAAATGCGCAAATAATTCTGTGCATCTGTTTTGTTACTTTTTCACGAATTAGCGCGAACATTAGCGAATATAGCGCGCTTAGCCTGCGATCCTTTAGGTTAGGCAACTTCGCGATGGTCGGTTACGTGATGGGTGACCAAAAACTTTCATCTCGAGCTCCTCCGTGCTTCGGAAGGCACGTTAATCTGTTGGTCCCGGTTGCATTTGCTGTATTTAATATCCATCAATTGGCACTGGGCCCGCGTGGCGAGTCATGGCCCATTCTCCTTATCCATCCACAAAGAAGGCCAGTGCCCCAGCAGTGGGGACATTAAATAGCTAATAATAATGAAACTTTAATAATTATGATGAATTTTGGCGTAAACATAGATGCTACTTTTTAGAAAGACATAAGTTTCCCTTGCTCTGAGGGATAACTAAGGAAAAGTTATATCCAGGAGCGGGATAATATTATAGAATTCTTGAAGATAAATCTGCATACTCATAGCCAGTGTATGAAAACCGTTTAGCTATCAAATTAGAGGAGAACTAACCATCTTTCGTATGAAATTTTGCAACAAACAGCCTTTACAAATCACATTGAAATGAAGCAGTAAAATTCTCCACGCTCCTTTAAAGTGGCTATAAACCATAAAATCATTTGTGCCATGAAACATGATTCGACTTGAGTGGGTTACAGCCGTAAAGGGCGGATAATGCGAAAACCCACTGTGGCGCACGGAGAGTCTAACGACGTGAGTCAATTTAGTATGTGCAGCAGTAGTGTTAGGACAACTTAGCGCGACTCTTTGTCGCGCACCTTCCAACCAATCAGCACGTCACCTTAAGTCACGCGCGCTATCTACGAGCGATCTGATTGGTCGAAAGTGCCCGCGACTCTTTCTCACTCGAGTCGCGCGCAAGTTGTGCTAGCACTACAGGTATGTGTCCACTGCAACCCATGGACACATTATCATCATCATCATCAGCCATACGACGCCCACTGCTGGGCATAGATAGGCCTTCCCCAAGGATCTCCACAACGATCGGTTCCGGGCTGCCCGCATCCAGTGGATTCCCGCGACCTTGTTGTATGCCCGTTGTCCCCACTGTTTGTCCACCACTGGGAGACATCTGGAAAATTAAGTTAGATTATGTTTTTCCCGATGTCCCCAGTAGTGGATAAAAAAAAATAGGTTTGATTAAGTTTTCCCAATGTCCCCCAGTGGTGGATAAAGAAAAATTAGGATAGGTTAGGTGTTTTCCCGATGTCTCCCAGTGGTGGACAAATAGTGAGGGACAACGGGAATGAAGCAAACTGCGCTGCGTGCCCGTGCACATCATGCGCAGTGGTGGGTCTGCACCTTAAGCAAGCCTTAAGCTAATGAAGTATTTATTGGTACAGTAATAAGAAGCGCCTGCGCATTTCGCTTAGGATTAACAACTGATGAATCACTTATCGAAAACTTATCGAATTATTTATATAGTTAACTAATATGGGCATCGTGTAAATGAAGACAGTCTACTACATTGAATTGTCCTCAAGTGATCCATCATCATTAGTTCAGCCGTATGACGCACTAAGCATAGTGCGTCATACGGCTCTGCCCAGCAGGGCATAGGCCATCCAAACCCGAAAACGAGGAGCCCGTGGCGCAATGGTTCACGCGCTCGGCCTGCGATCGTTGAAGTTAAGCAACTTACGCAACGGTCGGTCACGGGATGGGTGACCGAAAATTTATTATCTCGAGCTCCTCCGTGCTTCGGAAAGCTCCGTTGGTCCCGGCTGCATTTGTAGTCGTTATTACACGCACCAATCCGCATTGGACCAGCGTGGTGAGTCACGGCCCATTCTCCTTATCCATCCATAAGGAATTCCTGTGCCCCAGCAGTGGGGACATTAAATGGCTGATGATGATGAACCCGAAAACTGCAATACACAGTGTTTTTATTTATCATGTCCTGCAACTTTTCGTTTTTGTTTTAAATAAGGGTAACAAGAGATTGGTTTTCATTTTGCGCTAATAATTTTTATTTAATTTAATTCATATTTTCGCAGCTGGGTTTTTATTTAACTTAAAACATATTGCAGCATTTCTAAATTAAAATTATATAGACCGGAGATTAATTCAATTAAATGAAGTATGTAGCAATTATTAAAAATTAGCAAATAACAACAAATTAAGAGAGGCCTATGCTCAGCAGTGGGTCGAGAAAGGCTGATAATGATGATGATGATGTAGCAATTTAGTTAAATTCAATTCATTTTTAACGATATATTTTATCGGGCTAGAACCTACTAAGGCAGTTCTCACACTGCACCGCACACTGCTCCGGTTTGTGGTAGTGCGCTTCTAAAGGGCGTTTGTGCACTACCACTGAATTTTACCGATCCGGAAAAAAACGGATGCTTGTATTTAATTAATTACTAATATAAATGATTAATTATTAAAATACAAGCATCCGTTTTTTTCCGGATCGGTAAAATTCAGTGGTAGTGCACAAACGCCCTAACTATGGCTGTAGATGCTTGAGTGCATACAAAACCCGCAGTGTGTAACAAACTCACGCCGCATCTCTGTCCACTGGAGCGGAAACCGCAGTAGTCTGATAATCGCCTAACTGTAGGGAGGCTAGGCATTTCTTAATGTTAACTTTATTATTATATATATATAATATAATAACCTTTTTATTATTTTGTAATAAAACAGAGTCGTGATATGTTATAATAGCAATAAATTTAGACGGAGCTTTTAATAGTCATACATTCATACTTTCATGAAATGGTGCAACTATATTGACGATTGTATCCCACTGTTAATAAGGGTGATCTTCGTCTGAAATTACTAAATAAATGTATGTGTAATGGAATGTTATTAAACCCTAATTGCATGAAAGTGTCGAGTTCGCGTAGACAATTCGTTGAGTGGGTGGGTTTTAACACGATTATCGAAGTGTTTACGTGTTTATCTGATTTTGTACTAAATTGTTTATTGCATTGCGTGGTTGCATAAAATACCTACATATGGTGCAAATTAGCTTTACACATTTAAAACTTGTTTCAAATAACAATATCACCGTAAGTAGTATGTTTTTAGTAAATCTTAAACCTTATTATTACCTTTTTATCATGTTAAAAAATAGCCATACATTAAGAGTATTATGCTAGCATAAGGGTTAGGCATTCTGTATTATATAAGCACACCATACCAAATCAAGAAGAAAAATTTGCACGTGCAAAACTTTTTCTAAGCTTATCTCATTATCAGATCTCATTACAAAGATAAATTATGAATAGGCAATTATAATGTATCAATATTAATAAACATAATCCATATAGGCTTAGGACACACATACACGTAGTAATTAAGCTAATTACGAGAATACCATACCTTCTTTAGAACATTATGAGAGTGAATCTTAATGTTGTAATGCCATAGAACACACTGTGGTATAGACATGACATAAATACTTGTTGTATGTGTTTTAACATTAAATTTTTCGAAAATTCTTCAAGTGCAACTATTAAGTTTGTGGTGTTGTTTGTTGTCTTTAAAATTAACTGTATGTAAATTGAAATATATTGTGAAAAATGTTTTAGTTCCAAAGATTATCACCGGAACAAATAAAATATGTTTGTCGCACTATAATGACTTGTAATCAAGTTATATGCAGTAAACGAATGGTTAATGTGAGAAAAAAGGGCTTTGTGTGGCCTTTCTACTCTATCCACACTATTGTCTCTATGGGTATTCGATCAACAATATCCGTCCGCCATTTTGGAAAATGGCGCGAAGATCATGGCGGGAATGCGAACCAGCCCGGAGCTAATCACGTCGACACGTGACATTAGGTTGAAGAGGAATTTAATTACATAATAAATAATTAAGCTTTTAAACTCGACCTCCATAGTAGTAGGACATGTCACTTTTTTGTACATAACATTAAGGCACGTACACATTATTGTGATGTTCGCTGTAAGCATAAGTTCTGTTGAATGTAGGTACAGTCGAACCAACTGACTCATGAGATCATGACCCATTTTGCAAAAAAATTTGTTTGAAAGTGTCAAAACAATAAAGGTCGGTGTCACTGTCAACAAGTTCTAATTTCGACCTAATGAGGAATTTTCCAAAATGTATCGTAAGCTTATTTCAAATAGGTGCAAGAGATGGCGCTAGCGAAACTTTTCTTTTTTTTTTTAATAACAATACCCTGGACGTTTGTCAGCCTCAGCCTACGCAAAACAAAATAAAATTTTAAAATGTAAATAAATATGTATATAATCTTGTTATCCACTCAATGGTTACGCACGCTTAAATATGCTTACGGGGCAATGGTTCCTCAGCACAGCTCCGCTCCGCTCCGCTTCGCTCGCTCGGCTTTAAATTAAGTTTTACTCAAAAACTAGAAGGATTTAATAAAAACTAATTATTGATTTATAATGCTAGTTAAATTCGCAATAAGATTGTATGATTTGTAGATGGATTTTTATTACGATTTAATTAGAAACAGCGAGTTGAAGATGCAGAAAAGGAAATGTTTTACCAATTTCTTTTTAAAACATGCAATAAATACTAACAAATAAACAATTATTACAGACCAATTTGTGTTTAAATAATAGTTTACAATGCTGTTATTAGATAAAAGTAAAAAAAAGATAACTCTCCACTAGAAAAATATTGTTTAATTAAAGATATAAAAATGTAAGTAAAGAATCACCTTACGGGCTACAAAAGTATGGATCGATTTCGTATCGACTTCTTTTTTGTAAGTAGATAAATTTTAAATATATACTTTTTATGGGTATTGAGGGCATAACTAGTATATATTAATGTATTACAACATATTTAGTACAATATATTTTTATATTTTATTTTTCCATACTTAGCTAACATTGCCTAAATCACGCAATGGTTCCTTGCCTCCTGGAGGCAAGCAAGTCGGCGAACTTCAATCGAATATAATCCGCCAAATTTTTTTTAAATTGGACCAATTTCTTGTTCTACGATTAAAATAAGGTGTCTAGATTAAGATTGATATAAGTTGGATAGGAACAGAGAGTGATTTGACATAATTAATTAAAGTATTTTAATTAGCTGTCAGCTTGCCTCCAGGAGGCAAGAAACCATTGGGGCGGGTAAAATTACTTGCCTCTGGGAGGCAAGGAACCATTGAGTGGTTTATATAAGGTTTTATTTCTAAATTACTACTTTTAAGATATGACTTAAAGTTCAACCGTAGGTTTTTATCCATAGGTACTTCGCTATTTTTGTTGTACCTATAAAAATGTACAATAACTGTCAAGTTGAAAAGTTTGTTCAAGTTTGTTTTTGCATCTAGAGAATGATAATTCAGTACATATTTAGGTACTAACTTCTTAATTAATTTGAGCTATTAATTTCAACTTTTTCATGAAAATGCCACTTTTTCCACATTTTCTTTTCTTTCTGACATTAACAGTTATTTAAATTAAAATATAATCAAAATCAGGTAAAATAAGAAAAAAACGATAACTCATTAATATATATACGCAACAAAATTCGTGAAACAATACATTCAACTTTCCCGTAAACTGGGGAACGCAAAAAAACATACCATATAGTGTGCCAATCTTTTCTGTTCCGGTGATTCTCTTTGGAACTAAAACAGTTTTCATACGACAGTCCATTTTGACAGGTAATTTCGTATTGCAAGTGGCTCCTCTGTCACGACTGTCACCGGAACAGAAAAGCTTGTGGCACTATACATGAAAATTAAGAAAAAAAAGAAAAGTGGTCGCAGCGACATCTATTGAGCATTATAGAACCTACTGGAAAACTTCTCATTGAATATGCAAATAGCCTTATTGTGGGTAACGACTCAATTGGTTCAGCTGTACTTGAGAACGACATATTGCTAGGAACGATGACAGCGTGTATAGTGTATACATAAAGTTTCAGTACCCAAAAAATATTTTATCTCATAAAATCGGGACTTCATGACTCAAGGAAGTTAATGAGGATCTCATTCACTTAGTTTATGATACTTACTGATACTTATTGAATGAAACAATGATAATACTGGGTGGCGAAAAGTACTGGCACTATAAAAATTACTAGGTAATATTTTTTTTATACTAGCTTTCTGCCCGCGGCTTCGCTCGCGTGGACTACACGACGTTATCCCATGGGAATGTGATATTTTTCCGGAATAAAAAGTAGTCAATGTTCTTCTCCAGGCCACAAAGTATCTGTGACCCAAATTTCCATCATTCCACAAGCCACAGACTCTCGCAGCCCTAAAAGAAAACATTCATCAAGAACTAAGGAACATTATCGCAGGAAGTGTTACGGTAAGTTATGGAAAATGTCATAAATAGGGCTCAAATGTGCGTCAACTTTGGAGGTCACCATTTAAGAGACATTATCTTCAAACCCTAATGAGACGAAATTTCATGGCATAAAAATATATATGTACTTATATTAAAAACTTATTCTAGTTTTCTGATTTAGAAAAGTTGTAGCTGAACCAAATACTTAGTGTCAGTAGGTACTTTTGCGCCCCCCTGTATAAACAAACCACCAAGTACATACTTAATTATGGAATCAAAGTTCTGGTGAAGTTATATTTATACCTATCTGCTTGAATTTCACGCTATACATGATTGCTAAGGAATAATTTAATGAATTACAGATATCAGCAAACATTGCAAATTGATGAAACTTTAAAGCCCGTTTGACATTTAAAGGGAAATAGTTGTGTCTCAAAGCTTTGGTATGCCTACCGTCTACGTCAAAATATGCCTTTATTTATTAGTGTTGCGTCTATTTATATAATACTAGCTTTCCGCCCGCGGCTTCGCCCGCGTGGACTACACGACGTTATCCCGCGGGAATGTGATACTTTACCGGGATAAAAAGTAGCCTATGTTCCTCTCCAAGCTCCAAAGCATCTGTGTCCCTAATTTCAGCCAAATCCGTTCAGCCGTTTTGGCGTGATTGAGTAACAAACATCCAAACATCCAAACATCCAAACATCTAAACTTTCACATTTATAATATTAGTAGGATCACACAAACAACAAACAACTTCATCACATTAATATTTGAAACAACAAACCCTGAATAGCGCAAAATCCATATAAACGATAAACTTAATATTACAATTTATCATGCGCGATTTTAATGAAATAAATAAGCAATCAACACTATCGCCTAGTGTTTCTGCTTCTCTAATGACAACCATAGTTTTAATGACAAATTTGCTCAAGTTTCACATTTTTCTGTGGTGACATTTGATCATGAGAAATTTGATCAAATTTTACCACATACAATCATGCCAATTCGATCAAACTGTTTGAACCAGCCTGTTTGATGAATATTTGAACGTCTACAAATTAAATTGCTTATAAATAGTGGTGATCCTTATTTCTATATAATTGAAAAAAAGCGTGTTGAATTAAATTAAAACATCGCTTTTTCGTGCTTGGAAATTTAATTTAGAGACGTTTCCATATATTTTTCTTTCTTACTAGATGTTCCCGCAGGTTTTACCCGTCAAATAATTTATCCGTATAAAATATAACCTATGTCACTCAAGAATAACTTTCTACTGGTGAATAAAATCGGTCTAGTCGTTTGTTGAGCTTTTACAAACAAACAAATAAAAAAATATTTTTTTCCGCTTCTTAATACGAGTTTTAGGTTAAATTATAAAGAATCCTTTGACCTCTTCTAATAGTATATCCTAGAAATAGAGCACATTAGTTTAAGATTGCCTGCAATATAATAAAAAATAATATTTTTTCATTCGAAACTCACGACTTGCACTTATCCGACCACAGCCACAGTGTAATCTGTGTCAGTAGTACTATTGATGTAAATGCATATTAGACCCTGTTATGTGTGCGACAAAGTTATTGCCAACAAAATAACAAATTGTTTCCAGATCATTCAAAATAATTTCCAAAACACTTAAGTTTTAAATGGATCAATATTTTATTTACTTCTTTCTTTCTGCGTCAGAAAGAAAATCTAAAACAGAGTATACCTGACTACCTATTTAGTATTCTAGTTCTATCATGTTCTATTATAATCACAAAGTATCTAAAAATCGATAAAACTATGTATTAGGGGGATATCTTCATGTATCTATATATACTTATAATAAAACTGTAAACGATCCAATTCTGTACATTGAAAAGAAATAGAAAAAAATACCACCAGGGGTCTTCTTAAATGTGACAGATACCAAAAATATAGTTTTTGAATTTTTTGTCTGTCTGTCTGTCTGTTGTCCGCGTTTCACACAAAAACTACTGAACGGATTTTGATGAAACTTTTTTTGTTATACAGCTATTGGTCCTCGCCAACATATAGGCTATAATTTATTTTGAAGATCGTAATATCTGATGTGGAACCATAGCAGTCCAGCCAAACTATGAGAGATATAAAAATACCGTCTTAAGGAAAATGGTCAAACGTGATGGGCACTTTCTATTGACGTACAAAGTTTGAAGGTCTGGTTCACCTGATGTGGAACCCTAGCAGCCAGGATAAACTATATGAGATACAAACATGGCGTCTTATCTATCTATATCTATATCTATCTATACTTATAATAAAACTGCAAACGATCCAATTCTGTACATTGAAAAGAAATAGAAAAAAATACCACCAGGGGTCTTCTTAAACGTAACAGATACCAAAAATATAGTTTTTGAATTTTTTGTCTGTCTGTCTGTCTGTTGTCCGCGTTTCACACAAAAACTACTGAACGGATTTTGATGAAACTTTTTTTGTTATACAGCTATTGGTCCTCGCCAACATATAGGCTATAATTTATTTTGAAGATCGTAATATCTGATGTGGAACCATACATAGCAGTCCAGCCAAACTATGAGAGATATAAAAATACCGTCTTAAGGAAAATTGTTAAACGTGATGGGCACTTTCTATTGACGTACAAAGTTTGAAGGTCTGGTTCACCTGATGTGGAACCCTAGCAGCCAGGATAAACTATATGAGATACAAACATGGCGTCTTAAGAAATCTATATCTATACTTATAATAAAACTGTAAACGATCCAATTCTGTACATTGAAAAGAAATAGAAAAAAATACCACCAGGGGTCTTCTTAAATGTGACAGATACCAAAAATATAGTTTTTGAATTTTTTGTCTGTCTGTCTGTTGTCCGCGTTTCACACAAAAACTACTGAACGGATTTTGATAAAACTTTTTTGTTATACAGCTATTGGTCCTCGCCAACATATAGGCTATAATTTATTTTGAAGATCGTAATATCTGATGTGGAACCATAGCAGTCCAGCCAAACTATGAGAGATATAAAAATACCGTCTTAAGGAAAATGGTCAAACGTGATGGGCACTTTCTATTGACGTACAAAGTTTGAAGGTCTGGTTCACCTGATGTGGAACCCTAGCAGCCAGGATAAACTATATGAGATACAAACATGGCGTCTTATCTATCTATACTTATAATAAAACTGTAAACGATCCAATTCTGTACATTGAAAAGAAATAGAAAAAAATACCACCAGGGGTCTTCTTAAACGTAACAGATACCAAAAATATAGTTTTTGAATTTTTTGTCTGTCTGTCTGTTGTCCGCGTTTCACACAAAAACTACTGAACGGATTTTGATGAAACCTTTTTTGTTATACAGCTATTGGTCCTCGCCAACATATAGGCTATAATTTATTTTGAAGATCGTAATATCTGATGTGGAACCATAGCAGTCCAGCCAAACTATGAGAGATATAAAAATACCGTCTTAAGGAAAATTGTTAAACGTGATGGGCACTTTCTATTGACGTACAAAGTTTGAAGGTCTGGTTCACCTGATGTGGAACCCTAGCAGCCAGGATAAACTATATGAGATACAAACATGGCGTCTTAAGAAAAGTTGTTTCACGTAATGAACATTTGCTATTGACGGAAAAATATCATAGGTCTGGCACACCTGATGTGGAACTCTAGCAGCCCAGCTAAACTATAAGAGATACAAATATAGCATCATAAGAGAAGTTGTTCAGCGTAATAAGTATTTTCTTTTGACATACCTACTATCTCGAATATTATTCATATGAAAGTGTGTTTGTTTGTATGTCCGTCTTTCACGTCAAAACGGAGCAACGGATCGACGTGATTTTTAGCATGTAGGTAGTTTAGGAGCTAGAAAGTGACATAGGCTAAAAATATCACTTTACCTCGCGATAACGTAGTGTAGTACGCGGGCGAAACCGCGGTCGGAAGGCTACCTCTGTTTTGTAAATTTTTTTGTGTTAATATATTGTATCATACCACTGTACTAATATATATATTAAATAAATAAATAAAATAATCTATACTTATAATAAAACTGTAAACGATCCAATTCTGTACATTTAAAAGAAATAGAAAATAATATCTCCTGGGGTCTAAAGGAACAGATACCAAAAATATAGTTTTGAATTTTTTGTGTTTATCTGTCTGTTGTCTGCGTTTGAGGCAAAAACTACGAAACGGATTTTGATGAAACTTTTTTTGTTATATAGGCTATTGGTCCTCGCCAACATATAGGCTATAATTTATTTTGATGATCGTATATCTGATGTGGAACCATAGCAGTCCAGCCAATCTATGAGAGATATAAAAATACCGGCTTAAGGAAAATTACTAAACGTGATGAGCATTTTCTACTGTCATACAAAGTTTGAAGGTCTGGCTCACCTGATGTGGAACCCCTAGCAGCCCAGCTTAACTATATTTTAAGCGACGTGGTTTTTAGCATATAGGAAGTTTAGGAGCTAGAAAGTGACAGAAGCTAAAAATATCACTTTACCTCGGGATAACGGCTATGTTATGTAATAGAAAATAATATCTCCTGGGGTCTAAAGGAACAGATACCAAAAATATAGTTTTGAATTTTTTGTCTGTTTATCTGTCTGTTGTCTGCGTTTGAGGCAAAAACTACGAAACGGATTTTGATGAAACTTTTTTTGTTATATAGGCTATTGGTCCTCGCCAACATATAGGCTATAATTTATTTTGATGATCGTATATCTGATGTGGAACCATAGCAGTCCAGCCAATCTATGAGAGATATAAAAATACCGGCTTAAGGAAAATTACTAAACGTGATGAGCATTTTCTACTGTCATACAAAGTTTGAAGGTCTGGCTCACCTGATGTGGAACCCCTAGCAGCCCAGCTTAACTATATTTTAAGCGACGTGATTTTTAGCATGTAGGAAGTTTAGGAGCTAGAAAGTGACAGAAGCTAAAAATATCACTTTACCTCGGGATAACGGCTATGTTATGTAAATTTTTAATGTGCTTATATGTATTATAGCATTCATAGCGCTGTACTAATATATATTAAACTAGCTTTCCGCCCGCGGCTTCGCCCGCGTGGGCTTCACGACCTTATCCCGCGGGAATGTGACATTTTTCCGGGATAAAAGTAGCCTATGTTCCTCTCCAGGCTACCAACGTATCTGTGTCCTAAATTTCAGCCATATCCGTTCAGCCGTTTTGGCGGGATTGAGTAACAAACATACAAACATCTAAACTTTCACATTTATAATATTAGTAGGAAGGATAAATAAATAAAAAAAAACAAAATAGCTTATTAGCCTTAAAAATTGAAAATTCTACCGAAAGTCACTATTCCACGCGGACGAAGTCGCGGGCACAGCTAGTGTACAATAAAATAACCCATACGTAATATTATAAATGTGAAAGTGTGTTTGTTTGTGTGTCTTTAACGTCAAAAGGGAGGAACGGATCGACACATGATTTTTGGTATGGGGATAGCTTGGGAGCTGGAGAGTGATATACTTTTTATCCCGGAAAAATATTTTTTAACCTAACTTCGAGTAGGTAGTCCACAAGGATGAAGCCGCATGCGGAAGGCTACTATTTCATAGTTTTAAGAAATGTATACTTTAAGTAGGTAATCACTAGAGCTGGAACCGATTATGATTTTTTTTTCATCAGTAGACAGCTGACAACATTATACTTGAGCTTTTTGTAAATATTTTAATATCTTTATTAAATAATAAATATATATTTTTTTCATTACAGACACGAAATTCATAAAAATATTACAAACTAGCGGATCCTCGCGGTTTCACCCGCGTGGTACCCGTTCCCGTGGAAATATTGGGATAAAATGTAGCCTATGTCACTCGGGAAGAATGTAGCTTTCTAATGGTGAAAGAATTTTCTAAATCGGTCCAGTAGTTTCGGAGCCTATTCGATTTTAGCGGATGATAGCGTCCATCAATACAAACAATTTTTGCTATGGGGCCAACCACGGAACAACATCGACATGTACAAAAGTACAGCATCGACTCGACTGAAATGTATGGAACAGCTGTTTTTTTTTTCGCAATTCCGTGGTTGGCTCCATAGTAAAAATTGTAAGTATTGATGGACATTATCATTTCCTAAAATTTAGAGGTGTATTCGGGTTTTAGTTACTTTGTTGCTGCCGCGTTGTTTTACTGCATCAACGTTGCCTATCGCATGAACCGCGGTGTGGCAACATTAATCAACGAAAGTCATTAAAGTAGTAATTTGTTACCCATTTATATCTCATTTGCTCACCAGCATCCATTTCAACTATGTTGCCATTACATTTCTTATAATTCTATGTAATAAATGTGAATTAGGTGTTAAGAATAAACATTTAATTTGGCAAACATGACTAAAATACAAGGAATTTTAATGATTTTGCCTCAGTACTGCGTTAGAGCTCGTAAGTGTAATCAATACTCGGAAGAAACATAATAATACTAGCCTTCCGCCCGCGGCTTCACCCGCGTGGACTACACGACGTTAGGGCGTTTCTGCACTACTTACACTGAATTTTCCGGGAAAAAACGGATGCTTTTATTTTAATAATTAATCATTTATGATAGTAAGAATTTATTTATTTCGTGTAGTTTCAATGTTTAAAGCCCTAAACTACACGAAATACATAAATTTTTACTATTATAAATGATTAGTTATTAAAATACAAGCATCCGTTTTTTTCCGGATCGGTAAAATTCAGTGTAGTGCACAAACGCCCTTATCCCGCGGGAATGTGATGTTTTTCCGCGATAAATAAATAAATATTAGACACCATCATATACATTGTTCAAATACCAAGTTATAGTCGCTTGAGCACTAGTGTTATGGAAAATGGAAACAAAGACGGGTATTACCACATACACCCAGACCCGAGGAAATATTGAAAAGTTCGTTAAAATATTTATCTTTCTGAGAATCGAACCTAGGACCTCTAGAGATAGCGGCACCTTGAAAACCGGTGCGTACACCACTCGGCCACGGTTGTCGTCATAAAAGGTATTATCATTCTCCAGCTCACGTCCACGTCACGACACGTTCACTCTCTGATTCTCTTCAGAATAAGTCTGCAGTGTGTGAACATATATTTGAGGGTACCAACCATCAAACCACAGATCCTCGCTAGAAAACCAAGATACTTTCCCAGATTGATGCGCGAGCAGAGGCGTATTATCCCTAAGGCAGACTAGGCACGTGCCTAGGGGCGCCAGGTTGCGAAGGGGCGCGCGCGATCGTTTAGTTAGAGTTTACTTATCAAGAGTTTGCGCTTCGGAGATCTTGCAGCAATTGACGCATCGAATGAAGCTCCATCATTCGCACCTTCAATTGAAACGGTGGGGCACTTAAAGTGCCCCGGTAACGGTCAATCGTCATTCGTCAATTGCTACGTTATTGACCGTTTCAATTGAAGGTGCGAATGACGGAGCTTCATTCGATGCGTCAATTGCTCGCCCACATTAGTTCCTTGATGTCCGCCATGTTTCTCAACTAGCGAGCGAACAAATGACCGAAAAATCTGTCAATCGCACAACGCGACGTTCAATTGGTAGCGTCATTCGCGATTGTCAATGGGCTTACCATCATTCGCCGTCAATCACGTAGTTTTTGGCCCTTCAATGACGTAAACATTGTCAATTGCGAATTATCGTTACCGGGGCACTTAAGTCACTAACTATGTCTGTGCACCAACTATGCAGTAAGACGATTCGTCGTTCTTTCGAAGTTAGTAAAAAATGTGTGTAGAGGGGCGCCTAGGAGGTGCTTGCCTAGGGCGCCCTCCACGTTTAATCCGCCTCTGTGCGCGAGGCTATTAAAATTAGCTAATACCTATCCAAATTTCAATAGAGAAGATGGTTGGAAGATACCACCAGCTTGGGACCCTATAATCCATCAAGTAAAGTCTCATCTTAACCCAAACCACACACTGCAAGACCTGAAGATGCGGTTAGGTCTTTTTGCAAATAAATTTAATAAACGGAGATCGTCCCCCTTCGTGTAGTTTTCTTGCCAGTTCTTTCTCCGAAGGGCCTCCAAATTTTGTGAACTGGTGGTCGAGTCAATAACTTTTGCCTTGCTATAAATAACTATTATCCTAGTTACTTAAACAAATCAAAATATTAAATTAATAAATATTTTTTTGTTATAATTAAATATAAAATTAAAATTATCAATACCTGACCGTATCCTGTTTCCGAACGAAAAACAAAGACAATTAAAGTGGGTAAGTAAGTAGGTAGGTATATTCTTTTACTAAAATAAAAAATAGTGGGTAGTTTCCGTGACCACGGCCATTTACTTGGAAAGGTGCCGAAACGACGGAAAAAACTGAAACTATTTTAAAAATAACACGACCAATAACAAAATAATGTGTAGCGTGAAAATACCCGTGAAAAGTTGTTTTATTTACATAATTTTAATACCATTTTCGGTCTTTCACAAGTTTGTAAAAGTACACCGTGGACACCTTCTTTGTTAAGGTCCACAAGTTGCTTATCTCAGAATCGGCAGTCTAAAATTTATTATTATTACTAAGCATGAGTTGCATAACTCATACATAAGCTACCAAACTATTATTAATCAATTGAATTACTTAATAAAATATTTGCATTTACTTCCCATTCGTTACAAAATTGGTATTCTTATCATTGAACTTACCAACAGTTGTAACTTGAAACTAAACGCCTGACAATTATAATATATTATTACTTTATGCCTCTTACAATCTGATGGTGATATTTGAATAGCTTTTGTGTTATGGATCGCTTTATGCAGTTTGTAGCCAACGCAATGATCGCTTTTCTTAAATTAAATTACTGAATTTTAAAACGAGTATGTAGCGACTAGACAGAGCGTTTTTTAATAATTTATAATTTATTTCATAACATAAATCATTCAGGCTTTTTTGCCTTACAGAAACTATATCCAATGCGCCAGCAAGTCAATTAATTAATAATATCAAACATTCCAAAACACTGTAACCAAGTTCTTCTAATTTTATTCTGGTTTTACTCTCAAGTGTCTCTCTTTTCTGACATATACCTACGTCTGTAAATATAGTAAGGGTATACAAATACTTATTACTAAGAATACTATAAAAAGGTGACTTAAACATAAAATTGAAATATATTGTATTATACTTGTTTGTAGTCAGTAAATCTTCGATTTTCTTGAACATAATGATAAAGTGTAGCACGTTATTTGGTACTATATTTATTTATGTAAGTAATAACATACATTAAATATAATGTGATTCTATTTCAATTTTTGCAAAAAGCTTTTAAAAATGTATTTCTTACTTGGTTCCCTTCAGCATAGCATGGTAAATCCATTCATTATTTCTCTTATTGGTACTTATAACACTCATCAGACGTATAAGTAGATGAATGCCATTGTCGGTGGGATACCATCATTATATATTATTTCAATGAATATATTATGTTTCGGTGTTAGGGATCAATTGGATAAATGTTAATTTATAACTACATATGTAATTTGTACTTCTGTTCGTAGCAATAACCGTAGGTATCGAATTTGATTGGTATTTTACAACCTTGATTAACATGCAGTATATGTTCGTTCGGCTCAAATTTTTCAAGCTAAATTCGTCTAACTTCCCAGTGTCCGATTGATTGAGCTAAAATTTTGCATACAGGTTTAGTTTGGATGACAGTGCAGTCAGCAAAAAAGAATTTTTGTACAAAAATCTTATTGTAATCTCCAATCCTTTGGAAATTGGGGAACAAATTAGTTATCAATTTTACAAAAAATAACATCTTGTTAAAATCATCCGAGTATTGTCCAGATACTGAAAACTGTGAGAGCTTATTGAATTTTGATATAAATTGAAATTTTTAATAGCTGGGGGCCGATTCTCAGGCAATCGAGAAAAGTTCACATTTATAAGCTCGAAATTCAAATCTAACACAGTTTTTGTATTGTCAGAATTTCACAATCGAAAAAGTTCGAACGAAAACCAGTCGAACGCTACGAGTGGTACAAACCAATAGATGTTCGTATACGAACTTTTTTTTATTTTTTTTTATTTTATCCACAACGGTGTAGCACTTAGCCTTCATCACACTTGATGATAAGTGGTGATAAGGCTGAAGGTGGAAGCGCACTACTCCCGGAACCCTCAATCACTGAGGAACTGGCTATCTTATCTCTAACTGCCGGAACACAATAATGCTGAAAACATCATTGTTATGGCGGCAGACTTTGATAAGATGGTGGTAGCTAGCCAGGCGGACTTAGAACAAATCCTACCACCAACCAAACCGAATACAATATGTACCCCCACTGGGAATCGAACCCGGGACCTCTGGGTCTGAAATCGGTGGTATGAACCACTAGACCACAGAGGCGGTTAAAAATGAATGAATGAATTTGTTGACATGTAGGACAGCTTAGTTTGTTTGAAACGTTCTAACATTTCTATAGAAACCACAAACAAAATGTTCGACATACGAATTACCACACTGAAAAAATTTGAATGCCTGGGGCCCGATTCTCAGGAATTCGAACTTTTTCAGTGTGGAAATTCGTATGTCGAACATTTTGTTTATGGTTTCTATTGAAAAGTTAGAACGTTTCAAACCACTGACCTCTATTTTCAAACAAACTACACTGTCCCACATGTCAACAAATTCATAATCGGGCCCCTGATTTTTATCCTGACTGAAGTAATCAAGATCCTTAACCTTGATTTATTCCACGCAGTCAAAGTTGCGAGCATACCACTAGTCCGGTCTTAGGTAGGTACATTACGAAAAACAGACGACTAGTTTCCTACGCCAATCGCGGAGACAGGATTTGTATTGTGTGACATGTAGGCTACTGGTAGAGTGGTGTTCTAGTCACACTAATGTATGGGAGATTGCTCCGAGGTTCGTCACCGCGACTGACCTAAGATACCAGTCCAGTCATCTGTAACTATCGTAATGTAACCACGTGTCAGAATTTTACAGATACAAATTTGTTGTGTAAATTGTCTTTCTTATGGCGCGCTTACACGACCAACTAAAATTGCGCAATGCCTGACAATTTCCACCAAATATGACGTCACGACCTCACGACCACATAGGCTGGCCAAAATGTGAAACTAACATGTTTTTTCAAATGTCATTTTGCTGTCAAGTTGATGTCCAACCATAGCGCTGCTGGCGGCTGACGATCCTTAGAAGTCTGGGCCCGATATATTGCTACAAAAAAAAAGAAAAAAGTTCATAGCGCTTCTGTCACTGGAACAGAAAAGATTGTGGCACTGTACTGTACACGTGATGGCAAAATGTCAAAATGTAGCAATCTTTTGTTAAGATACGGTCAAACAATACCACGAAATATGGAGCAACATCATTAAATTTAATTGCTCCAGATTGACCAATTACAGTTGACAGACAATTATTGCCAAAAAAATTGCACGTGTACGCGTGCCATTAGTTCCCTCGTCGCATTTAAGTTTTACAATTATCCAGTAGCTCGTAGCAGTAGCAGAAAAACAACACGTATCTTTTTTTATTAATTAAAATAAACATGAAAACATGATGTAAAAAAAAACTAACAAGGATATTACAACTATCAGTAAAACAGTCGAAGAATTACTTATAATTGTCGTATTCCTCAATTTGAGACGAACGTAAATGCAGATTAAGATTAAATAGTTATGTTATATTTATTTATTTACATTCTTTCCGGTCATCATTTATGATTCAAGGTGACGACGAGTATGAACTATTTTAATTTAGATAATTGGCTACCTTTGATTGATGCGGTCACACTAAAGATTTTAATGGAATACTCATGAAAAACTCATCATCAAAAAATTAGTTTTAATTCCTGCACTGCTAGGGCACAGGCCTGCCCTGGATAAGGAGAATGGACCATGACCCACCACGCGGGCCTAATGCGGACTGGTGAGTTTAACGACTGCAAACGCAGCCGGGTACAACGACAAAACGTGCTTTAAAGCACGGAAGAGCTTGACATAATAAGTTTTTGGTGACCCATCCCATGATGGTTCGGGTCACGTGATGAGAAGACCTGACAAATTATGTCGTGAAAAAGTGCCTTTCTATAACTACAAAAAAAAGGGGAAAGGGAAGACCACCACAAGACCTAGTTGACGAATTTCCAGAGAGACATGAAAAGCCTCGGACTCAAAGAAGAGGATAGCAGCGAGTGACTACATGGCGCCGCATGATAAAGAAAGCCGACCCCGTGTAACGGGAAAAGGCGAGGACAAAGAAGAAGTGATCCATTCCGTGACCGACTATTGCGAAACTGGCTTAAAAACCACGCTACCAGGGGGCCAAGTCTGCTAACTAACTTTAAGTCGTGGGCCACACTGGAGCGGCGCGTCTTGCGTCCGCGTTGAGCGGGAAAAACAAATACCTATATTGAGACGGACGGGAGGGGCCACACTGGCGCGTCCGGCGGTCGCCCCGACCGGCGCGGCGGCGGAGGGAATAGTACGTGTTCGCGCGTCCTGCGGATCCGCAGGTCGCCTCCGCGCCCCGCGGTCGCTCCAGTGTGGCCTACGACTAAGTCATAATCGTGTCTCAATCGTGTTTCAATTGTAGTTCAATAAATTTGCAGTGCTTGTTTACACACTAGTTACAAGAATTATGACAGTATGATGCGTAAATGTAGTATGTGGTGTGACCATCAGAAGTATTTTGAAAAAAGTACACATTTCTTGTAACTACTGTCTTAAAGAGCACTACAACTGAACTACAATTGAAACACGATTGAGACACGATTGTGACTTAAGGCGCTACTCGGAAAAAGTATGGACTCTTTGATATAAAACTATAGGATGGTTAGAGTTGTTATAAATCTGGTAATAAGATATATATTTCTTCATACCTTTATCTAGAATCGTATAGTTTCAGAAACACGATTTTATGATTTTGGCTCGACACTTTTTATTTTCGAAAATACCTCAAAAAAATAAGAAATATCAAGATTATTCTTAAATGGGGATACATATACTATTGAAAATTGGTTTAATTAGTGGACACCAATAATATTTAGGATCGTATAGAAGCATTTTTATTTCAAATCGCATAGTTTTTGAATACGAAGTGATTTTGTGTTTTTTTTGCGTAATCGGCAAAATCGGTCTCGCTCCCGCGCGCGTCGTTTTCTCATTGCTATCTCGCTTTAGCATAATTTTTCCGAGTATCGCCTTAACGTTAGCAGACTTGGCCCCCTGATCGAGTGCTCTAACTACTGCGTTAGCTACGGGTTTTTTTTAGTAGGCTTTACAAGCCAATTTAATAAAATTTTTTTTAGGAATAAAAGGCTTTTAAAGGCCTTATTAATCGTCATAATATCAGCCTATCCTTATGCGTTTGATTTAATAGTAAAATAATGAATAAAATTTTAATACTAAAAATTGCATTGTGAATGCAAAAAGTAAAATAAAATAATAATTAAAAGTAACATACAGACCAACATGCGACACTCAGAATTACTTGTATGTAGGTAACTCAGACGAGAAGAGTATTTCACACTCAATTAAAGGAAATCACAATTAAGGGCTGATTGATGCGACACTTATTTTCTGGAAAGTCGTTTAACTTAGCTTATTTAGTCAATGCAACTTACTTCTATAGACAAAATTGGATCTAGGATTGCAAGCAAAATGTTCCGAAGATTACTGATACATTTAAACTCGACACTTAGGTATATAATTACATAAATGTACCTATCTACTATCAATGTTATACAGAAATTTTGTAAATGCATATTTAGACGGATGCGGACGCGGACTCAAGCGCATGCTTGAGTCTAAAATACGCCATCATTCGGATTTGAAAAATGTTTTTGTATTGAATATCCCAAGCTTTGAAGAAACTATACATTTTCTCCTCTTTTACGGCCCAAACCTTCGATCATTAACTAGGTGTTATTGTTGATCGAATATTGTTGATCAAAGCCCAAAACCTTTTAAATGGTACCAGAACGGGGGCTACCGCGTAACTTTATGGGTATGAACTTCATACGTTTTTGGGAACTTTAAGTCAATTTTATAAAGAAAATAGCCGCTATCAGTTCCTTGTTTTGTGACGTCGGGTATAACGATAACTAGCTAGCAACGTTCAACAGAACAAAGCAGCAAAAATCTATCAAGATTACGAATTCAAATGACAGTTGAAGCCCATACCCATATCCATATTTCTTAGCCGGTAGCCCCCCAGATTTCTATTCGTACCCAGGTGACACGGGCTGTCGAAAAAAAAATCGGGCTGCCATAAATAATAGATTGAAAAAAAATTCTTGCGAAACGAAAGGGAATTAAATCCATACTGATATTTATATTTGTGAAAGTGTGTTTGTCCTTCTTTCACGTCAAAACCGAGCAATATAGATCGTCGTGATTTTTGGCTATGAGGATAGTTTGGGAGCTGAAGATGACACATAGCGATTTCAGCACGCGCAACGACGATAGACTACTTTTAATCCCGGAAAAATATCACATTCCCGCGGGATAACGTGGTGTACATGCGCCCCGCCGCGCGCAGTAGGCTAGTAATGTAACAATTTCACCTTTGCGTTTTCATTATATTCTAAACTGATAAAGACGACCGATTTGGCGTAGGGGTAAACTACCTTCCTTCTGCGTCAGAGGTCTCGGGTTCGATTCCCGAACAAGACAAATATTTTTGTGCATGAACATGCCTATTTGTCTTTGTCTGGGTGTTTTCTATGTATATTAAGTATGTATGTACAAACAAAAAAGTATTTAAGTATATATTTATCCGTTATCAAGTTCACGTAGACACAGTTTATTAAGAAATTTACTATGGGCTTAGGTAATTGGTGTAATTGAAGATAATATTTTAAAAAACCTACAGAACTTTTCAATTGAAAACCTTTTGGTTCTTGCGCCTATTTTGGTAGTAACATAATATAATATAAAGAACATAGTATAATAGATGTCTATTGACGCGTGAGTCGATCATTACACAAATATTCTACTGCATAATTGCTGACAGTGCTACCGCATTGCTAAGAACATCTATGAATAAAATTGTAATAACTAGTCTTTGTGTAGGATAAATCCTGTTTGTTTGAAATGCAATCACTAAAAAAATTCTTTTAAGTAGGTTTCTTCTATAATAAGTCTTCTTTTAAGGTGCATGTAGTCGTCAAACGACCATTTTTGAGGCCCTTAACTTGTTTAACTTAAAACTGAGCATTTTTCGTTTTAAAATAATACATAGTTTTGACGAAACGTGTGTTTAAGCTGTTTTGGTGCGGGTAGCGGGCGGAAAAATTAGGCCACTTTTCTATGCCCAAGGTCGTTGGCGATACCACGGCCCTTAAGATGTTAAACTGTTGTAAATGTAATTTTGAATTTATGACAACCGGACTTAAAACAAGTCCGTCCACCTGTAGAATACTTGGTAACACTCACCACTCACTCGAAGCACCTGTAAATACACAATTTACTATCGCAATTTATAAACAAACTAGCGGCCGCCCGCGGTTTCACCCGCGTGGTTCCCGTTCCCGTGGGAATATCGGGATAAAAAGTACATATAAACCTTCCTCTTGAATCACTCTATCTATTAAAAAAAAACGCATCAAAATCCGTTGCGTAGTTTCAAAGATTTAAGCATACAAAGGGACATAGGGAAAGAGAAAGCGACTTTGTTTTATACTATGTAGTGATACGTTTCCAGAATATCTCCTATTTCCCGCGCGCCATTTCTCAGTTGACAGGTAACGTCACCGACCCGATGCAAATCCACAGACTATATTCTGCAGTATACTACACCACCAACCAAACCGAATACAATATGTTCCCCGACTGGGAATCGAACCCGGTACCTCTGGGTCTCATACCGGCGGTGGTGTGTACCACTACACTAAAATAATATTAAAATTCCAGTTTTGTAAATCAAAAGTGGCTGAGTTATCCTCAGCAGCGGAGGAACCTCGTAAATAGCTAAGAGTTGTCAACATACGGACAAACATATAAATATTCATATGGAAGCAAACGGGTCGGTGTCATACGACTCTCGTTATTATTGCATTCGATGCGTGTAGTTAAAACGTTTTGAAATGGTGTATTTGGAGTTTTCCAATCTTTTTAATGAATTTTCATTAAAATAATTGCATTATTCGCGATTTCAGCGTAGACGTTATTCTAGATCTCTATACAAAAATACAGCCCTGTAAACAAGTTTTTATTTAACTTGCCATGTTAGTTAGTTAGTTTGTTAGTCAGTGGGGGACAAATCTTGCAAGCTTAATTTGACTCACTTCTCTCAGTGTCCGATGGAGCTGAAATTTTGTATACAGGTTTAGCTTAGCTGACAATACAATATTTAAGTACAGCCAGCAAAAAGCTTGTCATGAAAATATTTGTTTTACAAAAACTTATTTATCCCTTAAGAGCCATTTCGCACTTTGCAATTGTCTCGCTGGCACAATGAACATTTTTAAAGATTGTTTAAAAAACATTGTGTTTTTTAGAAAAGTGTTTCAGTATGTCCCTACAACGCAATTAGTTATACTTACATTATTAAAAATATTTCAACATTGTCAATACTGCAATAATACTAGATATACGAGCTTAAAGTTTTCAAAAATTGACTTCCTAAATCTAAATAATACTCAATTTAATGAATAAAATAACTTATACAAAATATCCGTAACATTGCGTTGTAGGGACATAATGAAACACTTTTCTAAAAAACACAATATGTTTTCTACAATCTATGAAAATGTTGCATTGTGCGAGCGAGACAACTGCCAAATGGCTGTAATGAGAGATTTTCTGACAGGAAATAAAAAAAAGTTATTTATTAACTCGATAGATGGCGCTGATCTAACATGTACCTATGTAATCTGACCAGAGAGAAAGGTCAATGCATCTGAATCTGACCATAAAATTGTTATTGCAGTTGGAGGACCGCTTTGATTATAAATTGTTCCGCAGAACGGTCCCCGACTTGGAATAGATGATCTCACCAAAGATATTCCAGCGCCTTGCCATAGATTTGCTGCCGATACTGCGCAATAGCTACAAGACCAACTAAATAGTTGGACAAAGTAGGTAATTGTAAAAGTACCTACGTCTCTACGAGTCAGCAGGAGCAAAACACAATAGATACCTATTTTGTTTTGCTCCTGCCGACTCGAAGACGGGCATTTCTGATGCCTGACGGGAACAATGAGCAAGGACTACGGTTCCTAGGAGGCTACCGGCAAAAAATATAGACATGGGCTTCACTTGACATTTGGAGCCCATATTTTGTCCATAAATGGACATAATATGAGATTAAAAATGTCAAATGAAGTCCATACCGAAAAAAAATATGTATATGGGCTTCATTTGACATTTGAATCTGGGCTGACATATGGGCTCCAAATGTCAAGTAAGTTTTTGCAGAGGTGTCCCTAACACCCTGTATTTATGGATATGGGCTTCATTTGACACTTGAAGCTCATATTATGCCCATATAAGGACAAAATATGTGCGTCAAATGAAGCCCATGTCCATACCCATATTTTTTTGCCGGTACGTGGGCAGGTGACAGCGCAGCGATATTGATGTAACGAGCTCGTGGCGGTTGGCGACAGCACAAACACATAACACAGCATATTTCTCTAAAAAATTACAAAAGTATCCTGTAGATAAGCCTTTTCAGTCCGTAAATGTTTTTTTTCCTTCTGCAAGTGTTTTTTTTTACATTTACCGTCTTAACGTAGACTCCTTGCCAGCAAATTAAAAAAAAAGCAAACCCATGCCTGATGAACGCCATCTGTTAAGTTTTTTGGAACTAACTTTTTTCTTTTTTAATCATCTGTCAGAAAATCCCTCATTGCGAAATGGCTCTTAAGAAGAGTTTTGGGACTTGCGTTCAGAGCCAAATCTTATTCACAACATTTTACCTTCTTAAAAACCATCTAAGATACCAATCTTTGTCGAAAAATTGAAAAATTAAAGTGTTTTAGTATTTTTAACATTATGAATTTATGGACATCCGATCCAATGCTCTACCAAAATTCCGATTGAATTTTTAATGAACCTCGTAAATAGCTATGAGTAGTCAAAAGACGGACAAACATATAAATATACCTTATGTCACACAAACGGTTCGGTGTCATACGACTCTCGTTAAAATTGCTGTGGATGTGTTTAGTCATATGGCGTGTTAGGAAAAAATAATCATGGAATGTGTATACAATGTAGTAGTAATATAATACATAGTTGCTTGCCACCCAGAACATTGTCCACGTGAACCTTTAAAGATTGTTATAAAAATATTCATACCTAATTCCTTCTGTTATAAAAAAAATCGTTGTAAATGTTTGTTGTGTTACATATTATTTATTTTAAGTCTGTCATACAATATCGAGCTTTAATAAACTAATAACATAAAACGTTTTACGTGTAATAAAATATAATGTAGACTCATAATGAGATAATTATGGTTTACAAGTGGCTTCCCGCGGTTTTACCCGCGTGGTGCCCGTTCCCATGGGAGTAGCGGGATAAAATATAGCCTATGTTACTCGGGAATAATGTAGCTTTCTACTGGTGAAAGAATTAAAAAAATCAGTCCAGTAGTTTTGAGTTTATCCATTACAAACAAACAAACAAAAAATTCTACCTTATCTTTCCTCTTTAGAATAGGTATTAGTGATATTAGTATAGATGTTGGCGCGTACTTCATTAATACAAATTTCTAAAACAATTTTTTCCGTACAATTGAGATGATTTTATTATATTTTTTTATTTGTTTCGAAATCTAATCATACATCAATCTGTAACAGTTTTGGTACATTGCGACCTCGACTGCAGAGCATACTGGTAAATAAAGTACAACCACCGCCAACTAACATTGGATTCATTAAACTGTAAGTAATTTATTCATTGATTTATTCAGTGGAAATCGACTTTAATGAACCTTTTCATTCTATTTAAAAGTAACTACATCTTTATCCGGTTTTCAATCTTTCGGTTTTTGGTTTAAACAGCATATTTGCTTAAATAGAGCTGGCGCATTTTTTTCCTTTGTAGATTAAGTGTAGACGCCAATTTGAACCTAAAGCTGAGCCCTTTTTTAATTAAAAATTAATGCACCTTCATCCGTTCTGTTTTATCCTTAACATTTAGTTATCTATATCTTAAACACATCTTAGATTTCTGCGCGAACTGTCCATATAAATAAAACACTTTCACGGATTTTTTCACGCAATTTATTTAACAACTTGGTTAAATTTTAGTTGTTTTTAATAAGTCTGCAGTGTGTGAACATTCATTTGAGGGAACCAACCATTATATAAGGTTTGACAAACCGCAGATCCTCGCTAGAGAACTAAGATACTTTCCCAGATTGATGCGCGAAGCTATTGAAATTAGCAAATACCCAAATATGTACGCCACAATCAACAGTTGAGCGTCACTACCTTCGGTATGCGTCCTTACATTTTGTTTTATCCACAACGGGGTAGCACTTAGCCTTCATCACACCTGACCTGATGTTAAATGAAGATAAAGCTGAAGGTGAAAGCGCACTACTTCTGGAATCATCAACCACTGAGGAACGGGCTATCTTATCTCTAACTGCTGAAGAACAACAATGCTAAAAACATCGTTGTTATGGCGTCAAACTTAGATAAAAATAAAATAAAAAAAGTTATTTTTTTATAAAAGATGACGTCACAAACACCGAAGAAACAGTAAAAACAACAAACTTAACCGCCTCTGTGGTCTAGTGGTTCATACCACCGATTTTAGACCCAGAGGACCCAGGGTTCGATTCCCAGTGGGGGTACATATTGTATTCGGTTTGGTTGGTGGTAGGACTTGTTCTTAGTCCGCCTGGCTAGCTACCACCATCTTATCTAAGTCTGTCGCCATAACAATGATGTTTTCTGCATAATATATAAAAAATATCCCGGAAAAATATCTCATTCCCACGGGATAACGTCGTCGTGCAGTTGACGCGGGCAAATCCGCGGGCAGAAAGCTAGTTATTACATAAGGGGGATATGTGTGTGATTATTGCCATGAATTTTTATTTGATTGTTGTTATTTTTGTATATGTCTGACTCTTTTCTGACTGAATGCATTTACCTTGACGAGTGTACCTGCTCTCTTGGGTTGCGTTCGCGGATGGATCTCTGCGTGGGATCATTTCTATTGATGGAATCACAGACATACATCGAGTTTGCAACCGTGGACCCACTGACTTTGTTACTCGTACATCAAGTACTTGCAATAATCATCGTCTGCACAAGATGCTTGTAGCCATTATCTATAGGTACTTACTAATATTATAAAGAGAAAATATTTGTACTTTTGTTTTTCGTTTGTAACGAATTAACTCAAAATCTACCGGACTCATAACGATATAACCTTTCCAAAAATTTAAATGTTCCATTACAGAGTCGTTCATTCAATTTTTTTGGCAATAAGTAATTGCTTTGGAGGCAACTTTCTTGGTATTGTGTGGCAGTATCTACGCAACCAGACGGAGGTTGCTACATTTAGACATCGCCCTTAATTGCTGGATCGAATTCGAATACTAATATTTTACCTTATGATTAGAACAAATAAAATGTACTCTGTAACTATTAGCGCACAAAACGCCCAAGTTAGCGCACGGACTCTAGTTTTGACTTTTTTCGATTTTTAGCTTAGGAAGACCTGAGGAAGACATCTCAAATTGCAAATAGGTGTTTCTTCATAAAACGATAAATCATATTGAAGTGTAACCTAGTTCAACGAAATACATGTACTTAATTTATACTGTTTTACGTTGCTGTACACAGGGTCTTGGCTTAAAATTAAACATTTCCTTTCAAAGTCAACGTCTAATATGTTGACGATTGACAAGCCGTCAGTGTTAGATCGGAAATAAATTTTTAAAATTCGATGACAAATAATTTCTTTTTCAACTTCGAAAAAAGCAAAAAAATTACAACTCATATTTATACCAAAGATATGGTAATCCTAACAAGGATGGTTTCCAGCGTGGGATTATTCTATTAACGGATTGATTTGTTTGTAACGACAAGGTAACAACGTACCATTCACTGAGCATCACTTGTCATTCGAGTACTTATCGTTGAGGCTGAGCCGTTAGCAATAAGGACGTTTGTAGGCGTTGCGGTATGTCTCCCACTAAAGTTCATCGTTACGAAGACTAACGATTTTAAAATTTTGCATTTACATTGTTAAATAAGTGTAGGTAAGAGAAATTGTTTTAGAGAAAATCAACTTGACACCAAGTACCTACTTACCTCAGACGGGGCTCACACCTTTAGATTTGCGATCAACTACTCTCAAAGATAAGAACATTTATGAATAGCAAATGTGAAAAAATAATTTGAATCTGTTTGGAACCAGCTAATTAGGAGCTTTTGACTATAGCTATTCCTTTCTCATACCATAAAAAAATCACGTCGATCCATTGCTCGTTGACGTGAATGACGGAGAAAGAAACAAACAAAGTAACAAACAAACACACTTTCACATTCATAGTATTAGCATGGAAGTATGTATGACGACATGTTGCAGTGGTACGGATAACGTCATGTTTGTGTTCAGAGGTCACGAGTTTGATTCCAATACAGGACAATCGATGTGTACCTACCTATTTGTCATTCAAGTTCCTACTAACTGTTAGGGCTTTATAGCAGGAAGGATGGGGGTCTTTGTAAACTCGCCCTAACAGTTAATACGTCATCAGAAAAATCACAAAAAAATATGTGTAAACTCGTCACGGGTAGCATTTTAAAAATAAATTTATTTTATTTTATTGTAAACTCGCCACTGTAGATGTTTGCGTAGGGACATTGGACTTTATTTAGTCTCTAAGTACCTACCTATGATGAGCCTTACATCCGCAACGTTATAAATTTTAAATATCGAAAACAAACTTTTCAATATTTCCGTGGGTCTGGGTGTATGTAGGTATGTGGTACCTAGGTAATTCCCGTCGTTGTTTCCAATTTCCATAATACTAGTGCTCAAGCTACTACAGTTTGTTATTGGAACAATGCATGTGATGGTGTCCAATATTTATTTATTTAACATCTGGATTTCGGTTCATTGCTCACTGCTGAAGGACAGTATTAAAGTTATTTAAATTTTTACTTTTTTTGCATTGCACAATGCAATTTTTATGGTTGAAAAATGGAAAATGAAGTATTTAGAAAAAAATATGAAATTAACGCTGGCTATACAGCGTGTAAGAAGTATTTGATACATTCGACGCTTCTCGTAACGACTCCGTAGCTCAGTGGTTAGAGCAGTCGCCCGGATAGCGAAAGGTCGTGGGTTCGAGTCCCATCGGAGCTGGTTGTGAGTCGGGTCGATTTTTTATAATTATACTTCATGCTTCGTCCTCAAGATTAGCTTGATTAACACTTGTAGTACGCCCTAGTAATCGCCAATTTCACACTATATTGAGAATATACCTATTTATAAATTAAAAAAGTAATAAAAGACAATTATTATTTTTTAATTTCAAATGCGGGTAGTCAGAGCGACCTGGCTCAAGCGCCCGTCATAGCTGTCATTCGCTTTCTAGTGCGTCGCCGTTTCACATCTAGTTTTTAAATTGTGTTAAAAAAGTTGTTAGTTGTTGTTAAAAGTGATTATTTAGGATGCCCAAACGCAAAAAAGATAATTGTGAACACATTAAACGAAAAATTATAAGATTGGGGAGGAAGTTGGAGCGAAAACAGAAGCACCACCACACCGGTAAGATTCATCTTGTTCTGAGTTATCGGAACAATCCTATCGCTCGTCGTCCTTATCTAAAGGTACGTTATGTATTTTTATACATTCATAAGTCACTGGCCTTGACATATTATATTGCAAATTGAAGTTCGGTAACCTGGTTTTCTAACGTTTCGCAAGAAAATGCAAACAATAATTACGTTCAACGATAAAACGTTTTGACTATTTAATTACTTATTACTAAGTTTGTAAAATAAATACTTTTTAATAAAGTATAACAAAATTATTATATAATTTTAAAGTTATAATTGAACATAAATGCATTAGTTCGGTACAGACTTTTACAACTTCTCGTATAAGTAGATTTCAAACAGTTTGCGGGCAGTACTTTCTATGAACTGGGACTGCTTCTTACTGAAAATAATTCACATAAGTGACTAAGCTAAAAAAGAGCTTTGTACTCTAAAGTATTATGCTTATTATGATGTGTCGATTTCAATAGTTAGCGGACAGTACTTTTCTTTCAACTGGTACTGTTAAACAGTTTGCGGGCAGTACTTTCTTTGAACTGGGACTGCTTCTTACTGAAAATAATTTACATAAGTGACTAAGCTAAAAACAGCTATGTACTCTAAAGTATTATGCTTATTATGATGTGTCGATTTTCAATAGTTTGCGGACAGTACTTTTTTTTCGAACTGGGACTGTCTCTTACGAAATTTAATTGCATACCTAAGGTTAAGCAATACATAATCTCAAATAATGATAAAATAATCATCATTATATACACTGCAGTCACTGGGTCCTACAAACAGTACAACGGGACTGTTATAAGGTACTTTTAAGTGTTGTTTGCGGACAGTACGTGTTGTTATAACTGGGGACTGTCTCTTACAATATTATACTGACATGCTAAAATTGTATGAACATGAGGCTTGCTCTGTCCCTTACATACGACCAAGAGGTCATAGTTGACCATGTTCTAAGGGTTAACCTGAAGGACAATTAGAACAAGTGCTGGAGCCACTTTTGGAACCAACCCAGTACATTCCAGTCTGAAAACATTACAAATATACAGGATGGTCATTCGTCGACTGAGGCTCCGAAGCGTGATCTACCTTCAGATCAAACGTCTGCTCTTGAAATAGAAAACATACAGTTAGATATTGAAGTATTAGAAATATTAGGTACTGACCCTACTTCAGTCAGGAGTGCTGGAGTTTTCCAGCACTGGGTCACAACAGGTATTAATAAAGAATTGCGTTAAGAACTCATAAGGATCATGTATCCCAGAAAATTGCAAATTGATTGACTCACCTAAGCTTGATCCTAAGATTAAAGCAGCTGTTTCAGATATTATTGCTAAACGCAATAAGGCCATTCAACTGAAACAGAAGGAATCGACTGCTGGAATCACTTGTCTGGTAAAATATATACTATTATATTGTCTGCAAATGAGAAAAATACAGCCTTGCTAAAAACACTTATTGATTTGGCAAAAAACATGTGTGATTGTCAACATTCTAATTCAATTTACAATTTTTTTTCTGAATGCCGTGAAGATGGATCTAAGGGATTCTCTTCAAAATATTAAAATTGATAAACAATTATTCGGCGAAAACTAACCATAAAATCAGATTAACAAGTCTGGCACAGACCCAAAGCAATCAACGACACAAAAGTTTCCTAATAAGAAGCCAAGCTCTTATCTATACAGTTCTTCGCGAAATTTAAACTGGAAGGGTCCGGGTCCTAGTCGCAGGCCGACGGGCCCTCCCAGGACGAAGGAGCCTGCAACGACTTCGACGCCTTGACGGCTCATCAACTTATCGAAGCAGTCGCAGTATCCGTGGCAGAGACAGAACAACAGCCGACGTTAAATTTCATTTATTTTATCATTATTCTATAAAGAATTTTTAATGATTACCAAGGAACTGGTTCTTTTTTCATATAAAAGGATACAAGATTCCCTTCAATCGAAATCCGATGCAACCTGTATCACCGTCAACCCGAAAATATAGTGAAAAGGAAAAGGCTCTTTTCATACACGAAATTAAAAATGTGCTGTCTCTGCAATTTCAGAGTTAACAAATCTGATCAATCTATCAAATATTTTTTAGTACCCAAGCCAAATGGGAAGATGCGCTTCATCTTAAACTTATCACTAAATAAATTTTTTGACACAAGTCATTTTAAACTGGAGGATTTAAGAACAGTTATAAAATTGATATCGAGAGATTGTAACCGTGCACAGTAGAACTGAAAGACGCATACTTTTTGTTAAAAATTCACAAGGGAGACCGAAAATATCTAAGATATCAATTTGATCAAAAAACATATGAATTTAATGTCTTATTATTTGGCTTAAACACAGCTCCTTTGGTATTCACTAAAGTCATCATGAAACCGGTCATGAAATTCTTAAGATTATGTGGTTACCTGTTAACAATATATTTGGATCACCTCTGTCTAATATAAGAGTCTTAAAACTTACAAGATACCGTAAAGTTGCTTACAAGCTTAGGTTTCATTATAAATACCGATAAATGTAATTTTATACCTTCTCAGTCTTGTAAGTTCTTAGGATGTAGTTTAGACTGAAAGAAATTCTAGGTCACTTTGCCAAAATTGAATTTGCAATACAAAAGTTTTCTAACTTAAAAAGGTGTACTGTTAATATCCGCCTGTCCCGCCGTGAAATGCAGCTGGTTGTATACTAAACTATTTGAAATATGTATAATAAGTACATGGATATACCTTGTTATTTGGAACAGGATTTCTACTGGTGGAGCCGCACCAAAATAAAAATAGACAAGTATGACCTGGAGTTTTTTCAGGTGCCTCAACTACGGGGTGGGGAATTGCATGTGGAGACGACAGAACTAGTGGTTTATGGAGTGTAAAAGAAAGTAGCAGACAATAAATTATTTAGGAATTCTTGCTGCGTTTATTGGTTTAAGATATTAACTGTCAAGTACTTCTACGAACTGACAATACCACGGTAATTTCCTACGTAACGTAAAAATCTTTACGTTTTTGCATCTCATATTCGATCTTCAGATAATACTATGCAGGCAGACCAAGAATGGCAGCTAGCTGATTATGCCTTTCAACAAATTGTTGAAAACTTTCATACTTAGGCCTGACATTGATACGCTAGTCGTTTAAATAATAAATGTCCAAGATATATTATATCATGGCATAAGGATCCGGATGCATACGCCGTAAATGTTTTTTTTCAGTGTCGTGGTCGAAATTCAATTTTTATGTTTTTGCTCCTTTCACAATGATTATTAAATGTTTAAGAAAGATGATCTCTGACAACGCCACAGATATACTTAATAGTTGTTGCATTTTGGTTCACATAACAGTGGTATCCACTATTTAAGAGTCTTTTAATAATTAAACAATTCGTTTTCAAAGCAGATTCAAACATAATTTTATCTACAAATTCCAGCCGCAAACAAATGCGCAACTCCATTACCCTGGTGATGGTGATGATACGAAGAGGCGTCAAACAATTTTCTCTGGGCATCATGCTTCACTCCCTTTTAGATAACTCGTATAAACAATACGAAGTTTGCTATTAAAAGTGGTTTATTTATTGTCAACTAAATAAACTAAACTTATACGAAAGTATCAATTCCCGATATACAACATTTTTTTGCATCTGATTTTAACAGTGGCGCTCAGTATGGCACAATTAACTGTTATCATTCTGCTTTAAAAACTAAAATTAATATCTCACAAAATCAAAAAATAAAAAGATTTATTAAAGGAGTTTTCGTACCAGACCTCCACCCCCTAAATTTAATGAAGTCTGGAATATAGCACAGGTTTTAAATTGTCTTGAAAAGTGGTGAATCTGGAAAAAATATGTATAAAAAAAAAAAAAACTTTATTAGCCATTGTCACAGCATAGGGTATGACTAACCCTTTCAAAAAATAATATTTGTAATATTAAAAAGTCTTCTTTAGCAATAAAAATCAAAATTTCCCATTCTCATAAAGACATCTAGTGGTAGCGCAGCTCAACCATTGCTCGTTATACCATTCTATAACGAAAAGCCAAGTCTTTGTCCTGCAAGAGTTTTGATTACTTACCTTGAAATGACAATGTCTCTCTGTCCTGATTCCAACAATTTATTTATTAGTTACCGAAAGCCATATAAGCCTGTTACATCACAAACCTTATTCAAATGGATCAAAAAATACGTTACATTTAAATGGAATTGATATTTCTACGTTCACTGCGCATAATACCCGGTATGCTGCTACGTCAGCTGCGCAAAATTTAGGTTTTAGCATAGACCAGATTATAAAACTGCAGGTTGGTTTTCAGAATTACATACGTTTGTCAAATTTTATAACAGAAAAGGCACCACTGTTTTGAGTGCTTAATCAAAATATTTTTCGTTTATTTCATAAGTGATGTTGATTTTTTATGTAACAAATAATACTTTTTTATTGCTTTTTGTTTCTATGTTGAGAAAATAAAGAAGCTATGTTATAATTTCCATCTATATTATTCAGTAACCTATTACAATTTTTGCATATTTTTCGAACACTTAGTCTCTAAACGTCTACAAGTGTTAATCAAGCTAATCTTGAGGACGAAGCATGAAGTATAATTAGAGATTAAACGAACTTACCTGAAGTGAAGTTCTATCTTAATTATACGAAGGCTTCGTCCGAAGAGATTAGCATCCCTCCCTCCCAAAAGTTATTACCTACTCCCCTATATTATTCGAAAAATATAATACTCCAAACTAAATGACAGCTATGACGGGCGCTTGAGCCAGGTCGCTCTGACTACCCGCATTTGAAATTAAAAAATAATAATTGTCTTTTATTACTTTTTTAATTTATAAATAGGTATATTCTCAATATAGTGTGAAATTGGCGATTACTAGGGCGTACTACAAGTGTTAATCAAGCTAATCTCTTCGGACGAAGCCTTCGTATAATTAAGATAGAACTTCACTTCAGGTAAGTTCGTTTAATCTCTAAATACTTGATTTTCCATTTTTCAGTATTAAAGTTGTTTTTTTGACATAGATGGATAGATCATTCGTTTATTCGCTAATTAGTTAGTCACTGTATACCTTTTTATTTTGAGCCACTGAACACGCGTCGCCATTTTAATTTCAGGAGCGTACAAATTTTAACAGATTTGCCGAAAGGCGAGCAATTATATGCCAATCCCTACAATAATAATGCCACTTTCCATCCAGACACTAACAATTTTATTATCAAAATCTTGAAATTTTAGTGTATAAAATCAAGTGTAACTTACCTTAAATAGTATTTTTTCAAGTACGAATACAAATACAAAGTCGTATCACGACTGAACGGCGCCGCCGGAGCGGCCGGATCATTGGTTTGTACATGTTTGGCTGTTAAACGCTACCGATAAATGAGAATGATAGTTATATAGTATTATTCCTTACTAGCTGACCCGGCAAACGTTGTTTTGCCGTTTAAATTATAGTTATATACACCAAAAGTTGCCTAGACCAGACAACAGATAGCGCTAGTTATACACTATACCAATAAGGGGCCCAAGATTGGTCTCTATTTCCTACATATAAAAAATTACTCTGTGAAGTAGAGTGAGTGTCAGATAACTCTGCGCGCATGCGCGACTGGGGTATTTTTGGCGCTAGTTACAGTAAATTTTTTTATTCTAAGCTTATGGAAAAGATTAGTATTCGATTTTGACCGCGCAGACGTCAGTGATTACATACTCTTTGGAAACGGTAATGGAAGATATGACAGTTTTGTATCGAAGGTACGACAGTTAAACGATTTTTCATAGAAAATTACAATTTTTACTCAATTTTCCGGAATAATAAGTAGCCTATGTTATTCTCCAGCTCCCAAACTACCCCCTTACCAAATATCACGTCGATCCGTTGGTCCGTTTTGACGTGAAAGAAGGACAAACAAACAAATAAACAAACAAACAAACAAACAAACACACTTTCACATTTATAATATTAGTATGGATTAGTATGGAAAGGCAATATCGTCACGAGTCATTGTACTCGACTGAGCCACTGTTCCCGACCCGACCCTAAACATAAAAAAACAAAAAAAGGCAAGGCAAGGGAGACACAGAAAACTTAATGTAGGTAATTTCAATATGTATAATGTACCGAAGGCCGATGGGGCGTAAAGGTTCTCGAATGGCGACCGCGTACCAGACGACGTTCCGTGGGCAGGCCCCCTACAAGGTGGACCGACGATCAGGTCAAGGTCAGCGCGGGAAGCCGCTGGATGCGGGCAGCGCATGACTGATCGTTGTGGATACCCCTGGGGGAGGTCTATGCCCAGCAGTGGGCGTCGTTCGACTGATATGATGATGATGATGAATGTTATTTCTTTTACATCACTTGTATAGCGCATTGGTAGAGGTAACGGCTTTCTGCTAATAGTTCGCTTGTTTGGCAATTAAATTCGCGAGTTTTTAAAGGGATTTAAAAATAAAATACTTAACTTTGTATGTTAAGAATGGTGTCTCTCTGTTGCATAACTAAGTAGTCTAGTCCTATATAAGTACTATGACGTGTACTTATAACACCGTGTAAGTAACGGACACTGCATGTTCCATCACGACGGACATAATGGACCTCTATCGATCATAGTCGCAACGTCACGCGTCGCTCCTTTTATCTGGCCGGCTATGCAGTTGCGTAGGGTTGATACTCTATACTTTTAACAAATAAATAAATCATTACTTTATGATTTTATATTATTTTTATGCATTTACAATGCAATTTTGTAAGTATAGGAAAAATGTGATAGTAAAAAACCACGAGCCCTATAAGTAGCTTTTTCCTATACTTACAAAATTGCATTGTAAATGCATAAAAATAATATAAAATCTCAATATGGCTGTTTCATCATAATCGATTGTTAAACATTTGTAAAAATGTTTCTTTCGGATGCGAGAGTTTCCTCACATTGATGAAGCAATGCTGGCCTACAGCGTAACAAGTGATAGCAAAATTCGACGAGTCGTGTAAGACTTTCGGTAGCTTAGTTGGTCAGAGCATCGGGCCGGATTCCCGGAGGCGCGGGTTCGAATCCCGCCTGAAAGCTACTTATAGGGCTCGTGGTTTTTTACTATCACATTTTTCCTATACTTACAAAATTGCATTGTAAATGCTTAAAAATAATATAAAATCTCAATATGGCTGTTTCATCTTAATCGATTGTTAAACATTTGTAAAAATGTTTCTTTCGGATGCGAGGGTTTCCTCACATTGATGAAGCAACGCTGGCCTACAGCGTAACAAGTGATAGAAAAATTCGACGAGTCGTGTAAGCCTTTCGGTAGCTTAGTTGGTCAGAGCATCGGGCCGGATTCCCGGAGGCGCGGGTTCGAATCCCGCCTGAAAGCTACTTATAGGGCTCGTGGTTTTTTACTATCACATTTTTCCTATCATTACTTTATGTCACACAGGTACCTACGTTAAGCGTAAAGAAAAAAATGGAAATGGAAAATTTTAAAATCACAGTTATACAAGTGTCGGTACTAGGCTGAAAACATTACTTTCATATTATTATAAGATGAAAGCTCTAAGATATTCATGGGTTACTAAAACTATTTGACCCGTAAAACAATTCAGTTCAAAACATAACAATAAAATATTCGTGAGTAGGTACTAAACTCATTGCAACTACTCAAACTCAAAATCTTGGGCTCAAAACTGAAAGAATAATTAATATAAAAATGCTATCATATTATGAAAGAATTTTTGTTACTTAAACAGGTATGTTTAAAATGTTTATGTTAGATTTTATAATTTTAAATTTTACTGTTTAACTTTCATGTTTATGGATAATTTTGTATGTTTTTACCATCTGTAATAATAGATACCAACATGTTGCAATAAATGTTATGATTATGACTTACTAAACACAATGATGTAAATGTTTGTGGTGACCCATAAACTTATTTATACTAGGGGTAAAGTATAATAAGTTTATGTGGTGACCCTACGTAGTCGTGTTGTATGATCAATGTATTTTCTAAATCTCTTCGTCTTTTCGATACTAATGTGTTGAACCTTGACGCCTTTACCAAGAAAGAAATAGAATAGTGGTAGAATTATTATGCATGGGCATGTCTAATACTTTCGGTTTGTGAAAAAAATACAGTACTCATATTTATTTATATTATTAAACATTGTTTCTACATCATTTTAGTTTTTATTTTATTTTACAACGGGCTAGTAGGTACTTAGCCCTCATCACACCTGATGTTAAGTTGTGATAAGGCTGAAGGTGGAAGCGCACTACTCCCGGAATCCTCAATGACTGAGGAACTGGCTATTCTATCTCCAAATGCCGGAACACAATAATGCTGAAAACATCATTGTTATGGCGTCAGACTTAGATAAGATAGTGGTAGCTAGCCAGGCGGATTAAGAACAAGTCCTACCACCAACCATACCGAATACAATATGTACCCCCACTGGGAATCGAACCCGGGACCTCTTGGTCTGATCGGTGGTGTGACCCACTAGACCACAAAGGCGGTAAAACATTTTAGATAGAAAAATATATAACTAGACAAGTAGATATAATTTTTAACACAATGCATTGAGGAAAACAAATAATAGCAAATAGTATTAATTGCAGCTTTCTCTAGATGACCGGCAATAACGATGTCTAAATAAAGTACAAATATATTAATGTATTCCAAATAAACTATAATTCATAAGCCCTTCCCTTATTTTACGAATACTTTAATTTGACCTTTCATACGCATCGTTTGAAAACTTAAATAGACTTTAACTCAATAGTTCAAGAGTTGAATTTTGTCTACTACTACATCGTGAGACAGGTCTAAGTAAATTTTGAGTTAATTAAAGATGTAACGAGCTTTATGTAATGTAGGTCGAATCGTTATTCATTTGTCCGTTTTATAGCATTAATGTTTGACGCTTATTGTTATGGCCATAAGGTTCCTTTTAAAGGGGACCTTTTTGTGGCCAAGGATGCTAACACAGTATATAATGCTAACCAGTAGTTGTAAAGTCATACATTCAATAAATTTTAATCATGTAGTTTAAAGGGCAAAGTCACAGTAAATATTTGAACTAAAAGATTTAATTACTTTCGATTAATTAGTTTATTTTATACACAACGTGGTAGCACTTAGCCTTCATCCATCACACCAGATGTTAAGTGAAGATAAGACTGAATGTGGAACTACTCCCGGAATCCTCAACCACTCAGGAACTGCGTTACTCTAACTGCCGAATCACAACAATGCTTAAAACATCGTTACTATGGCGTCAGACTTAGATAAGATGGTGAAAGCTAGTCCAGGCGGACTTTGAACAAGGGCTCTTGATCCACTTAAGTCTATTGCAAAGATCCATTGATGGATCTTTTTGCACTCTTATGTCCATGATTCAGCCAGGGAAGTTGTGTTTGATAAAAGAAGATTGCATGTGTCAGCCAAGGATTTTCAGACACAATGTTAGTGCTAAAAAATCCACTTCGCAAAAAATCCTGGATTAAGGATTAAAGTGGACATAAGAGTGCAAAAAGATCCATCAATGGATCTTTGTAATGGATTAAGTGGATCGAGGGAACAAGGGTTGCCTGTGCCTGCCACTCATGATCATGGCTATTAAAGCCTCGGCATGGGCATTATGGTACAAAGGGGTTGCAACCTTTGTTCCAAGTAGCCACGCACGACCAAACAAATAACACGGTTTCTCTTTAAAAAAATCTCCCAGTCACGATTAGACTGGGGCTATATATGGGACGCTGTTTCAGTAAGATGTTATGAAAAACCCAATTCGTGGCACTGTAGGTTGTTGGGAAATATTTTCATTAAATTTTATCACAAAGTGACACAGTGTGATTGGTTTACCCAAGCTAATATACAAAAGTTTGTTACGAGTACAAATATGTCACGTATGTATTTACATTATTATTTAAACTGGAATCATATTTTATGTTAAGATTTTAAATTATTTGTATTCATTCACAATGTTCTTCTGTAAGTAATGGAAATTTGTGATAGTAAAAAAGTCTCGAGTATGAGTACTTGTACTATCACAATTTTTCCTTTCCTTCATATTTTACTTATGTCTTAAAATGGCTCACAACGTTGAAATATAGCCAATCTGCACCTTATAATCATCTTGTCATCTTCAGCGTATAAGTTATTATTATTGATGTTAATAATGTGCTTTTAAACACTTATAGAAGTCAGAGGTCTGTTTTTATTGATTTTTATTGATTATCAAATAAATCACACTGATACGAACTGTATTTCTTCAGGTTCCTGGTAGCTTAATGTCAAGTTAGCAGCCCCACCAAGATACTTGTTGGGGCCAGTGCCCCTTTCTGTATAGTTGTTGGGAGAAAGGGGAATCCTGTCCTTGATGGAATGAAACTGGAGTGGACTGTAAAACTCGTATAATGCTGGTATTGATCAGATGATAAAAAATAGGTACAAATTCGCGCCCGACAGTGGTTTGGTAGGTACGTGTTGCGTGCGCGCGGAAGCAAGAGAATGTGTCGGCGGCGCCCGCCGTCCGTCGTACGCCGTCGGTAGGCCGTCGCTTGGCCGTCGTCGTTCGGCTACGCCGTGTGTGTCCGCCCGTCCTCGATGGGCACGGAACCGGTTGCTGCGGTGCTGTGGCTGGCAACGGCCTCGTCTTGACCATATACTCCCCGCGTTGAAGTGTCTTCAACAGTTTCCAAAGGCAGGGGGCATATGTTGTTAAATGTCCTGCGTATGATCCCCTTCTTTGTCCTAATGTCGGCAACCCTAGCAACGCCATCTTGGCCGGGAAGGGTGCGTACGATGCGGCCGAGTAGCCACATTAGTGGAGGCAATGCCTTGTCACGAATTAGGACCATGGTCCCCTGCTTCAGTTCCCCCCTTGAACGCCACCATTTGGTTTTCTGTTGAAGCCATAAAACATACTCATTAGAGAAACGACACCAGAATTGTTGTTTCAGGAGCTCGATGCGCTGGAACCGCTGCAGTGAAGTGATTCTGGTTGTTTCTATCTGTGGATGAGGCACAAAGATTAGAGACCGTCCAATTAGAAGATGAGCAGGAGTTAAGGGGTAAAGGTCAGAAGGGTCGTCGGAAAGTGGAGTAAGAGGTCTGGAATTGAGGATTCCTTCTACCTGTACCAACAAAGTAGACATCTCTTCGTACGTCAGATGAGTAGAATTGAGAACGCGCCTAAGATGATGTTTTGTTGATTTAACCGCAGACTCCCACAAGCCGCCAAAGTGTGGAGTATACGCTGGAATGCAAGAGAAGTTTATACCATGTTCAATTATGTTTAAATTTAGTTTTTTGATAACCTGGCGCAGTTCGTTGGATGCACCCACAAAATTTGTGCCGTGGTCTGAAAATAAGTTGCGGGGTTTACCTCTACGAGAGATGAAACGGTTTAGAGCAGCCATGAAGCCTTCTTTAGAAAGATCTGAGACAAGCTCCAAATGCACTGCCTTGGTTGCAAGGCATACAAAAACGCAGATATATGATTTTATTAATGTAGAACCTCTACCTTTACGGTTTGCTATCATCACTGGCCCAGCATAGTCCACGCCTGTTTCTAAGAATGGAAATTCTAGATGCACGCGTTGCTTCGGAAGGTTTCCCATGACAGGTTGTGCGTTTTGACCTTTGTGTCGGTTGCATGTAACACAAGCACGCACAATGCGCTTGGATAGGTTAGTGCCACCAACGGGCCAGTAATTGTGCCTAACTAAAGCCAGTAAAAGCTGTGGGCCACAATGGAGATGTGTAATGTGAGTAGATTGTAGTATAAGTCTGGTGACATGATGACTTCCACAAAGCAAAATAGGATGTTTTACGTTATAATCATAACTCGAATTGTCAAGCCTGCCACCAACACGAATAAGGTTATCTGAATCTATGAATGGTGACAAATTTAATAATCTGTTTTTGTGTGGCAACTCCTTTTGTGACTTTAATAACTTGTACTCATCAGGAAAGGATTCCTGTTGAGCTATGCGGCAAATAAATTTTAATGAATATTGAAGTTCTGTAGTTGAGAGACGACCAGATGCATTAGATTTATGACGAAGATTGTTTATAAAGCGAAAAATGAATGCGATGATGCGTTGTAGTTCTGTAAGATTTGAATGATTGTGAATTAGTGTAGAAAATAAATTAGAATCAAAGTTTGAATGAAATGATTGTATGATTTCTGGTAATTCCTTACGTGTGTCATTGGGATTTGTTGGCCACTTCGACTGATCTGATTTTAAGTAGGCAGGTCCCGTCCACCAAATAGACGATGCACCCAAGTCATCCGCGCTCACGCCTCGAGACACCAAATCCGCGGGATTTTCTTTAGTAGGAACATAGAGCCACCCATGTTCACCCGAATCTTCCTGTATCTCCGAAACGCGATGGCGAACAAACGACTTTAGCTGCAGGAAAGAAAGTTCGTTTTGTACAATAAGACTGACCCTTTGGATATCGTTAAAATACTTGCTTGACGTTGTGACAGCAGAGGCGTCAAAGACAACGTGTGATTTTGTTGTAGTGCTAGCTTCCCCTAAGACACCATGATGTGGGAGTGGGAGGCAGTATGATTGGTTTTGTGTATTATTGTAATTATTAAGTTCTGTATTTGTATTGTAAATATTTGTATTATAGTTTGTATTTAGATTGTAATTGTTTGTATTAATGCTCATACGAGTATGTCCCAAATGAATGTGCTCGCATGCACACTCTTCAAGTGTCAGATCATGTTTAGGTGATAATGTGTCCAACTCCCAAGAGCGAGAGAGGTTCGATAGTGGTGACGTGTCCTGAAGTAGCATGCACACATGCTCATTCGAATTAGGTTCGTGTAAAGTGCCTGAAACAAGCCAACCGAGCTTTGTTTCAAACAATGTTGGTTTGTGTTTTCCTAACTGGATACGATTTGTGCCTATGACGTTCCAAAATAAGTCCGCGCCTACAAGAATGTCAATGGCTGACGGTATGTGGAAAGTGGGGTCGGCTAAGCAAATGCCAGTAGGTATTTTTATATTATGTGTGTCAATGTATGTATTTGGCAATGTTGTGATGTTTGGCAAAATGCAACATTCAATGTCCGTCCGATAGTTACACTGATAAGACTCCATTGTAAGAGAGCATCGTTGTGAGCTACGAGACGTCTGATTGTTGATGCCTGATATATTTGAATCAGTAGAAGATGTATGAAGACCAAGCTTATGACAGAGGTCTTGAGTAATAAAGTTAGCGGTACTTCCATTGTCCAGTAAAAGCCTGGCCACATGCGAAGCACCGTTGCGATCTAATATCTTCACTAGAGCAGTAGATAGCAGTATTTGTGGCGCTGCTGCAGCAAGGTTCGTGTCCCTAACTGACAACGCGACGTGACCTTGAACAGGCGATTGTTGTGCATGCTCGAAATGCAGCAATGTATTGTGCCTTAGTTTGCAATACTTACAATGACTAAGTTTGCATCTTGATTCCGAGTGACCTGATCTAAGACAATTTAAACATACGTTAAGTTCCCGCGCTTTATGATTGCGAGCTTCGACTGATAATGCTCGAAAAGACTCGCAATTGTATAATTGATGATTGTAATTTTTGCATAGAGGGCAGAGAGAACTATTTGTGTGACCCTTGCTAGTTGAGGCAATAAAACTCCGTTGTCTAGAGATAGATGTGGATGTATGTTCTGTTCTAGACCTAAGTCCCTGCTTCGATTCCTCAATAGTCTCTAAAAGATCTGCCCTATTTGTGAGAAACTTAATAAAAATATTTAAGGTGGGGGGGTCATCCATAGAATTCCTACGTTCCTCCCACTCGCGACTGGTAACGCTATCAAGTTTTGTGGACATCATGTAAATCACCAAAGTGTCCCAGTGGTCAGTTGGTTGGCCAAGGGTAGCAAGTGCTCTGAGATTTTTATTTGTAACGTCCACAATATAACGTAAAGCTTTGCTTGATTCCTTATGTATACTATCTACATTGAAAAGCGCTTGAACGTGGTTGTTGACCAGCAAGCGTCGGTTGTCAAATCTCTCACATAACAAATCCCATGCCGCTGTGTAATTGGCGGCCTTAAAGTCCAAGCTTTTAATGACTAAAGCGGCAGAACCTTGAAGCGAAGCGCGCAGATAATGAAATTTGTTGATGGGATCTATGCTGTCATTTGTATGGATAAGTGAGATGAAAGTGTCTCTGAATTCGAGCCAGTGTTGATAGCAGCCGTTAAAATGTGGTAAATCGATTTTAGGAAGTCTCACAAATTGTTGTGCATTACGAGAGCTTACCTCAGATGTCTCATGGTCTTGTTGAACCTCAAGAAGCGCGCGAGCTGAAGAAACAAGCGAGAAGTACTTCTTCTCAAACGCGTCCCTGACGTCGGGCTCGGGCTCATCCAACAAACTGTCCATGTCATCCTGTAACGTATCGAAATCGTTGTATAAGTTTTCAATCTTTTGAAGGCGTAATTTTAGTTCTATTTGAAGCGCTACGTCGCATAACTGTTCATTACTTTCTTTTAAATTATGTAAATAGTTGTCAAATGATGTGAGTTTTGCTTTATAAATTCCCCGTTTTTTTCTTAAAGTTTTAATGTCTTTTTCTGTTTGTGTTTCCCCTGCAATTTCTATTCCCATTTTATAATTTATCTATTCAGTTAATAACGTTAATAAGTATTTAATGTAAAAAAAATATGAGCAGTTGTTTTTAAAAAGGAACCTTCTCCTTTTTAAAATCGGTAAAAAAACAGCACAAACACTGCACTGCTTATGTTACCTACGTTTAATAAGAAGCGGCTACACTACTATGCGAATTCTACACACAACTAAAGTGGCTATAAAACTATTCGCATTTACTAAGTAAGCACCTAAATGTTGTACTACGATACTAAGTTATATACTAATTAAATGTAAACAAAAAAGCACGATTGAGTTAAATAAAATAGACTACTAAAGTAGCTACTGCGATGATTAGATTAAGCGCTAACTACAAAACAATTAATAGTTATGCATCAAAACAAGTTTTCTAAGAAGCGGCTACTGATAAGCATTGATTCAATTTGAATATAAACAATACTGTCCTTGTCGTGTAGTCGCTACGGGCCGAGCGAGCGGCGACCCAACAACTCGTAGCTTGTGCGGTTGGATTTACGAAGTACCGACCTTAAAGTAAAAAACACAGAAATTAATAAATAATTGCGAATTGTGTTTTATGCTACACGGAATATGAATATGATGTATGTTTTTATTATGATTTAAGGTTTATGGGTACGAAATATGAAGTATGAAAGTGAATTAATGTTTTGATATTTGTTGAAAAATGTTTGTTGATAGGTAATATGAAGTAGGTAACTTTTTACACCTTTTACGTAATTATTACTAAGAAATTAAAATAAGATTGTTATTCCTTATTTGTTTGTATTGTTAAGATTGCGAAAGTTAAAGATAAGTACTTGATTTTACGTAGGTATAAGTTACGTATAAGGTGTTTTACTTAATTGGTTTTATATTTAGAAAAATCACTTTTTTAATTGGATTTGTGATAGAATAAATTATGATTATGACTTAGTAGGTACTGGGATGATGCTACAATGCGATACCAGAAACAAGAATGGAATTTGAGTAGGTATGAAATGGAAAAGGTAGGTATGAAGTGTGAAAGAATAGGTAACTAATTGGAACAATCTCACGGTCTTTAAGTGCACTATCCTCTTGATTGATCACTTTGCTTGACGATCGATGATGATGATTGTGATGATTGCTGTCGGAAGGTTGCAGCTGCAGTGGTGACGATCACCAATTCTTGACTGACGCCTTGAGTGTCAGCAAAGGTGGCTTGAAACCGAAGTCCTCTGCGTTGTTCACCCGGAGAAAATGCCTCACAAGCGTATCGAAGTCTGTGTAGAAATTGTGGTGATGACCTTCAGCTGACCGACACGATGACTCGTCCGATTTTTCAAATCTGACCGTTGCTTGCTTGACGGATCGAAGACCAATGTTGGGGCCAGTGCCCCTTTCTGTATAGTTGTTGGGAGAAAGGGGAATCCTGTCCTTGATGGAATGAAACTGGAGTGGACTGTAAAACTCGTATAATGCTGGTATTGATCAGATGATGAAAAATAGGTACAAATTCGCGCCCGACAGTGGTTTGGTAGGTACGTGTTGCGTGCGCGCGGAAGCAAGAGAATGTGTCGGCGGCGCCCGCCGTCCGTCGTACGCCGTCGGTAGGCCGTCGCTTGGCCGTCGTCGTTCGGCTACGCCGTGTGTGTCCGCCCGTCCTCGATGGGCACGGAACCGGTTGCTGCGGTGCTGTGGCTGGCAACGGCCTCGTCTTGACCAATACTCTAATATCTTTTGAACCCTATTATCACTATTTATATGTTATACCTCACTATTTAATACTATTTAGATATACACAATTTTTCGACGTAGTCAAAACCATCTAATTCCGTGGTGAGGCTGCTATCTTGACGCAGATGTCAAAGTGCTGTTGTTACATATTTATTCAGTTTTAGTTAATTAAACTAGATATGAATGATCACAATAACGATAGTTTTTTATGCTAGGGGCACAGTTGCACAAAAATCACTCTTATTTTGAACACGATAAGGGCGCCTTCAAGGTCACCATGTAAAGCTTGCCATACATTTTTCCAGTCGATCTTTCGAACCCGCGACCCTGACCCGCCACATCCGAAGCTCCACTTACAACACACAACAATGCGAGCGAAATACTTAACTAATGTCTCAGCGCCATTGTTTTAAAGAATTTCGAAAAGAACACAATAACACGCCTTTCTACGGACCTTGGGAGTACTGTTAATTATTAATTGGCATCTAGATTGTATGGAAAAGGATGTTTCAATAGCTTTATTATGAGAAAAACAAACTTTCGTAATAGTCCCGCTGGTCTTTGGTAGTGTTTGACCACTGACCGGAATAGTAATTTCATGTATTGAGAAAAAAGATAATACTTACAGGATAAATATTTAAACATTGTACACATTTTTAACATCGATTCAGAGGGCCTACTCCGAAACGCAAAACCCGAAACTTCGTTATACCCGTCCCTCTCACAGTCCAGTCATGACACAATGGAGTGAAAGGGGCGGGGCTAGGCGAAATTTCGGATTTGCGTTTCAGAGTACGGTTCTAAGAGTCGGTGACTTTTCAAATTTGTCATATTTCAACCCATGTTTCTAGGAGAAACTTGTTTACTTACCGATTCTGAGTCGATCTTAAAAAATAGTGCACTGTTTAAAAATTTATCCTGTATATACACCAATAAATTTTAATTAGTACATAGATTTTAGGAGATGATAGTGTTCATCAATACGATAAATTTTAACTATGGGACCAACCACGGAATCGCGAAAATCAAATCAGCTGTTCCATACAAAAGTACAACATCGACTGGACTGAAATGTATGGAACAGCTGGTTTTGTATGGAACAGCTGGTTTTGTATGGAACAGCTGGTTTTGTATGGAACAGCTGGTTTTGTATGGAACAGCTGGTTTTGTATGGAACAGCTGGTTTTGTATGGAACAGCTGGTTTTGTATGGAACAGCTGATTTTGTATGGAACAGCTGGTTTTGTATGGAACAGCTGGTTTTGTATGGAACAGCTGGTTTTGTATGGAACAGCTGGTTTTGTATGGAACAGCTGGTTTTGTATGGAATAGCTGGTTTTGTATGGAACAGCTGGTTTTGTATGGAACAGCTGGTTTTGTATGGAACAGCTGGTTTTGTATGGAACAGCTGGTTTTGTATGGAACAGCTGGTTTTGTATGGAACAGCTGGTTTTGTATGGAACAGCTGGTTTTGTATGGAACAGCTGGTTTTGTATGGAACAGCTGGTTTTGTATGGAACAGCTGGTTTTGTATGGAACAGCTGGTTTTGTATGGAACAGCTGGTTTTGTATGGAACAGCTGGTTTTTTTCGCGATTCCGTGGTTTGCCCCATAGTAAAAATTGTTCGTATTGTTGCCAGTAATGACCTATGGAAGTGAGACGTGGTCTTTTACTATGGGTCTCATAAGAAGGCTCAAAGTCACCCAGCGAGCAATGGAGAGAGCGATGCTTGGTATTTCCCTGCTCGATCGAATCAGAAATGATGAAATCCGCAGGAGAACTAAAACAACCGACATCGCTCGAAGGATTGCATCATTGAAGTGGCAGTGGGCGGGACACATAGCGTGGAGAACCGATGGCCGTTGGGGCGGAAAGGTTCTTGAATGGCGACCGCGTGCCGGACGACGTTCCGTGGGCAGGCCCCCTACAAGGTGGACCGACGATCTGGTCAAGGTCGCGGGAAGCCGCTGGATGCGGGCAGCGCAGGACCGATCGTTGTGGAGATCCTTGGGGGAGGCCTATGCCCAGCAGTGGGCGTCGTTCGGCTGACATGATGATGATGATGATGATTGATGGACACTACCATCCCCTAAAATCTTTGTATTAATTAAAATTTATTGGCGTATAGTTATTTTAATTCTTAGTTTTTTGCATTCACAATGCAATTTTTATTATAGAAAAATGGAAAATGAAGTATTTAGAAAAAATCGACCCGTCTCACAACTAGCTCCGATGGGACTCGAACCCACGACCTTTCGCTAGACCTTTCGCTTTTGTGAGACGGGTCGATTTTTTCTAAATACTTCATTTTCCATTTTTCTTATTGGTGTATAGCTTACTTCCGCAAAAAACACAACATGCAAGATGCACCGCCCGCCCGCAACAAAATTGCATATGTACACCACGAAACTATCAGTGCACAATACCTGCAGCAGCTGCAGATAGCAAGAAAGCAACACACCTTGTACCTTCACCGTTTAGACTACTCTACACGTGTTTCGCCCCCAACCCGGGGCATCCTCAGGAGTTGAGTCCGTTCGAAATCCAGCTCAGAATGAAAATGCACTGGGATTACTGATACTGGTTGGTACTGGTCTTCTGAGAAACATGCTGCGGCATAGTTCAGATACCAGTCTCTCCAAAATCTTATTGTGCAAATATTTTTAAGTCATTTTTTGTTAAACTATACTTTTTTGTGAATTGTTTGGAGAAGAAAATAAATTCTAATATTAAATCTATCTAATACTAAAATTATTATTATTATTTTGTGTTATGTTTCTGTATTTTTTCTCATCTATAAAATATATGGTAGTTTGTACGCTTTTGTGGGATGGTAGTAAACACATAGAGACATTTTTTAAATTTTAGGGGTATGATGTAGAATTTTTTTTTCAATATGGCCATCCCATGTGACTTCCGCCAAGTGACGGCTGATTCAATCAAATTGTAATTCATGTGGTTTATTTTTGTTTTGTGTCCAGATAAGGATTATTCCATATTTTAGTATAAAATTGTAAGAGCGCACAGACAATAGAACAAGAAATACGGTTATTGAAATAAAATACTTTTTCAGATTCTTTTTACAGCGACTAAGTAGCTCGTGGTCTGTTGTGGTAGTGGTTAGAGCATTCGCCCGGACAGTGAAAGGCCGTGGGTCGATTTTTTTTATGTAGATACTAGCTGACCCAGCGCGACTTCGTTCCCGTGGCCCTACACCCTACCTTACCCGTACTCTACCCCTACCTTACCCCTACCCTACCCCTACGCTACCCCTACCCTACCCTACCCCTACCCTACCCCTACCCCTACCCTAACCCTACCCTACCCCTACCCTACCCCTACCCTACCCCTACCCTACCCCTACCCTACCCTACCCCTACCCTACCCAACCCTACCCTACCCTACCCCTACCCCTATATCCTTCCTTGGACTTCCACGAACATTTCAAGACCAAAATTAGTTAAATCGGTCCAGCGGTTCACGCGTGATGTCGTGACCAAGGGAAATAGGGATTCATTTTTATATATATAGATTATGATAATTAAATTAAAACTTACAGTTAAAATAAACAGTTAAAAGTTATCTGTAAAAGTTATTTATTAATTTAAAATTAAAAGTGATCTTGAGTAGGTACCTAGCCACTAGCCACTATACAGGGTGTTAGGGGCACCGTTGCAAAAACTTTAACCATGGCTTCAGGCCATCATGCTGAACAACGCACAGCAAGAATTTTTTGTCAGAAATAAATAAAAAAATCGACTCTCCATACAAAATGGCCCGATTACTTGCTAAATTTGTATGAAAAGTCGATTTTTTTTTGTATTTCCGACAAAAAATTCTTGCTGTACCTTGTTCAGAATGATGGCCTGAAGCCATGGTTAAAGATTTGCATCGGTGCCCCTAACACCCTGTAGGTATGTTAAGGCTGACGTGCGGTTTTCTGTACACGCAAATCATAGCAAACCTTAATCTACTTTTGACTTCAAACCGAGATGAAGCTGAGCAGTTAATCTATTGCACAATCACATACCCATGTTAGTCGTGACTTAGAAACACTAGGCATTCCAACTGCAAAAATGATATTTCAGACTTTATTGGCTAGGAAATAAGGGTCAAGTTACATTGTTTTATTGTTTAAATATAGCTACTCCATTTGGCTCAATAGCAGTCGATTTGTAGGAAAGTGTTAAAATCGCTTTAGGCATTTCGTAAGCATGTGAGTTATGTGCCTCTTATTTGTGCGTTTATTCTTGGTCTGTGTTAAATATTATTGGGTGTGAGTTTATCGAAAACCATTTAAAAAAGCATTAATTTTAAATGATGTTTTTTTTATAATTGAGAGTACTAATTTCAACAGTTTCGTACGAAACCCTCTTTTGTTAAATGTCAAATAAAAGCGCGCGTGAGGTCAATACCATAGTAAAAGTATAATTTTACTATCTCAATACTTAAAGCACAGTCTAACGAAGCTTGTCAGTACTACAATCTACCAGCATGGCATTTTTATTTATAAACTTGTCTCTTTCTATAATTGTCTTTAATATAATTAACATAATTAGCGTAATGATTTTATACTCAGATTTCTCATAATAATTGTAAAGCAATAGAAACATCCTCCACCTTCATCGATATCTAGATGCTGGCTATAAATGTGTTAGGTACTTGCTGTTGTCAATGGGCTTACTTTTTTTATTTATTTACTAAATACAATAAATTTGTAAGTAATAAGTAATACAATAAAACGACTACCTCCGTGGCCGAGTGGTGTACGCACCCGTTTTCAAGGTGCCCCTAGAGGTCCCAGGTTCAACTCGAGAGCACTAAAGCGCTTGTTTTAATTTGCTGTCCAATCGGAGCTATTTCACGATAAACATTTCAATTGAATCAGGTCAAATACATAACCCTGCTCCTTTTGGGCTTCGCCGCAGTCGGGTAAAAAGGGCAATAGTTACTGATGATTTCGATCCTATTATGCCTAGTTTTTTTTTTAAATTGTGTATTTATTATTTCAGGCTGAATAGCATTTAGGTAAGCTACGCCATCATCGGTTCGTTTGCGAACCGATGATGCCGCATGATGTTTGCGAACGAACAGCCTGAGACGAGTATTTGGCGGTTCTTCTCGTTACAAGATTTGTCTTGTAACGAGAAGAACCGCCAAATACTCGTCTCAGGCTGTTTTTTTTTTCAGACCAATGAGATTCAATCGTAATGAAATCAATGTGTATGATTTTACCAGTTATTTTCTATTTGTTTATTCCTCTACATCACATGATGCTATATCATGTCAAGGTCAAACTGTATGTATATCAAAGTCTGAAATGCTGTCGTGGGTACCGACGGTGAACTTGTTGTTGTGATGTGACTTTGCTAAGTGGCTGTCATATAGGTTAAAGTTTATGTTTGCATAGAGAAAAAAACGGACATGACAACATTCATACATTGATCCGATTTCGAAATAAGTAGCTAAAACACTTGTTTTGAAAACTTGTGTTACGGTTTCAGGCAAGCGCAGATCCAAAGTAGAGGGGGGAGGGGCAGTGGGGTAAATTGTCCCCCCTGACTTTTATTTTTTTACGGTTTTACCCGCGTGGTACCCGTTCCCGTGGGAATATGGGATAAAATATAGCCTATGGCCTTCCTCGATAAATGTACTATCCAACAAAACGTATTTTTTGAAAGTATTCAGGTCCAGTAGCTTCTGAGATTAACGCGTTCAAACAAACAAACAAACAAACAAACTCTTTAGCTTTATAATACCTATTAGTAAAGATTTACCACTTTTTGGAAGGTAAATCGGAAGGAAGGGGAAACGAGCTGCAATGTCTCAATGCTAACGGACCAAATGTTTCACTAATCAACTGTTGTTACACAAATCTTTGTACCGGGTGGTGTAACCTGCGCTACCCATGGTACAGCAGATAGGACCTAAGCTACGCTAAGTTATAAGGGACGATTGTGAAAAATAAATATGTGTAGCTTTCTTCCGCAAATAATCACAAAACTTGCACCTTCACCGATACCACCCCGATACTCGCTGCGTTCAGGATTCTACTTTAGAATCCTTCACTGCGCTCTGGATTCAAAATACCGCCCTCGCTGTCAAAATATTATTTTGCTCACTTGTAATACAACCTACAGTGCCACAAACTTTTCTGTTCCGGTGGCCAAAATGTGAAACTATAATGTTTTTTTTAAATGTCATTCTGCTGTCAAGTTGATGTCCAACCATAGCGCTGCTGGCGGCTGAAGGTCTTAGAAGTCAGGGCCGGGTAAATTGCTACAAAAAAAAGAAAAACGTACATAGCGCCGTTGTCACCGAAACAGAAAAGATTGTGCCACTGTACAGTGCCACAAGCTTTTCTGTTCCGGTGACAGCCATGACAAAGGAGCCACTTGCAATACGAAATTAGCTGTCAAAATGGACTGTCGTGATGCATGAAGCTCGACTTTATACGTTACCTCAGAGTATTAAGTCAAACTTCATGAGCGCCGCTGTCACCGGAACAGAAAAGATTGTGCCACTGTACAGTGCCACAAGCTTTTCTGTTCCGGTGACAGCCATGACAGAGGAGCCACTTGCAATACGAAATTAGCTGTGAAAATGGACTGTCGTATGAAAACTGTTTTAGTTCCAAAGATAATCACCGGAACAGAAAAGCTTGTCGCACTATACCTATGAAGTAGCATATATTGTAGTAAGTAGACTGTGTATTTACTGTGACTGTACTATTGAACCCCCCGCTGCTGGAAAAAGAGGGGTGTTATAATTTGACTTGTCTGTCTGTGGCATCGTAGCTCCTGAACGAATAGACAGATTTTGATGCGGTTTGTTTTGTTAGTAAGCTGACGTGATTGAGATTGTTCTTAGTTACAATTTGTGAAGATCTATTCAGACGTTTCAGGGTACCTAATAGCTGGTATTTAAGTATTTCACTAGAAAACATAAATATGTGTGTTATTCAAAAATAATGAAATAAAATTAAAAATTCGAAATAACCCCCGACAAAAACGAGTCTTTGTAAACTCGCCTTAACAGTTAATTCGTCATCAGAAAAATCACAAAATAGTAGATTGTACAACAAGTGCATAAAAGGTACCATTTTACCCGAGACGTATATATCCATCCGAGCCGTAGGCGAGGGTGGATAGTCAATTCGAGGGTAAAATGGGTTTTATGTACGAGTTATACACTCTGCTTTTCACTTCGAGTGTGAGGAAAATAAATAACTATATTGCAAAAAAGAAAAATTAAGACTTCACCATATTGGCGGGAAGACTTTCTTTTTCTTTTTTTTATACGGGCATTGGCAGCACAGTGACTTTAGCATAGATCGTAGTCCATAATACTCTTGAAATACTTATTCCTTAGAAAACTCATTAAATTTGCCTAGTTTTATTCATTTAATAATTTAACATGGATTATGTACAAAATTTAAGAAACAGAATGAAATACGTTAGGTATTAATAAAGTTTATTTAACGAAGTTTAATGAGCGTTTTTCTGACAGGTAGAGATTTTAGTACGTTTTTTCATCAATAGATGTCGCATTTTAACCTAAGCTGTCAAAAATTGTGCATGTTATAGACCATAAACATTGCTCACTCGCTCAAGCAAAAATAAGCTATGCTTTCTGTGTCATTTTGTCTTTGTTTGTCTCGTCAGTGTCACAGGGTAAAAAAACTATAGTCAGTGTGTTTAGTTCGCTTCTGTTTGTGGTTCGTTGTTCAGTTTGTATTTTCCGTGGATTATAAAAACCGACGACTTTGGCTTTTCCTACTGGTGCCTGTCCTGACGACTCTTCTATGCATGATAAGATAAGGGCTAGCGCGCACGGGTGACTTAGTTACGCGGCAATTTAATTGTCACTGTCGCCGGCCGTCTCTTCGCCGCGAAAAGATTCTTCGATCTCTTCGACACGAGAGCGACAGCGACACAACGTTTTGGTAATTTTTGCTCGCATCAACATGGATTTCGAAGAGGCGGTTGTGGTCTGTGCACTTGTCTAAAGAAGCCGAAGACGACAACGAAATAAAAAGCAATAAGAGCGGGCGCGCACGGGTGACTTTTGTCTCCGCAACTATTTTGTCACTCGCATCAAGTCTACGGGTTAGTATGAAAGTGCGCGCATGAGCGACGCAACTTTTTCATACTATTGGTGTGAGAGACAAAACAGTCACGGTGACAAAAGTCACCCATGCGCGCTAGCTCTAAGGGGTGCATCCATTATGGAGTGATAGACTGACACTTGGAAAAACCTGGAAACCTGGAATAGCTGCTGGCAAACTTCTCCCTAAGCTTAAGATTTAGCATGAACATCTGAATATTCTTTTATATTTTTATTTTATAACAGTTATCATATCAATATCTTCTACTACTGGCATTTTAAAAAGTATTTTAATAATATTAAGGATATCCTACTTCCTACTATCCTACTAATATTATAAATGTGAAAGTTTAGATGTTTGGATGTTTAGATGTTTGGATGTTTGTTTCTCAATCACGCCAAAACGGCTGAATGGATTTGGCTGAAGTTTGGGATACAGATACTTTGTAGCCTGGAGAGGAACATAGGCTACTTTTTATCCCGAAAAAATATCACATTCCCGCGGGATAACGTCGTGTAGTCCTAGCGGGCGATGCCGCGGGCGGAAAACTAGTTAACTATATTTTAGATCGATAGTAGGAAGCGTATGTAGATTTTCCGTTACTACACACTATCACCGCTATCACCCCGGGCGACGGTTGAGTAGCTAAGTACTGGCCGACCGGCAACTTATTTGTCGCCGTGCGCGCACTTGCATTGAAACCAATAGAGAAGGAGACAGTTGCGTCGCGGGCTTGTCTTCGAACCCGCGGACCAGAAAGTCTCCTGGGTCATTATTCTGTGCCGCGGGTGTTGCGTCGCTACGTGCGCGCACTTTCATACTAACCTGTAGACTTGATGCGAGTGACAAAATAGTTGCGGAGACAAAAACCCTTGGCGTATTCTACGAACTTTGAGTTTGCCTTTGCGATTTGGAAAAGACGTTTGAACGGAATTGGCCGTGCCGTGCATCATGGACAAGGACTACGGATCGTGGTCACTCGCTGCTTTGAAAGCAGAGCTGAAGAAAAGAAATGCGAAGCTTACGGGGAAAAAAGCTATTCTTGTGCAAAGGTTCATAGTTTTTATTTAGTTATCTATGTTGTTTGTATGCTTTTTTCTGTTAAACTGCAATCTCAATCTTTATTTGATAAATAATAAAATTTATTTGTCTTATTGATAGAACCACAGACTACATATATACTACCAACACAGTAAATATATATGCTAATATAAACTGTGCTACCAAACATGTACCAAACTATATCTATGGCTACCAACGACCATAAAATATATAATGGTTTGACAGCTGACTCGAAATAGTGACATCTATTAAAAGATTTGGAACTAATTTTGACGTATTATCTGTCAAAGGAAAACCGCTAATTGCGTGTGTGACTGTTTACCTGACGACCTTTGTCTTAAAGTCTGAGACTTAGACGAAGATTTTACTTTATGCACTAGAGCATAAAAAGCGATTTTATGCCGCCTATACCCAACATAAACACGAACTTTACGAGCATGAGAAGTGAAAAAATATGTGTAAACTCGTCACGGATAGGATTTTAAAAATAAATTTGATTTACTCTATTGTAAACTCGCCACTGTAGATATTTGCGTAGAGACTGCAGAAAAATTTTACACTAAGATAATAAAATCATTACTTATTTATTTATTTTTAAATCACAGAATTTAATAAATCTAGCTAGTAGAGGTCTAACAATTTAACAGTGTACTGATAACAATTTGACAGTGTATAGCATAAATCCAAATAATACCATTCAATAATAAAAAAATGTAAATAAAGTCATTGAACTTATATCTCTTTCTAATATATTTATATTCAGTCAAAAGTACCAAGACAACATAACTTACAAGGAGTTATTTGGAATAATATTTTAAAAAAATTAAAGAACTAAAAGAAATTAAGATATATCTTAGCGGTACGAAATCAAAATAACTCCTCGTAAGTTATGTTGCCCTGGTACTTGTGACTGAATAAAACATTATTTCTTAATTGAATATACAATATTGATAAAAAAAATGTCCAAACAGTTCGATGATCGAACTCCTAGTCGAACTGTTTGGAATAAAAGGAATCACTTAGCATTGTCAAAATTATTATACTTTCAAATATTTATTAGCGGCCAACTTGCTTGCTTACGGTACTTCTTGCTAATATGATATCAATTCTATAATTGTGACGAGTTTACAATAACTTTAACGAATTAAAACAAACATTTCATAGGAGTGGCGAATTTACTTTCAATGTATGGAACTTTTCAAATCGTGACGAGTTAACTTATGTGGCGAGTTTACAAAGACCCACAAAAACAAACCTTCAATTATAATTCATCTCTCAGTCGGGGGACCGAAAAAAGAGGGGGGTGTTTTATAAGAGTGTTTGTAACGGGTTTCCCGACCGACCGATACATTTTTAGGGTTCCGTAGTCAACAAGGAACCCTTATAGGTAGTTTCGCCATGTCCGTCTGTCCGTCCGTCCGTCCGTCTGACCCCAGTCTAGCTCATAGACTCTTAGTACTAGAAAGCAGTAATTTGGCATGAATATACATATTTATCACGCCAACAAAGTGGTAAAGTAAAATTTTGAAAAATATTTTTTTTAGATTACCTCCCCTACACGTGAAGTGGGTACCTATGTAATTTTTTTTCTTGTCTACCCCATAGTGTGGGATGTCGTTGGATAGCAATTTCAAAAACGTTGTGGGTTCAAAAAGGCAGTTTTTTGATTGAGGCATCTGTTTGTGAATTATTAAGCTTTAAAGTGCAACATTTTGTTAGAGTCAAGTGTCCCCCCCCCCCCCCCACCAGCCAAATGGTTGTTTCTGGATACGTGAAAAAATTCACGATAGGAGTATAATTATACGACGAAGTTAAAAGGAAAACTATCACAGCTAAGTACCTAGGCTTTACAAGTTTTTGAGATATAATACATTTTCGAAAACCGCAAATATAACTTTGTCATTCATACGAATACTATGAAAAACAAAGTTTTTTTTTCTGGTAAAAAATAACAGTGGTATTTTTGCTAGGTGTACGTAATCGGTACGTTAAGTGGGTACGGAACCCTTCATGAGCGAGTCCGACTCGCACTTGGCCGATTTTTTTTTTACTTCTTGCCTTAATTATATTTTTTGGACAAATTAAGCAATTATTGCAATAATATTAAACAACTTTATAAAAAGTAGGTTATTTGTATGTCTGTTGAACTAACTATTTGTATTCAAGATTTATGCTTATTGATTTACCATCACTATGTCTCATTTAAAAAAAACTACAATGTGATTAAGAACCATAAACATTCGACCACACTGTGAAATCACACAAAACATGTACATAAATATCACAAACTGCTTGCAGAAATATGCAAATCAAAACACACTTAATTATAAGACACTAAACGATAATTATAAGGTAGACCACTAGTTAATTATTTAGCGATTTATCTTTTACATGAGCTTCTTGATTAAATCAATTATTGAATGTGTTTAATTTGTGAACTATACCTACTCATATAAGAAATCATAAATGCTATTAATCGATGAGAAAAAAAATTACTATAAGTTCCGAAAACGTTTATGCAGCATCGCTGCTTTGGTTTTCATACGAAATAATAAGATTTATTATTTCGTATGAAACGAGAACGAGAACCAGAACGAGAGTTTTTCGTACTTGGGTACAACTTGGGGTAGTTGTTGCAAAATAAATTATTGTGAAGAAATATGGTTGGACTAACTTTTTAAACTTTCATTAACATTCTGTAATTAACACTGTAAATATTTCGAAAAGCGGGATTTTTACCATGTTTTGATTTGTTGTCAACTTGTCACGTCCCCGATATTTTGGCGCTGTTGCACGGCACGGAGTAACTCCGTGATCATAACGTAAACAAATCAAAACATGGTAAAACGTAAAATCCCGCTTTTCGTAAGATTAACATTATGGTTGGACTGTCAAGATGGTGCATACATTTCTGCCGTCCCAAACCTAAACCGCAGTAAGAGCCAAAATGCGATTCAGAGAAAATGGAGCCTAAAGTTTAGAATGCGTCAAAAAATTAGTAAATAAAGGATTCTAACCAAGTTTCTTAGGCAAAGTGAGAGAATTTATATAGAGCTTTATATAACACAACATTAAGGATGAAAATATAAAACAATATATAAAATATCAAGGTTTTTAGTTTTTGACCCCTATTACTGCTTTTAATTGTTAAGGTAAATCGATCCTTAAACAGACTAAACTGCAGTAAAGTGGGCTTATACTGCTTATTAGAATGGTTTCTTATCGCTATTCCTGACTAAAGTGCAGTATGTCCGTTTTGATACTGCGCTTTAGTCGGTTTCTCATAACGAAAATTAAATGTTTCACATGGCAGTAACAAAAAAAAAATAATAACATTAGACAACTTATTTAAAAATTCTATAAAACTTCACGAAATAAAGTTAAACTAAATCTTTTATGGTCATATTATTACCATAAGTATTTAAAGTGCTTCTAAAGCTACCTACGACATAAGAAAAAAACAGAGTTTTATTTAAGACTAGCGGATCCTCGCGGTTTTACCCACGTGGTACCCGTTCCCGTGGGAATATAGGGATAAAATATAGCCTATGTCACTCGGGAAGACTGTAGCTTTCTAACGGTGAAAGAATTTTCGAAATCGGTCCAGTACTTTTTGAGTTTATTCGTTACATACAAAAATACAAATCTTTCCTCTTTATAATATTAGTATAGAAATGTAATTAAATTCAATATTGGTTGTTAACAATAATTAATTAACAATTTTATTCATTTATGAATTTATATCGACCTAGAAAGCTTAAACTATAAATAAAATATTCAGTGCCTCAATATAACAATTCTTATACAGAACTTAATATACTTAGGTATCGAAATGGAGAGCATAAATGTAAATGTTTTAAGTCGAACTGAGATGAGAGACTGATTATTTGTAAGGTACCTATGTAGGTACCTCGCTACCTGGCGGAGCTACTTGGAGGATGGGTGGCTATTTTCTAATATTTAATTTTTATAGTAGATACATTACCTATTTAAATTCCATTATTTTAGATTTAAAAAAATTATACAAGTTAAATTCATATTCATAGTCATAAAATATATAATAATAATAATAATAAAAGACAAGTAAATTGATACTATTTGATACCTACCTAGGTACTGACAAAATATTATAGTCACGGCCAGGTCACTTATCTATGCTTCCCGCCTCTGCCTCCGCCAGTGAATCTAATGGCATAAAATGCTAGGGATTTTTAACCGACTTCAAAAGAGAAAGTTAGCAGTTTGACCTGTATGAATGTGATGTGATATTGTTGGCATTGGATAATATTTGAATATGACGATCTATTTAGACTTCCAAATATGTGTGCTTAATTTCGAAGGTGTATGTTTGTTTGTTTGTCCACGAATTTCTTAGAAACTGAAAGGCATATCGAGATGATTCATCGATGATGATATTGATGATAAGTGTAGGTATTCCAATTTAGAGAGCAGTCCAAATTTCATCAAAATCGGTTCAGCAGTTTTAAAGATATGGATATAAAGTATTTGTTATAGTATTTTAAACGTATATTAGGTAATTGTATTCATTTTTAAATCAGAATTTTTTATTATTTTATTTGTACCGCCTTCGCTTGTCTCGTTTTTCCCAAAGGTTGGCTGGTAGAGAATGCTTTTAGCGTTAAGCCCGCCTTTTGTACTCTACTTGATGTAACTGTACAATAAAGTTTAATAAATAAATAAATAAATAAAAAATGGGGATAAAGTAATTTAAAAAATTAAACTCACTTCAAAAAATACCTGTTAACTAAAAAAAAACAAAACAGTGGAATTAAATAAATACTGCTCATTAGCTAGGAGTTCTGGTAATATTATACAAGTTAAATTCATATTCATAGTCATAAAATATATAATAATAATAATAATAAAAGACAAGTAAATTGATACTATTTGATACCTACCTAGGTACTGACAAAATATTATAGTCACGGCCAGGTCACTTATCTATGCTTCCCGCCTCTGCCTCCGCCAGTGAATCTAATGGCATAAAATGCTAGGGATTTTTAACCGACTTCAAAAGAGAAAGTTAGCAGTTTGACCTGTATGAATGTAATGTGATATTGTTGGCATTGGATAATATTTGAATATGACGATCTATTTAGACTTCCAAACATGTGTGCTTAATTTCGAAGGTGTATGTTTGTTTGTTTGTCCACGAATTTCTTAGAAACTGAAAGGCATATCGAGATGATTCATCGATGATGATATTGATGATAAGTGTAGGTATTCCAATTTAGAGAGCAGTCCAAATTTCATCAAAATCGGTTCAGCAGTTTTAAAGATATGGATATAAAGTATTTGTTATAGTATTTTAAACGTATATTAGGTAATTGTATTCATTTTTAAATCAGAATTTTTTATTATTTTATTTGTACCGCCTTCGCTTGTCTCGTTTTTCCCAAAGGTTGGCTGGTAGAGAATGCTTTTAGCGTTAAGCCCGCCTTTTGTACTCTACTTGATGTAACTGTACAATAAAGTTTAATAAATAAATAAATAAATAAAAAATGGGGATAAAGTAATTTAAAAAATTAAACTCACTTCAAAAAATACCTGTTAACTAAAAAAAAACAAAACAGTGGAATTAAATAAATACTGCTCATTAGCTAGGAGTTCTGGTAATGAGTATATTCAGGTATTACCAACTAATAAGAGTAATAGTACTTATACTGCAGTTTAGTTGGTACCTAATACAAACAAAGCAAATCAACCTCCCCCAAGTTAAACTGCAGTAAGTGAAGATTATACTGCACTTTAATTTGTTTCTTAAATTAAAACAATGAATCTGCTGAAAAGCAGTAAAAACATTTTGTATGGGCCTGCATTATACTGCTATTTAGTTGGTTTTTGTTGAAATTTACGGACCGTAGTAAATGACTAAAGTGAAGTAAAATTGCCGAGTTACTGCTATTTAGCTGGGAGAAAGTATAATAAAATGACGTTTTAAACGGCAGTATGGTTTTTACTGCACATTAGCTGGGAAATCGATGACTTTTTCATCAATTTTGATATTTTTTTTAATTTCTTATGTCAGAGAAAAAATCTTAAAAAAATAAATATTTGTCGTAGAAAAATAATTAAAAACTTGGCCGGTAGGTCTTGAATTGGGCTTTCATGGTATGTATTTAACTCAAAAACGCAATTTTGGTCATTACTGCGGTTTAGGCTCGGGACGGCAGATTTGTATTCTAGTTTTCCGCTCGCGGCTTGCCCGCCAAATTCATCTCGATCCGTTCGAACTTTCGCCGTGATTACAAACATTAACATTCTATTAGTAAGATTTGGTCACCAGGAATAATGTATGGATATGTAAGAGTTAATTTTTTTCAAATGATTTGATTTAGGCATGTAGGTATGTATAATGTAAGTACTTAACTAAAAATTAACAAAACGGCCGCATATTTTGATTGTTGACTTAGAAGTTTGATTTTTTCGGCTCTAAGGGATTGCAGACTTGAGTGCTTGATTTGATATTAATTTCAGCTTGATACCTCTCGCGTTCCTGAGAAAAAGGGTCTTGACAGACGGAGACGGAGCCTGCGTATTCGAAATTCTTTAGACCATTTAAGTAAAATATATGTTTTCAAAAAGAGCCTCATGAAATATGGGCAATTTATAGCAACAGATACACTTAGACTGAACTAACATGAGTCACTACAACGTGCGTACGAAGTGACGGGCAACAGCTCGTTCAAAATAAACCGTTTTAATGGCGCTACTCGGAAAAAGTATGGACTTTTTGATTTAAAACTATAGGACGGTTACAGTTGTTACAAATCTGGTAATAAGATATATATTTCTTCATACCTTTATCTAGAATCGTATAGTTTCAGAAACACGATTTTATGATTTTGGCTCGACACTTTTTATTTTCAAAAATACCTCTAAAAAATAAGAAATATCAAGATTATTCTTAAATGGGGATACATGTATTGAAAATTGGTTTAATTAGTGGACACCAATAATATTTATGATCGTATAGAAGCATTTTTTTAAACTCGCTATAGTTTTTGAATACGAAGTGATTTTGTGATTTTTTTGCGTAATCGGCAAAATCGGTCTCGCTCCCGCGCGCGTCTTTTTCTCATTGCTATCTCGCTTTAGCATAATTTTTCCGAGTATCGCCTTAACACCTCAGTACCGATAATTGCGCAAAAACTTTTGTCAGGAATTATTCATACGCTTTGATTCATATGCAATTCTTTATCTTTCAATTCAAAGACCATTCAAATTAATAACACAAAAGCCAGACAGATAAATCTTGGCACCAGAAGCTTTCATTCTGACATAATAACCCACCTAAACAGAAACCTATTATTTTCTTTAACATATGTTAAGTTAACTAACGGTTACGCCGAGAATCGAACCTTGAACCATTGAATAATCGCTGGGCTACCATGTAATTTTGTTCAGAGGTCAGTCAAATTATTGAGTGTTTTTTTTATATATTACTCTGATAGGTCATGGACTATATTTAGTGTTTATTTGTTTAGTAAGTGTGGGAATTTGTTGTTTTTGTAGAAAGTGCAGGTAATGTTCGTTGATTACTTTAATGTATATTGCGGACATAGAAAATTTTACCACGCGGGTTACCGTGAGGATCCGCTAATTTATTAGAGAAAAGATTATTTTGTTTGTTTGTACTAATATTATAAAGAGGAAAGATTTGATTGTTTGTTTGTTTGTTTGTAATGGATAAACGCAAAAGCTATTGGACCGAATTTATAGATTCTTTCACCATTAAGCCTCATTCCTCCTGAGTGACAATAGTAGATTGCATTACAGGTACATAACAGGTAAACAATGAATCGTTTTGGGCCCTGTTATTTAATAAACAATCATCGCTTTTCGAAAAGATGGTATGAAAAGGTATATTTTATCGGGTAAAATTCAAAATAAAGCTCTTGTGTTAGGGAAATGAAAAGCAAGGGCGGACGGTAGGTAGGTACTACATACACCGCAGTCGCGAGTTAAAAATAAAAGGTTAGGTTCGATTAGAACCCTTGGTCGGTGTGAGAGCGTAGAGGGCGTAGAGGTAGTTACTGAAATTGGATAGGAAGAGTTGCCAGTACTTAACCATTTAGTACAATTTGTACTCCGCAAAAACCATGTATTATTTTGTAAATGTAATTGCTGGGTCGTGAGGGGTGCTAGGCCAAAACCGACGATTTCAAAAGTTTATTTGAATACATAAACATTATCTCATTTCATTCCATACCTTTTGGCCGGTGCAGGGGGCAGTCCAATGGTAGGGAGTCTACTGCCCCTGTATACCAGAGGGTGTAGTAGGTAGAGTGTCGCCACTGGAAAAGGCACCCAATAACCCTAAAATAACCACCCTCCACAGACGGTTCATTGCATAATGTTTATTTTAATTCCTTTTCTTTTTTGTTTTAAAATTATTATTTGTTTTTTTTAACAATTAGTTAAGTATCATTGTGTTGCCTAATAAGGCCCTAGTAGAATAAAAGCACTTCTGGGTAATTTTAACCACCTACGAATGGCCCTGGAGTTTTTGTGCTGAGTCAGGGGGCCCTTTAGCGTCACACACCACAGACTAGTCTTGTCTTCTTGTTTTTTTTTTTAAGTGAAAACTTCTTTAGCGGCGTTGCGCACTTTTTGTGATGGGTAAAAAAGTTAGTTAAAACATAAAAAAAATCTATTCTCAAGCAGGTTTACACTTAAAAAAAATATGAATTCAAATTATAACAATATTTTGTTAATAAGTAGTAAGTAATCCACATAGAATGCAATAACTGAAGTAGGTAATCAAGCAAAAAAGATGACATTGTCACTGCAAAAAAATAGATTTGACATTGATACTGCAAAAAAGTAAGAAGTTTGTTAGTTTTGTACTAAAATCTTTATAAAAATAAAAAGTCTATAATATTTGTACGTAACTGTACAAAAACTGACCAATTAACGAAAAATTACGAATTACACAAACAGACCAAATGATGAAACTGACGAGTTAACGAAACTGGCGAATTAAAGAAACTGACGACTCAAAACATTTAATGGAATTGACGAATAAGGAAACTGACGAGTTTATGAAACTGACTAATTAGGGAAACTGACGAGTGCTAACCCGACCCAAAATTCGTAAGACGGACACGTGACGATCGAAAAACTGTTACAATGTCATTAGAATACGAAGGCACGCCATCGTTTCCAAAGTTGTGATAGCTCCAAAAAAAGGCTAGAAAACAAGCGGAATTGAAGCCAGAAGACCTCGGTTCAAATCCAGTCCGTTTTTTTTTTGTTTTTTTGACATATTCCTTTTTTTGTGAAAAAGTCTAGGGAGCCCTTTTCACTTCTGCCGGCACTTCCTGAGTGCAACCCGTTGTTTTTTTAAAGTAGGTACCTACATATGTCGCGTGTTATTATGTGTAATTTTTTGTTTGTGCTGATAATTGTCTGTTCTTTCTTTCTTTACACACAATAAGCTGTCATGCATTCCTCTCACTGTAATAAAAAAGCTTGTCTACATCCGGCCGTCAGGGAATCGAACCCAAGAGCCGTGTTACGCCACTCGATCAAAGAGCTCGTCTAATTCAAATCTACAATACACTTCAGATTTATTACAATAATGATGGTTCGGGCTTTGAGAAGCCATATCATTTGCCCCGTCTTTGCTCAATCCTTGCAAATAGACATATTATAAATAATTAAGTCAGACATTTGAATGTAATTACATAGTAGGAACAAAAATCCGCTGACTTTGATCTATATACAAAGAACTTAACAACTTAACTGTCCCATGAGTCACATACGATACGACTCATGAGGACTCATGTTTTGATGCAAATTTGGGATATATTTTTATTATGAGCGGGGCAAATACAGGGTGTTAGAGGCACCCTTGCAAAAACTTTAACTATGGTTTCAGACCATCATGCTGAACAACATACAGCAAGAATTATTTGTCGGAAATGAAAAAAAAAAGAACTTTTCATACAAATTTAGCAACTTATCGGGACATTTTGTATGGAAAGTCGATTTTTTTTTTCATTTCCGACAAAAAATCTTGCTATGCGTTGTTCAGCATGAAGGCCTGAAGCTATGGTTAAAGTTTTTGCAAGGGTGCCCCTAATACCCTGTAGAATTTATAAAAATTACATGAACGTAATAGCTAAACACCTGACCTTAGACAAATTTAATATTTTTAATAGATACATTGAAAATGTTACTCTACCACAAAAGAAAAATGGTGGATGTGGAGTAGTTGTAACTTTTATTGTATAGGGACAGCATCACTATTCTTCATCGCGACGAGACGTAGCTTTGAAACCACTAAACATTTGAAAGTATGTATATCTGTCTCACTTACGCAAGTCGCAAGAACAGTATCGTCGCTTGTCACTCATCAAGTCAGCCGAACGAAGCCCACTGCTGGGCATGGGCCTCCCTCAAGGATCTACACAACGATCGGTCCTGCGCTGTCATTGTCGGTTCATTGTCGTCTGGTACGTGGTCGCCATTCGAGAATCTTTCAGCCCTAACTGCCATCGGTTCTCCGTGCTATGTGTCCCGCCAACTGTCACTTCAACGATGCAATCCTTCGAGCAATGCCGGCCGGCCGAGCTGGGAAATACCAAGCATCGCTCTCTCAATTGCTCGCTGGGTGACTTTGGTATTAGATAAATACAGCAAATGTAAACATGCAATAATTGCAATGGAGGGATGGGGTTGCCTACCCATGTAATTTTACCCAAATTTTTATACCTACATTTACATTTTATAATTGAATTTTAAAATATTTCAATTTATTTTATTTCTTATTGGATATATCGACATTTTCATTTGTTTTTTTTTTATTTATTGTATTTGCTCTGTATTCGATGGTATTGAAACTTGACCTAAATAAGTCAAGTGTGATTCTCTCACAATGGAATGCAAGCTATGTTGCGTCACCCGGAATCTTCCGACATATAGCAACAAGCCATTGTAAAGGATTCATTGTTAATTTTGGAGTTACAAATGCGTTGTACTTGAACTATACGCTTTGAACTGCGTTAAATATGAATCAGAGTATTGTTGTTCGGGCACTAAAATGTGGTGCGGCTTTTTGAGAGCGCTCAAGTTTTATGGAAAAAGGTAAGGCATCATAACATTTTTAGTTACCTATCCAAATAAATGTAAGATTGTATAAGCCTTTTCTAGAAATACTTACAGTAATAATTTAATACGATTTTGAAAAAAAAAAACACTAGTAGGTATCACTCGTCATAGCAAAACATTTGGTATTTATGACAATTTAACCGCCTCTGTGGTCTAGTGGTTCACCCACTGATTTCAGACCAAGAGGTCCCGAGTTCGATTCCCAGTGGGGGTACATATTGTATTCGGTTTGGTTGGTGGTAGGACTTGTTCTTAGTCTGCCTGGATAGCTACCACCGTCTTATCTAAGTCTGACGCCACAACAATGATGTTTTAAGCATTATATTGTTCCGGCAGTTAGAGATAAGATAGCCAGTTCCTCAGTGATTGAGGATTCCGGGAGTAGTGCGCTTCCACCTTCAGGCCATCATCACTTAACATCAGGTGTGGTGTGATGAAGGCTAAGTGCTACCCCGTTGTGGATAAAAAAAAGGAATCCCACGGATAATGTTCCTTATTGTAATAAAAAGTTTATATTTTTTAAAATAAAATAAGTAATTTACATATTTTTTGCTTTACATTTATGAATATGTACAAACGATTAAAAACGTGTTGATGCTTGCGGTTATTAATGTTAATCAAAAATCAAAAAGTGTCGCACCTTTGTTCATCGCACGTCTTATACCCACATACCACACGATGATTTGATATTGATGTTCCGAATTTGACAAGTCAACAAGGTCTGGTATATCACGACTGGCAAAGTGATTTTTTTATATAGGTATGTATATTAAAAGCTTTAGGTCAGCCGAGGTAATTGTCGGTAGCCATTTTGGACTGGACTAGATCATGTGGTAACGATGTGTCTAAACGTTTAGTGCGGATGGGTGGTTTGACAGGTCTGTGTTACAAAATGTATTTACGCTTTTAAATAGTTTTTTTTACTTTGGTACTGTGATATTCATTGTGCTTTCATCACAAAGAAGGCAAGAAGACATTTAACAGTAATGAACAATTGACAGTCGCAATTAAAAAGACGGATAACATGGAGTTAAAAGGTCTTTGCTGTATGGTCTAAGATACGAGAAGGAATTTCAACCCTCATCTGTTATCTAATTCTAATGAAGTACTTTTATATGCTAGAAAATGTTTAGATTGATACATATTAAAAATATAAAATGTTGAATCAAAGAAGAAAGTACAAAAAGAAACCCAGGCCCGGCGCAAACAAAATGTTATTTTAAAATAAGTGATTAACCACAAATTAAACGCTATCCCTTATGCAGCGTAAGTAATCATCAATTGTGGGTAAGTACCTAGTACGTTTTATGTTTAAAACGTTTTGAATTTCTTAATAAACGATATAATTATCGTAAAAACAAGATAAACGTTTTGACAAAAATAACAATATGATTTTTAAATTAGTAATTTTATTTCAAGAAATTGAAGGTACTAATCTTAAGTATGTCTAAGAAGTACCTATTCGCATTACTGATACATAAAAAAATCATACACCTCCATCTATTTCTCAGAAGTTTTCGGGAAAAATCACACGGGTACGTTCAGTCGCCGTGGAGTCCTTGTACTGAGATCAGTGCCGTGATAACGTGTGATATTAACACGGCATATCACGGCGGGTCGTGACAATGGCAGATTAGACCACGCCCGTAAGTGGCCCTTTTAGTGTTCAAATTAAGGTTGTTTACACACGACACAAGGAGCCCGATCGAGTTTTGCGATCGTTGAAGTTAAGCAACTTTCGCAGTGGTCGGTCGCGGAATGGGTGATTAAAAACTTTTCACCTCGAGCTCCTCCGTGCTTCGAAAGGCACGTTAAGCCGTTGGTCCAGCGGGCCGATCGCCGTAATTCTATGCAGCGCGTCTTGATCACGTTTGCGTTTTGACGTTTGACTTCGTATTGCCGTAATGACATAACGACGCACACGTCACGCAAACCTATAGTCCCACAATCCTGTCTGATCCGGTGACATCCGTGACAGAGGAACCACTTGCAATACGAAATTAGCTGTCAAAATAGACTGTCGTAAGAAAACTGTTTTAGTTCCAAAGATTATCAACGGAACAGATAACGTTGTCGCACTGTCATAGCTGCGCGTTATCAAAAACGGTTTTGCACGTCAACTGCGTGTACGTTGACTAATGCGTCATAGGATTACCGCGATCGGGGCCCTGGCTGTGTTTGCAGTCGTTAATACCCACCAATCCGCATTGGACCCGCGTGGTGGGTCAAGGCCCGCACTCTCCTTATCCATCATAAGGAAGGCCAGTGCCCCAGCAGTGAGGACATTAAATGGCTTATGATGATGATGACACGAGACCTAAATATAGTATCAGATTATTTTGTCGGCGATAATAAATGATACAGACTTGTACTGTACCTACTTATTTTAAAACACAAGTTGAATTACTACATACCCTTTCTAATCGGCAAATAACATGAAAATAACATCCGATGATTGTCTGTCGTGTACGAGCTGCCTTAAACCAGCTTAGACGCTGCGTTGCGACAATTCGACGCACAAGTGCGACGCAGTCATTCAGAAGTCAATCAAATGTTATTTATTTGACGACCGATTTGGCGCAGGGGTAGGCTACCCACCTTCTGCGCCAGAGGTCTCGGGTTCGATTCCCGAACAAGACAAATATTTGTGTGCATGAACATGTCTATTTGTCTTGGTCTGGGTGTTTACTATGTAGATATATTAAGTATGTATTTACAAACAAAAAGTATTTAAGTATATATGTATCCGTTATCAAGTTTTCCATGATACAGTTTCTTAATGAAATTAACATGGGCTTAGATAATTGGTGTGATTGTAAGAAGTTATTTATTTATTATTTATTTATTTATGATGTTCATAACTCTATTCTTCATGGATATTATAAAGATTTTGTCTTTTAGGACATGAAAGTGATAGCTCATAATACACCAGAGCCGAGCGGTGTAACCACAGAACACGGAAAGATTTTTTTCTCTGGTGTAACTCTGCGATGCGTACCAAGTGCTTTTTCAAGCTTTTTATTAACTTGCCATGTTAGTTAGTTAGTATGTTAGTTAGTGGGGGACATATCTTGCAAGCTTAATTTGACCCACTTCCTAGTGTCCAATGGAGCTGAAATTTTGTATAGGTTTGGTATATCAAAATTTCATGACAATACAATATTTAAGTACAGTCAGCTAAAAAGCTTGTCATACAAATGAAATTTTTACTAAAAACTTATTTTCTTCCTTTGTGATGTGCACTGCCAAGGAATGCAATAGGTACCCTGCCTGTGTCTGTTTTCCCGAATGACTACAACCCTGTAATTTTTAAAGCTAGAGTGAATAGGCTGCTTCTGGGTAAGCTCGCCCCATCTTAGGCTTCTTCTCAACCCTAAGGTTCAGTGTGAAGCCAAGAGCAAGCCCGAACAATATAAAAAAGTAAATAAATAATTGTATAATAATATATTTCATTCAAATAAAATCTTGTAACTTCCCTGAAGGATAGACCAATAACATTATATTTTTTTGAGGACCGAGCAATCATACTTTTTCAGAAAATTTCATTTAAAAACATTGAACATTCTAAGTGCAATCTACTAAGCCTTGGTTCGTTGCTCACCTGAGATAAAAAGTTATGGAATGTTTTTATGTCTGGGTATAGATAACGTAGCGTAGGTGTACATTATACATGAAATACGTCATATCAAGCACTATACTGGACTAAATGTGGTGCTGTCTCTAACTTTCGTATTTTTTTATAACGTTTACAGCCGGTTGCACCAAAATTTTCATTTTACGAATTCTTAAAAAGTAACTGAATTTTGCTGTCAAATCCCATACATTTTTAAACCATAAACCCTGTAAAAGTAAAAGTATAATGTAAAAAAAACTTGGTGCAACCGGCGGTTAGCTTTTTATCACAAACTTCACCAGTAACGTACCGTATCTTATGGCGTTTTGCCATTTTATCGAACGTAATTAAAATATCAAGCGTTCGAAAGCTTAAAGTTCACAAACTAAATTGATTGATCGGTTAAATAAGCGATAGCGAGAATCGCCATGAAATATAAATTAGCTTTTTTAACTTTACACTCTAAACGATTTCCAATCAATGCTCATCAATACTCATCAATCATTTTATTGAATCACGAACACTGTTCATACACGAATCGGATTCGGATTGATCAATGTTAAGTTATTGAATTTAATAATCTACCATGTTGATAATTTGCTCATTCATAATTATTAAGGTGCGTCTACACTGTAACATTTGAAGTGTCCGAATACCGTGTCTTTATAACACATTGTCTCTTTGATACAGTATTACCATTACCACAGCGCATGCCCAACAAAACTAGCGATGCATGATAAAGACACGGTGTTCGGACTTCGGACACGCCAAAATGATACAAGTGTGGACGCACCTTTAGATATTTTACTTCCTCAGTATTGATGAGGCGTGAATTTTATGCGTGTTTAATTTGCATTTGAGTTTGTTTTACATGGTAATTCTATTATTATATAGAGAACCAATATCTTGAGGAGGAGCTCTTGGTGCTTGCCCTGCGATCATTATGGCTAAGCAACTTTCGCAATGGTCGGTAACCGGATGGGTGACCAAAGAACTTACTATATCGAGCTCGCGTATCGTCGGCTTGCGTTCTGTGTCACGACCTTTCAGTGTCCATGCGAATGCTCTAACCACAGCTACGGAGTCGTTCGCCCGGACATCGAACGATCGTGGGCTCGCGTCCCATCGGAGCTAGGAGACGGGTCGATTTTTTTTAGGCTGTGCATCCCTTGCCGGTACCGGTTGCCAAAAAAAAATTGGAAGGAAACCGATAGTAACCAATAAAAAAATGTCTCTTGTTTTGTGTTTTGTTGTGTGCCAACCAACAAGCGTTGTTTTTTTTTCACAAATAAAAAAATAAGCACGAAATTTAAGGCGCTCGCGAAGCGTTACCCTAAAATTTTTAACCTATCACATGTTCTACAGGACTTCCGTGGTAAACTCGCTCACTACCGGCAACGGTCACAGTTGCCTTTACCGGTAACGGAGCCACTTCCTTTTTTCTAGTTTCCTTTAATCCTTCCACTTTTCTTTTATCTGTTAGGTACTTCATTTTCAATATTTTCAAGAAAGATCATTTAACCAAATCATATTTTTTAACCAATCTTACGTCAGTTGAGGCCAATTTATCATAATTATTTAAGTATTCGATATGTGCTCAATCAATTATTTCTTAGGACTTTTAATCGATTTATGAATTGCAATTTTGAATTTTAATCATGAAATATGTATAATATCAAAATTAATCATTTGCATGATCAGCTACCAAGGATTAATCTTTAATTGTACGGAAGGATTAAATAATAAATGACGTATAAGAATTTTTAATTAATTAATACGTAATAAATATTTAGTCTTATTGAAGCAGGCTATGAATGAAAGTTTTAATCGATCGGTATGGTTTCTCTACTGAAGTGCTTGTTTGAAAAGCTCACGAAATACTGCAACTGCCACTTCAGGACAAAAAGAGCAGCAGAAGCCGTGAGCAACCGCTTGTATTTTTATAAAGTTGACAAATACAAATTAAGGGCTTATTACACTTGTCCTAGTTAGGATCCTAATTAAGCATACATTGCTTGTTTTGATTGCATCATTTGCTAAAAATGAGCTCAAGTAGGTATGCTGAATTAGGATCCTAACTAGGATAAATGTAGCCCATAAGTTCTATTCTGAAATCAAATTATCATATAATCAAATAGAGAAATAGACCTGCAAAACCTCAGTTAAAACCAAACGTAAAGTGGTAAGGTCTGTCATTGTGACAAGTGTACATTACTAGTAGTAGTACATTTGCTAGTGATGCTACTCTAATTGAAAATTACCCAATAATGGTGCGAGGCAAATGATAAGATGCGTCGTCACGTTCGCTCGTTGTAACTGGTTCGGTGTTCGTGACAGTCCTTTCTAAAGCAGCCGACGGCGAAGCCACAGTAGACCTTTGGAGTGAGTAATACATTATGTTCCTTTTTTATCCGCAACGGGATAGCACTTAGCCATCATCACGCCTGATGTTAAATGATGATAAGGCTGCAAGTGAAATCGCACTACTCTCGGAATCCTCAATAACTGAGGAACTGGCTATCTTATCTCTATTTGCCGGAACACTGTTGTTATGGCGCCAGACTTAGATAAGATGGTGGTAGCTAGCCAGGCGGACTTTGAACAAGCCCTACCTACAACGTACCATCAACCAAACCGAATACAATATGAACCCCCACTGGGAATCGAACCTGGGACCTCTGGGCCTGATACCGGTGATGTGTACCACTAGACCACAGATGAACATTATAGAGTAGAGTCTTATTGTACCGCAGTAGTCTTGCAGCCCTTGTAACTACAGAAAGCAGTCTATGGTGGTATCGTAAGAGCTAACTATGGTCACCGTAAGAGATTGGTAGGTATTAACGACTGCAAATACAGACAGGACCAATTATAATTACCGCACACAATTTTAAGCTCTTTCAAGATTTTTTATTAGTAGGTATATTCCTAATCATCATCTTCCGAAATTAAACACAAACTGACTGAATTTGATTAAAGCATTGTGAAAAACGAAATATATGTAGCTTACTTCCGCAAAAAACACAATATGCAAGATGTACCGCCCGCCCGCCCGCAAAAAATTGCACATGCACACCACGAAAACACCAGTGCACAATACCTGCATCTAGCAAGACAGCAATACACCTTGCACCGTCACCGATTAGACTACTCTACACGTGTTTCGCCCCAACCCGGGGCATCCTCAGGAGATAGTTCGTGCTAGTTCGTGCGAAGAACCAACACCAAAATTTTGGTGATTTGACCAGATTAGGGACTTCCGCCAAGTGACGCCTGATTCAATCAAATTCTTTTTGATTAAAGCGTTAGGACTTTTTTTATATTAGTACCTATAAGTACGTTAAGGTAAAAAACCTTTGTTCTTATTAAACGGTAAGAACAAATTGTTAGTATTATGATCAAGAGAGTTACTGATCTTTCCCTTACTTTATGTCAATAGTTTTGTTATAGATCATGTGGTAAATTGTAACCACGACTGGCTGGATGCAACCTTTTTGCATTCTTCAATCAATGTAATAACTTTTAAAATTAGATTTGTGTTGTTGCAGTACTGTCTTGTGTAGTTTGTTAACATCTGTGGAAAATAAATTTGTCGAATAAGTTAAATTACAATTTGCATTGAGTATTATTAAACTACTTATATAAAAAAAATATAGTTAAGTTAAAAATTGCATACTACATTATTAAATGATTGTCTGCATAAATAATAAACACATATTATGATTGTTCGATGGGACTCTCCACTGCTAGAGCATTGGCTGTGCTTGCATGCAAAGCCAACTGCACCTGCACGTATTTACCTTCATTGATAATTAAAATTTACTAACATAGTTTTAAGGATTATTGTTACTAAAACTCTATGGACAACCTTTTGTCTGAAATAAAAAAGATTTATTATTATTTGGAAATTGTTCGTTTTTAACTTTAAATTTATTAATCACTAAAAAAGCTTTTTAACATTTGTGTTGGCTTTAGGACAAAAATAAATATATGGGGACTGGTAAAGTAAACCGATGAGTAAACCTAAGGGTTAAAACATAAACTAAATATTTACCTATGTATTTATAATTTTTATTTTTATTAGAATAATTTTAACACGGAAACGAATCAAGCCGTGGGTGGTAGCAATTCATAATTTAACTTGTAATAATCTTCTTAAATTATTTTAATAACTTACGATTCACAATTTAATTGAGTTCGTGCTGTGTTCCATTATGCTAACAATTTCATTCCGTTCTTCACTGTAATTTGCATTTATTTATCTGATTCGGCTCCTATTATGAAATGAAGTCATTTGGTAACTTGACAGTGAAGGCCCTTTAGATTGACAGCTGACAGGAGCAGTCAAGAAGCGTAATCTTCACTAAAGCAACGCAACAGAAGGCAATACGTACTAATATTTTAAATGCCTAGGTGACTTTTTACCTTTGACCTTTTCATGTCAAGTTACTGAACCAATTGTGAAGAATTTAGGAAAGTGATGTAATTAAACTTTAACATAATGCGGGCCACGGTCTATCTTACAGCACATGAGAGAAAGTAGCATAAAAAGACCCATTCCTAGCAGTAGTAAGTGGCAGAACCTTTTGACCAACGACTTCCGTAGCCGAGTGGTGCACTGCACGCACCACCGGTTTTCTCGGGTAAATATTATAACAATAGCACTAGATGAAGGCTCACGAACTAAATCAAAACTTATGGCATATTAAAACGGAGAAAAAAGGTTACGTCATAAATAGAGATCGGATAATCGGATGCATATTTACCTAAAGTTAATATTTAGCTAGGAAATTATGGAAGCGGCTTCCTAAAACACGTTTTTTTATATATAAATCAATATATAATATAAATCAGATATATATAAATCAGAAAATTCGCAAATGCAAAAGTAGTCCGTAACATGGTGTGGAAACGATGTCTTTAGCATGAGCTATTTATTTAAAAAATTCGATACAAAAGTGCATTCCATAACAGCTAACACCTCAACTTTAGGTAAATATGCATCCGATTATCCGATCACTGGTCATAAATGACAGGAACTACTTATAAATATACGCGCAAGTGACTCAAGCTGTGTTTGTCACTCCAACTATGTATCTAGACCTAGATGTTATTGTTGATCGAAAATTATAGACGATCTTTTCAATATTCTCTTATGTCTTAAGGTATGTGGTAAAACCCATCGTTGTTTCCAATTGCCATAACACACCTGGGCCCCGATCGCGGTAATTCTATGACGCATTAGTCAAGTGTACGTGCAGTTGAAGTGCAGTTGACGTGCAAAACCGTTTTTGATAACGCGCGGCTTTGACAGTGCGACAACGTTTTCTGTTCCGGTGATAATCTTTGGAACTAAAACAGTTTTCTTACGACAGTCTATTTTGACAGCTAATTTCGTATTGCAAGTGGTTCCTCTGTCACGGATGTCACCGGATCAGACAGGATTGTAGGACTATAGGTTTGCGTGACGTGTGCGTCGTTATGTCATTACGGCAATACGAAGTCAAACGTCAAAACCCAAACGCGATGAAGACGCGCTGCATAGAATTACGGCGATTGGCCCGCTGCTGGCCCTAGCACGAAAGACTGTCGTTGTGGTAACCGTTATCGTAATCGTATTATTTTGTATAAAAACCAGAGCAGCGCCTCTTTCGGTCGTATAAGGAACTGAAATTTTATACATACTTGACAGCAGCACTTTGACAGCTTTTGAAGGACGGTTTAATTAACTATTCGATTAATGTTAGAATATTAAAGTAGAAAAACTGAAAATGAAGTATTTAGAAAAAATCGACCCGTCTCACAACCAGCTCCGATGGGACGGTTGTGAAACGGGTCGATTTTTTGTAAATACTTACTGTTCAGTACACCCCTGCCTAGACCGCGGAATGGCTAGCGCAGTGGAAGCTGGTATTACTATAGACTCCGGACAAATCTTGGTTTCAGCCGGGATGTAACTGAACAATTGGACTGCGATACACAGCGCTTAATCTATATTGTGAAGTAAGGAGGATTTTACATACTGTCTGTGGTCCTGGGCAGTGGAGACAGAGGTGGTGTAAGGGAGCGCGCGCGCTCCTGGGGTCCTTTCTTCGTCTTCTTCTGCAGACCTTACCAATTAGTGACCTCACTCACAACACAAATAACAGCGTTCACAAGACACTGGGCGTTTCAACAATAGATACACAATAACACACGGAGGAGCCTTTTGTCAAGATATATATTGCCCCTGCAACAACACGTGTGATGGATGACTATCCTTCAAAGCATCGCGACCGGCCACTAATCAGGATGGCATCAAAATCGTGGTCGTACAACACGGGATCGGCAGGATAATTTAAGATGTATTCAAAACTCGATATGCCAGGCACATTCAACGCGAGCGATTTTTAACAAATTCAGCAAAATTATTCCGACATTTTCTTACAAGAATTTCAATCAAGTGTCACTGTCAACTTCAAGTGACAGCTAATGTCAATTTGACGTGACATTAGAGTTGCGTTCAGAAACGTCGATCTTTTCCGAACATCCCCCCGCCCCGGACCGTTAAGAACGGTACGTCAATCTACGGGTAATCGGGAGAGCCCACTAACTGCTCTCTTCAAAACCGAATCTCGAACCAAAACCTCAGCAAAACGAGGAACTCCGTCAGTTCCGGGGTAGAGTTTAACAATGCGCCCCCTTCGCCAACATAGGGGCGGCAGGTTAGCATCCTTAATCAACACGAGGTCGCCAGTCTGGGGTGGGGTGGTTTTATCTGTCCACTTCACGCGCTGTTGTAGGATATGCAAATACTCCATCGACCAACGTGCCCAGAAGTTTTGGGACATCTGTTTCAAAAGTTGGTATCGCGACAAACGATGGGATCCTACATCCTGAATCGGATATTCAGGCAACGCCAAAAGGGGCTGTCCGATCAAGAAATGACCTGGCGTCAACGCTTCCAGGTCATTCGGGTCCGAAGACAACGGGCACAAGGGTCGCGAGTTGAGGACGGCCTCAATTTTACAAAATACCGTATCAAGTTCCTCAAACGTGAGAATAGTTTCTCCAATCACGCGACGCAAGTGTGTCTTGGCAGCCTTTACACAAGCTTCAAAAATTCCTCCCCAGGTCGGACAAGCTGGAGGGCTAAACTTCCAGATTATCCCACGCCGGGAGAGGGTGGTTCCAATGTCTATTTTATTATCAACAAAAAACTTAACTACTTCCTTAAGATAATTACACGTTCCCTTATAATTAGTACCACAATCGGAACGTATCAATGACGGCAGTCCTCTACGGGAAACAAATCTGCTCAAGGCGGCGACAAAGGCTTCGGTAGACAATTCCGAGACAATTTCCAAATGGACAGCCTTGGTGGACAAACACACAAACACGCACAAGTACGCCTTATAGGTTTTAGCATTACGCAGTCTCGAAGCCTTTACAGTAAAGGGACCGGCGAAGTCGGTGGCGACTCCGGCAAACGCTCTACATTCCGTGACGCGATCAGCAGGCAAATCACCCATCTGGGGCTGCATGGTCGCGGCCTTCAATCGATAACAAGGCAGGCAACGGAAAACCACAGTGCGAATGGCTCGACGAGCAGACAAAATCCAAAATTCACGCTGCAAAATGGCCAACAAAGCATTACAGCCAGCATGTTGTGCATTCACATGGCGATCTGTTATTATCAGTTGAGTCAAATGTCCGGCTTTAGGTAACAAAAGGGGGTGACGAGCTCCATACGGCAGGTTCGCATTTCGAAGTCTTCCGCCGACTCGCAAAAGCCCACTCTCGTCCAGGAAGGGATTCAATCGCGATACCGCGCCCTTCAACTTGCGACGGCCTAAACGCAAAATTTCAATCTCGGACTCAAAACTATCAGCTTGTACTCTCCGGACCCAAAACAAGAGCGCGTCCCTACGCTCGTCCGGAGTGAGAACCGACGAATCACGCCTCGCGCGTGGGTTTCTGCAATTGTACACAAAACGTCTGATCCAAGCGGTAACACCAAGCAGCTTCTGTAAGGAGCTGTACCGATCCAACAACAAATCCTTTTCCCCGGCGGGGTTAGTCTCCAGGACGCATGCCCGCATATCAGGAACGGCTACGTTCGACAACGCTGGAGAGGGCGGCCACTCCGACTCAGGCCGCATCAACCACTGTGGGCCCCACCAGAGGGGGTGGTTAATTAGGGTTGGGGCTACACAACCCCGAGACGCACAATCCGCGGGATTCATGGTTCCCGGCACGTGTCTCCAAATCAACTCGATGTCGGAATTACAAATCTGCGACACTCGATTGGCCACAAACACGTCCAAGGTGTGCGCCGGAGCCTTCAACCAACAAAGGACGACCTGACTGTCCGTCCAAGCATAAACCTCTTGTATCTTAATAGATCGACCTAATGTGAGCCATACGTGGTTCAACAAACGCATTAGGAGGGCAGCTCCACACAATTCCAACCTCGGGATCGTATGACGAGTCCGAAGGGGAGCGACTTTGCTTTTCGCTATCACCAGATGCACAGCAACAACTCCGTCAACCGTAACGGTGCGGAGGTACACGGCCGCAGCAAATCCACGTTCGGAGGCATCGGAAAAGCCGTGAAGAGTAACTTTACAATTTTCAGAAGGGAGGAATAGCCTCGGCAAATGCACTTCATTAATCTCGGGGAGGGATGAAACGAAGCTCGACCAATCTCGGAGTAACTCGTCCGAGAGGGGTTCATCCCACGACACACCCGAAGCCCATAACCGTTGCAAGAAACACTTGGCCATAAACAGCACGGGGCAAATCCACCCATTGGGGTCAAAGGTACGTGCGACAGTAGACAATACTAAACGCTTGGTCCAGACTTTCGGTGGTCGTAAATCCACACAATACGTGAAAGTGTCAGAGACCGGTTTGTACTGTACGCCAAGGACGGTCACCACATGGGGATTATCAACATTTTCGAATAGGTGGGGGTCCTGCTGGTGCTCTTCGGGCAAACCTACCAGTACATCAGGCGAGTTGGATATCCATTTCCTCAACTCGTAACCTCCCGACTTCAAAAGGGCGGTGAGTTCGTCTCTCAGGACAATCGCCTCTGAGACAGATGAGGCGCCCGTGCAAATGTCATCCACATAGACGTCACTGGCCAAAATGGCGGAGGCGCGAGGGTATCTCAAGCGCTCCTTCTCGGCCAACTCCAACAAAGAACGAATCGCAACAAACGGGCTCGAAGCCAAACCGTACGTATTCGTATTCAATTCATAGATCAACAAGGGGTCCCTAGGACTCTCTCTCCACAAAATCAATTGGTACCTCCTATCCTCGGGATGGATGACCGTTTGTCTGAACATCATCCGGATGTCAGTCATAAATACAATTTGGTGCCGCCGGAAGTTGGTCAAAATGTCTGAGATCTCCGTGTGCAGCTTGGGACCTACATGCAGACACTGGTTCAAGGACGCTCCAGTAGAGGTGGGAGCCGAACCGTCAAAGACCACCCGAATCTTTCCGGATTTCAAAACGGCGTGGTGCGGCAGAAAGAAGTGCTCAACGGAGCGCCAATCCAAATCGCTCACGGACATGTGCCCTAACTCCTCATACTCCCGCATGAATTCAACATACTTCTGGCGGAAGACCGGATCCTTGCTCATGCGACGCTCCATCGCCACTAGCCTACGTTCCGCTAGCGGTCGGGATTCGCCCAGAGGAGGTCGGCCGGCACGAAAGGGGAGACGGGTGATCAAACGACCAGAGCGGAGGCGACCAGTGTTATTCTGGTAATACAACTCGCATTCATCCGCTACTGGGTCTACCCGCGGGGCTGGTGGAGGTTCCTCAACCTCCCAAAACTTCTGCACCACTTCGGAGAGAGACACATTAAAAACAAGACCGCGATCCTCATCAAGGGAATCCAAAACGCGGCGAGCAGGGCCCATCACAACTGTACCGAGTGTCGTCTGCAGAGCTACCAAGCCATCTGGCTGCAAAACTCGCTTCCCCGTCAACAAAACTCGCCCCAGGACATCGGCTCCAAGGAGAGCATCAATCGGGCCTGGGCGGAAGAAATTTGGATCGGCGAGTGGGGAATCAGACACCAAAGACAACATACTCGGTCCCAAGTCAACTGAAGGTTGACGGCCAACAACTGTGTCCAACACAATCGCCGAGGTCTTAATGCCTGGCGTGGACTTATTACGTGATGTAAATGTGAAGTCAACATGCCCTAACAACCCGGGGACTTTCACATCGCCAACACCTCTCACGCCTTCCGTGTGGGGGTGCACCTTGAGGCCCAACCGCCTAACTAACCAAGATGACACAACACACCCCTGAGCACCGGAATCCAACAAGGCGCGAACTTCCACAAGGTCGCCATTCAATCCCCTGACAAGCACAGAGGCCGTGGGCAACAAAACGGTCTCTGGAGGGGTGGCTACAATCGACCGTAAACACGTTGATTGCTAGTATGTGGGGTCCCCAGACGTCCCCCCATGGTAAGGGGGTCGCTCATAGCGATCCAGTGGGTCCCAATCTCCCGCATACTGCCTACGTCCAATTCGCCCGGTATCAGGCGGGTTATATCTCCCGGCCCCTTGAAGACGGGGCGGGCGCCGCTCCAAACGCGGGTATTCGGCGAGCGGCGGCGAGAATCGGTGCCTATCATCCACCGTGTACGTCGCCCCATAGTCGCGGGGGCACGGTGACCGATTTTCAGAGGGGGGGTCCCGGGGACCCCCGGCTGTGCGAGGCTCAACACGTTGCGGGGGGCTTCTACGACCTCCCGCAACGCTCGCAAAATCGAACCCCCTAGTTGGGGACCGATTTCCCATTGGGGGGTCCGTGGGACCCCCGCCCGTGCGAGGCTCAAAACGTCGCGGGGGGCCTCTACGACCTCCGGCAACGCCCGCATAACTCATCCCCATCCTTGGGGATCGGTTTCCCATTGGGGGGTCCCTGGGACCCCCGCCCGTTTGAGGCTCCAAACGTGGCGGAGAGCGTCTGGGGCCACTCTGGTGGCCACTAGAACTGCTGCGGGATTCAAACACCGCGGGGGGTCCGAGCCCCCCACCCATACGAGGTGATCCTGCAGCGACGCGCTGCGGCGCCCCGCCGCCCTCTGGGCTGTTCATGCAGAGGAGGGGATGGTGGTTGCCCTTACAAAAGCGGCATGGGTGCGCTTGGGTACATTCGCGCTGCATGTGCAGGCCCAAGCACGAGTAGCACCATGTCCGTTGTCGCGCGATCGCTCGACGGCCTTGGACGCGCTGGTCGAGGAACTTATCACAACGGGTCGTGCTGTGACCCGGTTCCCGACAGTACAAGCAGCGGGCGGTCTCCTGGACGGCGGCATAGCGGCCGGGCGCGCGAGGGGCCATACGCCCCCTACGGGGGGGTCCGGTGGGGGATCTACTCTGTGGCACAGGTCGTTCGGGTCCCATAGGACCGGCCAGAGAGGAATTATCTGCCAGTCTACTTTCTCCTTCCAGGAACGTCAAGAGGTCCGAGAAGGGTGGCAGATAAGTCGCACTATCCCCACCATACTGCTGCTCAAAACGGACCTTAACAGAGTCCGGCAACTTTCCCAGGACAATGTGCAGTAACAAAAACGACCACTGCTCCACTGGGAGTTTTAAGTTTTTTAATGCGTTGTATGCCACCAACAGCGGATTTAACAAAGCCACTCTCAAGTGCATCACGCTGGCAACGCGGGGTAAATTCAAAATGGCGGCAACATGGTTGTCCGCCAGACGTCGTACGTTCTGGTACCGACGGGCAATCAAATCCCTAGCAATAGGGTAGTTTTCATCCGAGGGGGCCAAATGTTGCACCGATTCAAGGGCCTCCCCCTCCAAGACGGATAACAAATAAGCCAACTTTTGGCCCTGGGTCAAATCATCCCGGGCATGTACCAGACTATCAAAAATATTCATAAAGCCCTCCCAGTCCTCTAGACGACCAGCAAAACGCCTTAAGTCTAAGGGGGCCAATCTAGCAAAGAGAGGGGGCATACTTTTAGATGTGGCCGGGGACGGGCTCGGTTCATTCTCTCTTGCCACTTGCAAAGGCCGGGCCACCTGAGTAATTCTGTCCGCAAAATCATAACACTGGTCCACATCCAAATCGACTTCTTGTCGCATTTCCACATCGGCCTCAACAGTCCTTTCCAAAAATAAGGCATACTGTTCATCAACAACAGCCAAACGTACGGGCAGATCTACGTATCTGTTCAACAAGGCCTCCGTCCTATCAGGTCGATCCAACAATGCGACTGCAGACGCTAACCACCGTAACTCAGAACGTATTTTGGCTTTAGCAGAGGAGGCCGTCATTGTAACGTCACAAATTTATCAACAAAAACAACAAATTCAAAATATTCACTATAACACAAAATCTCCAATATTTTGAGGTTATTGATAACCACAAAATTCCAATATTACAACAACAAAGTATTTATAATGACACAAACTCTTAAATATTTGGAGGTTATCAGAAAACAACAAAACTCAAGTATATAATTACAACTCTAACTCTCAAGAGGTTATAACTTAGACACAAACTAACTTTGACTTTATAAGTCAAAGGTTATTCAGTTCAAACAAATCACTGACCATTGAAATTCACTTGGATATCAACACAACAACAAGTCAATTTCAATTATTTCAAGGCACAAGTTTCAATGAGTTTCAATGTGTAAACAATGTCTTAAATCATTTAAGTTTCACTAAGTATTGAGTGCAAACTTATTAGCTAACCTTTTATTAGCTATTATTTAGCAACAAACTTGTCAATATTCACAACTCAAATTTGCTGACAAAACTAAATAATAATTATTATGAACAAAGAAAGGCATCTGTTTACATTTTGGAACCTCAATACATGACAATTAATTACAAGACATGGAACCAATAACAAAGGAATGCCCTTTACTTTTCAAATGCAAGTTAATTACCATTTACAAGTACAAATTAATCTAGTCCGGACCAGACTGGGTCATCAACGCGGCACTGATTAATACAAAGTTTTGGCGTGGGCCTCTCAGGCCTTCAAGCTACGCTCTTGGCTACCAAGAAATGTTCAGTACACCCCTGCCTAGACCGCGGAATGGCTAGCGCAGTGGAAGCTGGTATTACTATAGACTCCGGACAAATCTTGGTTTCAGCCGGGATGTAACTGAACAATTGGACTGCGATACACAGCGCTTAATCTATATTGTGAAGTAAGGAGGATTTTACATACTGTCTGTGGTCCTGGGCAGTGGAGACAGAGGTGGTGTAAGGGAGCGCGCGCGCTCCTGGGGTCCTTTCTTCGTCTTCTTCTGCAGACCTTACCAATTAGTGACCTCACTCACAACACAAATAACAGCGTTCACAAGACACTGGGCGTTTCAACAATAGATACACAATAACACACGGAGGAGCCTTTTGTCAAGATATATATTGCCCCTGCAACAACACGTGTGATGGATGACTATCCTTCAAAGCATCGCGACCGGCCACTAATCAGGATGGCATCAAAATCGTGGTCGTACAACACGGGATCGGCAGGATAATTTAAGATGTATTCAAAACTCGATATGCCAGGCACATTCAACGCGAGCGATTTTTAACAAATTCAGCAAAATTATTCCGACATTTTCTTACAAGAATTTCAATCAAGTGTCACTGTCAACTTCAAGTGACAGCTAATGTCAATTTGACGTGACATTAGAGTTGCGTTCAGAAACGTCGATCTTTTCCGAACACTTACCTTATTTTAAATTTTTCAATAATAAAAATTGCATTGTGAATGCAAAAAAGTAAAGTTTAAATAAATAGTTAACTTTTTATGCTAAGGGTATGTAATGTTTACCGTATTATGATTTACCTACTCCCTTCCCTTTAAACTTTAATCCAAAATTAAGCAGGTGCTTAATCTACTTAGTTTGGGATTAGAGCATTGTATTATTTAACATGTAATTAGTTTAACTTAATTGATAAATGAAGAAGCAACACATAAGAAAATCAGAACAAACCCCTTTTATACATAATAACTTTGAAATAAACAAGTTATTCGCGTGCCTGACTCTAACCACGCTATGATCGGTTAAACTTAACCTTTGTGAAATGTTACCCGGTCATAGGGCCGCGCGTTTTGTTCACAAAGGATGACAGGAGTCGCTTGTGCTACAGTTGTTTTATTAGATGTTAAGTAACTTAATGTTTAACCACTCAAGCCAAACGCCATTTTGGTAAAAACAAATCAATTTTGTAAATATTCCCAAAATTCCTTTTTTCTTTAAAACTTTGTAAAAAACTAAAAAAATATCCAAATAATGTTAAACGCTATTAAATAAGCTATCAGAATATGTATTACAGTGTATAGTTTTGAAAACAATTTAAATCGATGGTTTTTGAAAATCCCAATGGTGATGAATGATGCTCCGCACCGAGGGGAATCGGGGGCAGAAAAAAAGGACAACTTTCATTATAAAGGAAAAATTGTGAGGGTAAAAAACCACCATCCGCCCTTCAATATTACAATTTTCCCTTTAAATACCGAATAGCATTGTGATTGCATAAAAAAACTTATTTTTCTCTGTCTCGGCGAAATACTAAAAAGTAAACGTACTTCTACGTTAAATAAATAAACATTCTAGTACAACTCTGAACTAATCGGTTAAACAAACGCTCGGGCATCCAAAATGCAAACGTTGTGAAAAATAATAAAAGATATGTAGCTTTCTTCCGCAAAAATCACAAAACTTGCACCTTCCCCGATTACACTATTCTTCACGACGTGTTTCGCCCCAACCCGGAGTATCTTCAGGAGATGTTTGACCGTGTGGTTTCGGTGCTGGATTTCACACGGTCAAACATCTCCAAAAGATGCTCCGGGTTGGGGCGAAACACGTGTAGAGTCGTGTGTTTTATGTGTGATTTCTTGCGGAAGAAAGCTACATATATTTTCTTTTATTTATTTTTCATAATGGTTACGGACTTCCGCAAGGTGACGCCTGGCCTGACTCAATCAAAAAAAAATATGCAAAGGCTGACATAATTAGAAATTGAAACTCTGCAATTAAAGTTTCAATGTTGTTTATCTTCATAAGAGCGTGTCGATGGCGGCAAGGGCGTACCCAGCCCATGGTCCAGGAGGGGGGGACTGATTTGGTTTTTTTGGTGATCATTTCTCACACTTACAATTAGGTATTTCAAACAAGGTAAGCATAATGCCGGAGCTTCACCTGCGTGACGCCTAACGGCGTTAATAACGGCATGCGCGTCTTAGCGCGCTTATTGTATCAAATTAGTGCGCTAAGAACCGACTACACCTGCGTATTATATCAAATAGCGGGCTAATTAATGGCATTAGACGCAGGTGAAGCTCGGGCATAACAAAAGAACAAAAATAATAAATTGATGTGTCATGGTCATAGTCATAGTCATAAATTTTTTATTCATATAGATTAAATAAAATTAATGCTTATGGATCGTCCAACATTTTTTTACCTACCACCTGTTATGGACATCTTTTAACTGACAAGAAGCACCTGCAATTGCAAATCTTTGACAAGTTACTCCTTTCAACCTCATAAATCATTGAAATAGTGGCTGCTCCTCTCTCGCCTGTGTTCACAGTACCTACCTGCAGAATGAATGTGAACGTTGCCTTGGAGCGAGTTCTGTCGCCGCACCTTTCTTCCGATCAGGAACTAACTTCCAACACTGTTCGGAAAAGATCGACGTTTCTGAACGCGTCTCTAATGTCACGTCAAATTGACATTTGGCTGTCACTTGAAGTTGACAGTGACACTTGATTGAAATTCTGGTTACAAGATGTCGGATTAATTTTGCTGAATTTGTTAAAAATCGCTCGCGTTGAATATGCCTGGCATATCGAATTTGAATTGAATCTTAAATTATCTATGTGATCCCGTTTTGTACGACCAAGGTTTTGACGCCATCCATCGGGCTGGTCGCGGAGTTTTGAAAGAAAGATAATTGTCCACCACGCGCTTTTTGTCGGGACTGTAAATCGTAATAAAAGAGGCTCCCCCGTGTGTGTCTTTGTGTATCTATTGCTGAAGCGCCCAGTGCCTTGGGAACGCTGTTATTTGTGTTGTGAGTAAGGTGACTAATTGGTAAGGTCTGCAGAAGAAAGGACCCCAGGGGCGCGCGCGCTCCCTTACACCACTTCTGCCTTGGAGACGTTCGACACACAGACCCGTATGTAACCTCACCTTACTTAACATTCTCTCCGCTGTGTATCGCAGTCCAATTGTTCAGTTTACATCCCCGCTGAAACCTAGTTTTTTGTCCGGAGTCTATATTAGTAATACCAGCTTCCACTGCGCTAGCTGATTCCGCGGTATAGGCAGGGGTGTACTGACCATTTGTTGGTAGCCAAGAGCGTAGCTTGAGGGCCTGAGAGGCCCACGCCAAAACTTTGTATTAATCAGTGCCGTTTTGATGACCCAGTCTGGTCCGGACTAGATTGGTTTGTACTTGTAAATGGTAATTGGCTTGCATTTGAAAAGTAAAGGGCATTCCTTTGTTATTGGTTCCATGTCTTGTAATTAATTGTCATGTATTGAAGTTCCAAAGTGTAAACAGATGCCTTTCTTTGCTCATAATAATTATTATTTAGTTTGTTAGCAAATTTGAGTTGTGAATATTGACAAGTTTGTTGCTAAAATAATAGCTAATAAAAGGTTAGCTAATAAGTTTGCACTCAATACTTAGTGAAACTTAAATGATTTGGGACATTGTTTACACATTGAAACTCATTGAAACTTGTGCTTTGAAATATTTGAAATTAACTTATTGTTGTGTTGATATCCAAGTGAATTTCAATAGTCAGTGATTTTGAGTGAATTTCAATAGTCAGTGAGTTTTGTTGTTTTCTGATAACCTCCAAATATTTAAGAGTTTGTGTCATTATAAATACTTTGTTGTTGTAATATTGGAATTTTGTGGTTAGTAATAACCTCCAAATATTGGAGATTTTGTGTTATAGTGAATATTTCGAATTTGTTGTTGTTGTTGATAAATTTGTGACGTTACAATGACGGCCTCCTCTGCTAAAGCCAAAATACGTTCTGAGTTACGGTGGTTAGCTTCTGCGGTTGCGTTGTTGGATCGACCGGATAGAACGGAGGCCTTGTTGAACAGATACGTAGATCTGCCCGTACGTTTGGCTGTTGTTGATGAACAGTATGCCTTATTTTTGGAAAGGACTGTTGAGGCCGATGTGGAAATGCGACAAGAAGTCGATTTGGATGTGGACCAGTGTTATGATTTTGCGGACAGAATTACCCAGGTGGCTCGACCTTTGCAAGTGGCAAGAGAGAATGAACCGAGCCCGTCCCCGGTCACATCTAAGAGTATGCCCCCTCTATTTGCTAGATTGGCCCCCTTAGACCTAAGGCGTTTTGCTGGTCGTCTAGAGGACTGGGAGGGCTTTATTAATATTTTTGATAGTCTGGTACATGCCCGGGATGATTTGACCCAGGGCCAGAAGTTAGCTTATTTGTTATCCGTGTTGGAAGGGGAGGCCCTTGAATCGGTTCAACATTTGGCCCCCTCGGATGAAAACTACCCTATTGCTAGGGATTTGATTGCCCGTCGGTACCAGAACGTACGACGTCTGGCGGACAACCATGTTGCCGCCATTTTGAATTTACCCCGCGTTGCCAGCGTGATGCACTTGAGAGTGGCTTTGTTGAATCCGCTGTTGGTTGCATACAACGCATTAAAAAACTTAAAACTCCCAGTGGAGCAGTGGTCGTTTTTGTTACTGCACATTGTCCTGGGAAAGTTGCCGGACTCTGTTAAGGTCCGTTTTGAGCAGCAATATGGTGGGGATAGTGCGACTTATCTGCCACCCTTCTCGGACCTCTTGACGTTCCTGGAAGGAGAAAGTAGACTGGCAGATAATTCCTCTCTGGCCGGTCCTATGGGACCCGAACGACCTGTGCCACAGAGTAGATCCCCCACCGGACCCCCCCGTAGGGGGCGTATGGCCCCTCGCGCGCCCGGCCGCTATGCCGCCGTCCAGGAGACCGCCCGCTGCTTGTACTGTCGGGAACCGGGTCACAGCACGACCCGTTGTGATAAGTTCCTCGACCAGCGCGTCCAAGGCCGTCGAGCGATCGCGCGACAACGGACATGGTGCTACTCGTGCTTGGGCCTGCACATGCAGCGCGAATGTACCCAAGCGCACCCATGCCGCTTTTGTAAGGGCAACCACCATCCCCTCCTCTGCATGAACAGCCCAGAGGGCGGCGGAGCGCCGCAGCGCGTCGCTGCAGGATCACCGCGTATGGGTGGGGGTCTCGGACCCCCCGCGGTGTTTGCATCCCGCAGCAGTTCTAGTGGCCACCAGAGTGGCCCCAGACGCTCTCCGCCACGTTTGGACCCTCAAACGGGCGGGGGTCCCAGGGACCCCCCCATGGGAAACCGATCCCCAAGGATGGGGATGAGTTATGCGGGCGTTGCCGGAGGTCGTAGAGGCCCCCCGTGACGTTTTGAGCCTCGCACGGGCGGGGGTCCCACGGACCCCCCCATGGGAAATCGGTCCCCAACTAGGGGGTTCGATTTTGCGAGCGTTGCGGGAGGTCGTAGAAGCCCCCCGCAACGTGTTGAGCCTCGCACAGCCGGGGGTCCCCGGGACCCCCCCTCTGAAAATCGGTCCCCGTGCCCCCGCGACTATGGGGCGACGTACACGGTGGATGATAGGCACCGATTCTCGCCGCCGCTCGCCGAATACCCGCGTTTGGAGCGGCGCCCGCCCCGTCTTCAAGGGGCCGGGAGATATAACCCGCCTGATACCGGGCGATTTGGACGTAGGCAGTATGTGGGAGACTGGGACCCACTGGATCGCTATGAGCGACCCCCTTACCATGGGGGGACGTCTGGGGACCCCACATACTAGCAATCAACGTGTTTACGGTCGATTGTAGCCACCCCTCCAGAGACCGTTTTGTTGCCCACGGCCTCTGTGCTTGTCAGGGGATTGAATGGCGACCTTGTGGAAGTTCGCGCCTTGTTGGATTCCGGTGCTCAGGGGTGTGTTGTGTCATCTTGGTTAGTTAGGCGGTTGGGCCTCAAGGTGCACCCCCACACGGAAGGCGTGAGAGGTGTTGGCGATGTGAAAGTCCCCGGGTTGTTAGGGCATGTTGACTTCACATTTACATCACGTAATAAGTCCACGCCAGGCATTAAGACCTCGGCGATTGTGTTGGACACAGTGGTTGGCCGTCAACCTTCAGTTGACTTGGGACCGAGTATGTTGTCTTTGGTGTCTGATTCCCCACTCGCCGATCCAAATTTCTTCCGCCCAGGCCCGATTGATGCTCTCCTTGGAGCCGATGTCCTGGGGCGAGTTTTGTTGACGGGGAAGCGAGTTTTGCAGCCAGATGGCTTGGTAGCTCTGCAGACGACACTCGGTACAGTTGTGATGGGCCCTGCTCGCCGCGTTTTGGATTCCCTTGATGAGGATCGCGGTCTTGTTTTTAATGTGTCTCTCTCCGAAGTGGTGCAGAAGGTTGAGGAACCTCCACCAGCCCCGCGGGTTGACCCAGTAGCGGATGAATGCGAGTTGTATTACCAGAATAACACTGGTCGCCTCCGCTCTGGTCGTTTGATCACCCGTCTCCCCTTTCGTGCCGGCCGACCTCCTCTGGGCGAATCCCGACCGCTAGCGGAACGTAGGCTAGTGGCGATGGAGCGTCGCATGAGCAAGGATCCGGTCTTCCGCCAGAAGTATGTTGAATTCATGCGGGAGTATGAGGAGTTAGGGCATATGTCCGTGAGCGATTTGGATTGGCGCTCCGTTGAGCACTTCTTTCTGCCGCACCACGCCGTTTTGAAATCCGGGAAGATTCGGGTGGTCTTTGACGGTTCGGCTCCCACCTCTACTGGAGCGTCCTTGAACCAGTGTCTGCATGTAGGTCCCAAGCTGCACACGGAGATCTCAGACATTTTGACCAACTTCCGGCGGCACCAAATTGTATTTATGACTGACATCCGGATGATGTTCAGACAAACGGTCATCCATCCAGAGGTTAGGAGGTACCAATTGATTTTGTGGAGAGAGAGTCCTAGGGACCCCTTGTTGATTTATGAATTGAATACGAATACGTACGGTTTGGCTTCGAGCCCGTTTGTTGCGATTCGTTCTTTGTTGGAGTTGGCCGAGAAGGAGCGCTTGAGATATCCTCGCGCCTCCGCCATTTTGGCCAGTGACGTCTATGTGGATGACATTTGCACGGGCGCCTCATCTGTCTCAGAGGCGATTGTCCTGAGAGACGAACTCACCGCCCTTTTGAAGTCGGGAGGTTACGAGTTGAGGAAATGGATATCCAACTCGCCTGATGTACTGGTAGGTTTGCCCGAAGAGCACCAGCAGGACCCCCACCTATTCGAAAATGTTGATAATCCCCATGTGGTGACCGTCCTTGGCGTACAGTACAAACCGGTCTCTGACACGTTCACTTATTGTGTGGATTTACGACCACCGAAAGTCTGGACCAAGCGTTTAGTATTGTCTACTGTCGCACGTACCTTTGACCCCAATGGGTGGATTTGCCCCGTGCTGTTTATGGCCAAGTGTTTCTTGCAACGGTTATGGGCTTCGGGTGTGTCGTGGGATGAACCCCTCTCGGACGAGTTACTCCGAGATTGGTCGAGCTTCGTTTCATCCCTCCCCGAGATTAATGAAGTGCATTTGCCGAGGCTATTCCTCCCTTCTGAAAATTGTAAAGTTACTCTTCACGGCTTTTCCGATGCCTCCGAACGTGGATTTGCTGCGGCCGTGTACCTCCGCACCGTTACTGTTGACGGAGTTGTTGCTGTGCATCTGGTGATAGCGAAAAGCAAAGTCGCTCCCCTTCGGACTCGTCATACGATCCCGAGGTTGGAATTGTGTGGAGCTGCCCTCCTAATGCGTTTGTTGAACCACGTATGGCTCACATTAGGTCGATCTATTGCGATACAAGAGGTTTATGCTTGGACGGACAGTCAGGTCGTCCTTTGTTGGTTGAAGGCTCCGGCGCACACCTTGGACGTGTTTGTGGCCAATCGAGTGTCGCAGATTTGTAATTCCGACATCGAGTTGATTTGGAGACACGTGCCGGGAACCATGAATCCCGCGGATTGTGCGTCTCGGGGTTGTGTAGCCCCAACCCTAATTAACCACCCCCTCTGGTGGGGCCCACAGTGGTTGATGCGGCCTGAGTCGGAGTGGCCGCCCTCTCCAGCGTTGTCGAACGTAGCCGTTCCTGATATGCGGGCATGCGTCCTGGAGACTAACCCCGCCGGGGAAAAGGATTTGTTGTTGGATCGGTACAGCTCCTTACAGAAGCTGCTTGGTGTTACCGCTTGGATCAGACGTTTTGTGTACAATTGCAGAAACCCACGCGCGAGGCGTGATCCGTCGGTTCTCACTCCGGACGAGCGTAGGGACGCGCTCTTGTTTTGGGTCCGGAGAGTACAAGCTGATAGTTTTGAGTCCGAGATTGAAATTTTGCGTTTAGGCCGTCGCAAGTTGAAGGGCGCGGTATCGCGATTGAATCCCTTCCTGGACGAGAGTGGGCTTTTGCGAGTCGGCGGAAGACTTCGAAATGCGAACCTGCCGTATGGAGCTCGTCACCCCCTTTTGTTACCTAAAGCCGGACATTTGACTCAACTGATAATAACAGATCGCCATGTGAATGCACAACATGCTGGCTGTAATGCTTTGTTGGCCATTTTGCAGCGTGAATTTTGGATTTTGTCTGCTCGTCGAGCCATTCGCACTGTGGTTTTCCGTTGCCTGCCTTGTTATCGATTGAAGGCCGCGACCATGCAGCCCCAGATGGGTGATTTGCCTGCTGATCGCGTCACGGAATGTAGAGCTTTTGCCGGAGTCGCCACCGACTTCGCCGGTCCCTTTACTGTAAAGGCTTCGAGACTGCGTAATGCTAAAACCTATAAGGCGTACTTGTGCGTGTTTGTGTGTTTGTCCACCAAGGCTGTCCACTTGGAAATTGTCTCGGAATTGTCTACCGAAGCCTTTGTCGCCGCCTTGAGCAGATTTGTTTCCCGTAGAGGACTGCCGTCATTGATACGTTCCGATTGTGGTACTAATTATAAGGGAACGTGTAATTATCTTAAGGAAGTAGTTAAGTTTTTTGTTGATAATAAAATAGACATTGGAACCACCCTCTCCCGGCGTGGGATAATCTGGAAGTTTAGCCCTCCAGCTTGTCCGACCTGGGGAGGAATTTTTGAAGCTTGTGTAAAGGCTGCCAAGACACACTTGCGTCGCGTGATTGGAGAAACTATTCTCACGTTTGAGGAACTTGATACGGTATTTTGTAAAATTGAGGCCGTCCTCAACTCGCGACCCTTGTGCCCGTTGTCTTCGGACCCGAATGACCTGGAAGCGTTGACCCCAGGTCATTTCTTGATCGGACAGCCCCTTTTGGCGTTGCCTGAATATCCGATTCAGGATGTAGGATCCCATCGTTTGTCGCGATACCAACTTTTGAAACAGATGTCCCAAAACTTCTGGGCACGTTGGTCGATGGAGTATTTGCATATCCTACAACAGCGCGTGAAGTGGACAGATAAAACCACCCCACCCCAGACTGGCGACCTCGTGTTGATTAAGGATGCTAACCTGCCGCCCCTATGTTGGCGAAGGGGGCGCATTGTTAAACTCTACCCCGGAACTGACGGAGTTCCTCGTTTTGCTGAGGTTTTGGTTCGAGATTCGGTTTTGAAGAGAGCAGTTAGTGGGCTCTCCCGATTACCCGTAGATTGACGTACCGTTCTTAACGGTCCGGGGCGGGGGGATGTTCGGAAAAGATCGACGTTTCTGAACGCGTCTCTAATGTCACGTCAAATTGACATTTGGCTGTCACTTGAAGTTGACAGTGACACTTGATTGAAATTCTGGTTACAAGATGTCGGATTAATTTTGCTGAATTTGTTAAAAATCGCTCGCGTTGAATATGCCTGGCATATCGAATTTGAATTGAATCTTAAATTATCTATGTGATCCCGTTTTGTACGACCAAGGTTTTGACGCCATCCATCGGGCTGGTCGCGGAGTTTTGAAAGAAAGATAATTGTCCACCACGCGCTTTTTGTCGGGACTGTAAATCGTAATAAAAGAGGCTCCCCCGTGTGTGTCTTTGTGTATCTATTGCTGAAGCGCCCAGTGCCTTGGGAACGCTGTTATTTGTGTTGTGAGTAAGGTGACTAATTGGTAAGGTCTGCAGAAGAAAGGACCCCAGGGGCGCGCGCGCTCCCTTACACCACTTCTGCCTTGGAGACGTTCGACACACAGACCCGTATGTAACCTCACCTTACTTAACATTCTCTCCGCTGTGTATCGCAGTCCAATTGTTCAGTTTACATCCCCGCTGAAACCTAGTTTTTGTCCGGAGTCTATATTAGTAATACCAGCTTCCACTGCGCTAGCTGATTCCGCGGTATAGGCAGGGGTGTACTGACCAAACACCTATATTCGAACCATCAGCAAACGGGTGATGAGATAAAAGTTCTTTACTGGGGCATAGGGCTATTTAATAAATAGATAAGACTTTTTCATAAGAACATAATAAATGCACTTGAGATACAAAATGTTTTATATGTAGGTAGGTATGTCAATAATTATATCAACATTAACACCATTTTAGCGTAGTAACTATATTTAGTAATCTGTGATTTTAGTCCAAACCACGCGGTTTTTTTAATTCACGTGGGGTAGCTCTTATCCTTCATCACACTTGATTGCAAGTGGTGATAAGGCTGAGGGTGGAAGTGCACTTCACCCGGAATCCTTAATCACTGAGGAACTGGCTATCTTATCTCTAACTGCTGGAGCACAATAAATCCGAATACATCATTGTTATGACGTCAGACTTAGATAAGATGGTGACAGGTAGGTAGCCAGGCGGACTAAGAACAAGTCGTGCAACCAACCTAAACGAATACAATATGTACCCCTTCTGGGAATTGAACCCGGGTCTATGGGACCAAGTGCGATATCGCGAAAAATCGGCTGTTTTATACAAAAGTGTAATACAGAATGGGCCAAAATGTATACTTACTTACTTCGCTGGCTCAGCAACCCGAATTGGATCTTGGCCTCCGATGTTAAAGCACGCCATTTTGTTCGGTATTGCGCCAGTTCCGACCACTCAGCTACGTTGTGATTTGGCTTAGGTCTTTGGCAGCTTCATCCTTCCAGCGATATCTCGGACGGCCCACCGGGCGACGCCCAGTTGGTTGACCCAGATACGCTCTTTTGGCAGCTCGATCCTCTCTCCGAAAATGTATGGAACAGCTGTTTTTTCCTCTCAATGTGGCACTTGTAAAAGTTGTTTTTATTGATGGGTACCTTCACCCCCTGAAGTATAAGTATATAACTATTATATTTTAACGTATTTAAACAAACACCCTGTATAAGTAGATTGATAATGGACTGTCTGCTAACAACTACTACGGTCAAATATGTCATTTAGCGTCACATTCGTGAAACGACTGGTAATAGATAATTTATTTATTCTTCTGGCTAATGTTGCCTATACCAGTAAATATAAAATATAAAAAATATATAAAACCGCCATCAGGAGATGGGCAGCAGCATCAGCAACAGGCAAAATAAATAAAGTTTTATTGCAGCCTATAATCTATTACTGTTGTAAATTTCATGGAGATACGTTCAGTAGTTTTTGCGTGAAAGAGTAACAACATGCATCCATACTCACAAACTTTCGCATTTATAATATTAGTAGGATAGGAACTTAAACTATATTTACTATTGATTTCAAGGATTAACTATGTACATACACAAAGCGGCACATCGGACTACACATGTTGACCTTGAGACCGCCTTTTATGCCCTACGTAATAAAAGCTGTTATCGCAGTTCAACTGTTTAACCTGATGTGCTGTCGAGTGTACATTTTGGGGACCTTTCATAGTGAACGCAAGTACAGCCTCCTTGTAAGTACTCCAGGAGTTTTCAAGAGGCATAAGGTTCCCACGTCCATTCTACAATGTCCTAAAATATAGGAGGAAGCGGTAGAGGCTATCTCTTTTATCCATTACTAATGAAAGTGTGTTTGTTTGTTTTCCCGTCTTCTCGTCAAAACGGAGCAACGGATTGACGTGATTTTCGGTCTGGGGATAGTTTGGAAGTTGGAGAGTGACATACGCTACTATTTATACAGGAAAAAATACTATTGCCGCGGGATAACGTCGTGTAGTCCACGCGGGCGAAGCCGCTGGCGGAAGACTAGTAATAGTTACTAATAAGTTTAGTAGAATTGAATAGATTAGAAAGCTTTTATTTAATTAGCACCATAAAATTACAACTTTAAATACAATAACATTAACATTTTCAAAATCAATAATAATAATTACGGTACTAAAAAGATCCCCGCTCAGCTATATGTCACAACGTAAAGTCGTGACGCTGATTTTCAGCAGATTACTTCATTAGTGAGTCTCGCGAAGCGCTAATAATCTAATTTAATACTTATGATAATCAGTAAAAAACAAATAAAATTAATTAAAAATAATTTAAATCCATCGTAGACAAATAATAACAGAACTAATAAATAAAACACTCAGTCAATTAATTACATAAAATTGCAAAAATTGACATAATTAAAATTAACGGTTTAATTAAATCGATAAATAATAAAAAAGTAAAAATAACCAACGCAATAAAAAAATATAATTTAAAATTAAAAGATAAACACAGATTCCACAACAAATTTCGCAGTGTTCCGCTATTCTGATCTGACTTTTGGATATCCAGTAAATAGTTTTTGTATATCTTTTTGAAAATTTCTATGGACAAAGAATTTCTAATAGGATATACAGGAAGTATTTAAAATCACTCTCCAAATTTGAATATGGTAATCTTTAGGCAAAATGGTGAAATACGTATATTTTCTTTTAGTGTCGCCTAGTACAAATTTTTTAAGTTGTGTCATCACAATGTTATCCCTAAAAGACCTACGTTTTTGGTCACCGCGCAACGCCCCGCCCGCTTGCGCTAAGTAAACATACACCCACAGTAAGTTCATTGATAGCCTGGTATATTCCCCGCGCCCCGCACCCGACCGACCGACCCGCCGACGACGGCCGAGCGCGCACGAGCGACAGCCCGCATACCCTCCCCGCGCCCACTCCGTGTCCCGGCGGCCGAGAAGAAAATGTCACAACTGCAAGAGTTCGCTTTAACCACCTCTGTGGTGTAGTGGTGGTACACACCACCGGCATCAGACCCAGAGGTCTCGGGTTCACTTCCTAGTGGGGGTACATTGTATTTGATTTGGTTGGTGGTAGGGCTTGTTCAAAGTCCGCCTGGCTAGCTAGTTAGCTACCACCATCTAAGTCTGATGCACTAACAATGATGTTTTTAGCATTATTGTGTTCAGGCAGTTAGAGATAAGATAGCCAGTTCCTCAGTGATTGAAGATTTCGGGATCGGGAGTATTGCTTCCACCTTCAGCCTTATCACCACTTAACACCAGGTGTGATGATGATGAAGGCTAAGTGCTACACCGATGCCCCCGCCCGGATACAAAGTCCGTGTCAGATAACATTAGGGTGATTTTGGCGCCAGTTACAGTACGTTTCTTTGTTCTAAGGATTAGGTAAAAGATACGGAGTCGTTACTCAGTTGCTCAGTGGTTAGAGCATTCGCCCGGATAGTGAAAGGTCGTGGGTTCGAGTCCCATCGGAGCTAGTTGTGAGACGGGTCGTTTTTTTTAATAGGTAGGTACTTCATTTTAAAATTTTAAATAATAAAAATTGCATTGCGAATGTAAAAAGTAAACGTAATAAGAAAACTTAGATTTTTTAGGATTCCTGCTTAGATGGAATGATAATTAGTATCAAGTTGATTAAAAGGATATGCAATTGTTTTGTATTGATCACCTAGTAAAAAATAATACGAAGTACCTAGGTAGGTAGGTACTTATGTAGCGAGCTATTACATAACTTAAAGAAACGTAATCGTTAAAAAAACGCATTCCTAATTTAATCCATTAGGATCTAATGTTAGTACCACAATCAATGACACCACAATACAATATCTTGAATTACTCGTAAATTTAACGGTGCCTATTTAAACTGAGCGGTGGTTGACTGGAACAGCTGATCATGTGTACCTACCTACTTGTGTTGCGCTTGCTGCCGCGCGAATGTACTCCTATGGGTTTGTGAACATTTGAAGTTCATTGCGGCTGGTCAATTTCATATGCATTTTTCGTTAGGAATTCTAAGAAAAATCATTTATCAAACAGCGTAATTCACCCTACCTAACTTTTAAGACCTGCTCCTGCTTACTACGCTACGAACAGGTAAATACTTTATGAATTGTTCAAAGTGCATACCGTTTCTCGCCAAGCAGAGACTTGCACGTTTTTACATTTTCCTTTAACTTTGCGCGCACTACAATAGGTACCTACAGTGTCACTTTTCACTTTTTCAAATGCTGCTAGGCTTTGTGCTTCCTCGACTTTTATTTCACTCCACATGTAAATTATAACAACAACGCACCATTTCATACTACCTATTCACGACTGAATCGAATACATCGCGAAACATACATGCGGGTGGCGCTACGGTAGGCGGCCAGGGCGGCGGCGGCGGCGCGGCACCGGCGCTGACGCGGCGCCGGGGCGGCGCGCGCGCAACACGGAAGTAAACACGGAAATGTTTGTACGCAAAGGAGTTGCGCGGCCGACTGATGTTGCTGCCTGCCGGTTGCCGAGGGCACCCGGGCGGGGAGGCGCGGCGGCCGGCGGGCGGCGGCGGGGCGGCGCGGGCGCGGTTCCCCCCGTGCCCCTGCACCCGCGCCTTACCGGCTGTTTCATTCATTGTATTGTGCGCGGGAGGCGTTTGACCGTGGTTTGACCTACGTGACTAGGTGACTATGCGATCGTGGTAATTATTTAATCGTTATCATTTTAATGTGCAAATTTTACCTACCAATTTTTTCCATAAATGTGATCTATTAATGATACATAAAGCCTGGAAAAAATTTGGAGAGTGGTTAAAAATGCACCCTGTATAGGTGGAATGTTGTTCCAGCATTTAGTTGCAGAATAGCGGAAACTGCCACGGAAAGCAGCCGTTTTGTACTTAGGACAGATTAGGCGATAAGCTATTCTCGACGGGCGATCAGAAAACTGCAGCCAATTATACAAATACTCGGGTTTCTTATTTTTAACAACGCCGAACAGCAGTCCAGCTACGTGTAGTATAGTTAGTTATTTTTGTTAAGAAACGGAGTAATGTATGATCTACGAGGAATCGGGAATCAAAATCTTGGACATGCGTTTTGTACTAGATAAGTTTTTTTGTACGGGTCAGTAAACATCCACCAATAGCCGTATCTGCTTAATTTAATTTTGATAATTATATAGCTTTACACATACGAATTCGTACATTAACACTTATAAATATTTACATGTCTAACAACTATTGCCTGCTATCTCCTATGAGTTAAGCTGGACATTCACAATATCGTTACCATTCGATGCCGACCGCGACATTTTACCCATCGAAAATAGTTCGTTGCCACTAAGGCTATTCGAGGAGCCTGTGGTGATAGTTGAGGTTAAGCAACTTTCGCAATGGTCGGTCATGGGAAGGGTGTCCAAAAACTTTTCATCTCGAGCTCCTTCGTGCTTCGGAAGGCACGTTAAGCCACATAATATTTTTCATTCAAGTTACAAGCTTTTGACGTGATAACGTCATAGAAATCGATGAACGCCGGCTGCACTCACGAAAAAGCATGACGCAATGTCACGTTCCGCGTGAGCTTAAAATAGAACTAGTACTTCCCATAAACCTAGAGTCCTGAAATTTGGTACAGGGGTTGGGTTTAATGACCACATAAAGGGAAAACTAAGATAATAGAAGATCCTGAATACCTGATGGCCTTGAGGAGAAACCTTAATTAGTTAGCGTAAATGTACGTCACTAGATGGCACTATACGCAGCAGACTCGCGCTAAATCAAAATCAAAATCAAAATCAAAAATCATTTATTCATTTTAGGCTGATACAGCACTTGTGAACGTCAATGAAGCTACGCTATCGGTTCGCAAATCCTACGGCGGGAGGCCTTGTAACGAGAAGAACCGGCAAGAAACTCGCCAAGGGCTATTTTTTTCTCCCTGTCATATTTCATACAGAGTCGTCAAATTGAAAAGTGACTTTAACATAATATAATATGTAAAGTCACTTTCCATCACAAATTAATCTTAAGTTTAAAAACAAAATAAAAAAAACCCGGTAATCATAGCAGTAAATAATTTTCAATAACTAAGAAATAGACATCCAAAAGGTAGTTTCTTTAAAATACACACCAACCAAAAACGTAGCAAATAAAATAATAAATATAAATGCCAAACAAGGTTAATAAAACTTTGAATAGTTTAAGAACATAAGAGTCAATAATAAACAGTGCCATACAAGCCACGATAAAATAAAACTAATAACAATAAAACATTAAAAATCTGCATATTTTGAGACAAGAAGCCAGGAGCAGACCCATCCCACTGGTGGCACCCGTTCACGAGCTATGCGTAGAAGAGAGACAGCGGCATATTTTTAATAATGAAATTAGCTTTAAACATTATTGATAACATAATACTTGTTTCAATTATCAATATCAAATTAACTGCAAAGATTATCGGTAACATAATTTTGTACCTTGTGACTGTGACACAATGCTTCAACAAGCATGTAAATTAGATGTGTGATAAAATGCTTGTTCTATAATCAAGTTGACGATAGAGGTCGCTGGTAAGGTAACCTTCTACTTCGACATAATTTTTCATGTTTTCTTGACGTTATCACGTAAAATTATCATCATCCGTCAACCGACTTTACAAACAACCAATTTTTTAAACACATTTTATGATGATATGATTTGAGGACACTTGTGAAAATAGTAGATTGTACAACAAGTGCATAAAACGTACCATTTTACCCGAGACGTATATATCCACCCGAGCCGTAGGCGAGGGTTGATAGACAATTCGAGGGTAAAACGGGTTTTTATGTACAATTTATACACTCTGCTTTTCACTTAGAGTGTGAGGAAAATAAATAACAATATTGCAAAAAAGAAAAAATAAAGACTTCGGCATATTGGCGGGAAGACTTTCTTTTTCTTTTTTTATACGTGGCATTGGCAGCACAGTGACTTTAGCATAGATCGTAGTCCATAATGTTTAGAAAACTCATTATTTTTTGCCTAGTTTTATTAATTTAGTAATTTAACATGGATTATGTACAAAATTAAAGAAACAGAATGAAATAATAAGTTTATTTAACGAAGTTTAATTGCGTGGCTGTTTACCTGACGACTTTTGTCTTAAAGTCTGAGACTTAGACGAAGATTTTACTTTATGCACTAGAGCATAAAAAGCGATTTTATGCAGCCTATACCCAACATAAACACGAACTTTACGAGCATGAGAAGTAAAAAAAAAAGTTTTTTTTTTCTTTTAGGTACTTAATTGTTTTCTTTGTTATCTGTTTTCTTTTGTAGTGTGTACTTGTGATGCGATGTGCAAATAAATGTCTTTTCTTTCTTTCTAAAAAGAAGTTTATTGACTCGCGTCAACATTTTTTATCTTTATTGCAAAAAAAACGCTTGTTCATAAAAATTTGGAAATAAAAAAATAAAAATCTATTATAAAACATTTATTATATCAAATCACAGAAAACCGTGTATTGTAGTTATACAACATTCACACAGATAATAATTATAATTAAAAAAAAACTTAATCTCTATAATACTTAGGTATAATCCAAAATAAAATTTTCTAAACTAAATAATTAAGTACAACAGTTTAAAATTATTACCAAATTAATCTTAATTAAATGCTTTGTGATACTGGTATAAATAAAAACGTACAGAGTTATTTATTTTTTTATGTTTTGCATTCACAATGCATTTTTTATTATTGAAAAATTGAAAATGAAGTATTTAGAAAAAATCGACCCGTCTCAACCATCGAAGCCCATCGGAGCTGAGGGCCTACTCTGAAACGCAAAATCCGAAACTTCGGTTTACCCGTCTCTTTCACTCTCTAGTCGAGACAGAATTGAGTGAAAGGGGCGGGACTACCCGAAGTTTCGGATTTGCGTTTCAGAGTACGGTTCCTGAGGGCCTACTCTGAAACGCAAAACCCGAAACTTCGTTATACCCGTCCCTCTCACTCTACAGTCATGACAGAATCGAGTGAAAGGGGCAGGGATAGCCGAAGTTTCGGATTTGCGTTTCAGAGTACGGCCCCTGGTTGTGAGACGGGTCGATTTTTCCTAAATATATTAAACTAGCTTTCCGCCCGCGGCTTCGCCCGCGTGGACTACATGACGTAATCCCGCGGGAGTGCGATATTTTTCCGGGGTAAAAAGTAGCCTATGTTCCTCTCCAGGCTAAAAAGTATCTGTGTCCCAAATTTCAGCCAAATCCGTTCAGCCGTTTTGGCGTGATTGAGTAACAAACATCCAAACATCTAAACATCCAAACATCCAAACATCCAAACTTTCACATTTATAATATTAGTAGGATTTTTCAACGTACAGAGTTTCTCAAACTTATGATAATCATGTTGTTATTTTATTGGATTTCATTCATTATTTTGCGTTCGTCTTTTTATAAAAAATAAACATTAAAATACGAATTGCTTAAATAATACCTATTATCTTTAATTTCTTTTGGCACTATGCTGTTTTTAAAATAAATAAAATATTACATTGACCTTTTGTTCGAGATCAGAATTAAAAATGATTTAAGTTAATTTCAAGATTAGCTTTTATGAAATGACGTATAGTTATAAAAATATCAAAATATCATGGATGTACTATAGCACAAAGAATAAAAGTTAGTTCATAACCTATCAGTTTTCTTTCCAAAACATGTTGAAAAAATTTCTAAATGAAATAACAATGAGACAGATTAAATCAATCTTTTAACATGTCAAATAGAGGAAAAAAATCATAAAACATTAATTAAACACGTATTTGACTAAATTGAATCTTTGAGAATAGCTGCCCATATCGCTAAGTCTAAAAATAAAATGTACAACATCTTAAGTACTAAATAAAATAAATATTTAGTATTCCAGTCGTCTGTATACTTAAGCTACGTTTAAAATAAGTTAAGTATTAAGTTATAGGTACATACATACATCTATGTTTAGGAACGTTAAATTATGTCATGTTGCATTTCGGCGGGTAACTTCGTCAGCAAATGTTGATTTTGCTTACTGTAACAAAGATATTATCTTTATTAATTTCTTATCTACCTACACTAATGTTTTAATCTACACTAAAGTTTTAATGAACCAAAGTTAGTTATTTAAATTTTTATTTTTTGCATTCACAATGCTATTTTTATTATTGAAAATGGAAAATGAAGTATCCACTACTTTATCCGACACAGTTTATTCGCGAGCAAATAAGTAATGTCTGGCAACCCCGGGATCTTACTCTATCATCCCTCTGATTCACAAACCGTCGGATACGGAATCGGATTCGAATTCAAGGACAGAATTCGAATCCGACTCCGTTTCCGAGGATTCGTGAAGCAGGGGGCCGATTCTCAGGCAATCGAGAAAAGTTCACTTTTATAGCTCGAAATTCAAATATAACACAGTTTTTGTATTGTCAGAATTTCACAATCGAAAAAGTTCGATCGAAAACCAGTCGAACGCTACGAGTGGTAAAAACCAATAGATGTTCGTATACGAACTTAGCTGTCAAAATGAATTTGTTGACATGTGAGACAGCTTAGTTTGTTTGAAACGTTCTAACTTTTCAATAGAAACCACAAACAAAATGTTCGACATACGAATTACCACTCTGAAAAAGTTCGAATGCCTGAGAATCGGGCCCCAGGGGGCTGACATCATATTCATCGATTCTCAATCAGAAAAAATGTCTAATACTTATTTATTTAGGTAAAGCCTGACCAGATAAATAAAAAAAGGTTGCGGAAATGTGACGAACTAAAATTTTCTACAGAATTTGCCATTAATTTGCCATGAAGAGGCGAAAGTGGCGGCGGGCGCCTCAAACCAGGTTTTTTATTTTTCTGACCAGGCTCTACTTTTTTATTAGTATTATTATTAATTTACCTGTTTCTTAGTCGGGTAGATGAAGCTGTCAACTGACTCCTTGCCATACACATTCTTCACAGTACACGTGTAGTTGCCCATGTCCTCCCAGCGCAGGCTGGTGATCAGCAGGTCACCGGATGGCAGCACCTGGCGATGGAAAGGTGGTTTTACGAACATTCGAAAGGATATTACATCGAAATCGTCCGTAAAATCGAGGTTTGTGTAGCAAACGGTCTCCATACAAACATACATACATACAAACATACAAATACATACATACATACATACAATACATACATACATACATACATACATACATACAAACGGTCCCCATACAAACGGCGAATACGTTTTCCACCCTCTAAACCTTTTAAGGTACTTAACTGTATGTTAATACAGCAATGAATTTTCGGTATGTTGTTGAAATGCTAGAACTATAGGGCTGTATGGCTGTACGAAGGCTGTACTTTTTGTTTTTTTAATATTTATCATAGATTTTGCACTTTAGTGATTTCATACAAAACAAAAAAGTTCCAATATTTTCAAATCTATAGGTAAAGTCAGCGTCAAATTGATATAAGGGCCTAGAGTAGTCAAAAAGATCTGAAAAACATAAACGCAATTTGATCTAAGCAGGGGGCCAAGTCTGCTAACGTTAAGTCACAATCGTGTCTCAATCGTGTTTCAATTGTAGTTCAGTTGTAGTGCTTTTTTACACACTAGCTACAAGAAATATGTACTTTTTTCACAATACTATTGATGGTCACACCACACAATACAATTAATCACATCATACTGTCCTAATTCTTGTAACTAGTGTTTAAAAAGCACTACCACTGAACTACAATTAAAACACGATTGAGACACGATTGTGACTTAACGTTAGCAGGCTTGGCCCCCAGTTCGAATCATCATATTGTTGTAAGCGAGCAAGGTGTTCAAAATATAAGTATGTTGTAGGTGTTTAAAATATATCTGCGCATAATGTTGTACAACACCATATTGCACAGATATTTTGAGAGCTTTGTTTGCTTAGATAATTTTGAACACTCTGACTGCTTATTTATATATGAAACAATGAGTGCCAAGATATTTTGAACACCTTGCTCGCTTACAACAATATGATGATTCGAACTGCTTAGATCAAATTGCGTTTATGTTTTTCAGATCTTTTTGACTACTCTAGACACTTATATCAATTAGACGCTGACTGTACAATAAACATTAAAAAAAAAACAAAACTCTTTCGTTTGTTTGACATTTTAAAGCGACCGACAGCCCATGTATTATTTTTATAAGGGACTATTTTGTTGCCCAGACAGTAGAGCCATTTCTAGACCGAAAATAATGTTTTTGATATCAAATTAAAGGTTTTGAAACTGATGTTTGCCGAGAATTCTGCCATTTTGCTTCACGGAATGAGAAGCGGCTGTTTTTGCTGGTTTCGGGTAAACGTGGCATTTTGCCGCCTTGCCACCCTGTAGTTACCGCACTGGCTGCATGTTAAGGCACCACCAGTTTCTATTATTTTTGAAAGCTCGACTTTTGCCCGGCGGCAGTCTATTCCGTCCCGTGCGAAGCTAGGGCGAGTCACTAGTTATTATTCAAGTTCCATCCACAAGGAAGGCCAGTGCTTCGGCAGTGGGGACATTAAAATTACCGATGATGATGGTGAATGATTTGTACGCTCGAAAAGTTGTTCTTTGGGTATTGAACCATTACAGATTATAAACATTTAAACAAACAAACAAACATTTAAAAATATAATAACTTCACTACTTGACACAGAAAGTTGTGCTTTGTCGTATGGATTGCTATTAGAAAATTTATAGGCGTATGGATCTAACGTCTGCTTTTCATAATTATATTTCAATGTAAGTATATGAATTTAATACGGTTTGTGGTTTTACCTACTACCTATGTAGACAGCTAAATAGTTTACCTACACTATGTAGACAGCTAAATAATTTAACCCTAGTGTACTAAAATATTTTTTAGTGCGTCATCATCATCATCATGTCAGCCGAACGACGCCCACTGCTGGGCATAGGCCTCCTCCAAGGATCTTCACAACGATCGGTCCTGATAGGTACTATTAATCGCTTGAGAGGCTACTTTTAGAAAACAAGTGTTTTTTAAAAAGTATACTTAAGTATTTGTTAAAATATAAAACAAAAATCATAAATGTATAGCCCACAGAGGTTGGCCTATTAACTTATTAATTTAAGTACATTATTTAATTAATTAATTTAAAATATCAAAAATATATTTTCTAAATCAACCCCATTTTAAATAGCACTTTAAACTTAACAAATTCGTATCTTTTTTTTGACATTACAAAGATAGCATAAGAGCACAGAACACGGAAAGATTTTTTTCACTGTGCATAAAAGTATGAAAAAAGTTTTAATAAAAATCTTTTTTTTTCTGAAAGTACTTACAAAATCAGTTAGTAGATCATTGCACAAGCTGTGGTCGGTCGCACAATTTTAAATTAGAACGAAAAAACCGAGATAGGGCGGCCTCCCAGGCGCTGATTAGTACCCTACGGTTAAAGTCCTAATCAAAATCTCACCTTCATCCTAGGGTTGCCGAACACAGGCTTATCTTCATTATCAATCCAGAACACCTGCGCAGGGGTGGCGCTGTAGTGGCGGCACGGGAGCACCACGCTGGAGCCGATGTCCTGGAACAGCTCGTTGTAGAACTGCGTGATCACCGGCTTGGTTGGCTTGCGGAATAACGCTTCGAGAGCGAAGAGGCTCTCGTCATCGCCACCTGGGAATTTATAAAAACTGTTAAAGTATGCTTTAAAATACAATTATGTTAAGGTAATGTCAGTAAATGGTAAAGTCAAGGGCGCACAAGGGGCGGACGGGCAAAAAAATCAACAATAACAGTTAGGGATAAACTTGAAGTATCGTTTTTCAAGTCAAGTTTATTTCTACAAGTTCAAGTATGTATAGGAAGGAAAATGTCAAAACAATAGAAAAATAAAGATGACAAAAATCCGTGCCTCCCCCCTTAAGTCCGCTCTTGGGTAAAGTGCTTGATTATGGATGATTTGTCTCATTTTAAGACTGTCGGTTTTCATCGTTAAATTATCATAAGTAATTTGAGTAAATTACGCTAATGTTTGGCTACAAATTACCAAGAAAACTGTCCTCAAAACCGACCCTAATCCCTAACTGTTATTGTTGATTTTTTTGACGAACAAAGTCGTGGAAGATGGTGGTTCGCAACAAATCATCGGTCACCAGTACTTGACACTTCAGATGAGGTCTCATTCATCTTTATCGATGTAGCTCTTGTCCGGAGTTAAGGTGTCCACGAGAATATAATTAGTAAGTTACTTAAATTTTTACTTTTTAGCATTTTACAATGCAATTATTATTATTGAAAAATGGAAAATGAAGTATTTTTGAAAAAATCGACCCGTATCACAATTAACTCCTAACTCTCATCAGAGCTAGTTGTGTGACGGGTCGTTCAAAAATACTTCATTTTCCATTTTTCAATACAATTAGTAGTCAAAATATGTAATTCATTTAGAAGGTGCCATGCACAAGCTTCACATAGCCACCATTACATGGGTTAACCACGATCTTTATTTACAACAAGTGATGATAAGGCCGAAGGTGGAAGTACCTACACTACTCCCGGAATCCTCAAACACTAAGGAACTGGTTATCTTATCTCTAACAGCCGGAACACAACAATGCTGAAAACATCGTTGTTATAGCGTCAGACTTAAATAAGATAGTGGTAGCTAGCCAGGTGGACTTTGAACAAGCCCTACCACCAACCAAACCGAAAACAATATGTAACCCCACTGGGAATCGAACCCGGGACCTCTGGATCTGATACCGTTGGTGTATACCACTAGATCGGTTAAAGAACTGCCTACACATAGGATAAGGGCCGTGTCCGGGCACTGAAGCTCCGCCGCTAGTGATTGGCGGATAGCCTCCTGATGGATCACGGCCCGAGTACAGCCATGATATGCGTAGGCAGTCCTAAACGGCTGTTTCTACATACAAAACAAAATATCTTACCCTCAACAGTATAAATAGTGGTCGACGCCACATGTTGCTTCAGTCCTGACGTGGCGACACACGTGTACACATCACCGTTTGATGCGGCGCTGACCACAGCTTTGGAAGTCAGCCTGCCGAGACTGCTGCCTCGTATGTTGATGATCTCGTTCACTTCGTCATACTGAAAATAAGAAAATAGTTCGATTAGGCAGAGTTTGAAACGGTTACAGCGGAAAGGTTGGCTAACATTGCGTTTGGGCAAAAACTGAATTCACCTATTTCGACTCCTAAAATCAACACACAAATGATAAATAATTTTGCTGAAGCCTTTAATGTCAAAAAAGCTAAAAAATGTTTTTACTCCATGTTTCATTTCATACACATAAGTAACTTTATCTTTGAAAATGGAAAATGACGTGAACCGACCCGGTCGATTTTTTCTAAATACTTCATTTTCCATTTTTCAATAATAAAAATTGCATTGTGAATGCAAAAAAGAAAAAAAATGTATAACTAACTTTATCTTGTAAGTTTACTACTACTTATTGGCATGACACTAATTTGTAATTTTTTCAGTTTTTTTTAATCCACAACGGGGTAGTACTTAGCCTTCATCATACCTGATGTTAGGCTGAAGATGGTAGCTCACTACTCCCGGAATCCTCAATAAATGAGGAACTGCCCATCTAATCTGTAACTGCCGGAACACAACAATGCTGAAAACATCGTTGTTATGGCGACAGACTTAGATGAGATGGTGGTAGCTAGCCAGGCGGAATTTGAACAAGCCCTACCACCAACCGAATACAATATTGTATCCCCACTGGGAATCGAACCCGGGACCTCTGGGCCTGATACCGGTGGTGTATACCACTAGACCACAGAGGCGGTTTATAGTGCCTATAAATATTGCAGTTAGAATCTTCATAGGCGCTATAAAACAACATAAATCAACTTTCAGCGTTTAAACTTGCATCAGCCACTGGCTCTCCGTTCTTTAGAAGATAAGCCTAAAGGAGCAGGTAACCCCCTGTTTTTGGCCCAGGTAATGCTGTCGCATTGCCCCCCACCTGGGGAGACGAAGGGGATATGTGGGGCCCACTAAAACCCCCGGGGTGTTCCCTACACACGCGGACAAAGTTTGCGGGACAGTTGTGTCAAGCGCCGAACCCCTGGCCTATCGATAGCCTGATGACGACCTAAGTATTCAAACATCAGCTTTCCTTTCCTCAGACCATGAAAAGGATAGATAGATAGATAGTCACTTTATTTTCTTACTACAGACACACGCATATTCATTAAATACAAGACATTCACATAGGTATAAGAGTAGGTAGCACTGTATTACGAACAAGAATAGAAAACACAAATTAATAATTTAATAAGACAAAAAGTTCCAAATAAAAATGTGTGTGTGCCGCAGCAGTACTCAATGGTCGCAGCTCAGCGTCATATTACCTACTTGCAACGCAAGCAAATCGCTGATTTTCAGCTGAGACCGAGAGTGAATGCCTGTACCATAAATAAATAAATAAACAAGGAAGGCCTGTGCTCAGTGGGAAGATAAATGGCTGATGGTGATGTTGTTAATCACACTATACTTACATCTGATATAGGTTCTCCGTTCTTCAGCCAGTGGGACGAAGGTGCAGGGAACCCCATCACCTCGCACGTCAGCTCGATCATGGTGCCGGGGACCAGCCGGGCGGACTCGGGCGGGGGATCTGATATCTTCACGAACGGTTTCAGGATCCGCTTCTTGGGTGTGGGCACTACTACTGGAAAGGGGAGAAAGAGTTGGTTAATTTTTAATCCAGTACAGGAAAAGGCATTTTTTTTAAAGTAAATTTTAATCATAATCTTAACCCGTCAACAGCGGAACTATTTTTTTTCAATACCTAGGTATGGCGAAAACATTATTGGCAGACATAATAATATGTACGAATTTAATTATTTTGTTTGTGTATGTAGGTACGTAGGTACTGTATGTATCTTTGTGTGAGCGATAATTTAATAATCTAGGTACCTATCAATTTATCTTTCTATCTATTTTAGCACCGCTGTTGGGGGATAAGCTACATATTTTGTAGTATATAGTTTCCGCCTGCAGCTTCGCTTTTGTATATAGTGAGGGGAATGCGTTTACGCATGCCCCGTCCGTGTTAGTGTGCGGAAGGTGGTTACGTGGGATTCCCCTAGCTGCTTTGCTTCCTGACCCTCCATTCAGTCGCAAGGACTCGATGGGGAATCAGGAAGGAAGGGGGAATACCCACTAAGCCCCTATGACTACTCGCTCTCACTGGCGTGAATTACACTATGTTTTCCCGTGGAAATGAGAGATTTTCCGGAGGGTAAAATTAACCTACTATATGCTATTCTAGTCCTTATAATCTACTCTATATTTTACCGTTTAGCATCATCAAAACTTCCAAACGTTCGCATTTATAACACTAGTGAGATAATGTAGGTATTAATAAAAATATAAATAAGATATATTTTATAAATTTTCTAGAACCCATCTGCTTAGTTTGGGGAGTCCCAAAAATATTTAAATTAAATTAATTTATTAATGTAAGTGGGTTTCTCTCAGGTTTTCTCTCTTCTCAGTGGGAATTCCGTTATCAATAATTTGGTAGTGCGTAACATCGATCGTGTTAATTAATAATTAGTTCGTTCAAATGGTGAACTGAAAGCTGATTATTATTATTCTTGCTGTATAATAGTCAATGGTTGTGGAGATCCTTGGGGGAGGCCTATGCCCAGCAGTGGCCGTCGTTCGGCTGACATGATGATAATAGTGCTTTGATATAGTTTCCAAAAATTGAGGAATTCCATGAACTAACCAATTGAAGATTTCCATTGCTTGAACTACCTACCTACTTCTTGCATGCTTCTGGACAATTAGTAATGTACTATCGGCGGCCCGCGGTTCCACCCGCGTGGTTTCCGTTCCCGTGGGAATATCGGGGTAAAAAGTATATTATGTGCCATTCCAGCCTAATAATTCCAATTTCATCAAGATCCGTTCAGAAGTTTTTGCGTGAAAGAGTTACAAACATAGGTATGTTCACCACATCATATAAGTGGTAGGATTTATACAACGTACTGAGAATTAAGTTGGTTTATAGTTCTTAAAATACCTACCTAGAATGTTCAGCCTAGTTCTTACATCGAATGTACTTACTGACACGTGGAAGTAACTACGCGTTATTGTTATATTATATGATAAGAAGTGAACTTTAAAGAATTTCAATTGCAGCGATAAAATGTGACTCGTTGCAACGGGTGATCCCGACAGCTGAGCTTAGGTCGTGGGTTAGATTCCAGCTGAGTTGGAGAATTCCAAACCAATGTTCTTCTCAGCTGGAATCAGCAAATAAAAAAAATTACTTGTTTTTTTGCCGTATCGTATCAAAAGCAACCAAAATATTTGGATTATTTTCGTTAGTTCTGTTTGTCACTATCACTAAAATAGTTTGAGCTCACACTCTTTTTGAACAAGAATAGTAAAATATATGCCACACATTTATATATTAAGGCGCTACTCGGAAAAAGTATGGACTCTTTGATATAAAACTATGGTACGGTTAGAGTTGTTATAAATCTGGTAATAAGATATATATTTCTTCATACCTTTATCTAGAATCGTATAGTTTCAGAAACACGATTTTATGATTTTGGCTCGACTCTTTTTATTTTCGAAAATAAAATAAGAAATATCAAGATTATTCTTAAACGGGGATACATGTACTATTAAAAATTAGTTTAATTAGTGGACACCAATAATATTTAGGATCGTATAGAAGCATTTTTTTAAATCGCTATAGTTTTTGAATACGAAGTGGTTTTGTGTTTTTTTTGCGTAATCGGCAAAATCGGTCTCGCTCCCGCGCGCGTCGTTTTCTCATTGCTATCTCGCTTTAGCATAATTTTTCCGAGTATCGCCTTAATGTAACTAACTGTGTAGACTATGATTTCTACAAAGTCCATTAAAGATTGTAATTCATAATATAGGCCAGTGACCGTAAACATAAAATCGCTTTATGTCGCCAATAAGTTTTTAGTAAAAATTTAATTTTCATGACAAGCTTTTTTGCTGACTGTACTTAAATATTATATTGTCATCTAAACCAAACCTGTATACTAAATTTCAGCTCCATCGGACACTGAGAAGTGGGTCAAATTAAGCTTGCAAGATTTGTCCCCCACTAACTAACTAACTAACATGGCAAGTTAATAAAAAGCTTGTAAAAATCGCCAGGTCCTGATATTTTGGGATGTTCTTAGGATAGATACCAATAGTGTAAAACTGTTTCGAAAGACCTGGCGCCTGAACTTCGCGGTGCTCGAATAACCTCGGGAATTTCGGAATTCCCACGGGTGAAACCGCGGGCGGCCGCTAGTATGAAGAAAAAGTAAGAGTCCGTTTTTTTGCAAAGGGGTCTGCAAAGGGGTTTATATTAAACCACATTGCAGAATCCCAAAGTACACTAGCGCAAATATATCATGTGATACGTGTTACTATACCAGTTAGGTACGTCTCATTTGAATTTAAAATCCGCGGTCTGAGTCTGGGGCTTTTGTAAATCAATGAAGGTACCATCTGGTCGGTACCTACAGTGGCTCGGAATATATAACTAGATTCATGATATGATTATGCTAAGTTGTGAGAAAATATGAATTTATGATTGTTAATATTTATTTACATTCAACATTTATTTGATATCCTAGCAATGGAATCCTTGAAGATTGGGTTATAGTTCAAGTGTTATTAAGTATGCCATTCCCATGGGAATATCAGGATAAAATATAGTCTTTGTGACTTAGAAATAATGTAGCTTTCTAATTGGTGAAATAATTTTCAAAATCGGTCCTACTGGACTCTCTTGGGTTTATCCATAACAATCAAACAAAAAGTCAAATATTTTCTCCTATAATATATACTATACCTTCTTACTAGGTACTGTGAAATGAAATAAAATATAATTTTTGGATAAGTACTTTGAATGTGGTAAAGTAAAACCTTTGCACTAAAATCTACTAATAAATTGGTGCTTAGTGCCTATTAGCATTACGAATACTACTAAATTGCTCTAATGGCTGCTAAGAGTAGAATTGCGTAGGAAAATGCATTTTGCTTGTCTCGTATTCAAAATTATTAAGAACCGTCAACCTAAGTACCTTTTCAAAAAACTTAGATTTTCCACTGCTCATGACAGGTATGGTGATATTAGGTCCACACGTACTCCCCTAATCAACTATCACCACCGCACTACAGCATTCAGGGGAAGCTTTCGTTTTCAAGCTACTAAATGCTGGAATGACCTGCCACCTCCGCTTAGAGCTCTTCGATCCATAATAACATTTAAATTTAAATTTTGCTCATTTCTGTTGGAGCTCCAAAAGCGTAGTTAAGTTAACTGTTTTTTCTAACCCCTGTAGTTTTGTATTTTGCATCTTCTTTTATAACAGCCGTGCATGTTTATTAACCATAATACGTTTATTCAGTAGTTTTATTTTATTATGTTCCCTCCTTTTCTAACTTAAGTTACACACTGTCCTCCTAATTATATTAACCGTTCCCTCTACTCAAATTATTGTTTTAAGCTACTATGACTATTTGGCTATCCAGCAGTAAAAGCGTCAACCCCCGCACATCGCTTAGGGTGATGGCTGAAAATCGGCATTTCACCTTTGGTGAATATTTTTGCCGAGCCAGGACCCATTTGCTGCTGCACACAGGCTCATCTCAACAATATTTCTGCAACTATTGTAATTATTTATTTTCTTTCTTTCTTTTTTTTTTGTGTGTAAATTTGCTTGTGTTTATGTGTGTGGCAACAATAAACGTTTATCTAATCTTATCTATCTTATCTGTACACGGCTAGAGTAGAGCGAGTTCTAAACTTTCTATACTAATGTAGAATTAATTTAGTACTCTACCGAGAGCGGTAGAGTACTAAATTAATTCTACATTAGTATAGAAAGTTTAGAACTCGCTCTACTCTAGCCGTGTACAGATAAGATCTTTGATTGTACACGGGTAGAGTAAACGGTAGAGTAGAGCTCTACCGTTTACTCTACCCGTGTACAGCAGTCTTATATTTCCCTTAAATATTCACGCCTGAAAATTAAAAAAAAAAAAACATTCTTTTCATACAAAAGATATTAATAAAACTAAGTACAAAATAAATATTTTAATCAGATCAAAGCAGGTCACGACTAAATTTAAATTAAATAAAATCGATTAAAAACTGTATTCATACATAATGATGATGTTCTGATCGCATTAATCGATGTAGTCACCGTTATTTTTGGAACACCTTTCTGAAAGTATTCAGAATTTATTATTCATCGTTCTCTGAAAGATATTGAATTTCATGATTTCCGTATCACTTTGATGATTGAGATTATAATGTAAGTACCTACATATAAACGCACCTGAAATTCTGAGCAGCCAAATAATTATTATTCTCTACATATTAATAAAAACAAATTGACTTCCGCTTCTGGGGCCTCACTGCGAGTGTGACACTTCACTTGGTCGAATGTTTTTCCGGATTATTTTTTACCAGATGACTAGAATCAATCGACATGATCTGTCGATCGGCTGACATGATGATGAAAGAAATTTTATGATTTATACTGAATGACACAACAGACAATTGTATGAATAATTATTTGTTCGTCACCTAAAATACTTTTAATTCAGTGTAAGTTACCTACTTATATTACGGATTTAACGAAAGAAGAAAACCTTTGATCTTCTTTTCAGTCATAATATGTTTCGAGTATCTTTGATTATGTTTTAATTTAATACAAAAAATATGGAAAAAAAATTCAAAATACAGATTTATGTGTGTGTGGAAACTTTTCTATATTTATTCTCAATAAAAAGTGAGTGTTTTCTTCACATTCATATTCCTGCGAAGTCTATTTTTAGCTAAGATAAATTAACCATTTTCTTCTATCAGTACAGAGTTTGCCATTTCCAATTTGACACACTGACGATCTGAATAATTTTATGGGTATTTCAACACTTACCATTGGGTTGAAGGTTGTTATCTAAGTCGTTTTTGCTGTCTAGCTGTGCGTGCGCCTCAAAACCGTACTGTAGGGACACTAGCGCCGCAGCGACGAGTAGCGAAACTAGATTGATCATTGTTGCTTTTGGTTGATAGATGGCGCTAGTTTACAAACTGTAATTCCTGAAATTATAGATATTTTTTGAATTAGAAAACAAGTATGTAGGTACACGTATGTTTTATCTAGAATACCTAAGTAAACAAGCGGAATAGGAGGTGCTTAGTTATTTTTACGTGAAAAGTCAAAGGGCAAATAAGTGTAAGTAAGTACCTACTTAAGTGAGTTTTTCAAATTTTCCTACTGATACATAAAATTATAGACATCCTATGTAATAATAGTTAACTGAAACCAAAAAGATGTGTTCTGTATATGCAATTTTTTTTTTGTTAAGCTTTCCAATCTAGTACCTAACCTAGCTAAAATATTGCATTTACAAATTTTATGAAAAATACATAAAATAGAAAGGAAAAAGTTTTCGTGTATTTTAAATTAAAACATTGGTATTTTAGTCTACTTTCCCGAATATAAATAAGGTCCAGAAAAACAAGCAAAAAGAACAAACTAGGACAAAAATAAATAAATTTAACGTTTTACAGCAAAAACGCCAAGAGCCAAAAAAAAATTACGCTTCAGACCCTAATATGCATAAGGACATCGCTGATAGGTACACCTCTTACTGTCATCCATACTTTAATTAATTTAATAATGGTATTATTTAATGTGAAAGTGTGTTATGTTTTCGTCTTGAACGTCACAATGGCAACGGAGCAACGGATCGACGTAGGGTTGCCAAAACTACTATATAATACCTATATTTTGGGTCATGCTACTATATACTGTTGGAAAAATATATAGTAGCCAAATCTACTATATTTTGACCATTCATCACTGTGTGTCGTTTCATTCTTGTGCCTGAAAAAAGCGTTCAGAAACCTCACGAGTTGTATGTATACTTATACAGGTTTATTGAGTATATATTAATGGCTACTATATTTTTTAATAATGATACTATATTTTTGACATGCTAAATATAAATCTACTATATTCTTCTTGAAATTTTTTGCCTTTTTTTTTTTGGTATGGGGATAGTTTGGGAGTTGGAGAGTGACATAATGCTACTTTTTATCTCGGAAAAATGTCACAATCCCGCGGGATAACATCGTGTAGTCCACAAGGGTAAATCCACGAGTGGAAGGCTAGTTTTTTTTTTATCCACAACGGGGTAGCACTTAGCCTTCATCACACCTGATGTTAAGTAGTGATAAGGCTGAAGGTGGAACGCATTAGTCCCGGAATCCTCAATCACTGAGGAACTGGCTATCTATCTTATCTGTAACTGCCGGAACACAATAATGGTGAAAACATCATTGTTATAGCGTCAGACTTAGATAAGATGGTGGTAGCTAGCCAGGCGGACTATAAACAAGTCCAACCACTAACCAAACCAAATACAATATGTACCTCCACTGGGAATCGAACCCGGGACCTCCGGGTCTGAAATCAGTGGTGTGAACCGCTAGACCACAGAGGCAGTTAAAAAGCGGTAAGTATAAGCATAGAAGTCTTGATAAATGGTGAGTAAAATGAAATTAGGTGGGGGAACCTTCGAGGGCAACTTAATAAACCGATAAAAAAAATTTCCTCTGAATCACTTAAACCTACATCTTGTAAAAGATGGGGAACTTACCAATCATAATTGAGATATGATTTTGTGCTTTAACTGCAATAAATAAAAATAATAAAACCGGAAAAAATATAACTAGAGGGTGTATAATTGACCAACTTACAACAAATAAAATTATTGTTTTATCAGAAAATGGGATAACATTATTATAAAATAACTGTTCAATATTCAATTCAGTTTATTCATAGACAAAATAAATTTATTTGCGATACAACTGTCGCATATAAATTGATTTTTATTATCATATAACAATTTTTTTTATTTTTTATTTCGTAATAATTAAGTAAGTAATTTGTTTTTCCCTACATATAATACCTAAGTGTATTAATACTAGATAATTCAATATTCAATTAACAGTGTCACGGTTGACGCGTGGTCTATTGTACATGAACTCGTCATTTCCTTATCAGTAAAGGAATTCCTCCTAACTTCCCAACTATGTAATAGTCACCTGTGATTTGTCACGTAGTCTCAAAATACTTGATGCCATGCCAAAATGTTACAAAACAGATTTTAATGATCGTATTTCGTAACTGTTCTATTTTATATAAAAAAATTAAAGGTTTAATATTTTGTTTTAAATTAATAAGTACTAATAATTCTTTTGTAATCATTTTTATTAATTTTCCAAATTATATTCAGTCGTGTAAGCAGGTAACTATGAACCTTATGAAATAGAGCTTGCTATTTCGTCATCTTTTCTATTCCTAGAAACTCCACATGACTTAACATTAGTCGAACAGGTGAAAAATTAATGGCAAAAAACTATTAACTAGTTCTTGTAAACTCTATGTTTTATTAGTTTTCATTCTAGTAATTGAAACTCTGATTAGAATTGAATAATATTTTTAATATTTTATGTTTTACCTACTATATTAAAAATTACTATTATAATTTCTTGTATTTTGATTTCCGAATATTATTTTCATTCAATTCAATTCATTTCAGGCGCCCATAATGATATTAGTAATAATAACAAACATAAAAGATAAGTAACAAACATAAACAACAAATATAACAAAAATAATAAAATAGCGCGATAAATAGTAAAAGAAAAGAGGAAAGCCAAAAGCATTCACATGTTCCTTATAAGTTATAATTATGTACCTTTAATTAGTATTGGATTCTTTTGGCGAACTTAAGCGAAAATTATAAAGATAATAAATGTTACCTACAACTTTGGTTTTAATATTCATGGTAGATGTGCTGACTGAGTATTACAATAGACCAGTTTATTCACATTATCATATTCAATAAAAAGCCGGTTTTCATCTAAGTAAACTTAAGAGTCAAGATTGTTCACTAATAATTTGTTTGATCTTTGACCAAAGACTTAGCAAAACTTTATTAATAAAAATATTTATTACAAGTAAACTTTAAAGTTTTCACTATTTCGTTGAAATATAACACAGCGTTAGTAGTTAAAGTTACTTATCAAGCAATAGCTATATCAAAATTACGACGTAATAATTAATAGTTGATATGAATGACCTAGATTTAGTTAAAATAAGTTTAATTACATACATATAACAAAATGTTTATGTACTTGCATCTTATAAGTACCTACTGTGATAAAAAAGTCACTCATATTGTAAATTGAGCAGATTAAAAATACAAAAAAAGTCGCGAATTTTTTATAGTAACTATAATTTAAAAAATATACTAAACTAGATGAAACTACGACTTTTAGACGAACCCCTATTTCAGTAATAAAAAACACTTTGATAAGAAAAAAGTTAGGCTCACCTTACTAAATAGATCTCGTAAAAAACAATACGTAATTTTATATCTCACTTCACTATAACATACAACTTTACACTTTAACGTCTTAACGTTGAATGATTATCTGGCGGTTTTCTGCCGGTATATATACGGAGGCAGGTCCATCTATACTACTAGATGTAGATTAGGGTACTGTGAACAACATAAACAAAATTCAACCTTACGTCGGATGAGTTAGAAGTCACAGTTAAAAGCCATAGGTGTAGGGAAAAACTTAAAGGTGTTTCTTAATGAAAACTTTGAATTGTAATTTGAAAGTTCTTATCTCATTTTTATTCCGAAACCAGTGATTTGTGTTGGAAAAATATTGCTTTAATTCTTTTAGCTTTCTTAGAAAATGTTTAGCGATTTCACAAAGCAGGAAAAATGTTCAAAAGTTTAATTTCGTTCGTTGTTTAGGTAGGATTTCATTATTTCATGAAGTCTGAAAAATTTTCCTCAAAATAACCTATTCTTCAGGTAAAACATTTTAATAAGTTTGAACAACTTTTGAGTTTCAACTCTTAAGCAATTCTATTTATAAGCCGCTACAAAAATTGTTACTTGTTACTATGTTAGATTTTTTTTTTATCTACAACGGGGTAAAATTATCATAAAATATAATCTTTTGCTATAAGTACATACAAAACTTGTCTTATTTTATCTAGTTATAGGGGTTCCGCGCGATTCTGCCCGCGTGGTCATGTCCTGTCCCTTGAAAATATCGGGATAAAAGCAGCCCGTGTCATGTCACTCAGGAACAATGTAGTTTCTAGTTGTGATAGTATTAGAAAAAATCGACCCGTCTCACAACTAACTCCGATAGAACTAAGAAAACTAAGATTTTTTTATTTAATTTAATTGTGAAAAAATTAATATTTTTAACTCACTTCCGCAAATAACACAGCATTCAAGATGCACCATGAAACCACAGTCTATATATTTTAGTTCTTACGCTGTGATGAAACTACAAGTACCACAGACCAGGGTGCCTACCATCAACTTTAAGACAGCAATTCAAAAATAGCGCGATGCAGAATAGGTTCCTAAAATGAATTGCTTTCTTTCGTACTCTGACCTTCTAAAAACTGGATCGCAAATGAATTGCTAAATGTTAATGACCGAACGATTTGTGTCCTTTTTCTTCTACCCGTCTCTTTCACTCGATTCTGTCATGTTCGGAGAGTGAGAGGGACGGGTATAACCTGCAGGTGACATGTTAAATCGACCGGGTTATAAGTCAAATAAGAGTTCCTGACAGCTTAGCGGCTGTGAAATGTCATTGATCGATCACTGAATCGCTGTCATTGATATTAAGCTGTCGTGGTACGAATAAGCGAAGCAGTTCAGTTTAGGTCCTAAACAAAACCGCAATAAGAGTTGATGGTAAGCACCCTGTACACAATACCTGTATCTGCAGATAGCAAAATAGGGACATACCTTGCACCTTCACCAATAATTAGACTAGTCTACACGTGTTTCGCCCAACCCGGGCCATTCTTAGAAGTTGTTAGACCGTGCGAAATCCAGCACCCAAACTTCTTCTTCGGTTCTGGATTTCGCAATTTCTTTTCTTGTTATTTAAATTTTTACTTTTCACAATGCAATTTTTATTATTAAAAATGAAGTTTTTAGAAAAAATTGACCCGACTCCGATGGTTGTGAGACGGGCCGATTTTTTCAAAATAAGAAAACGACGCGCGCGGGAGTTAGACCGATTTTACAGAAAACTAAAGCGATTTTTTTTAAATGCTTCTACACGATCCTAAATATTAGGAACATCATTTTCAATTTTTCAGTTCTTTTCTTTTCAAATTTGATGAGCCACGCTGATAGGTACTATGTACTGGCACTGGCACATCTCTTACTCGTACTTCTCCTCTTGTCCCATTTGTGGTCATAATTACTGTCATAAGAAACCACTATTGGGTATAGTCCGTTCGGTTAGATAGTGTCGGTACACCCGCACGGCATTGTGGCAGAGCGACACTATCTAAGCGAATGGACTATAGTCCATTCGCTTAGACACTATACTTAGACTACACGTGGTATACCACACAACATTTTCCACACGCGGACTACCCACTAACTGCTGCACATCTTTATTGTGTTCTGGGTGCCTACCATCAACTTTAAGACAGCGATTCAAAAATAGCGCGATGCAGAATAGGTTCCTAAAATGAATTGCTTTCTTTCGTACTCTGACCTTCTAAAAACTGGATCGCAAATTAATTGCTAAATGTTAATGACCGAACGATTTGTGTCCTTTTTCTTCTACCCGTCTCTTTCACTCGATTCTGTCATGCCCGGAGAGTGAGAGGGACGGGTATAACCTGCAGGTGACATGTTAAATCGACCGGGTTATAAGTCAAATAAGAGTTCCTGACAGCTTAGCGGCTGTGAAATGTCATTGATCGATCACTGAATCGCTGTCATTGATATTAAGCTGTCGTGGTACGAATAAGCGAAGCAGATCAGTTTAGGTCCTAAACAAAACCGCAATAAGAGTTGTTGGTAAGCACCCTGTACCCCAAGCACGGAAATTTATCGTTATCGTGATCGTATTATTTTGTATGGAAACCAGATCAGCGTCTCTTTCGGTCGTATAAGGAATTGAATTCCAATACATACAAATAAGTATTGAATTTCAATTAGATACACTTATAAAATATAAATACATATAAATATGTATTGAATTTCAATTCCTTATGCGACCGAAAGAGCTGTTAACAGCAGCACTTTGACAGCTTTTGAAGGACGGTATAGTTTACTATTCGAATACCATTACGATAGTTTTCAGACCATTTGATACAATAGACCTTTGAAACATATTGTCCAAAAGAACCAAGAGTAGGATATATCATACGTACTCCTGCCAGCGGGGCTAGCATGAGTAGCATGACAGCAACGACATAGTTTGTCGCTCTCCTTTGAACCAATCAGCACGTCGCCATATGTCACGCGCGCTATTTCCGAGCGATCTGATTGGTCGAAAGTGCCCGTGACTCTTACTCACTCGAGTCGCGCTTAAGTTGTGCTAGCACTACTGTTTCCCACGGGGGTAGTCAGAAATAGGTAGGATATTATCACACCGTCTACTAGCCTTAGCACTAAACGCACAGGATCTACGAGAGCGATGCTTAGTAAAAGGAAGTAAATTTTGCACTGAAGAATTGTCAAACATTTGATGACACTGTACGAAGTAATACAGGTATTACAAAAAGCCTTTGACGATTTTCATGCCAGTCCGAACATGCTTTTATTAGCTTCACCTGTTACTAACTAAGTAACTACCTAAGTCACAATGTAAGAAAATCTTGGAATTCAATTTTAACCTAATTCTAATTGTCGTATTGATTTGAAACTTTGCAAGTTTATAGGAATCCGATGACAATTCAATAATTTACTACCATCGAGCTGATCTGATGAAGGAGTCAAAAGGTAGGCAATAGAACTCATCAATGGCTGCAAGGAAACCCCTCGAGTTTGAGCTCATTTGTTTCGTTCTGATGAGACCTATTCGCTACACTTGGCGGTGAGGGTCTGATGATGGAGCAGGGAGGATGCCAGACTCCTTAATGACCACTAGGAAACCCCTTGAGTTTGGGCTCATTTGTTATGTTCTGATGTGACCTATTCGCTACACTTGGTGATGAGGGTCCAATGAAATAAAAATTTGTTTTTTTTAGTTTTTAAAGTAAGTGGGTATTTTCTTTCACAAGATCTTGTTACAGCCTAAATCAAATCAAATCAAAACGTTTAGGTATTTGCTCAACATTGTGCGGTACATTGGGGTGTTTGACAATGACATAGTAAAACAATATAAGTACGTTGACTGCCTGGACAGGCACCCCAAACGGTTTGTATGTGAGCGCACCCGTACGTATGCGTCGTCATGCGTCGTCGCACGCACACACTGACAAAATTTATCGGTGATAACGGGGCGACAGTCATGCGTGGCAGCGCCCGCCGCCCGCCGCCCGCGCGGCGCCGGCGCCGCTGCGCTGCCTCCCTCTAATAATTTTGTAATTGTATTTGTAATAATTCGTGCGTGTACCTACGATGGCTAAAAATTCGAGTAGAAGTAAAAAAGATTGTAGTGTATACGGATGTCTCAGTAGCGGGTTGTCTAATCCAGAACTATCTTTCTTCGCATTACCTAGCGAACAGATCGGTGAGTACAATCTACCTACTATAATTATCATACGTAGATACATACATAATATTTTGTATAGCTGCTTACCTACCTAAATAGTTCTGCTTCCGATTTCGTTGACCAGATACCAATTTGTAGTTTAATTTTCAAATAGAAAGAAAGAAGAAAGAAAAACATTTATAATAACAAATTATTGTAACTTGTAATCCTATGTGTGGGAAGGTATGTGATTAGATTAATAAACTGGGAGCATAATATAAATTTTTAACCGCCTCTGCGGTCTAGTGATTCACACCACCGATTTCAGACCCAGAGGCCCCGGGTTCGATTCGCAGTGGGCGTAGGTTGTAACGATGTCGATTCGTACCAGTCATTATGGATGGTTAAAAACTCTATGATGACTGCAAACTCCATCTAGTTCTACATACTGGCCATTAATTTTATCGAATCCTATCCTGTTCTTTCAATTCAAATTCAAAATCTTCGTTTCACGTGTCCTGTTCATCATTTTTGATTCAGTTCTACTAAAATCACCAAACCATACAGAGCTCTCGGAGCATTACCAGTTTTTTATACCAGTTTCAATTGTTTGTCATAGTATTAAATAAGTGGAACCCTTGACCCTTGGAAAGGGGTAAGTTTTCATCATCATATCCATTACTACCTACTTACCTACCTACTTTTTGTTATTCATGTATTTTTTATCATTTTGTTACAGTTCCTAATCTTCCTATGCTTCCTATATTTTCTTTATTACTACCTTTACAATAAAAAGTCAAGTCCCTATAAACATCATCTTTTTATTCATCTATTATCTACAAATTAAATACTGGGCGGTGACTTCCGACGTTCCGGCTAGTGTACCGCTGGCCGACGAGGACGTCCCGTCGCAAGGTGCATATTGTATTCGGTTTTTGACAACCGATTTGGCGCAGGGGTAGGCTACCCATCTTCTGCGCCAGTGGTCTCGGGTTCGATTCCCGAACAAGACAAATATGTGTGTGCATGAACATGTCTATTTGTCTTGGTCTTGGTGTTGTTGTAAAGCCACGTTTTAACTTATCCTATTTCGACCGTAATTTTTCAAACCACTAAACAGATAACATGACGTAGGTAATGAAAAATTTTAGTCAGCCCCTGGTCTATGTACAAAAATAATTAAAAAACTTTGTATTATAGATTCCTGACGCCCACCCTACAGGGGAAAACTGTTTTGTATAGAGATTGACTATGCATTTTTGACGATTGAATAAACTCTAAGCGACAGCACTACGTGTTTAGCCTATTATCGCTCGCTCAGGGCTCCAGTCCGCTTACTTATATTGTTTTACTATGACAATGATATAGACGCACTGCACTACCTACCCTAATTTTGTGGGGGAATGCAAATGTATATTATATAATATGAATTTTTTTAAAGTATAATATATCAAAATAAAATAAAATAATTTAATTTTACTAGGACAATAATTAAACAGAAATTAGAAATTAGAGACTAGACTGAATACTTATTTTGAATTAAATTGAACTATTTAAACTTTATAGTTCGCAGTATAATCCCAAAACTTCTGAAAAAGTTTTCAAAATCGATTCAATAGATACAGAGATTACTTTCTACATATAAACATAAAAAATCCTCTTTAGAAATATTAGTTTGGATTACAAAATGAAAACAGTTTTATGAGGATAGATAAATTATAACATAAAAAGCATTTTGACACGGTCATACCCATGACCCCTGCCTGATGCATTAATCAAGGGTTACTCTTAAACGAAATTACATTGTTCCGATGATAATCTTTGGAACGAAAACAATTTTCATACGATATAGTGCGACAAGCTTTTCTGTTCCGGTGATTATCTTTGAAACTAAAACAGTTTTTCATACGACAGTCCATTTTGACAGCTAATTTCGTATTGCAAGTGGCTCCTCTGTCACGGCTGTCACCGTAACAGAAAAGCTTGTGGCACTGTAGTCAATTTTGAGTACAAGTAGAGTGCGCGCCAGATAAGTCTGCGCGCGGACAAAATTGAATACTAATCTTTTTCATAAACTTAGAACAAATAATGTACCTACTGCAACTAGCACCAAAAACGCCTCAGTCGCGCGCAGAGTTTTCTGTCACGCAATCTACCTGTCTATTCTTTCAAACTATACCACCCGTCAAAAACTGTCAAAGTCCTCCTGTCAAATATCTATTGAATTTAAGTTCCTTACACACTCGAAGGGGCGCTGCTCAGGTTTTCATGTAAAATGATACGATCATGATCCATTTCCATAACCATAGTTTAGTTTTCGAGCTTTGGGTACAGGCAAAGCCATCTTCTATCTCGCTCGTTTCCGCAAGCAGCCGAGAAATAATAGCGGGCCATGATACAGGCCACCTCTGTTCCAGTGTGCCAGTCGAAATGCAAGGCAGTTTCCACCAGCATAACCCTGCTTTTATTAAATAACAACTTGCCTGTACCGGAAATCGATCTCGGTTCGATTGGATCATAGCAGTGTTCGTTTCCGATTGTGACTAACGGAGATTTAGATGTCACAATAACACTATGTGTGATTTAGTCCATCGTTTAATTTTCGTGGTATTTTTCGCTCAACGGTTTAGAAGCCTCTGTGAAATCGTTGAAGTTAAGCATCTTTCGCAATGGTCGGTCACAGGATGGGTAACCAAAAATTGATTGTCTTGAGCTCCTCTGCGGAAGGCAACCGCCTCTATGGTCTAGTGGTACACATTACCGGTATCAGACATCAGACCCAGAGGTCCCAGATTGCATTTCCAGTGAGGGTACAAATCGTTTTGGTTGGTGATAGGACTTGTTCTTAGTGCACCTGGCTAGCACCCCAATCTTTTCTAAGTCTGACGCCATAACAATGATGTTTTCAGCATGATTGTGTTCCGGCAGTTAGAGATAAGATAGCCAGTTCCTTAGTGATTGAGGATTCCGGGAGTACTGCGCATCCACCTTCAGCCTCATCACCACTTAACATCAGGTGTGATGAAGGCCAAGTTCCACCCCGTTGTGGATAAAAAATTTAATAAAATAAATTAAATAAATTTTATTTCGGGCAAGAGTACCTACCTACATCCATATAAATTGATAGTATGATTTTTATTACCTACCTAATGTTAGTCTCATCATAACTTAGACAGAAATTTTGGCCCGCACTCTACAGAGCAACGAAACAGTTTTCTTTCGCATGATAGCGTAGAAATCATCTATGTGCGTATAAACATACCCGATACACTGCAAAAGCGGGGCAGCCCCAACAACACTCTGAAAGCATTGTTGTATTAAACACGTAGTAATAGTGGTACACATCACCGGAATCAGACCCAGAGGTCCCTGACTGCATTCCCAGTGAGGGTAATATCTTAATCGTTTTGATTGGTATAGGACTTGTTCTTAGTCCACCTGGCTAGCTACCACCATTGTTTCTAAGTCTAACGCCATTACAACGTTGTTTTCAGCGTTGTTGTGTTCCGGCAGTTAGAGATAAGATAGCCAGTTCCTCAGTGATTGAGGATCGTCATCAGGTGTGAAGAAAGCTAAGCGCTACCCCGTTGTGGATAAAAAGGTCACGTAAAGCCGTTGGTCCGGCCGTTAGCCCAGCTGCATTTGCAGTCGTTATAAACATCACATAACCAATTTGGCAATGAGTCTGAATATACCTGGGTCGAGAAGAAGAGGAAGACCGAAATCAAGATGGACAGATATCATTGCCAAAGATCTCAATGACTGCAATGTTTCCGACACAGATGCGTCGAATGGAGCGAAGTGGAAGAAAATGACATGTAAAGCAGACCCCACTATCAGATGGGAATAATAATGCTGAGGAGAGAGAGAGAGAGAGATAAAGAATTCGCTTTGGACTCGTGTGATGATTCGCCCCTAAGTAAGGCCTGGGTGCATACCATCAACTTTAAGACAGCGATTCAAAAATAGCGCGATGCAGAATAGGTTCCTAAAATGAACTGCTTTCTTTCGTACCATGACCTTCTAAAAACTGGATCGCAAATGAATTGCTAAATGTGAATGACCGAACGATTTGTGTCCTTATTTCTTCTACCCGTCTCTTTCACTCGATTCTGTCATGCCCGGAGAGTGAAAGGGACGGGTATAACCTGCAGGTGTCATGTTAACTTGGCCAAGTTATACGTCAAATAAGAGTTGATGACAGCTCAGCGGCTGTGAAATGTCATTGAATGATCACTGAATCGCTGTCATTGATATTAAGCTGTCGTGGTACGAATAAGCGAAGCAGATCAGTACCCCGAGTGTAAGTTTTTATGTCAAGCAAACGCAAACTATTTCGAATGCGTATTAATGTCAATTTGTATGAAAACTATATAAGCGCGCTACTCGCCGCTAGAGGCGCTAATACAGTTTTCATACAAATTGACATTAATACGCATTCGAAATAGTTTGCGTTTTTTGACATAAAAACTTACACTACGGGCACAGTTTAGGTCCTAAACAAAACCGCAATAAGAGTTGATGGTAGGCACCCTGTGCTCCATCAGTGGGGACAATAAATGGCTGATGATGATGATGATGAATGGTGGCGGAAACTGCCTTGCATTTTATGGGTGCAATAACTCAGTAATGCATCAGGTATCGTGGGTTCAGTAGTTCAAAATAAAAAAATATATCAGCTAATAATGATTTCTTAATGTTCCAAGATAACAACTTTTGTGAGATGATGTAAATAATAAATATAATAATAAATAAATAACTTCTTACAATCACATCAATTTATCTAAGCCCATGTTAATTTCATTATCAAACTGTATCATGGAAAACTTGATAACGGATAAATACATACTTACTTAAATACTTTAAACACCCAGACCAAGACAAATAGACATTTTCATGCACACAAATATTTGTCTTGTTCGGGAATCGGTCGTCAAATGTAAGCTTCCTAACTTCAGCAAATTTTATTAACCAACTTCAAAAAAAGCAGGAGGTTCTCAGTTAGGTTAATTTTTTTGTTTGTTTTCTTCAAAATACCTTTATCAGTACTAATTATCATAATGTTTATTACACTTTATTTGTGAAAGAACATTTTTATAGTTAATTACTTTTAGAGAAATTGGTTCAGACCATTCTTAACTAAGATTAAACCTTTTGACTAGTTTTGTCGCCGCCGGCCCGGCCAAATGGGGACAAATCTATTGTGTCCTATTTTCCCGGGCTTGAAAGATTAATACATATTTTTGATTTGGAAACCATTTACTTTTTAACTATAATTTGCTATTGTAAAATCAAAATGAAAAGCTGTGAGTTTTATTGTGATGTTAAATAAAATAGAAATAAAAAACTACCCTTTAAACGACCCCGACTCGTGCTTGACATTTTTTCGCCGCCTACGTGATCAAAACCACGGGACACACCAATTAAGATATTGGAAGCTTATTGTGAGAGAGATACTGTAATTGGTGTGGGTGGGCCCTTATTAAGTGGCGGGCTAACTTAGGCCACAGTTGATAAAAGCTTTGGCAGTAACTTATCTCTGTAGTTTGACAGTCGTCAGCATATCAAGGTTAACAGTAGATTATAAAGTTATAAAAGTTGACAATTAATGATTAAATATGTTTATCCATGAACGTTATATGTATTCTATGCGTTATCTAGTATCCCATAACATAAACCTCGGTGCTTAGGTACATACTTTGGGCTAGACTAATTTATGTGTAAGTGTTAGAAATAATTATTTATTTTTGTTGTGGTGTCAATTTTATAAAAAAGGGATCATCTTCGCTACTCCTCAGTGGATTGCACAAAGTAATAAAATTCAGATGCTGTTTTGGCTAGTAAATAACTACGACTTCGTTCGCGTGTAACTCAGTTTATTCTTCGGCTTTATACAGGATAGGAAAATGAGACGAAATTAAAATTAAAATAGGAATTTGAGACGTTTGAACGATGTTAGAACCAGAGTTTTAGGTCTTAACCTAGCTTCTCTAAGTGCGCACACTTACACACAATAGGGGTCCAGACTATTATTGATATGGAAATATTTAATAATAAAATTAAAAAAATAACATTGAACAGAGATAGAGAGAGAGAGAGAGACAGGTAATTTTTATTTTCACTTAAAACCACACATATACATAACAAAGATAAAAAACAGAACAGTATAAGATATAAAAAAACAACAGAACAGTATAAAAGTAGGTAGGTATGGCCTTTGGGTCAATAAAGGTCCCTGCCTCAGCATGAGTAGCCCTGACAGGGCCTGTTGCTGCGCGAATTAAGTAAAAACAATACAATACAATCAACAAATTAAAAATAAAAATTTCAAAAATTACAGAAATTTCAACCAGACAAACACAACATTAGAAACAATAATAATATAAAGATAAAAAGAGAGGAAAAACAGCATTCATTGTCTGTACAAACAGTATACCATAATTCCACACTATTATTATATTATAAACATAATAAATAATTAGAAAAAAAATACTTATTCTTACTATTTTTAAAAATAAATCTTTCGAATAAAATTGTAAATTAAATTAATGTAGAATAAGAGAATAATAGCCGCATCGAGTGCCGGCCGGAATTGACATGGACAACAAAGTGTATCGAGAAAAAACTAAGGTGAGTGTTTCGTGCTATGTGTAAATCGATTGTTGTAATGCGTGAAGGTGAAGTTTGAAAAGGTTAAATGTTTGTTTGGTTTTCAGATCTCGGATTGGAGGAGGAATGTCGTTCCAACACTTTGAGGCGGCAAATCTGAAAGATCCTCGAAACGCTGAGGAGTGATGTTTAGGTATGGAGAAAATAGGAGTGCAAGATCTTTTTAAGTATTTATTGTGAGAAAATGCCATCTCTTCAACTGACGTACCTAACTGAAGAATTACAAACATGAAAAAAAAACTACTTAATAACAAACAGTAATGAGCTGCTGAATTGTCATGAATTGTGACCCGCTGTGTTTCTAGCTATCTTTTTCTAAAACAAAATTTTATATGGCGGGAGTATATCGCTAACAACTTATATGGAAGTTTTACTCTCTAGGTATACAGGGTGTTAGGGGCACCCTTGCAAAAACTTTAAATGAAAAAAATATTTCGACTCTCCATACAAAATGTCCCGATAAGTTGCTAAATTTGTATAAAAAGTCATTTTTATTTTTTATTTTCGACAAAAAATTCTTGCTGTAAGTACGTTGTTCAGCATGATGGTCTGAGGCATTCTGAGGCCATGGTTAAAGTTTTTGCAACGGTGCCCCTAACAAACACCCTGTATATCTGAAAATATGTAATTTTTTTGTAAATAAATACCTGTATGAGGTTTCTGTACCCCTAGTGTAAGTTTTTATGTCAAGCAAACGCAAACTATTTCGATTCCGTATTTATGTCAATTTGTATGTAAACTATATAAGCGCGCTACTCGCCGCTAGAGGCGCTAATACAGTTTTCATACAAATTGACATAAATACGGAATCGAAATAGTTTGCGTTTTTTGACATTAAAACTTACACTACGGGCACTGATATTTCTAAAAACATTTTAAGCAAACAACAGTCTGGGCTCCTATTCAAACTTTTTCACAAGTAATATTATGTAGAGTTATTGAGAATGAAATATTAGAAAAAATCGAATCACGTCCCATTCCAAGAAGCTCCGCCGGGAATGAAGATTGTACTTGGAATTTGCGTTGATTTTTCTGATATTTCAATGTCAAATAAAATTCACCGCGGGCGCCACTTTTGCCTAGCGCGTCGCGGCCCTTCGCTTCCATCTCAGTCCGCCGGCAGGCCGCCTGCAGTCCTCGATTAAACAGGCCGCTTGACATTCAGTTTTGTATGTAAAACTGTGACTTGTTCTTAGTCCGCCTGGCTAGCTACTACCGTCTTATCTTTTCGTAGTCTGACGCGATAACAATGATGTTTTCAGTATTATTGTGTTCCTGCTGTTAGAAATAAGATAGACAGTTCCTCAGTAATTGAGGATTCCGGAGTAGTGCGATTCCCCCTTCAGCCTTATCATCACTTAACATCAGGTGTGATGAAGGCTAAGTGCTACAATGTTGTGGATAATAAAAAATTGTCTGTGGGGCCCTTTAGGCTAGTGATATACAACAGACATTTATAGATCAGTCAAATTGGACCAAAAAAGTAAAAGTGTCGGCCAACGAAAACAAATTGCACATTACTATTTTAAACAGTGTAACGATCATTTTTTGTTACGACGTCAACGGTGTACGATTAGTGGCCAAGCAGTTATTCAAGTTTGAAAAGGCCTTTTATTTCTCTTCATTTTCAAACTTGAATACAGCTTGGCCACTAATCGTACACTGTTGACGTCATAACAAAAAATGATTGTTACACTATTTACAATAGTAATCTGCAATTTATTTTTGTTGGCCGCACTTTAGCCAAACTGTATTCAAGTTTGAAAATGAAGAAAAAATTATATTTTCAAACTTAAATAACTGCTTGGCCACTAATCGTACACTGTTGACTTCATAACAAAAAACGATCGTTACACTGTTTACAATAGTAATGTGCAATTTATTTTTGTTGGCAGCACTTTGGCCAAGCTGTTAACGCGTTCCGTCTGCGATATATGGGATAGGTGACCAAGATTATCTCGAGCTCCTACGTGTTTCAAAAGGCACGTTATGCCATTGTTCGCAGTAGATAATACCAACCAATCTGATTTGGGCTCGCAAGCTGGGTCATGGTTAATTGAGTAGTTTATGATGACGTGTATTGTGACGACACGGGATGCTGTCATTCTGAACTCTGAAGGCGTTATTGTATCTTTGTCAGCTTCCGTAAGTTGGTGGTACACTTCGACCGTTTTTGATATAACTGTTGCTATGTGGATTAAATTACTATGACTTGTGTTTTTAATTTTATTGATGAATCTTTTGGAAGAGCACGTGTCTTGGTTTGTGATTAATAAAAACTTTGGCAGCTGAGTTCTAATATAAATTATGTCTATGTCTGATTCAGGATAAAATAAAAGTTTCTGAGAACATCATTAACAAACAAATTCTTCTAATGCCTAATAAATGTTCTTATTGATATACAATTAAATTGTTTTGAAACAATTCTAGACTGTGTGACTCTTTCAAACTTTGATTAATCAGCCTTTATTATAGTATCGTATCAGTTATTTTGACCAACTATGCGGGTAACGCGCCCATCTCCCGATTGCCCCAGATATTTAATAATGTGTTTAAGGATATTGACTTATTTACTCACAGCAAAACATCACTTAAAACAAAAGCTATTCAAATACTGAATGGTAATGTTTAATACTTATTTTTGTCTTGTAATGATACATAAGTACTTATTTAAAATAACAAGAGACATAACATAACCTTCTTTTTTTTCTCATCTTTTGATAATTAATAAGTTTGAACATAAATTCTTAGTGAACTATTGTTTGATTCCGATTTGACGTTTAAGTAAGTATTGAAAATGAAACTAATCCAAATTTAAAATTATTCTGTATTATTAATATTGTAGTTGAAGTACTTAAATGTAGGTACTTTTAAGTATTTTTTCTAAACGCCCTCATTATACGTCCAATACTATTGGTTATTTTAAGGGAAGCCTGTAATTAGCCTTACTATAATGTTAAAATTTAAGCTGCATATTTATAACAATTACGCTGTTGGTTTTCTAAATAAATAAATAAAAAAAAAAATTGCATAATTCTAATTTAAAAGTAAACTATAATGATTTGACGTTAAGTTGTGGTTGAAATTATTTCATCCTCCGCACACGGGCCACCGACCACACCCACAAAACGCCGCCATCTACCTACTTCCTGTAGCTTTCATACATTTTAAATGAACTCGCCGCACACAATTTACAGGCTAGTTGTCATTTGTTTCTTCTTCTGGCTTACCTGCTACTACAGGTGATCTGTGTAACCGTTCCCGAGTACACGAGCTACAAACACCGTCACTTGAAGCTAAAATAAGAAACAAGAGACGACTACCGGCGTCGGCGTTCATATATTTATTTTATCCACGACGCGGTAGCACTTAAGGTGTATCGATGAGCCTAGTGGCGCCGCCAATGGAAATAAATCAATTGCATTTTATTAAAGGCTTGGATTAAAAGTTTCGGTTATTTCGCGCAGGTGAAAGAGTGGAATGCATTTTATAAATATACTTTTGAGAACTCAAACTTACGCAATAAGTCGTGAATCTCAATAGTGCCAAAAGTGGCCACATTCGGCAATATCGAGATCCATAACTTGGTGCTCATGTTTGAGGCCATGAAAAAACAATTAAAAATTGCATTTTGCTCTTCTATTTGCGCGAAATAACCGAAACTTTTAATCCAAGCCTTTAATAAAATGCAATTGATTTATTTCCATTGGCGGCACCACTGAGCTCATCGATACACCTTAAGGTCATAGCCCACTTAGACCGCACCGCTCCCACCCAACCAAAGTATGAACAACCAAATATGGACTTAATGTCGTTCACTCTGTGAGAGTGAACGACATTTTACAGTAACAATATAAAATAGCGGAAAGCGCGCGGTCCCCGAGCTTACCGCCGTCAGACTGCTCGGTAGTTGACGCCTCGCTGACGCCGCGCGGTCCGCGCGCTGTCTGCTAGCGGTCGCCGCGCCGTTGCCGCCCCGCACCTATAGAGGGAATTGCAGTCGACGCGTGGACAGCTGGGAGTCTGCTAGCTGTCGCCGCGTGGACTGCTGGGTGCCTGCTAGCTGTCAAACTTCGTTTAGAGCAGTGTTGGGTTGGAGCGGTGTTGGAGCGGTGCGGTATAAGTGGGCTATGATTTTTAGCCTTAATCACACCTAATGTTAAGTGGTGATAAGCTGAAGGTGAAAGCGCACTACTCCCGGAATCCTCAATCACTGAGGAACTGGCTATCTTATCTCTAACTGCCGGAACACAATAATGCTGAAAACATCATTGTTATGGCGTCAGACTTAGATAAGATGGTGGTAGCTAGCCAGGCGGACTAAGAACAAGTCCTACCACCAACCAAACCGAATACAATATGTACCCCCACTGGGAATCGAACCCGGGACCTCTTGGTCTGAAATCGGTGGTGTGAACTACTAGACCACAGAGACGGTTAAAAAATGTATGAAAGCCCGTGTGCGGCGAAGTGTTAGTGGCGGCATTTGTGTCTGTCGCGTTTGTCTCGTGTGCGGCGAACGATTAGGGGTTACCTAAGTTACCTTATACACTTGGTGTGCCAACTCCCTAAAGCGATATGCGTCATAGGTACAAGGGAATGCATGGCGACAATATTTTCGTGTGTCAACTTTTAATTAATGATTTCTAGCTAAATAGATGACACTTTATTAATGAGAATAGTTCAAATACACGTGTATAAGTGCTAGGATTAAACTCCTTGTGTGCCTACTTAACTGACAGAATTATTGCGCCACCATTATAAATTGACTAATTTATAATGATCAAGATACAGCTTCCGGATTCTCCAAAAAGATGATTTGGTACAAAAATAAAAATTTACAAACATTGGGAAACCTCAATGGGACTCGAGTCCTCGGTTGTCTGTCAGGTCAGGTAAAGTCAGAGACAAATTCGGTGGACCACTCTTACTTCTTTTTACGTGCAGAGCCTTTTATTATTTGGTAATATATTAAACTAGGGTAGTACAATTTATAAGCAATTACAGATTGCAAGTGAACGGTGAGACGTCAGCCACACAAAAAAAAGTAAGAGGTGTTAATTTAACTTTTTTGCATTTACAATGCAATTTTTTATTATTAAAAATGAAGTAAATGCAATTTATTATTATTGAAAATGAAGTGATTGAGGATTCCGGGAGTAGTGCGCTTCCACCTTCAGCCTTATCACCACTTATCATCAGGTGTGATGAAGGCTAAGTGCTACACCGTTGTGAATAAAAAAAAAAAAAAAAAGTAAATGCAAAAGACGACCCGTCTCACAACTAGCTCCGATGGGAGTCGAGGTGAACACGACCTTTCACTGTCCGGGCGACTGCTCTAACTCCGTAGCACAGTGGTTAGAGCAGTCGCCAGGACAGTGAAAGGTCGTGGATTCGAGTCCCATCGGAGCTAGTTCTGAGACGAGTCGTTTTTTCTAATAAGTAGGTACTCCATTTACAATAAGTAAGAGGTGGTTAACCGAATTCATCCCTGTTAGTAAATACCTACAAATGCTCGCATTCATACAAAAAAACTGACCCTACCAGGATTTGATACCAAGACCTCAGGGTAGGCGAAACCTTGAAAACCGGTAAATAAACCACTAAAATGTTAGCGTTAGGTATCAGTTAAACTTAGAAAATACAATCATGCTAAGTAGTTGTTAAACACTCCTATTACTGCGTTAAGGTAAACATGTTAAGCTTAACGACTGTACTAGAAATTGAAAATATATATTTCTGAATCACATGTGATTTCAATCTATTTTCAGTATAATTTGAGGACTTCCCACTAAAATTGTACATTTACACACGTCACTACAGTGATAAGCTCTTGCTTTAAGGTAAAAATGTGTAAATACCTAACTCAAAAGTTTCAAAACCTTGATTGACTATTCAAGGAAAATATAAGTAGTTACAGATTTCATTCAGTTCTTGATAAAATACTTCTGAGCTGACGTCATCACAATATTTCATTGATAAAATCTCTTGTGATAACAAAAATAAGTTTGTAGTAAAACTACAGAGTTATTTTTGTTATCACATGAGATTTTATCAATGAAATATTGACATTAACTTTTAGTTAATGTCATAGCAAATTACGGGCAAATTGAAAATGTCTCTGGTGGTTTTCACCAGTTATTGTTAAGGCGATACTCGGAAAAATTATGCTAAAGCGAGATAGCAATGAGAAAACGACGCGCGCGGGAGCGAGACCGATTTTGTCGATTACGCAAAAAAAAAACACAAAATCACTTCGTATTCAAAAACGATAGCGAGTTTAAAAAAATGCTTCTATACGATCCTAAATATTATTGGTGTCCACTAATTAAACCAATTTTCAATAGTATATGTATCCCCATTTAAGAATAATCTTGATATTTCTTATTTTTTAGAGGTATTTTCGAAAATAAAAAGTGTGCCAAAGTCATAAAATCATGTTTCTGAAACTATACGATTCTAGATAAAAGAATGAAGAAATATATATCTTATTACCAGATTTCTAACAACTGTAACCGTTTTATAGTTTTAAATCAAATAGTCCGTACTTTTTCCGAGTAGCGCCTTAAGTTTTTCAAAGAAACTTATTTTCATTGCTACACACTAGGGGACGTGGAATATGTATTAACGTTATTTGTTGTTCACTGCTTTCATCAATTTGCTATTGCTAGCCTTCCGCGCGCGGACTCGCCTGCGAGTTGTTGACGATCGATTTGGCGCAGGGGTAGCCACCCACCTTCTGCGCCAGTGGTCTCGGGTCCGATTCCCGAACAAGACAAATATTTGTGTGCATGAAGATGTCTATTTGTCTTGGTCTGGGTGTTTACTATGTATATAAAGTATGTATTTACAAACAAAAAGTATCACTACATAGTATAAAACAAAGTCGCTTTCTCTTTCCCTATGTCCCTTTGTATGCTTAAATCTTTGAAACTACGCAACGGATTTTGATGCGTTTTTTTAAAATAGATAGAGTGATTCAATAGGAAGGTTTATATGTACTTTTTATCCCGATATTCCCACGGGAACGGGAACCACGCGGGTGAAACCGCGGGCGGCCGCTAGTTTAAGTATATATTTATCCGTTATCAAGTTTTCCATGATACAGTTTCCCAATGAAATTAAAAATGGGCTTAGATAAATAATTGGTGTGAATGTAAGAAGTTATTTATTATGACGGAATCCCTCGGCTATTCAAAGACAATTATTTTCGTATATTTTCATTAACTAAAACTAAATATACTGCAAGTAAAAGGATATTTGGATTACGATTAGACGGATGTTTGGGATTTTATTTGACTCAGTAAAATATCACCAATCGAAAAAACGGCCGGAAGCACTAGATAAATAACTGTAAAATAACATATTTTTTTTTTCAAATTTTAAGTACAAACTTGTTATTTGCGAGTAATCCATAATTTAAAATACCCTATTTTGTGGAATCGCAGCCTTAAGCATATAAAGTGGCAAATTATTTTACACTGAAAGTTTTCGGCGCATCCGTCGCGGCCGTTCGCGGTCCTTCGCTTCCGTCTCGGTATAGATTGGGCCGGAAGCTGATAAGATACAAAGGCCTTCAGAATGACTGCGTCCAACAGTCCGACTGAGTCCGTCCCACTGACGACACATACGTCATATCACAAACTACTCAATTAATTGGTTTTATTCAATTCGAGCAATTGAGTGAGAGATTTCGTAGAAACGCAATTGAATTTGCATTGTGGACAATATACGATTTGGTGTTGGCCACTGATCTGTTATGGAATTGCGTAAAGTCAATTGTATTCATTGGACAGTTCATATTGTATCATTATAAATGTCATTCCATACAAATTGCAGCCGATTGAATACGATATGAACTGTCAAAATAATACGATTACCTTACGCAATTGCACCCCTGATTTTAACTAAGTATTTGAGGAAGTCTCATTTAATTATGTTTGGATTAAATAATAAATAATTAGTAAGTAAATAAATCAATAATAAAAATAAATAAATATTTGTACACTATCACATCTCGGGTATCTTAAGCTCCTGTTTTAAGGCAATTGGAAACCACATTAGGTACCTACCACAAACACTCAGACTCGAGAAAATTGAAAAAGAAATAGTCGGTCGGTTAAAAAATGCCATATTGCTGCGCTAGGCTACGCCTAGTGTGGGGGCTAGAAATATGTATTATTTGTAAGACTGCTTCATCATCATCAGCCACTATGAGTCCACTGCTGAACATAGGACTCTTCCTCTGACCGCCACAAAGAGCGACTGTGGGCTAATTGCAGCCAACGGCTTCCCGCAACCTTCACCAGGTCATCGGTCCACCTTGTGGGGGGGCGTCCTACGCTGCGTTGTCCAGTTCGGGTGTTTGTGCACTACACTGAATTTTACCGATCCGGAAAAAAACAGATGCTTGTATTTTAATTATTTAATCATTTATAATAGTAAGAATTTATTTTTTTCGTGTAGTTTCAATGTTTCGATTAATAAGGCTAGCTACCACCATCTTATCTATGTCTGACGCCATAACAATGATGTTTTCAGCATTATTGTGTTCCGGCAGTTAGAGATAAGATAGCCAGTTCCTCAGTGATTGAGGATTCCGGGAGTAGTGCGCTTCCACCTTCAGCCTTGTCACCACTTAACATCAGGTGTGATGAAGGCTAAGCGCTACACCGTTGTGAATAAAAAAAAAAAAAAAACTACACGAAATAAATAAATTCTATTATTTATAATAATTAGTTATTAAAATACAAGCATCCGTTTTTTTCCGGATCGGTAAAATTCAGTGTAGTGCACAAATGCCCTTCGTGGTCGCCAATCCAGAACCTTTCTTCCCCAACGGTTGTCAGTTCTGTGGGCGATGTGGCCTGCCCATCGCCACTTCTACTTTGCTACTCTGCCCGTTTGCACTAAACTCGGGTTGAGCTTGTCCTAGATAAGATACATCTTAACTTAGGAACAATCTAAAACAGTCGAGCTAAAATTTTTGTTTGCACTGACAGACTACGTCGTAACTAGTCATCGCGTTGCTAAGAGAATGATTGAATGAATTCAAATAAACTGGCGAGGTAAAGTAGGTCACTGGATATTCTTTTGGTTGAAACTTCTCATTGATTCCTTCGTGAGTTAAAAGGAGACAAAAGCTAAGGCGTTGTCTATTTTATTTGGTAGGGGTAATTCACCGAGAAAAGAAAAAGTCAACTGAGCTCAACTGTCAAGAAAAACAAATACAGTGCGACAACGTTTTCTGTTCCGGTGGCCAAAACTGGAACTAACGTTTGTTTTTAATGTCATTGTGCTGCTCAGAACAATAACTTGCTGCTAAACATAAGCGCCGCTGTCATGGGAACAGAAAAGATTGTCGATCTGTAATGTTTTTTTTTTAATAAATGATGAATGACGTATGTCACATGTGTTGTGTCTCTATCTAACAAACAAGAATACAAAAGCTACAAGCTTTTCTGTTCCGGTGACAGCCGTGACAGAGGAGTCACTTGCAATTCCAAATTAGCTGTCAAAATGGACTGTCGTATGAAAACTGTTTTAGTTCCAAAGATAATCACCGGAACAGAAAAGCTTGTCGCACTACTCTTTGCTCACAATGCCACAGACAATAACCACTGATATATGTATTTCTTAAGCCTTAGGCGCTCGATATTGGGCCCGTAAGATAAGAATAGCCTAAAGTGCATTTAAGAATGTCCTAAGGTTAGTGCAAAGCAATTTTTTGTTAAGAATGTCTTAAATTAGCTAGGAAAAGACTTAGGCGATTCTTAAGTTTAGTGCAAACGGGTGTAAGAGCTATGTCGGTAGCATTTGTTCTTCTGCGGATCTCTTCGTTACGAACCTTATCACGCAGGGATATACCAAGGATAAGGATAATAAGGATAGTGAGACTGCTAACGGAAATAAATATTTTTATTTATTTATTTATCTAGTATGGTTCAGTTAATGGTAGAACATGGTCATGGGCCACTTGGCTAGTTACCATCATCTCATCTAAGTTTGTCACCATAACAACAATGTTTATAGCAGTATTGTGTTCCGGCAGTAAGAGATTCGATAGCCTGTTCCTCAGTGGTTGAGGATTCCGGGATACCGCGCTTCCACCCAGCCTTTAATAACACATAACATCAGGTATGGTGAAGGTTAAGCGTTACACCAGAGTTTCCCAAACTTTGTTATGCCCTGGCCCGGTAATTTTTATGTTTCTCTATCATCATGAGTATCGTGTGACCCACCAAAAGTTTTTTAACACTTTGAACGCCACCATACAAATATATTTTTTACAATTCATGAATTAAAGACCAAAAATAAATGAACAATTAGAAAAACATTGGTAGAAAATGGCAGATAGGTACAATATACAATATCACATCTTCCATTCCACTTCCTTCGGGAAAAAGTAATATTCATAAAATAGTTTAAAAAACGTGGCTCACCGGCAGGCCACGCGGCGTGCAATGTGTTAGCTATCATAGTGCATGTGTATTTTGTACGTACTCGATATTTTTTTACGTCAATGCTGCGACCCGATATTTTATTATCGTGGCCCGGTGCCGGGTCGCGACCCATTACATTCGAAATGCTGCGTTACACCGTAGCGGCTAAAAAATGCTGTCTGTTGTAGATCTCTCATTTAACGTACAAAAAAACGTCGGCAAGGTACTTTGACTTTTATATATTGTTTTTTAAATAAAATATGCTACTGCATTTGCACGGACTTTGTTCTATCTATGCCTACAAACTTCCAATACCTACTTATTTCAATTATTTCAAAAGGTAACCTTAGTTATACACCACAAAATTTTAATTAGTAGAAATATTTTAGGGGATGATAGTGCTCATCAATATGAACAACTTTCAATATGGCTCCAACCACGGAATCGCGAAAAAAAAAATCTGCTGTTCCATACAAAAGTACAACATCGAGTCGACTGAAATGTATGGAACAGCTGATTTTTTTTTCGCGATTCCATGGTTGGCCCCATAGTGAAAGTTGTTCATATTGATGGGCACTAACATCCCCTAAAATATTTATGCTAATTAAAATTTAGTGGTGTATTTGTTTGTTTTATTGCAATTTTTTTATTTCTGACTATAATTTTCTTCTTAACACCCTTACTGGTTGATTGATGTAGAATACCTATTAGCAGTAAGTTCGACATAAGCTGTTGTATGCAATTTTGATTAAATAAATAAATAATCCTCATGTTCAAATTAATAATTATATTAGTAAAATTATTTTATTTGGCCTACTGGTTCTGGAATGGAAATAAATATAATAACATTAAATTTAAAAAGATATATTCCAAATCATAGTTATTCTGTGTGATTCTGTGTCATCGTTCAGCTATTTATTTATTCCTAATTTATTAACCTACCTTACAAACTAACGTTCACATATAATATTACATTTAATTATTATGTACACTAACTTACGTGTAACTTGTTCACACAAATATGAGAGAGGCTCTTAGCCAAGACTAATCTTTAGCTACGAGTTACATGTTCTTGAAACTAAAATTTTTTGGTATTTCCTACACAGAACTTGCCACCTTTTTGTGTCTCGGTTCTTTTGTCGGTGCATGAAGTTGAACTGGTATTAACTACTTCTTTACTCGTACTGTCGGCGACGTTCGGTTTCGGTTTAGGTTTCGGTTTTGCACTTTTCGGTGGTGGACGACTACGAAACCGGCGGCAAACGACACCCCTCGGCCAAAAATGATCTTTCATGAAGGTCGACAGTTGATGTTCAGCCGGTACCCTCACCACAAATGAGCTGAAGTCCACATCGTAGCGGGACTCCAAACGTTCGACCTTCAGAGTCAAGTTGGTTTTTAATCTGATGAACTCTACAATATCTTCAGTTCTTGTGGAGCACTGCAGGCGGGAAACGTACAACGGCTTTGTCTTCTTCTTCTTTTCCACTTTTGAGAAGCCGTCATCACTATCATCATCACTATCATCATCATCATCATCATCATCATCATCATCATCACTACCTTCATTCTGTGCCCGCGGAACTGGTTGCACAGCTTTGGAGACAGATCGTTCTTCTTCCCTCTTTGTAACCGGCTCGAGTTGATGATCACCGAGTTGGCTTGCAGCGGTGACAGCGGTGACACCGGCGTCCGCACGTTTAAGGGTTGACTTGCACACTAGTGACGTCACCGGCGGGGCTGGGCTGGCGGTGGGGCGCGGTGCTGCAGCGGCGGCTGGAGACGCATCCATATGTACCGACTCAAAAGAGCCGATGGATGCATTTCGAGCCTCACGAGTGTGCACATTATCAGTCACAGGTGACCTACAAACCACAGCGGTGCTTAGCAACACAACTTGTCCAATTAACTCCCTGATAGTGTTGTCTGCAGCCTCCAATTTGGACTGTACTTCGGTCAGTCTCGCTTTTAAGGCGGTTACGTCCTTGAGAAGACTAGTGACGTCTACGTGGCCGAATGAGGCAGGCGGCAGCTTATGCAGCTCCTTCACCACGAATATCGGCACGTCGTCAGGGTTTGTCTTCTTCAGCAGGGTTATAATGTCCTGGAGACTCTTCTGACTTCCATCTCTCCTGCGAGATGGCACCTCATCGGTTCTCCCGAGGCTCTTGAACAGTAGCGCCTTGCTACTGCAAACCTCAGCTTCGTTGAAGTTCGACTTACAAACCTGAACGATGCTGACTTCGTCCATGGTGCCGATGGCGTTCTGGATGAACGCCAACACTTCATTCACTATGAGTTGCCGGGAACCCATAGTGAAATTGAGTGCGTAGCGTATTATTTTGCGCCAAACGTGTACTAAAAATATGTACGTGCTCCGAGCGCTCATCGCACTGCACTGAACACTATGAAAGGAAAATTGAACAAAGTAATGTTCAGATAACCTTGTTTCGGGAATACCGCTTAATTTCATATTATTATGAAATACGCACCTATTTCACAATAATATGAAATTAGTCTCTGAAATCAAATCACTTTTGTTTCACAACAAAATCTTCATTTGTGTTGATGAACGAATCGCTTTGTTATTCATATAAAATTATTTTTTTATTATATTAATTCAACTTATAAAACTCTTTAATTTCTTTTGATGTTTTATTTAGGTCCGAATTAAAAACAACGTAATAAAAAAAACGAATACGTAACCTTTTTAAATAAGTTACTAGGTATTAATACCTCAAGATTAGAATTAGCGCAATTTATTAAAGCTCCGGCGAGATAAACGCATAAACGCGACCAAGCGTCTGCGAAGCCGGAGCGACGCGGGAACATCAGTCACACGGAACGGCGGACGCTCTGCTGTCAGTTTATCTAGTAAGAGTGCGCGTCAGATAAGTGTGCCCGCGGATGTACTGAAACTAGCGCCAAAAACGCCCAAGTTGCAGACAGCTGCACGCAGCGTTATCTGAAAAGGACTCTACCTCTTTCTTTTTCACGAGTCGTGATTTTTTGACGCTGCTAATGCTTTTGGTCTTTACTATTACTATCTAACCCATTTTGCATTATCTTATGCGCTTTAACCCAAGATATAGTTCTTATAAGTAGATTTTAACAAAATCTGTAAAACCAAAACCTCACAATAAATTTGGTTTAAAAGAGACATGAAGAAAAAGGTTTACGACACCCTGTTGCCAAAATCAAATGTGAAAGTGACATTGTTTTTTTTGCACCGAATTATAAAATGTACTTTAGAGGGACTATATTTTAACATCGTTGAACTGAAATGCCCCGTGAGTGCCACGTTCCCGTCCCGTCCGTGAAAATTATGTCCTTAATGTACATTTTTGTATGAAATGATATTCCAAAACTTCCCGTCCCGTCCCCGTCCGTATAAAAATACGTCGCGTATGCAGAAACTATGTTCACACGATGACAAATCGTGAACACTGATGGATACGTCTTTTCTATACTATTGATTTTCGTCTTTTTTGATGAATCGCTTGCCTTTGTACAGTCGAATCAATTTAATCGTGACATTCATGCCCCTTTTTCTAAAATTTTTTTCGTAAGCGTCAATATTAAAAAGGTCAGTATCAATTTCAACAAGTTTGAATTTCGACCTTATTGAATTGTAATATGTTTAGAAAATGAACTAATTGGTGGGTCACGAATCGGTAGATACACCGCATTTTTTTCAAGCGTACTCATTAGACGGTCATGCAACCTTTTTTGCTGACTGTACTTTAATATTGTACTGTCATCTGAACCAAACCTGTATACAAAATTTCAGCTCCATCGGATAGCAAGATTTGTCCCCCACTAACTAACATACTAACTAACTAACGAACTAACATGGCATGTTAATAAAAAGCTTGTAAAAAGCATTGGACTGGGTTTTATCTTAGTACTAAATATACATTCTGTGGTTTTATGCACAGTTTGTGTACCTACTGTAACGCCCCCGTGTAACACGGGTGCGCTACTTTAACTACATACTTTATTTAGTAGCATCAATAAACTAAGTAAGTACTTATTATTTTTTATTATTATGTTCTCTAATATGATTTTATTCAGCAATGTTGTTTGTAATCATAACTTTCATAAAGTATAAACACATCTTAGATTTCTGCGCCAACTGTCCATATAAATAAAACACTTTCACGGATTTTTTCACGCAATTTATTCAACAACTTGGTTAAATTTTAGTTGTTTTTTGAGACACACACTGTAAGAACTAAAGATACGGTTAGTTCTTTTTGCAAATAATTTTTATAAACGGAGATCGTCCCCCTTCGTGTAGTTTTCTTGCCAGTTCTTTCTCCGAAGGGTTCCAACTTTTGTGAACTGGTGGTTGAGTCAGTAACTTTTTGCTTTGCTTTAGATAATTATTATCCAAATTACTTAAACAAATCAAAATATTAAATTAATAAATCATTTTGTTATAATTAAATATAATGTTAAAATAATCAATACCTAACCGTATCCTGTTTCCGAACGAAAAACAAAGACAATTAGAGTGGGTATATGCTTTTATTAAAATAAAAAATAGTGGGTAGTTTCCCATGACTACGGCCCCTGGAAAGGTGCCGAAACGTCTGATAAACCCAAAAATTTCAAAAAACAACTAAAATTTAACCAAGTTTCATAAAGTACTGTAATTTTTTATTTAAATAAATTTTTGTAGTTTAAGTTCAAGTCAAGTTCAGCAAGTTTTAATAATAAAGGATGATGGGCAAATTTGTATAGGACCCGTCCCCCCCTCCAACATACCTTTTATGTGTGTCGACAATTTCATACGTATCTATAAAAAGATTATTAGCCATGTTCAATGTCAAAATCCATGGGGTTTAGTCAAACCGAGAACCTCCCTTTTTAAAGTCGATCAAAATACCAAAACCTTCTCCTAAATGTAACAAAATACTTTCCTGAAAACTGCATCAAAATCGGTTCAGCCAAACGCAAGATAATCGCGGACAATCATACATACGTACATACATATTTACATACATACATACAGATCAAACTGAGAAGCTTCTTTTTTTTTTGAATAAGTCGCTTAGAAATGGTAAAAATCAAAGATTTTTTTATTGACGTAGGTGTTATTTTTGTAGTAAATAACAATATTAAAATAATATTTTCCCAGAATTCCCACACATTAATTGAGGGGTGTCGCCATAGTAAAAAGTTGTCACTGTCACATTTCAAATCTGTTGGTTTTGGGGGACGTTTGGGGGACGTTTTGTCCCATCGTCCTTTAAAACTAGTACTTACAAAGAATGAAAAACATTAAAGAGTTATTAAAACAATATTAGAGACAATTTAAGATGGCATCGTTGTTTCCTTTTTTAATAGTTAGGTACTTGGTTTACGAGTCATAAAAATTAATGAATTGGCGGCACTAGTGGCCAAATGTTAGCGCATTAATTAAGAATTATTGCCTTACCTTTAATATTCGTTTTAAGAAAATCAATTTTACAAATCACAGAAATACATTCCTGCCATTTATGTAATTATGTCACTGGTACTAGTGAATTTGTTCCAGGGAACAAATTCACTAGTACCAGGTTCCCTTGCCCGCTGGCTCTCTAGAACAGGGTGCCTACCATCAACTCTTATTGCGATTTTGTTTAGGACCTAAACTGATCTGCTTCGCTTATTCGTAATCGAACCGCAACAGCTTAATATCAATGACAGCGATTCAGTCATCGTTCAATGACATTTCACAGCCGCTAATCTGTCAAGACCTCTTATTTGACTTATAACTCGGCCAAGCTAACATGACACCCGCAGGTTATACCCGTCCCTTTCACTCTCCGGGCATGACAGAATCGAGTGAAAGAGACGGGTAGAAGATATAAGGACACAAATCGTTCGGTCATTCACATTTAGCAATTCATTTGCGATCCAGTTTTTAGAAGGTCATAGTACGAAAGAAAGCAATTCATTTTAGGAACCTATTCTGCATCGCTCTATTTTTGAATCGCTGTCTTAAAGTTGATGGTAGGCACCCTGTGCCCGGAGTGTAAGTTTTTATGTCAAAAAACGCAAACTATGTCGATTCCGTATTTATGTCAATTTGTATGAAAACTGTATTAGCGCCTCTAGCGGCGAGTAGCGCGCTTATATAGTTTTCATACAAATTGACATAAATACGGAATCGAAATAGTTTGCGTTTGCTTGACATAAAAACTTACACTAGGGGTACATCTGTGCCCGTAGTGTAAGTTTTTATGTCAAAAAACGCAAACTATTTCGAATGCGTATTAATGTCAATTTGTATGAAAACTGTATTAGCGCCTCTAGCGGCGAGTAGCGCGCTTATATAGTTTTCATACAAATTGACATTAATACGCATTCGAAATAGTTTGCGTTTGCTTGACATAAAAACTTACACTCGGGGTACTGTATTTTAAAGCGCGCGTAGGTACACCTGCAATATTTTGGGAATTATTGCCGGCAACTGTAATGAATCAATCTGGTTTAAGTGTAGCGTTGTTGCTCCATATTTTTTAGGCTAGGATTCCCTAAAATAGGGTAAGTTAGATTATGGATTACTCGCAATCCCTCGCAAGTACTTACTTAAAATTTGGAAAAAATATATGTTATTTTACAGTTATTTCTCTAGTGCTTCCGGCCGTCTTTTTTCTATGAGTGATATTTTACTGTATCATATAAAATCCCAAACATCCGTCTATTCGTAATCCAAATATCCTATTACTTGCAGTACCTACCTATACTTGGCTTTAGTTTATGAAAAATATACGAAAATAATTGTCTTTGAATAGCCGAGAGATTCCGGCTGTCATGAGTTTAAAATGTTTATTACTTTATTTTTGATTAAATTTTAAGTGATTTTCGATTCGCGGGGCGCTCGCGAGTTCATAGTTCACTGCCGGCTGCCGCTGCGTCCGCGCGAAGTCTATCGTGCGCGGCCGAGCAAGCTATAGCGTGGCTATTTCGGTCGGGTAAGTATAAAATCATTAAAATCGGAGTAAAAATCACTTTTCAGACTCGGCAATGGACGGTCATTTCCAAACAGCAAGTTGGTTATCAGAAACAAACTGTTGTTTGTTTTGTAACGCTAACCATGATTTACTGAATCGGTGATTTAGTTTAACAAATAAACAACATTTTTGTTTCATGTAACTATCTAGCTCATGTTTACCTATAAACTTTTCGAACATTTAGCTTGCGCTAGGCCTGGGTTTCTTATTGAACATTTTCCTTTGATTCAATATTTAATAATTTATCATCATAGGCACAGGATTCAGATAGGCAACCCATGTGCGATGTATCAATCTCGACATTATCTAGTCTATATTCTTTATTAGAATGAAATAACAGATGAGGGTAGAAGTTCCTTCTCTGATCCTAGACCATAAGGAAAAGAAAAATTAAAGAATACATATTTATTGTTTATTAAACGAAATAAATTCATGGAGATCGATATCGCAACTTTACATTTTTGATATTCATAAATTGTAATTATTTTGTGCGATTTGTGCCATCGTAAAGCTAAGAAGAATAAGCTTTTTTCGTATATAGGTACACCTTACATAGTATAGACTAACATACATATTATAGTACACTCAATTATTATATGTATTGTATGTACTTATTTGGCGGCCACGGGTTGCACACGACGACGACGACTACGAAACTGGCGGCAAATGATACCACTCGGCCAAAAATCTTCTTTCATGAAGGTCGACAAATGTTCAGCCGGTACGCTCACGACAAATGATTTGTAGTTCACATTGTGTTGGGACTCCAACCACTCGACTTTTAGAGTTAATTTGGTTTTTAGTCTGATATACTCCACAATTTTTTCTGTGCTTGTGGAGGTAGGCATGCGAGACACGTACAACGGCTTTGTCGTCTCCTTCTTTTCCACTTTTGTGAAGCTGTCTACATAATCGGAACCTGCATTCTGTCTCCGCGGATCTGGTTTCACAGTTTTGGAGCCTTTTTTTTCTTTTTTCCCTTTCTTTACAGCCTGCTTGGGTTGAGGACTAGGAGGTCGGCTTGAAGCGTTGACAGTGATGACAGCATCGGTAACAGCGGCGTCTACATGTTGAGGGATCGAGGTGGAGACGTTTGGCGTCCCTAGCGGGGCGGTGGAACGGGTTAATGGGAGAGGCGGATCGCTAGGAGTGCTGGCGGCTGGAGATTCATCAGTACGTGACGATTCATAACTACTGTTGGATGCATTTCGCGCCCTACGACTAGTGCTCACATTGGTGGTATCAGGTGAGCTACATAGTACAGCGGTGTTGCTTAACAACACTACTTGGGCACGCAACTTACAGATGGTGCTGTCTGCAGCCTTCAATTTGGACTCAACTTCGGCCAGTCTGTCTCTCAAGGAGGTGATGTCCTCTAGAAGTCTGGTGTCGTCAGCCTCGTCCAATCTGACAGGCGGCAGCTTATGCAGCTCCTTCGCCACGAATGTTGGCACGTCGTCAGGGTCGGTTTTCTTCAACAGGGCTATTATGTCTTGGAGACTTTTCGTACCTCCTTCTCTCCGGCGAGATATCATCTCATCGGCCTTACCGAGGATCTTGAAGAGCAGCGCCTTGCCACTGCGAATCTCAGCTTTGTTGAAGTTCGACTTGCAGATTTGCACGATGCTATCTTCTTCCAAGGTGTCGATGGCGTTCTGAATGAATGCCAAAACTTCATTGACTATGAGTTGTTGGGAACTATACTGGGAACCCATAGTGAAGTAAGTGCGCAGTGTCTTAAGTACGCCAAATTTGTACAAATTATTTGTAATACGAGACGTATGCAATTAAGCTTGTCCGTTTCCGAGCGCGCATTGAGCCGCACTGAACAGTAGAGGAAAAGTGCATGAAGTAATATTTTAAATCAGATAATTAGTTTTGGTAATACCACTTACAAATATTCAAAACAATAGTTTATCTCCATGTCCCTATACATTTTACTCGGTTCAAATGGTGACGAATATTAATTTCATATTATTGTGAAATATTTTATAGGAATGTGAAATTAATTTCTGAAAAATATAATTTTGTTTTACAACAAAAACATTTGTTATGAGGAACGATAGCAATTCGTAAATATTTAAAATAATTAAATTGCACAGCGAAATGAAATTACTTAACCTTACTCAATTTAGTTACTAGGTAGGTATTAATTCTTCAAGATGAGAAGCACAATAATGTAAGCTCCAGCCAAATAGACAAACACGAAGCGAGAGCCAAGCGGGGGCTTGTTCAAAGTCCACCTGGCTAGCTACCACCATCTTATCTGAGTCTGACGCCATAATAACGATGTTTTCAGCATTCTCGTGTTCCTGCAGTTAGAGATAAGATAGACAGTTCCTCATACGGGAGTAGTGCGCTTCCACCTTTAGCCTTATCATCACTTAACATCAGGTGTGATGAAGGCTAAGTGCTACCCCGTTGTGGATAAAAAAAACAATCGCGTGGCGGACGCTGTTTGTTTATCTCGTATACCTCAAAGTTAACGACATTAACATACATTAGGTATCAGACTGCTATTTGTAACAGGTTCACTTACACGTGCAATTAGTTTGGCAATAATTGCTTGGCAACTGTAATGAATCAATCTGGAACAATTAAGTGGAGCCATAGGTGCCTACGCACACCGCGTTTTTTAACCGACTTCTCAATCAAAAAGGAGGAGGTTCTCTATTCGTCTGTATGTATGTTTTTTTTTTGTGTATGTCCACTGATTACTCGAAGACGGCTGAACCGATTGAAATGGTTCAAACGTTATTACATCAGGTTGGTTTCCAAGTTGGTTGGCATTTTTTGAAATTTTGAAATCGGTTCAATAGTTTTCAGGAAATCTTGAAAATACTGTCGTTTTCGTTACCACTTTATGTGAATTTAATACGTATCTTTAGGCATAACTCCTTTGTTTATAAACCGATTTAGATGATTCTTGTTTTGTTAAAAAGGGGATACCTCAAGGTATTTTAACCGACTTCGAAAAAGGAGGTTTTCAGTTTGATCACATACCTATTTACCAGAAAACACGTAAATTGCCTGCACGATGTACTAAAAAGAGTGGAATAAAAATTATTTTTATAAAAAAGTAAAACCGCCTTCAAAAAAACCTCATCAAAAAAGTAAGAAATAATTCCTCACCAAATAAATAACGTAAGTACTTTGAAGTCGGGCGGGTTTTAACAAAAACAACAAAAAATTGTACATGTTTCACGCCCGACTTCAAAGTACTTACGTTATTTATTTGGTGAGGAATTATTTCTTACTTTTTCACACGCGTAGTTGAGCGACGTGACTGATAGGAAAAGTTGCAAAGGTCTACAAAATGCGTCTAACTTTCATGCGTTTCGCATCTAGGTATAATGAAATAAACTGTGTACTAGTTAGAACTAGTTCATTTAAATTTTTACTTTTTTGCATTCACAATGCAATTTTTATTATTGAGAAATGAAAAATGTACTATTTTAGAAAATAATATAATAGATGCGAGCAGTCGCCCGGATAGCGAAAGGTCGTGGGTTCGTGTCCCATCGGAGCTAGTTGTGAGGCGGGTCGATTTTTTCTAAAATACATATTTCTCAAGTTAGAACTACTTTTGACGATTGCATATAAAATCTCAACTTCTTCAGTCAAATGTAGTTATAACTTGTACCACTTGTACCGAGCAATGAGATAAATGTTATATACCATCCTTATTAGTTACAATGTATGAAAGTGAGTCGTTTTATTCAATAGAGTCAATTTTCTTATGATCACCGACCGGTTGTTAGTTAATCAAGAGTGCGTACGTGCACTGTTGCACATATGTACTTACACTTTCATCCTTTTTGGTCCAAGGCTCGACAAAAAAAGTTAAGGCAAAAATAAAAATAAACCTATACTTATTAACAGATCGATTTTTTCAATTTTTTTCATTGAAAACAAACAGCATACATTTTTATGGGAAAACTAACATATTTGATGTAGTCCAAACTTGCCTTTATAGAATCGAAAATATTCTTACTATATAAGCTAATCTTACCAATCGATAGGGAAATCGATTAGAATTTTACAATAAAGTTTAATTTACATAGGAGCAACAAAAAAACAGTTAATGGTAAATCATTTGTATAGCATTACAACTTACTTTTCAAAGAAATACCTACTTATTTATTTTATTGTGAAATTAATAACTGTTTAAAATTGTGAAATTATTAAGTTTGTCGCATCTTATTATTAATCAATTTTTTTAAACAAAGGAATTCAACAGCTATATTATATTAACACAGTCTATATATTTCTGTGATATTAATGTGTAGATTTATTATGATTTAATTTGGGACATCAGAGAAAGCGGCACCTTGGAAAACCGGTGCGGTCACCACTTGGCCACGAAGGTCGTTATTCACACCATTCAGAAATAAAACAAATTATTTTCATATCAATAATATCCTCTATTTTCTTTCCGATACTGAGTCGCTTATCTGCTGACATACTTAATTTCTGAACCTCGAGCTTTGCCATTTAATGTATTCCACAAACTTAATTCTTCAATTGAAACGTTTCTTTAAATAGTCCATTCATAAGAATTGTTGGATGGGGAACTTGGTCGCTAAGAGGAAAATAAGCGGATACTACTAATGCGCGATAAAATCTTTAATTCTTAATTGTTAGTACAGAGAATTAACCTCCCACGCTCGGGATATTCCTTTAGGATTATTTTTTCATATTTTTTATGTAGAAAGAGGATTTATGTCGAGGATAATAGTTCTATTATAGCCTTCAATCAACAACTAGGTGTTAATGTTGATCGAAGCCTATCCTTGGAAAAATATTCTTAAAAAATTAAGAATATTTTTTCCAAGGCTAGTTCATAGCCTCTGGAATTCCGGTTACTTCTAATATATAAATTATAGCGGATCCTCGCGGTTTCACCCGCGTGGTATCCGTTCCCGTGGGAATATCGGGATAAAATATAGCCTATGTCACTCGGGAAGAATGTAGCTTTCTAATGGTCAAAGAATTTTCTAAATCGGTCCAGTAATTTCGGAGCGTATTCGATGCAAACAAACAAACTATCAAATCTTTCCTCTTTATTATATTAGTTTAAAAGTATAGATATAAAAATATCGAGCCACGCTGTTTGCTAACGAACTCCACCGAAATGGCTATCCATATACAAACTATTCTCAGCCCAACCAAATATACCCAAAAACATCATAAAAATAATCATAAAATATTTTTTTATGAATTATTTTTTAGCTATTTTTCTATTCCGGGATTCCACGGAAGCGAAGCCCCGGGGCACAGCTAGTATTTTTATAGTTTTGACAACCTCCATGGTCGCGTGGCCTACCTACGCGCCGGTTTTTTAATGCCTCCTTCTCTAGAGTCCCGGGTTTGATTCCTGCCCCGTGATTCACAAACCGTGAGAAACAGGAACCGTATTCGCAAATCCGAAACTTCGGTTAGCCCCGTCCCTTTCACTCGATACTGCCACAACTGGGGAGTGAGAGGGACGGGTATAATGAAGTTTCGGTTTTTGCGTCTCAGAGTAGGCCCTCTGAATCGGATTCGAATAATTATGTGCTTTGTCTTTGTCTATTCTATAGTGAGTGACAGAAAAAGTTCATGCATTCCGTTGTCAGAAGCGTTCCCGACGACGGTTCATGAATAAGGGGCAGGAATCAAATCCGGGACTATGGGCTTGGGAACCTGGGGGCTTAGACAAAGTAACATTTGAAAAACGATAGCGAAGCGATAACGAAGTTCGAAAGAAATTCAAGGTATAGGATTGGCGGATTGGTATAAGCTGCGCTAAATCACGTGGTCTTGCCGCAAGTTGATTGGAGCATAAAGACGATAGCGATAGCGATTGTCGTTTCGCCACATAACGATGTTACTTTGTCTAAGCCCCCTGGCCCCCTAGGCAAATGGCTTTAATTCTCGATATCGCCAGTAGAATAAAAAGAAAATGTATGGGATTGACATTAGCGATAGAAATGACACGTGACCGCTAATGTCAATCCCATACATTTTCTTTCTATTCTCCTGGCTTCGAGCAACGCGGGCCTTACGCGGTCTACTGGCGATATCGATAGTAGAAAGCTAGTTGTCTAGGCCCTCTGGTCAAAACTCGCGAACGGTTCTTAAGAAACTCCATAAATTATCAAAAGAGCATAAGCATTTCGGTTTCGCTATTTTAGAATTGAAATTATTTCAGTTCCAATCAAAGATCAAAACAAAAGCATCCCTGCTCGACATACCGGTTAACTTCGCTCACTAATTTCGGCCAGTTAAAACGCAAATGAGTATGACTGAGACATAGTATACACATAGTCAAGCAGGCCTATTTCACTCCCCGTGTCGGCTCGAAAACGCGGCGGCAACGCCGGCGTTGTAAATCCATAGAAATTAGGTCCGCAAAAGAGCTAGAATATATGCCATAGAAAGAGATGCAACGATTGGCCGTTCGTAATTTGCGCTGTACAAGCTGGAATCCTCCTTTTAGTTGCTATTTATTTAAATGACTTAGCGGAGTGAACTATCTGTTACATAGCTTAACTATTTAATCATCTGTGACATAGTATGTTACAAAGATTTTTGGGGATGATAGTGTGCATCAGTACGATCAATTTTTACTGTGAGGCCAACCACGGCATCGCGAAAAAATAGGCTGTTCAATACATTTCAGCTTGTACTTGTTCCATACATTTCAGCCGAGTCGATCTTCTTTTGTATGGAACAGCTTGTATTGATAGACACTATGATCTCCTAAAATCTTTGTACTAATTAAAATTTAGTGGTGTATATGTCGCAGGCGGATGGTTGAATCCGGCGGATGGTTAAGTATGGCAGCATGTACTCCTCGGTAGTCCTGTAGAACACATGTTATGTTACTTCGCGATCGCCTTAAATTTCGTGGTTATCGGCCTAGGCGTTTGATTGAATGGCGGATTTAACCAGTTGGCTGCGACATATACATGGTTTAAAGTACCTACCTACAGAGTGATAGTAGATTTACCGTCCAAAAATCTAAGTAGGTACCTACTATGGGGCTGTGTGGTTTTTTCGATTACAACTTTACCTGTTACTAAATAACTGATTTAATAAACTAAATAATGAAATAGGAGGAAAATAAACGCAGTTACTACTAACAAGCGATAAAATCTTTAATAATTGTGATTACTAACTCCTACACTCGGGATAGCTCGGGATATTCCTTCAGGATTCTTTTGAGGATAATTTTTTCAAGGCTAGGTCGTGAACTAAAAAGTGAGTATTAAACTAAGAAAGTGAGTATTAAGCCCGTAGCCCTCATTTCTCAATATTTTATCACAGTTAAAATGGTTAAGTACTTACTTTCTGTTTTTTTTATACTTTTTAAGATATTTTGTTTGGTACTTACTTGGAAAACATTTGTAGAACTACAACACATTTCTTGTAGTTTTTGTGTTTCGTAGTTTCGTTTCCGATTTTCATTTATTTTAGTTTATTTAAACAGTTAACCAGAGAGTTGGGTCATATGTAGCTTGATATTATAGTAGGTATGTATTTTGTTTGTTTTTAATTTTAAATATAATTTTCAATTTTAATTCTTGTATTAAGTACTTATCTAAATATTGATAAATGTAAATTTCTAAAGTTTCATGTAATATTTTAATTGAAATCAATTGATATTGAAATTAATAATATATTAATTTTAACAGGTTAAAAAAGGAGTTCAAAGTTTACGCCACCACCGGTTAAAGCCCCAGGTCTCGGGTTCGATTCCCAGTGGGGGCACATTTGTATTCGGTTTAGTTATTGGTAGGACTTGTTCTTAATCCGCCTCGCTTGCTACCACCATCTAATCTAAGTCTGACGCCATAACAATGATGTTTTCAGAATCATTGTGTCAGGGCAGCTAGAGATAAGATAGTCAGTTCCTCAGTAATTGAGGATTCCGGGAATAGTGCGCTTCCACCTTCAACCTCATCACCAGTGATAAAGGCTAAGTGCTGCACAGTTGTGAATAAAAAAAATAAAGTGTTTAAAAAAATACTCGAAGCTCAAAAATTTACAGTACCTACCTAACTGTACAGTATATAACATATTAAAAAAATCTACGGGGCGGCTACCCATGCCCATCCTTAAAATGACCATTGTAATGTTTGCTTAACAATTTTTATTGCAACACGTGGCGTTATATCCGGATTTATATGGCGCCGTTACTTATGGCGCCATCGCCAGTGACACACGGTACCAGGAAGTCAGTACTTGACTTTTTTTTATCTCTCAATGTTTCTTTGTATATAGGGGCTGAATAAAATTTCATACGAAAATTGTATGTCACACACGTGCTTTGAATTTAATCGGAGAGTATGATTGCGAAACTTATTATAAGTACCTACTTAGATACCAACCTTAAACTATACCACAGGTATGTATAGTAGATTGTACAACAAGTGCATAAAACGTACCATTTTACCCGAGACGTTTATATCCACCCGAGCCGTAGGCGAGGTTGGATAGTCAATTCGAGGGTGAAATGGGTTTTATGAATGAGTTATACACTCTGCTTTTCACTTCGAGTGAAAGGAAAATAAATAACAATATTGCAAAAAAGAAAAAGTAAAGACTTCGCCATATTGGCGGGAAGACTTTCTTTTTCTTTTTTTTTATATGTGGCAGTGACAGCACGGTGACTTTAGCATAGATCGTAGTCCATAATGCTCTTGAAATACTTATTTTTTAGAAATCTCATTAATTTTGCCTAGTTTTATTAATTTAGTAATGTAACATGGATTATGTACAAAATTTAAGAAACAGAATGAAAAACAACAATTAGTTTATTTAACGAAGTTTAATTGAGTGTGTGACTGTTTATCTGACGACCTTTGTCTTAGAGTCTGAGACTTAGACGAAGATTTTACTTTATGCACTAGAGCATAAAAAGCGATTTTATGCAGCCTATACCCAACATAAACACGAACTTTACGAGCATGAGAAGTGAAATATAATTTATTTCTATAGATTAATGTATTTCTATTTTTCCATTAATTTGCTTCACTAGACCTAGACGTTTACATGGAAATACACCTACTATCGATACTTTCGCATTTCAATGGCTGCGCATCGAAAAGTATAGATGAAAATACTCCTTTGCAATTCTGAATGTTAAATGCTTGATTAAGCATTTTCACCAAAAGAGATGTAGTATCGAAAATCTACATTTTTAGTCTCTAAGATTTGCTTTCAAAATCATGGAATATTTATTTCCACTACATTAACTATTTTATTGACAGATTGCCAATTTCTATACATTGATGACGCCCTCCGTGGCCGAGTGGTGTACGCAACGGTTTTCAAGGTGCCGCTTTCTCTAGAGGTCCCGGGTTCGATCCCCGGTCGGGTAAACATTGAAAACGAAATTTTCAATATGTACTCGGGTCTGGGTGTATGTGGTAATACCCGTCGTTGTTTCCAATTTCCATAACACTAGTGCTCTAGGCTCAGACCAAATAAAAAAGTAAGACGGAACGCCTCGAACTAAAAAGTGAAGCCACTTTTTTTTTTGTAGGGCAGAGGTACCCTTTGTGGCCACTTTAAGGGTTTTTTGACTTTTAAGCACTAAGTACTAAATGGTCTTAGGCATTTAAGACACATATTATATCTTAAATTATAGATAATTTATCTACCTTTAAAGGTCCATTTTTCAAATTTATAAAAGTAAAATAGTTTTTTTTTTATATTACACACAATGTGTGAGAGGTGCCAAATGTACCGGTTTTGGCCACTTACTGATAGTTAAACTTTTGTAAGTATTGCGAAAAATCAAAACCAAACCCAGGTAAAATCAATATATTCTAATGCGCTAGAAACCAGTCAATTGCAAAACAACAATTTAATTGTAAAAAACAAAGGTATATAAAGTATTTCATCCAAAACAAATTTCTTAAAATTTTCATACAAAACATTTTTCCAAACAGAAAATGGAATTTATTGAAAAAAAATCTTATGACATAAGGAATTCTAACGGTTGTTATAATTACCTTAAAACACCATAATTTAATTGCCTTTATCAAAAATGGGTAAAAGTTGTTTAGAAAACTTTTAGAGCATAAAGTGGCCAAAACCGGTACAGTGGCCAAAACCGGTACGCCTGCCCTACGTGTGCGTGCGCCGGCCGTGTGCGTATGCGTAAGTCGCTTTTATAATGCTTTTAGTGTGTTAGTTATGGGTGAAGTTTCGTTACATGTGTGTTGTGCGTGTAACTGTATATGTACGCAGTTGGGTGTAGTTTTGTTCGCGTCACTTTTTAGTTCTGGACGTTCCGTCTTACTTTTTTATTTGGTCTGAGGCTCAAGGTACTTATTTTTGGTTTTGGAACAATGTATGTGATGGTGTCTAATATTTATTTATTACTAGCTGACCCAGCGCGACTTCGTTCCCGTGGCCCTACCCCCTACTCCACCCTACCATACCCGTACTCTACCCCTAGACCCCTACCCTACTCCTACCCTACCCCTACCCTAGCCTACCCTACCCCTGCCCTACCCTAGCCCTACCCTACCCTACCCTACCCCTACCCCTACCCTACCCTAGCCCTACCCTACCCTACCCCTACCCTACCCTAAATTTAGCCTACCCTACTTCTACTCTACCCCTACTTACCATCCTTCCCCTATTTTCTCACCGTTAGAACCTTCCTTGGACTTCCACGAACATTTCAAGACCAAAATTTGCCAAATCGGTCCAGCCGTTCACGCGTGATGGTGTGACCAAGGGAAATAGGGATTCATTTTTATATATATAGATTTATTTATTTAAAATAAAAATTGAGGAGGAGGAGCCTGTGGCGCAGTGGTTACTACGCTCGGCCTGCGATCGTTGAGGTTAAGCAACGTTCGCAATGGTCGGTCACGGGATGGGTGACCAAAAACTTTTTATCTCGAGCTCCTCCGGAAGGCACGTTAATATAATACCCACCAACCCGCATTGGGCCTTGGCATTGGTTGGTCATGGCCCATTCGCCTTATCGTCGTTCGTCGCAGCAGTGGGGACAATAAATGGATGATGATAATGATCAAAAAAATGTATGATTTCTAAATATGAGCTTTCCGCCCGCGGCTTCGCCCGCGTGGACTTCACGACGTTATCCCGCGGGAATGTGATATTTTTCCGGAATAAAAAGTAGCCTATGTTCCTCTCCAGGCTACAAAGTATCTGTAATCCAAATTTCAGCCAAATTTGTTTAGCCGTTTTGGCGTGATTGAGTAACAAACATACAAACATCCAAACATCGAAACTTTCACATTTATAATATTAGTAGGACTAAACTTTGACATTTATAATATTAATAGTAGGATACAGTTTAACAGACATACTATTATCTTTACAAAATTGGGTGGTGTTTAAAATTTCGAAGTTCCAGTTTTGAAAATGAAAAATAGTATGTCATTTTTATAGCTGAAAAATGTCAAGGTTCTAGGGTAGACATCTAAGATTTTAACTTAGCGAGTATTTCAAGAAGAATACAGTTTTTGAATCGATACAGGCTCATAAATATTTGGAAAAAAACTAGCACAGCTGAAAAAATAAAACAATTTCGTTAATGTTTTAAGTCTTAACAATGATCATGTAGAACTTTTTCTTCGCGAACTTATATTTTTCATTTAATTTCTATAGCAAGCGCTTACGTGTTACACAAAGCAGCGTCAATAGATTTGACCCTTTTCCTTAGTGAAATACTAGTTATTTCTACCAGCGTTCAAGTCAGGTTAGTATCGGTTCTTACCGGCAGGCATAAAAGGCAAGTTAACTGAAGTCGTGTGCGTACAAAAATTATTGCATCTCTTAAACGAACGACATATTGTAAGGTTTAAAATTACTTCGCAGGGAATCTAATGTAGTGCAGAATATAGCCGATATTACCTTCGATCAACAATAACACCTAGTTCTGTTGATCGAAGGATATTATTGTTGTATATTTTGTAATTGTGATGGAAACTGACCTTAGTCATACCATGTTAAGGTCATTTTTCAATTTGACGACTCTGTATGAAATAAAACAGGGAGAAAAAAAACAACCCTTGGAGTTTCTTGCCGGTTCTTCTCCAAGGCCTCCCGCTGTAGGGTTTGCGAACCGATGGCGTAGCTTCTATGACGTTCACAAGTATTGTAAATAACAATCTAAATTGAATAAACAAATTTGAATCTTGAATCTTGAATCTTGAATTACCCTTATAGGAAAATATATATTACCCTTATTTTATTAGAAGGAAAATATTGTATTTGATGAAAGTGTGTGAAACTACTGAATGAAAATTCTTCCATCTATGGACAGCTACATTATTCCCGAGTGATACGGGGTCTGTAGCCACGGATCCCGGTATCTGGAGCTCTATTTTTGAATCACTCGTATGACACCGAGTTGCCGCATGCGACATAAGTCGCACTCGTCTTCCAAGTCGCATGACGCTAATTTTCCGTATTTTTGAATCGTTCGTTTCCAGTGCTGCCAACATAATACGATATGTCGGGTTTTATCCGTTTCACGCAGAATTTAGAAAAAGCGGTAACTTCCGCAACGAAAACGGAACGTAATATTTATGTTTAAAAAACTTTTTTGATGTCACAACATAAGAAAAAACTGTTGTGATTGTGAATTTGTGTTGCATTTGCACCGCATTTTTAAGTTGTTCCTTCTTAAAGTATATTTTGTGCTTTTAGTTTTGTGACTATGTCGTCAAAACAATAAACTGTTTTTTACTAACAAAACGAAAAGATTTGCTTGTTTTCACAAACTTGGCAAGAACAAGTAACGTGAGATGTGACACACGCATTGATTTTGACAGTTATTCTATCGCTCGCCTGTCTGCAACGAGTGGGTAGGGGCACTCGTTGCGGTCGAGCGATTCAAAAATACGGAATTTCAGATTCCGAACGAAAATCAGTAGAAATCGAGCGCTCGTCTCGACCCGAGTGATTCAAAAATAGAGCTCCAGATTGAATTGGCCACTGATCACGGCGAGTTGTATCCACCGATACCGTGATCCGTTTCCAACAAAAAATATATTAATATTTTTACCCACTGATCACGGTATCCGTGGCTACAAAAATAAATTATATTAGTTTTGGAAACTGATCACAGTGTACAGAGACAAGTAATAAAGTATAGGAAAAATGTGATAGTAAAAAACCGATGGTATTCGATCCATTATTTGATGGATGGATTTCGGATGCGAGGGTTTCCTCACATCGATGAAGCAACGCTGGCCTACAGCGTAACAAGTGATAGCAAAATTCGACGAGTTGTGTATACTACCTTCCTTTCAAAACAAAATTGCTGCTGGCGCAATCTCTCCTCCTTCCAATTCTCGACTACGCCGATGTTTGCTATGTGGACGTGATAGAAGAACAGCTGAACAAGTTAGAGCGCCATCAAAATACGCTGGCAATACGATTTATTTTTGGATTATGAAAATATGACCATGTGTCATCATTTCTTCATCGACTCAAGTGGCTCCCAGTTCGACTTCGCCGTGTTATGTACATCCTTTGCGCCCTATATAAAATCTTCAATGACCCGAACTCACCCCAGTACCTTGTTGCCCGCTACCAAATTATTCCTCCTTACTAGGCGGCCTTGTACCACGAAGATGCTTGAGCTACCTTCCTCCAGAAGCAACTCCATAATTCCTTTTCCGTGACAGTGATCAGTGGCCAATTCAATCTGATACCGTGATCCGTGATTACAGACCCGAATTAGAATTAAGCTAAGTTTTATCAGGATATTCCCTTGGGAAGGGGAAGTACACGTGTGGATGATTACTTAATTGCTTTTAGGTTTTTATAGTTTATGTATGGCATTTTCTCCATGCTTGTCTATTTACTGAAGTTCTGTTTAGTTTTGCTACTGTCATTGATATTAGATTTTTGCTCACAACAGTCGCCTTGTTTCCTATGGCTCTAGACAGACGGACCGCATTTCAACTGCAATTCATTCAGATGCAGTTGACACGACTGCAAGAGAACTGCAAACCAAACGCGCAGCCCGATTGCAGTTCAATTGCAGTCGGCGTGCAGTCGTGTGAACTGCACACCGACATTTAAAATTTTAAACAGCATCCGAACTGCACCATACCCACCCGCCCGCACGGGCGGCCCCGCCCCACCTCCCCACCCCGCCCTACAGCCCCTACAGGCCCTATCTCTTACAACGCGGGTAATCTCTTTGGTGCGATGCGCGCTCGGAAACGGTCGCGCACAATTGCATAGGTCTCAAATTACAGTTTCGTAATTACGTTTAGCGCGGCATTAGCCGCTGCGCGTTTAACTCACTATGGGTTCCCAACAACTCATAGTGAGCGAAGTATTAGCGTTCATCCAGAACGCGATCGTCACAATGGACGAAGTCAGCACGTGCAGATCTGCAAGTCGAACTTCAATGAAGCTGAGTTTTGCAGTGGCAAGGTGCTACTTTTCAAGAGCATCGGGAAAGCCGAAGAGATGCCATCTCGCAAAAGATGGTGGTGCAAAAAGTCTCCAGGACATAATTACCATCTTGAAGGAGACCGACCCCGATGACGTGCCAACATTTGTGGCGAAGGAGCTGCACAAGCTGCCCCCCGTCACTTTCGACCACGTCGACGTTACCAGACTTCTCAAAGATATCACCTCTTTGAAGACTAGCCTGGCCGAAGTACAGTGTAAGCTGGAAGCCTCAGACAACACCATCAGTGAGCTGCGTGCCCAAGTTGTGTTGTTAAGCAGCGCCGCTTCGGTAAGTAGGTCACCTGAGGCCACATTTGTGAACACTCGACTTGGGGCGCAAAATGCATCCATCGGCAGTTTTGAGTCGGCGCATATGGATGCGTCACCGGCCGCCGTCGCAGCTAGTGATGCACCGCGCCCCGCCACCCGCTCCTCCGTCCCGACGGAGACGTCACACGTGAGCACGTCGACCCCGCAACGTGCTTACGCCGCTGTCACCGCTGCTAACCAACTCGCTAAATGCCAACTCGAGTTGGGTAAGAAAAAGGGAGAAAACCAACGATCGGACTCCAAAGCTGAGCAACCAGCGTTGCGGAGACAGGATACAGAGTGCGATGATGATGGCTTCAAGAAGGTAGTAAAGAAGAAGGCCTCTCGTCGCAACCTGTGCGGCACCGCCCCGACTGGACACAATCACCTGCTGCGGCTGGCTATCCCGACGACGCTGGTGTACGTGTCCCACCTACATTACTCCACGAAAGCTGATGACATTGTGGAGTACTTGAGGATTAAATCCAAATTTACTCTGAGGGTCGAGCGGTTGGAGTCTCACCACAACGTGAATTTCAATTCTTTTGTGGTGAGGGTGCCGACCGAACATCTGTCGACCTTCATGAAAGAAGACTTTTGGCCGAAGGGTCCTGTTCCGCCGGTTTCGTGGTCGGCTACCGGACACTTCGCTGCGCAACACGACGCCGCCTGCTATTCGTGTTAATAAGTAGTTAATATAAGAATAATATAATATGTATGTTAGTCTGTAAGGTATTTATTATATGGACCTAATATTGTAACACCTGATATTGTAGATGCCTGAAATAAACGAATTTTATTATTTTATTATTAATACCACATTAATGGTTAAGCTTAGGATTTTGATATTTTTGGCGCTCTTACTAGGCTTAGGATACGAGATTTAATGAAGCGAGCTATCGATCGATACAGGTGTTTTTGCATTATATATGGAGCCTTACTAGGAAATAGCATTAAGCTAAAAAACAAAAATCTCAATTTTTGGCGACTTACTAGGTTTTCAAATGGGGAAGTCGCACAGTAATACCGCGCGACGCAGCTTGTATAACATATGTGAGCAGTTTTAGCACAGTAAATAAATATTTGTCATGTTTGTCTAAAGAAATAAAAAAATACAATACAAAAACGGCACGTGTCAAAACAATACACATGTTCTTGTTCACCTTGAACTTTTGATTTCAATTTCAAATTACCTATATTGCATTTATTCGTCGTCTTAGCATGGTATGTATTACCGTCATTTTTTACTTCTTTGGTTTTATATTTAAATCGAATTTAAATTGCTTCGACCTATTTCTTTTTATGTGGAAGACAGGAAAAAACCCACTGCTCTTCTGAAAATTTTAAGGATTTCGGGGAAATACTTTTTGATTGATGTAATACTCAATTCAATACGTGTAGGTAATAAGTGCAATATTTTGTTCGTAATGTATACTATTTATTCTCATTTTCTCAAACTGATCGGAAAGCATACATTTAAAATCATTATCAATCTCCTGCTCTTCTTTCCTTGTATCTGTTTTATTCCGATCTTCTCTATCAGTCTTCAACTATTCAGATTCTTGCAGTTAACATCCTTCACGCAATCGATCACCTTTAATTACACGTGGGATTCTCAGAAAGTTTTGAGAAACTAAAAACTAACTTCTACGGATAAAATGAAACATTTTTCCAGTCCGCCGTAGACACCTCTTCCACGGCCTTTTCCGAACCCTGATAGCGCGTCTTCCGGCGATGAAAACTGTAGGTGTCCCTTTCAGCAGTTATTTTTGGAGGATGAACGGTAGATGGTTGTTTTTGAAGTTCCTTCATCCATAAAAGTAATTTGAAGTCGATCAAATCACGAGAATGTTCTCAATGCAGATCTTTAAATGAGAACACGATAATTTAATTTCGCTCTCGAAAAAATGAGGAGGGATATTCGAAATTTACTTTTAAAATTTTGCTTTTAACTAACAAAATTTTTCAAAATAATTACAAAATTAAAATCAACTGTTCCCATACGTTTTGATTAAATTTCTTTTTTTTGACTAAACATCTGATTTTTTTCGCGATTTCAGTTTTGGTCCTATAATAAAGTGGTTTGTTTTCATGAGTAGAATAATCCCTAAAATTATTACCCTGTATTTACATGGGAGTGACAGGGACGGGTAACAAGAGGTCATTGTACGGAATTTCTCCTGCTTCACGACCGTACTTTACCATCCAGACAAAAGAAGATCTTCAAGATTTCCAAGGTCATCAAACATTGACTTTTCTGTGTGTTTCATATTGTATTTAAATATTGCAATAAAGATTAAATAAATAAATACATGTTTAACCCTCGTCTGAAAATAAATTAAATAAATTAATGTCAGATACTCGTACTGGTGTTACGGATTGTCAGGACCAACGAAGGAATTACAAATCTACATTAATATTTTAAAGAGGAATGATTTTATTTTTCACTTTGTTTGTAGGTAGGTAATTGATTAACTCAAAAACTATTGAACCGATTACGAAATTTCTTTCATCAGTACAAAGCTCGTGGCGCTCGGCCTGCGATCGTTGAGGTTAAGCATCTTTCGCAATAGTCGGTCACGGGATGGGTGACCAAGAACTTTTCATCTCGAGTTCATCCGTGCTTCAGAAAATACGTTAGGCCATTGGTCTCGGCTGCATTTACAGTCCTTAATACCCACCAATAGGCACTGGGCCCATGTGGTGGGTCATGGACCGTTCTCCTTACCAATCCATAAGGAAGGCCAGTGCCCCAGCAGTGGGGACATTAAATGGCTATTACTGCAGTCATTATCATCATCATCATCATCATGTCAGCCAAACGACGCCCACTGCTGGGCATAGGCCTCCTCCAAGGATCTCCACAACGATCGGTCCTGCGCTGCCCGCATCCAGTGGCTTCTCGCGACCATTACCAGATCGTTGGTCCACCTTCTAGGGGGCCTGCTCACGGAACGTCGTCCGGTACGCGGTCACCATTCGAGAACCTTTCCGCCCCAACGGCCATCGGTTCTCCGCGGTATGTCCCGCTCACTGCCACTTCAATGATGCAATCCGTCGAGCGATGTCGGTCGTTTTAGTTCTCCTGCGGATCTCATCATTTCTGATTCGATCGAGCAGGGAAATACCACGCATAGCTCTCTCCATTTGCTCGCTGGGTGACTTTGAGCCTTCTTATGAGACGCATAGCAAAAGACCACGTCTCACTTCCATAGGTCATTACTGGCAACACACACTGGTCAAAGACTTTCGTCTTGAGACATTGAGGTATTTCGGACGCGAATATTGCTGGAGCTTCCCAAACGCTGCCAATCCGAGCTGGATTCGAAGAGAGTAGTTACTGCAGTAGAAAGTAATATTATTCCCGATAGTCTATAATAATCATCCCCATATTCCCACGTGGACAGGTACCACGCGGGTAATTACCGCAAAAAACGGGTAAAAACACCAGATATTAAATACATCAAACACCTAGGAGAGAACAACACAAATGTTCCAATGTGTTTGTCCCGTCACACATAGGTAATAATCGTTATCATCAGCAGCCATTTTGATGTCTTCAAAGCTAAGATATTGGCTTTCCATAAGGATTAATAAGGAATATGCATCACCACGCGAGCCCAATGGGATAGGAAATACAAAAATACAAACGGATTAGTGGGAAATTAACTACTGTAGATTTATAATGTATTTTATTGTATTGTGAATTTGTGATGTGTCAATAAATGTCTTTAATTTCATTTATATTATCTAAGTATCATACATTTATGTAAAGGAAAAATTGTGATAGTAAAACACAATATCAAATTTTTTCAGGGATAAATAATAATGGAATGTTCCCTTTGAGTGAAATTTGTTAAGTATCTCTATTATTGCGAACAACTACTTTCCCTCGGTAAGTATATGAAACAATTCCATCCTGTATATGTTATCATGAGTTGACTCTTATTTTAAAAGCATGTTAAGTAATGATTTCAAAATTAAAATCATTAGTATATAGCATATTATTCTATGACACAAGTCTTAACAGTGCTAACTTTGGGGCTAGCCTAATTGGCACGATTGTAATACGTTTAAATTTTACGTAGGTACTTACGCAAGTTGACCACATATGTCATCAGGTCCTCACGCCCAATAGTGGCATAATTTTACTGTCAATTGTCATCAACGCTGACGTAGCGAACGTCACATGACAATTGACAGTCTCGTGCATTTTTGGCACAATTGGCAATGCATACCAAGTGCGTCCCTGAACTAAATATTATGGTATGACGCACTAATCGATGATATAAGCTAGCTTTCCACCAGTGGATTAGCCCGCGTGAAGGCGCTACTCGGAAAAAATATGGACTCTTTGATATAAAACTATAGGACGGTTAGAGTGGTTATAAATCTGGTAATAAGATATATATTTCTTCATACCTTTATCTAGAACCGTATAGTTTCAGAAACACGATTTTATAATTTTGGCTCGACACTTTTTATTTTCGAAAATACCTCAAAAAAATAAGAAATATCAAGATTATTCTTAAATGGGGATACATATTCTATTGAAAATTGGTTTAATTAGTGGACACCAATAATATTTAGGATCGTATAGAAGCATTTTTTTTTAAATCGCTATAGTTTTTGAATACGAAGTGATATTGTGTTTTTTTTGCGTAATCGGCAAAATCGGTCTCGCTCCCGCGCGCGTCGTTTTCTCATTGCTATCTCGCTTTAGCATATTTTTTCCGAGTATCGCCTGAACTACCACGGGTAAACATTGTGTTTACCCGTGGCAATAAGACATTTTTCCGGGTGTAAAAGCCTCTCTATGCCAAATTTCAACAAAATTGGTCAAGATGTTTTGCCCTGATTGAGTAACAAGTAACAAAATAGTACTAGTATTATGGAAATTCGAATCAACGACGAGTATTACCACGTACACCCAGACCCGAGGGAATGTTGAAAAGTTCGTTTTTAATATTCACCCCACAGGGAATCGAACCCGGGACACCACAGATTACTAAATAGTTACTGGCGGCACCTTGAAAACCGGTGCGTAGATCACTTGATTTTTATTATTCCTTTTTACGACACGAATAATACTACGAACATAAACTTATTTATACTAAACGTAACAGTAAGACGAATCATTAATAATGACTTAATTAATACGATTACTTGTATGTATGTACTTACCTATGTTTTTTTACATTTGTATAATAATTGTAATTGTCTGATTATATGGTTTTTTGGATTTTATACAGAACGGGTAGCACTTAGCCTTCATCACACCTGATCTTATTGAAAATAACGCTGAAAGTGGAAGCGTACTACTCCTGAAATCTTTAACCACTGAGGAACTGGCTATCTTATCGTCAACTGCCAGAACACAATAATTCTGAAAGCATACTGCGGTCATAGACTCAATCGCCTTCGATCCAGGCGTAAGTAGAAAAAGTCCTACCACCAACCCTTAGGTATAAGCATAAACTTATAATACTTTACCCCTAGTATAAATAAGTTTTCAACACACTTGCTCATAAAGTGAGCCTTATTACATCGATCTTAGGGCCATAAACCGAACTATAACCCACGCGTGCATAATAATATTACAGTACTAGTTGCGTAATAGAATTACCCCTACAAAGTTAAGTAAGTACCTAACTGCAAATTATATGCGAGTAAACAGAGACTTTTCAATTTAACCGGGTAATACAGTATCCCTACAAAGTTAAGTTAGTACCTAACTGCAAGTTATATGCGAGTCAACAGAGCATTTTCAATTTCATCGGGTAATAGATACAGTTCTTTTTTTAGTAACTACAAAGAGGTTTTATACGGCTGAAAATCCATTTACGTTTTTAGAATAAATAAATATGTCCCTAACTAAGACAAAAAACATAATTAAGTATATTATTATCAAATTATTTATAATTCACAATAATTTGTTATAAAACATTTGCATTTTATCACTATTATTATACTTAATTATTTTGAAGTAGGCTGTATGGCTGTATGTAATCAATCACCTCACATTTGGCGCGTGCAAAAAAAAAACTTGCGCGCTTTTTCCCTTAGTTAATATAAGGTTAATACTAATACAATATGTATGCAATAAATGTTTGTTTTTCCTCGCAAGTGTATTGAAAAAGTGCGTATGAAACTCGTGAGCAACTTACTCACTAGACACTCGGCTGATTTACGCCCTCGCCTGCGGCTCGGGCTGCAACCCACAGCCTCGTGTATAATGAGCAACCTAAGCTCACTTGTACCATAATATACTATTATCTACACTCATGTTACAATATTCTAATTATGAACTCATGCCTGAACGTATACTGATACACTTTATGACATAGTCAACTTAAAAAAATAAAGCTGCTGTATCCGGGTGTTTCATAATGACCATTATGAAACACCCGGATACAGCTGTCACTCATTATAAAACACTTATATTTCTTAAATTTACAGTCTCCATGGCAACCGTAGGATTTACCGGCCCTGACTTCCAACTCTGGGCATTTGTGCACTACACTGAATTTTACTGATCCGGCGGTCCGGTTTTTTACGGACCGATATGGCAGCTATGAAAAACATATGGGCGCTTGTGCACCACACTGAATTTTACCGTCCGTCATTTTACTTTTCCCCATTCCGGACCGTTTTTTTCCGTTCCGAGATGACGGCAATGAAAAACATATGTTCGCTTGTGCACTACACTGAATTTTACCGTCCGGAAAAAAACGGATGGTTGTATTTTAATCATAAATCACTACATAGTATAAAACAAAGTCGCTTCCCGTCTGTCTGTCCCTATATATGCTTAAATCTTTAAAACTACGAAACAGATTTTCATGCGGTTTTCACTAATAGGTAGCGTAGTTCTTCAGGAAGGGTTTAATATATAATTTATGAAAGTTTTGTGTAAATTGGTAGAAATATAACGATAATTGTCGAAAGTGCCGGCAAACGGCAAGGCGCCCGGGAGCTTTCAGCAAAAACGCTGCCTAATCCTTTAGAAGTTTGACTGGTTAGACAATAATTAAAGTCTTTAACACCATTGTTAAACACCTTACCTACTTCTGGCAAACGCAAATATAGTAGATTGTACAACAAGACGTGCATAAATAGTACTATTTTACCCGAGACGTATATATGGATAGTCAATTCGAGGGTAAAATGGGTTTTATGTACAAGTTATACACTCTGCTTTTCACGTAAAGTGTGAGGAAAATAAATAAAAATATTGCAAAAAAGAAAAAATAAAGACTTTGGCACTTTGCCATATTAGCGGGAAGACTTTCTTTTTCTTTTTTTTATACGTGGCATTGGCAGAACAGTGACTTTAGCGTAGATCGTAGTCCATAATGCTCTTGAAATAGTTATTTCTTAGAAAACTCATTAATTTTGCCTAGTTTTATTAATTTAGTAATTTAACATGGATTATGTACAAAATTGAAGAATTAGAATGAAATAATAAGTTTATTTAACGAAGTTTAATTGCGTGAGTGGCTGTTTACCTGACGACCTTTGTCTTAAAGTCTGAGACTTAGACGAAGATTTTACTTTATGCACTAGAGCATAAAAAGCGATTTTATGCAGCCTATACCCAACATAAACACGAACTTTACGAGCATGAGAAGTGAAAAACTATTATGATTATAACATAGGTACCTAATACGCAACAATCCGACAAACAACAACAACAAAATAAGTGGGTCGGTACCTACTAACTTATACCATGTGCTATTTTCAATCATGAAGGGCATAAATGATCTCTTTTTCATGCCCTATTAAATTTAGCCCATGTCCATTTTCATGGTAATCGCAACAGTTATTTCGTTAGTAACACTCAAACAACCCGTAAAAGAAACATCTATACTAATATTATGAAGAGGAAAGATTTGATTGTTTGTTTGTTTGCATCGAATAGACTCCGAAACTACTTACTGGACCGATTTCGAAAATTCTTTCATCATTAGAAAGCTACATTCTTCCAGAGTGCCAAAGGCTATATTTTATCCCGATATTCCCCACGGGAACGGGTACCACGCGGGTAAAACCGCGACGATCCGCTAGTATTATTTAAAGAGGAATAGTTTGATTTTTTGTTTTTAATGGATAAACGCACAAACTACTAGACCGATTTTAAATTTTCTCTCACCAGTAGGAATCGACATTTTTCCCGAGTGACATTAGCTAATTTTTATCCCAATATTCTGATACTTACTAGTATTATACTCCGTCAAAACGGAGCAACGGGTTGACGTGATTTTTAGTACGGTGATATTTTTTGAGCTAGAGAGTGACTTAAGCTACATTTGATCCCGGAAAAATATCATTCCCGCGGGATAAAGTCGTATAGGTATTCCATGCGGGTCAAGCCGCGGGGGCAAGGCTAGTTTATTATATATTAGCCGATATGTTATCCGCGGGGAGCTACTAGTTATAGATTATTGAAATAATTAATTTACCAACGGCTTTTTTCAATTACAGCTTGTTTTATGGGTTACCTTCTATATTTTTCTATAATACAACAAAATATACGTTACAAACAAAAGAACAAACATACAAATCTCTTCTCTTTATAATTAAGGAATTCAGTGGCTTGGCTACTGTTTGTAAAACATGAATCACCTGCAACATGCAACTTTCAAACTAAACACGCTGCACATTCAATATTAAACTTGCATCATCGGCTAAACAAAATGTCACGTTATGATCGTACGATGCCTGTGACCGGTAAAAAACCATTACCTAATTAAACTACTTCCATTGAACGCTCAAGAGAGCATTATTTCGAAACACATCGTGTAAGACGATCGGTGTATTCGAAACTGATTTATATTTAAATTGCAAACGTTGTAAATTTTTCGTTTGTTGTTGTTTTTTTTTCTGTGAATTAAAGGGAATGTAGGTCAAACTCGTATTGTTAAGTGATACCTACATTTATTTTAGTAAGGTGTTATCATACGAAAACGTGAATCATTATGATTGTAGGTAAAACTTAATATTATTATGTTGTGAATTAATTTACTTACTATTTAATTTGTAAGCACTGAATTATAATTGATAAGTATTTCTTAAGCAATATTACGGTCATGGCTAACTAGTCCCTAATATACAACAAAAATACGGTTGTTGTGATGAGCGAAATCTATACAGGATAATTTTTTTATCAGTGCACAAATTTTTAGGATCGACTCAGAATCGGTAAGTGAACAATTTTCTCCTAGAAACATAGGTTCAAATATCAACAAAAAAATTTTGACTCTTCATACAAATCGGACTGATCACGTGATCGATTTAGTATGGGAAGTCCCAAAATTTTTGTCGTATTTTGACCTATGTTTCTAGGAGAAAGTTGTTCACTTACCGATTCTGAGTCGATCCTAAAAATTTGTGCACTGATAAAAAATTTATCCTGTATAATAAAAATCGCGTTTTTTGTTTTATTTTGTACACATCGTAGCCTTCATCACACCTGATGTTAAGTGGTGATAAATAAGGCTGAAGGTGAAAGCGCACTAATCCCGGATTCCTTAAATCACTGAAGAACTGGCTATCTTATCTCTAACTGCCGGAACACAATAATACTGAAAATATCATTGTTATGGCAACGGACTTAGGTCCATCTTGGTGGTAGCTAGCCAGGCGGACTAAGAACAAGTCCTACCACCAACCAAACCGAATACAATATGTATGTACCCCCACTGGGAATCGATCCTGAGACCTCTGAGTCTGTAGTGAACCACTGACTACAAAGGGCGGTTAAAAGTAGAATTTTAGTAGGATGCATTTCCACAGAAGCGGAGCTGCACGGAGATGAACTGTGTTTTCATAGCTCTGACGATATTGAACTTACCCTTATCCATATCATCATCATCATCAGCCATACGACTCCCACTGCTGGGCATAGGCCTCCCCCAAGGATCTCCACAACGATCGGTCCTGCGCTGCCCGCATCCAGCGGTTTCCCGCGACATTGACCAGATCTTCGATCCACCTTTTAGGCCCATTATCCGTATAAACAACTTAATTTTTTTTTTCAATAGGCGTTAAAAAATAAGTTGGCGTCTAAAACTTAGATAACGGCTCACGAACTAAAACAAAACTCAAAGGGCAACGGGCGAATTTGGTGCCATTTTTAAAATTGTTGCGCACGAACGGTACCTCGTTATTTTAAATAGATATTATGCCACGCGAACAACATGTGTTATGGCAAGATTAGATTGCTCTAAACCTAACAATTTTAAGGAGCAAAGGACATCACTCAGGCTCCATACATTTTTGGGCTATTTTACTACCACAGCTAGCTACTGACTTTTTTTAAACGAAGGAAAAGGTTACGAATGTTTCAATCTTACGTCATAAATGACAGGAAGCGATAAAAAATAAGAGCCCATCTTTAAAATACGCTCTTATTCGCTCGGCCCTTTCTGACACTTTAACCCGTTATCTAGTGGTTGTTGATCTAAAATGAATAATATTAATGAAAAATGGAAAATGAAGTATTGTAGAAAAAATCGACTCGTCTCACAACTTGCTGCTGCGACTGCTCTTCGGATAGCGAAAGGTCGTCGGTTCGAGTCCCATCGGAGCTAGGTAGATGTGAGACGGGTCGATTATTTAAAAAAAACCTTCATTGTCCATTTTTCAATAATATAAATTGCATTGTGAATGCTAAAAAATAAAAAATTAAATAACTGAATATTAGAGAATCTATAGTTGCCTCATTCTATTACTTAAAATATGTGAGAGCAAATACTTTGCTTTGTTATGTATTATAGAAATCGAGGCCCCGGGCCAGGCGAGTGTGATCGTTCACCAAATAAAAGATGTACGGATCACGCGACCAATTATATGAGGAATGCCAAAAGTAAGTGAAAGTGGTAGAGCATATACCTATTTTTACACGTATAATGTTCACATATTAACCGTGGCCCCACCATTTAGCCCCACTGGTGGGTCTATGGTTATTTTTTTTCTCGTAGACCCACTGCAATAGAGTTTTATATTATGCATTGCAATGTGTCAGTTTCCGTGGGTACACGGGTAATTGCCTCAGGTAATTTCTTTCCCCGTACACCCACTGCACTAGGCATATGCCAAATATGCATTTTTTATGCTTTTATGGCTGTAGTTCCACCGCAATGCCCCACTTAACATAAAATTAAATAAAAACAAAAATATAAAAACTAATTTTATTAAACAAAATATAGGTTCTCCTTTATACCCCGAAGAAAAGAAAAATCAAATTAATTAATTTGCGTAAGTTCGAAAGTAAAATATTATATAAAATACAAATTAAAATATACTCATATAAAAATTATTATTATTATTCATACTTTTCCAAACATGACAACAGTGGGACCACGGTTAAAGTCAGTCTTGCTTCAATTCCCCGTAGTAAAATACCTATGGACCCACCAGTGGGTCATAGTGGTGGGGCCACGGGTAAAACCCGACTATGATATTGGAATAATTGGCAATGGTATTAATATTGAGATTTTGAATTAATTTTATTAACTCAAAATGCAATTTCGCCTGAAATCTACTTATAGGGCTCGTGGTCTTTTACTGTCACATTTTTCTTAGAATGGTAATAAGGATTACAAATTAATTTATTTTTGTATGATGTAAGTATGTTCTGTTTTTTTAAGTTTAATACTTGTCATTCGTCAACCAATCAGTTAACAATTTGATAAGGTAAGTTAAGGTAAACTTTATTTTACGAATTCGTATTGTACGGCAGTATTTGGCGCGGTTGAAAGTACGCAGAAAGTAAATTGTTCTGTTCTCATACTATGATACTATTGATCTCTTCCGTTGAACTGTCTTTCTTTGTATAAACCATCGATCTTCGCACCGAAAATTGGCAAACAAACACTGACCGCCAAAATTTGCTTGAGGAAGCTTTTTAAAACGGCAATAACAACATTAATTTCGTCTACTTATGTTTCCGACGTCAATGCTCTGCCTAACAGGAGACAGCACCCATTTACGATCACCCCCTTAAATATGACCTCTCGTCATAGTTATTTCTTTGTCATCATCAGTTAACTGGTAATAAAACAAACTACTATGCAGTGAATACTGTTTACCTTTTTTTTTGTAAATAAACAAAAAAAAATACGCTAGGTGAAAGTTCGAAAAATAAAGTTTATGTACACAAAACTGTAATAATTCGTCTGTGCTCTGTATTATTGTCTTCCTTTGTATAAACCATCGATCTTCCCTCAAAATGCTAGACAAACAAACATTTACCGCCAAAATTTGCTTGAGGAAGCGTTCTATAACGCCAACAACTACATTAATTTTCGTCTACTTATGCTTCCGACGTCAATGCTCTGTCTAACAGGAGACTGCATCCATTTACCATCACCCCCTTAAATATGACCTCTCGTAAAAGTTCTTACAATCTATGTAGATGTGCGTTTGTATAATGTGATCCCATTTTTCTGTCTGCACATCTGCTTTTGATAAAATCAGCCAAGATAGTGTTGTATTTCAGACTTTGATGTTGTTAATAGTTTAGACTCATTTTGTACAGAAATGACTAGATTATTATAATAAGAAGTCTGTTTATGGTAGTTTATGTGGCTGTCACATAATTAGGGGTATTAAAACACGAGTGGGAGTTAAAAAAAACGGCCAAGTGCGTGTAGAACTCGCCCATGGAGGGTTCCGTCTGTAACCACTTAACGTAGGTACCGATTGCCTGTACCTAGCCAAAATTCCACTATCATTTTTCGTCAGCAAAATATAACTTTAATTTTTATATTGTTTGTATGAATGACAAAGTTATATTTCCTTTTTTTGAAAATGTGGTACTTATAATATCAAACCAATTTTCGTTAATCGCATATTTCTTCTAGATTTTTCACTCATTTATTTCAAAAGTTAGAGGGAGGGGGCACACATTTTACCACTTTGGATGGCTTTATCTTTCAAAATATTGAGTTTGGGAAAAATGGTGTGAGAAGGCTTTTTGTCATTTTTAAAGACCTATCTATAGACACCCCACACGAATATGTTTGATTAAAAAATACTTTTCAGTTTCAGTTCCATGCAAGCCCCTTTTAATTTTTTGTTTTTTTATTTTATTTTTTATTAAATCGTAACGCAGTTCACAAGATACATTTACCTACCAAGTTTCGTCTCTCAAATCTTAATAGTTTTGGAATACCTAAAGTGGCTGTGATTAACGGACGGACATTCATATATTTAAAAAAATATACATTATAAATTATAATGTGGATTGGCGCCAAACTCTACTCATAGGGATGCCGGGGCCCTATTGACTTGGCTCTTCAGCCGAGAAATTGAGAGAGAGACAATGAGAGACCTTTATACATTTCTGAAAAATTCAATAAGTAATGACAGGAGTAGGTGTGTGTTAACCAATTCAATGATCATATATTGAAAAGGGTACTCGAAAGAATATTCGTTTCGAAAAGGCTTCTTTTATATTGTACTGTTGGACATTTTTCAATATCAATTCCTTTAGGTCTTGTTCAACATCGCAATATAGACATGACATGACATTCTTTAAAGAGATATCATGTATATTGCTTTCTTTGATGCTATTTATAGATATTGCGGCCCGAAGTAATTTTTGTATTATAGAAAATTATATTTAATATTTTCTTGCGTTTTTCTTTATAGTGATAAAAATATCACTCTATCGGATTACAATTGAATAAGTCCAGACAAATCAAGTGATTTAGTAGGTGTTTGAAATGACACAATTTTTTCAATACAATATTGAAATCGTTTTTTTATGTATGAATGCAGATTTTCTTTCTACTAAAATCGTGACATGGCTCATAAGAACAGATCTTTGTATATCTTATAGTTAAAGTCGTGCCCATACTGGCCGATTTAAATGAGCCACCCTGTATATCAAAGTAAAGTCCATAAAGTGTAAAGTAGTAAAGTTTTAGGATAGATAAGTAGCATTATGTTATTTCCCTGTGCGATCGAATCAGAAATAATGAGATCCGCAGGAGAACTAAAACAACCGTCATTTGAAGGATTGTATCGTTGAAGTGGCAGTGGGCGGGACACATAGCGCGGAGAACCGATGACCGTTGGGGCGGAAAGGTTCTCGAATGGCGACCGCTTACCGGACGACGTTCCGTGGGCAGGCCCCGTACAAGGTGGACCGGCGATCAAGTCAACGTCGCGGGAAACAGCTGGTTGCGGGCAGCGCGGCACCGATCCTTGGGGGCGGCCTATGCCCAGCAGTGGGCGTCGTTCGGCTGACATGGTGTTGTTAAACTAGTAGACCCGGTGAACTTCGTTTCACTAACATCTAATAAATATACACAGATAAAAATTAATAATCGCGCAGCGCATCTTTTGTAGAAGAAGTTTTATACACTGACTGTAGGTGTACAAATGTCGCGTATTAAAAGTAGGTACTTAATCCAAAGCGGCTAAAACGTCAGTGATAAGTAAGTGATTACATACCCTTTGGAAGGGGCCATTGGAATAAATGACAGTTTTGTACCTATAGTACGACAGTTTAACGATTTTCCTTACAAACTATTTTTATTTGATAATTTTCCGGAATATAAAGTAGCCTATGTCACTCTCATCTCTCAAACTATCCCCATACCAAAAATCTCGTCGATCCTTTGCTCCGTTTTGGCGAGAAAGACGGACAAACAAACAAACACACTTTCACATTTATAATATTAGTACGGATGTTATTTTTGTTACATAATATTTTCAACAAAGGATCTCTAGCAGAATCTCTCGAATTTCAAAGTAGAATCCCTTTTTTTAACATCGAACAAGAATCAAATTGACATATAGTCTAGACTTTGAATACATCAAATAATTATAATTTACAATGGGCTGGATTTTTCATGTTTATGTAGTTTCTTGGAGACAAATATCTGGCGAGCTTTTTTTCTGTTTAAATAATTTGTTAAGGAAATTTTCAGAAGGAAACTTGGGCGCAGTCTTTTTAAACTGCGTTTTAAGATATTATTAGCAGTCTTGCGGCTTAACACGAGTGGTTTCCTTTCCCTTAGAAATATTGAAAAAAGTACTTACCCATTTCTAGGTCATAGTCTGTAATCATAATTCGTAAAGAGACAAGTACCTATAGTGTAAAAACAAACAAAAATTAAACATAGCCTTGTTGCTACGTAGCAATCTCTTATAGTCAACCTCGGGTGGTGAAACAAATAAATAAACATATCTAAACATACATTTTTATATTTTCACTTCTCATGCTAGTAAAGTTCGTGTTTATGTTGGGTATAGGCTGCATAAAATCGCTTTTATGCTCTAGTGCATAAAGTAAAATCTTCGTCTAAGTCTCAGACTCTAAGACAAAGGTCGTCAGGTAAACAGTCACACACGCAATTAAACTTCGTTAAATAAATTTTATTAATACCCAATTAACGTATTTCATCCTGTTTCTTAAATTTTGTACATAATCCATGTTAAATTACTAAATTAATAAAACTAGGCAAAATTAATAAGTTTTCTAAGAATTAAGTATTTCAAGAGCAATAAGGACTACGATCTATGCTAAAGTCACTGTGCTGCCAATGCCACGTATAAAATAAAGAAAGAGAAAGTCTTCCCGCCAATATGGTGAATTCTTTGTTTTTTCTTTTTTGCAATATTGTTATTTATTTTCCTCACACTCGAAGTGAAAAGCAGAGTGTATAACTCGAACATAAAACCCATTTTACCCTCGAATTGACTATCCACCCTCGCCTACGGCTCGGATGGATATATACGTCTCGGGTAAAATGGTACGTTTTATGCACTTGTTGTTCAATCTACTATTATTAGATTTATTGCTAAAAGGTAAAAGGTGGCAGAGAATGTTTCAAACGTTAATTCCGCTTTACGTATGTATTTTGTGCAATAAAGTTGTTTAAAATAAAATAGATAGATACCGTATGCAAAATCAAAAACAACAACTTGCAAACTCTTCCGATTATAATACTAATAGGATGTAGTTTTCTTTTCGAGTTAGTTTTAACCTCCTCTGTGGTCTAATGGTACCTACACACCACCGGTATCAGACCAAGAGGTCCCGGGTTCGATTCCCAGTGAGGGTACATATTGCATTCGATTTGGTTGGTGGTAGGACTTGTTATAAGTCCACCAGCCGGCCTAGCATGAGCGGCTTTTATCGCGCGATATGATATGGTACGGCAAGTTGTCGTGTTTACCCCACTAAGGTGCGCGTGCTATAAGCCGCTCATGCTAGGCCGGCTGGCCAGCTACCACTATCTTATCTAAGTCTGACGCCATAATAACGATGTTTTTTTTTATCCACAACGGGGTAGCACTTAGCCTTCATCACACCTGATGATAAGTGGAGATCTTCTTCTTCTTCATTCGATACGGGCGTTTTTCGCAACTCGACTTCTTATTGCGCCTATTTTGCGTGATGAGGGTGTGCAGCTGGATTATTCCAGCCAGCCCAGCTCTGCCAGGAAAGCACCCAGCGCCCTCACGTCGGAGACCGCTTCGTGGACGCTTCCCGGCGAGCCGAGGTACCTCGCCCGGTAGGGGTCCACTCCGTTACATTCAACCAGGACATGAGCAGCTGTCTCTTCAGCCTCTACGCAACCTCTGCATAGGGGACTGTCAGTGAAACCTAAGTTAAAAAGATGTTTGTTAAAATTACCATGTCTGTAATCCTGTTATAGCACCTGTCACAAGGCGTAACTGTGATCTATTAAGTTTAAAAAGAGCCCTGGACAGACGGGCGTCAAGGCGCGGTAATAAGTGGTGATAAGGCTGATGGTGGAAGCGCACTACTCCCGGAATCCTCAATCCCTGAGGAACTGGCTATCTTATCTCTAACTGCCGGAACACATAATGCTGAAAACATCATTGTTATGGCGTCAGACTTAGATAAGATGGTGGTAGCTAGCTAGGCGGACTAAAACAACCGCCTAACAACCAAACCGAATAGAATATGTACCCCCCTGGGAATCGAACCCGGGACCTATATATGATATTGCAGCATTGTTGTGTTCTGGCAGTTAGAGATAAGATAGGCAGCCAGTTCCACAGTGGTTAGGGATTCTGCGAGTAGTGCAATTCCACCTTCAGCCTTATCTTTACATAACATCTGGTGAGATGAAGGCTTAAGCCGGGTCTCCAGCGAAAGTTTTTTGAAAACATTCAACAAAAACACATACACAAAACTTGGTTTCTGAAAAATGATTCTTGACATGCGCCGTCTATACCTCTCTTGGCTTGTGTACACAAAACAATAGTTTCTCTAGTAAACAAAATGAGTTCGGAAGAAGAAGACGTAGTTTCAGATCGTATCTTTATTCCAATCCATCTTTACTTGCATTGCTCTAAACCACCGTAGAATCCAACTTGGCGCGAAAACCAAACTTTTTTTTTGTAATGGCTTCTTCCATTTTACATAGAAATTCGGCCATTGTCTAGCGAGTTATCAAAATTAAAAAAGTTAAAAGTTGTAGAAATGATAGATTATGTACAGTACCCTAGCTGCCCCTCGACCCGCGCGGGGAAGTTTTGTGTACGCGTTTTCCTACGGGCATGGAAAGCAAAAACATTGTTGGTGCAAACAAAAATGTGTAGTGAAACAATGTTTTGTGTAGGCAGTTTTGTTGAATGTTGAGATGTTTTTGTTGATTGTGTAGGGCAAAACACGCGCTGGAGACCCGGCTTAAGTGCTACCCCGTTTGTATATAAAAAAAATTGTTCTTAAGGGCGCGCACTAGGTCAAAAGCAAAAGTAATAACTGCAACGGCCAACTGCAAAGTAAATGCTGTCTTATTAAATGAGACATAAGGCAGAATTTACTATATAATTCTCCGGCCCCATTCCGCCGGTCCGGAATGAAGAAATGAAGGAAATTCTTTTTAAAAGGATATTTAAAGGCTATTTACAAAAATATATAACACTAGCGGCCGCCCGCGGTTTCACCCGCGTGGACTACAAGGCGTTATCCCGAGGGAATAACTATGATATTTTTCCGGGATAAAAAGTAGCCTAAGTTACTCCTTGTTACATCAGCTACCTGCCAGTGAAATATCCCGTTAAAATCGAACAAACAGACAGACAGACAAAAATTTAAAAAAATGTTATTTTGGTATATGTACCGTACAGAATCATATGCATGTAGTAAAAAGCAGTTATTTTAATATTTCAAACAGACACTCCAATTTTATTTATTTGTATAGATAAGCCCTACCTTATCTATTAGTGTAATTAAACTAAAAAGTTCCAAGCTTTATATTAATGTATTACTTGAATACTAGCAGTTTATCGTGTTAATTATAGTGATTTAGAGCCAACTTCGCAATTTTTTTCTATCGAGATAATTTTATGCAATCGTGTTTTTGAGTAACATAGTCACTAGTGTTAGTCCTGAAGTTTGCTGCATCTTAATTTGAAATTCAGTTTTTCATTAATATAAAGCAATCTGATTTTCGTTGGCCTATAGCGGGCCCTTAATTCATTTATACAATTAACTCTTGCCGTATTAGCTAGATCAAAATAGTCTATGACGTCTATGTCTTTCTTATTGAACTTTAACTTAATGACAGCCCACTGTGCGTTGATCCTCAACTCAATTGACTTAATTAAATCTTATTGGGCGTCGATCCCAATTCATGACGTATCCAATAAATATATCAATTTGGAATTTTCCTGTTTTCGGAAAGCCCTCATAGAAATTATATGTATTTGTTTTTGTTTGTTTTCCATTCAGAAGTGAACGTAAAATAAACTTGATACTTACTACATAGTTATTTAAGCATATTAATGAAACTTTATTTATCATTTAGCATTGAGTTATTTACATCAATGATGGAAAGTATGTTTTTTTCAATCTGATATTTCTTTGGTATTATTATCAGGAGGAAGCAAACATCAACAAAAATATTGTATTAAGGCTAAGTCTTTCTACGTAAACTTATAATAAGGATAAAAATATTTTTCTTAATACCATCACATACATTGTTGCAATACTAAACTAAAGTAGCTTGAGCACTGTATTATGGAAATTGGAAACATCGACTGGTATTACCACATACACCCATACCCGAGGTGTTATAGAAAAGATCGTTTTCAAAATTTACCCGACCGGGGTTCGAATCCGGGACCTCTAGAGATAGCAGCACCTTGAAAACCGGTACAGTGTACACCACTCGGTCGGTGTTTACTTATAATTGTTTGTTAGACTCATGTTATTGTCTAAGTTTATTTTTATTATGTCTCGAAGTGTAACAAATGTTAGTAAACCTTAAAATAAAAAAAATAAAAAATTGTTTAGAAAAAAAAATTAAAAGTGTACTTACTAGGTACTTAGTTTTGCAGGCCAGTGTAGTGTAATTGAAAACACGCCGTGATTTAAGATTTTTAGTTATTCTTATGAGCACGAAAGAAACAGAAAAGGCAAGGAAACTAAACGAAATTTTCCCACACACATTCATTTATGACGTCACTTCCGCATCATCATCATCATCATCATCAGCCATTTAATGTCCCCACTGCTGGGGCACTGGCCTTCCTTATGGATAAATAAGGAGAATGAGCCATGACCCACCACGCGGGCTCAGTGTGGATTGGTGGGTAATAACGACTGCAAGTGCAGCCGGGACCAACGGCTTAACGTGCCTTCCGAAGCACGGAGGAGCTCGAGATGAAAAGTTTTTGGTCACCCATCCCGTGACCGACCATTGCGAACGTTGCTTAACCTCAACGATCGCAGGCCGAGTGCGCTATCCACTGCGCCACGGGCATCGTATGTTCGAAATTTAAACCACGCGATATTCTTACGTTTATGAAAAACGTCTTATGTACTCCTTCTGTATGTCAACTGTTAACGTCTATTTAGATGATAATTGAGTTTAAATTTCAACACCAATACCTATAGGTACTTGTTATTTTTTAAAGATGGTAAATATGTAGTAGCACAGATAATATAATATTAAGGTAGTAGTAATGTTCTAACCAAATCCACGTGTGTAGAGTTCAATGTCTTGTTTATAGATTAAATTGAGGCCAAACGTTTTATAAATCATGTTAAAAACATAATATTATACTATAAGCTAATATTTTACGGTATCGTAGTACCTAAATTGTCAATAAAAATTTATGAGGGTTTGCAGAAATTAAGTAGGTACCTACTTACCTAACTACTAGCTAAAAAAAACAACTCATAGGCTTGTAAATTTTACACGGCTTGAGGTTAATAATTTATATAAATTTCAAAATTATAACTGATTCTAAATATTAATGGAAACCAAGATTTATGTGGTGGTTATATTTTTTTTACCAACGACGGACTTGAACGGAACGGAGGCGGTAAAATATGCGTTTAGGGTTAGAGGTTGTTTGTTAATTAATTAATTAATTAGTTTGTTTGTTTGTATGTATGTCTGTTGCCATTTATCTCCTAAACCACTATTCCGATTTTAATGCGGTTTTCAGTTATGGGTTTTGATTTTATTGGTGCATGTTCTTAGATAAGTGTTACGGTAACAACTCACCAGGGGGCGCTGCATTTGCTTGTGCAAAACCAAAACTACTAGTCCGATTTGGATGCGGTTTTCAATAATGGGTTTGTGATTGATTAGTGATTATTCTTAAAATGCTCTTTAAAGAGTTTGAAATAAAAAACAAAATTAAAAATTTTGAAAAAAAACACACGACGAATAAAATGTAATTGAAAAAGGATAAAATAATTTAAAAACCCCCGGCTTAAATAGTTTATGTGACCAATGAACTTAATGAGAAACGCAAGAAAATCCGTCGAGGGCTGCCATCAATATTTCAAATTTCAACATAAATATAAATAACTACAAAACTAGTTCATTTAATGACAGCCCGGACGGATTTTCTTGCGTTTCTTATTAAGTTCATAGGTCACATAAACTATTTCAGTTTAAAATTATTTTATCCTTTTTGAATTCCGTAATCCAAAATTGTTTTCTCTAAATGTTTATTTAAATAATACGTCTTATTTTAATCCCATTACGCGAATGTGTAGTCTGTATAATGAACTCGTCAGTGGTTGCTCAGAAATTGACATATTTGATTGTTCTTTGCACAGATTTCAAAGAAACTTGAAAAATTGTATCAAATTATTTATAATATATTTAATTGAATGAACTGTAATTATGTTATTTAAATGTCTAAATTATAGACATTTAAATAACATAATTACAGTTTAATTACACTTTAATTTTGTTATCATTATGTCGTTTTATTAGTAGGTATAAATTTTAGTTATTTTTTCATTTTTAAGGATTTATAATCAACCAATTAATTTTATTTATGTATTTTTTGTGTTTGTGTAATTTATTTATTAAAACTAAATCAATTAATCAAACAATTATAAATCAATTTAATTTTAATTTTTACATATATTTAGATAATTTGTTTGAATTTGACAATAAATTTATTTTATTACTGCCATATTATATTATAAATTTTTTTGAAGGCTTCACGCTGCTTAATATATTATAACAGTATGTACATATTTAAGGGTTTCAACCTAGTTCCTATTATGTAAATTGTTATTTGTTTTATGTTTTCTTTAATTGGCTGTAACATGTTTTGTACATCTTTCTAAATAAAATAAAATAAAAATAAAAAATAAAATAAAATTACATTTTTCTACCAAGCGGCTGCAGGATCTTCTTCGTGTGCATGAATCGTAGGGTGTGTCGTTCTTTGTAGGTATAAATCGGGACTTCTCTACATCCTCATCAGTCTAACAACGTCCACTGTTGGACATAGGACACTTCAATTCAAATACACGCCTGCACGACTTACCTGCTTACTTACTGCACGATTAGTACGACCTGCGGCTGTTTTTTTATCTACAAAACGGTGTTGCACTTAGCTAGCCTACATCACACGAGACGTATTTCCGTAGCGCTCGAGTTTGAATTCGCATTCGAAATTGTAAAATTCGCATGCGAATCATTAATCACACCTATGAATTCTGCAACAAGTTTCTTATTTCTACTAGTAAAATTCATCATCCTATATGTCTTCACTGACAATCATATGAGAAGTGTTTGTGTTTGCATTTTGCTATAAATTTAAAGATTCTCTGTGATTTTGAAACAATTAAAGAATGTTAATTTATTGGTAACACAGATTTCGAATGCTACAAAAATGCATGAAAACGGGTGTAATAGAATTCGATGTCGTAGACGAATAGTTGACGTATACGTTTGGTCGATCGCTACGGAAATACGTCGCCTGGGTGCTTACCATCAACTCTTATTACGGTTTTGTTTAGGAACCTAAACTGATCTGCTTCGCTTATTCGTACCACGACAGCTTAATATCAATGACAGCGATTCAGTGATCGATCAATGACATTTCACAGCCGCTAAGCTGTCAGAAACTCTTATTTGACTTATAACCCGGTCGATTTAACATGTCACCTGCAGGTTATACCCGTCCCTCTCACTCTCCGGGCATGACAGAATCGAGTGAAAGAGACGGGTAGAAGAAAAAGGACACAAATCGTTCGGTCATTAACATTTAGCAATTCATTTGCGATCCAGTTTTTAGAAGGTCAGAGTACGAAAGAAAGCGATTCATTTTAGGAACCTATTCTGAATCGCGCTATTTTTGAATCGCTGTCATAAAGTTGATGGTAGGCACCCTGGTCGCCCTGCCGCTGCCGCCCCGCGCCGGCTGCCGCCGCGCTGCCGCCGCGCGCTGTTTCGTGGCCAGCGGGCCAATCGCCGTAATTCTATGCAGCGCGTCTTCATCGCGTTTGGGACATAACGACGCACACGTCACGCAAACCTATAGTACCACAATCCTGTCTGATCCAGTGACATCCGTGACAGAGGAACCACTTGCAATACGAAATTAGCTGTCAAAATAGACTGTCGTATGAAAACTGTTTTAGTTCCAAAGATTATCACCGGAACATAAAACGTTGTCGCACTGTCAAAGCCGCGCGTTATCAAAAACGGTTTTGCACGTCAACGGCACGTATAGTCCTACAATCCTGTCTGATCCGGTGACATGCGTGACAGAGGAACCACTTGCAATACGAAATTAGCTGTCAAAATAGACTGGCGTATGAAAACTGTTTTAGTTCCAAAGATTATCACCGGAACAGAAAACGTTGTCGCACTGTACACTTGACTAATGCGTCATAGTATTACCGCGATCGGGGCCCTGGCCGCGCCGTTAAGTAGCTTCACACCGCTACGACCGCATCGCAAGCCGAGCGCATTGACCACAAAGTCACCAAGACCCTATTGCCATTGCACCCAAGTCAACTTATATGGTAAAATCAATTTGACATCAATTATCTTCTTTGGAAATGTTAGTTAGGTCACCTTGCAATTTTTGTTTATACAGGTGGATGGAAATTCACACATCGTCAGACTGTTTGCAGCCAAATCACAGCATTTATGAGGAACTGTCTATAGGTATTTTCGTTGGACATTGAGATTTAGCTAACGATATTCCTCTGCATAGGTATGAGCAAAATCAAAATCCTAATCAATTTATTTTATTCAATTTAGCTTTAACAACACTTAACCGCCTCTGTGGTAACACCACCGATTTCAGACCAAGAGGTCCCGGGTTCCATTCCCAGTACATATTGTATTGGTAGGACTTGTTCTTAGACCGCCTGGCTAACTACCACTATCTTATGTAAGTCTGACGCCATAACAATGATGTTTTCAGCATTATTGTGTTCCGACAGTTAGAGATAAGATAGCCATCAGTTCCTCAGTGATTGAGGATTCCGGGAGTAGTGCACTTACCTTCAGCCTTATCACCACTTAACGTCAGTTGTGATGAAGGCTGAGTGCTACCCCGTTGTGGATAAAAAAACTTATGAACGTCAATGAAGCTACGATATCGATTTGCAAATCCTACAGTAGGAGAGTAGGAGGTAGAGAGAGAGAGTCTATTGGCGTATTCCCATAGTGTGGCCGCAGCATGAAACGAGATGAACCGGCATTAAACTCGTCAAAAGCCATTTTTTCCCCAAGCAAGCAAGCGAGAAAGCGTTTGAAATTAACTACACCAACAATATGACATGGACGTAACGGACGGAAAATAACGTTGCTAGGAAACGTTTGCATCTTTTCTATGCCATCAGACTAAACTCTTTTCGTTTATCATCGCTCCCGATGACGCCAGACTTAGGATGGAAGAAATGGAGGAAGATGGTCAAGCGGACTTCAGCACGAGTCCTACCACCAACCAAACCGAATACATTAGATCCCCACTGGGAATCGGACCCGGGACCTCTGGGTCTGACCGTTGGCGTTGGTTTGAACTACTTGAACCAATAAAATATTGATAAAAAGTTTTTGCAAAAATTTTACCATTTTTATATCATCGTCTTTGATCTATCCTACTTCCTACTCCTACTAATATTATAAATGTGAAAGTTTTGGATGTTTGGATGTTTGGATGTTTGGATGTTTAGATGTTTGTATGTTTGTTACCAAAACGGCTCTACGGATTTGGCTGAAATTTGGGACACAGATAACTTTGTAGCCTGGAGAGGAACATAGGCTACTTTTTATCCCGGAAAAGCATCACATTCCCGCGGGATAACGTCGTGTAGTCCACGCAGGCGAAGCCGCGGGCGGAAAGCTAGTTTTTTTATAAATGGAATCTTTGAATGATACTGTTAATGCCTGTAAAAAATTTAAGTGGTGCTTAAAGAATAAGCCTGTAAATATAGTTGAGTGATCACCCATCTTCGGCTGACCATCGTGAAAGTAACGTATATACAAGTACATCACGCGGAAGTCAGATTGCCCGAAAATGAATGAATGAATGATATATTTATTTGCAATAATTTTGAGTACAAGAAATGGTGTTCGTTATGAAGAAAGTTCGTCAAAATTTACTTATATTTAAGCATGCAAATATTATGTAGCGCCTGTAAGGCATATAGTACCTAATTTCAACATCGAGTTTTAACTTAATATCTATAAATGTATTTAAAAAACCAGAAAAGGGATCCCCATTAGATATTATTATTAAGATATTCTGTTATTGAGTAAAAGCAATTTTCGATGAGATATTCATTTAGTTTTCTTTTAAATATTGGTCCATCTAGCTGCCGTATATGATTAGGAAGAGCATTAAAAAGCTTAACGGCCATTCCATAGGAATTTCTGTGTGCCAGACTGAGTTTATATTTAGGCACTTCAAGTTTATGAGTTGGTCTTTCACGAAAGGCCTTATACTTAGAGACTTGTTTTATACTAAATTGCTCTATATTATCTTTAATGAATATGCATATCTGTTTTATATAGAGACCAGTAAGTGTCAAAAGTTTATATTTTTTAAATAAAGGTCTGCACGAATCTAGCCGGTATGCACCAAATAAAGACCTTAGACACTTTTTTTGGCTTCTGAGTAATGTTTCTGACTCTGAACAATTTCCCCATAATAAAATGCCATACTGTAATATAGACGCTACATGCGCATGGTACGCTAAGAGTGCCGTTTCTACTGAAGAAACTTCCCTTAGGCGCCTGAGAGCAAAAGAGAATCTGCTTACTTTCTCACAAAGCAAACTGATGTGATTCTTCCAAGTAAAGGTTTCGTCAATATTCAATCCTAAAAATTTAAATGATTGTACCTTATCTACTATTTTATTCTCATGTTTGATATTGAGTAAGAGCTCTCTTGTCCGGTGTGTGCGAAATTGCATATATTTAGTTTTTTCAATGTTAACGTTCAAATTATTATCTTTCATCCATTGAATGATATTATTTAATGTCAAATTTATTTCGTCTTCATATTCTTTTACATTTAAGTTCTTGTATTTCGTGCATCCTTGCACAAGGACAGTAGTGTCATCTGCGAATAATATGGTTTCATGTTTAGTCGCTGTTGGCAGGTCATTTATGTAGAGAATGAAGAGCAAAGGTCCAATCAATGTTCCTTGCGGAATTCCACATCCATTAATTTTATACTCTGATTGTAGAGCTGGGTGCCTACCATCAACTCTTATTGCGGTTTTGTTTAGGAACCTAAACTGATCTGCTTCGCTTATTCGTACCACGACAGCTTAATATCAATGACAGCGATTCAGTGATCATTCAATGACATTTCACAGCCGCTGAGCTGTCATCAACTCTTATTTGACTTATAACTCGGCCAAGTTAACATGTCACCTGCAGGTTATACCCGTCCCTTTCACTCTCCGGGCATGACAGAATCGAGTGAAAGAGACGGGTAGAAGAAATAAGGACACAAATCGTTCGGTCATTCATTCATTTGCGATCCAGTTTTTAGAAGGTCAGAGTACGAAAGAAAGCAATTCATTTTAGGAACCTATTCTGCATCGCGCTATTTTTGAATCGCTGTCTTAAAGTTGATGGTAGGCACCCTGTTTTCCTGTAATTATTGTTACCATGACGACATGTTTTCGATATTTCAACACATTGATTTCTGTCCTGTAAGTAACTAGTAATCCAGTTAAGCGCTGTACCTCTTATGCCATATCTGTAGAGCTTATCACATAGTCTTTTATGCTGTACAAAATCGAAAGCTTTACACAAGTTTGCTCGCATTCTCAAATAAGACTGCTAACTAAATGTTTACTTTGAAGACACACCTACAAATGATATGCTAATTGTAAATAGTGATGTAATTCATTTAGTCGATAATCTTAGTAGTAGTTGTTCAATTTTTTTTTGTTGACCTCCTTGGCCAAGCGGCGAACGCACTGGTTTACAAAGTGCCGCTACCTCTAAGGCACCGGGTTCGATTCCCGTTTGGGAAAATGTAGAGAAAAAGAACTTTTCAATATTTTTTCATGCGTTCTAAGGATTATTCTATGAAAGATGGTGGAGATCTGAAATGATGATTTTTACCCTTTACAACACAACGGGTATCGTTTCCCTAGCTTATTTTTGTCGGAAAAAGCTATGGAACAAACATAGTAACAGTTTACCTGAGGCCCACAAAGGTTTTGACGGTTCCTACCACCCACGTGCACACAGCGAATATCATTCACTAAGCTCATGCTTAGTGAATGATATTCGATCACTATTTATTATAATAGGTAAGTATTTGCTCACTTATTTTATTTCTTTACTTTTAATTATAAACAAATGTAACAAGGACATTTGCATGCTAAATAGGATAGAACAAATTCAAACAAATTAACATCAAAACTGTACCACCCTATTTCTGGCAAAGAAAGAATTAGTAACTATTTGTATTTATTTGCATTTTTCATGACAAAAGGTTCATGCGTCATGCTCGTGAACAGGTGCTGCCAGTGGGAATGGGTCTTCTCTTATCTGCTTGCCTTAAAATGTGTTTTCTTTTGTTTTTATACATTTTATTAAGAATTACATTTGAAACATGTATGGCGCAGCTTGCAGTATATAGTAGAATTGTCTTTTGTTTTTAACTAATATTAAAGCTTTAAGTAGAATTCCTAAGTAATTGAAAATTGTTCACCGCTATGATCATTAGTTCGCCTATACTTAACTGTATTTATCATAACCCATTGTGTAATTGTGATGGAAACTGACCCTAGTCATACCATGTTAAGGTCATTTTTCAATTTGACGACTCTGTATGAAATAAAACAGGGAGAAAAAAACAACCCTTGGAGTTTCTTGCCGGTTCTTCTCCAAGGCCTCCCGCTGTAGGGTTTGCGAACCGATGGCGTAGCTTCTATGACGTTCACAAGTATTGTAAATAACAATCTAAATTGAATAAACAAATTTAAATCTTGAATCTTGAATCTTGAATGATTTACCAAAATTAATCAACATTGATTAAGTTTTAAGACGTCCAAAGGTAGCAATCAGAAATACCTAATGACAGATAAATTATATAAGTAAGTAGTTACATAAGCGTAACTGTCAATTAAGTTAAGTAATACTCTCCATATCTTATAAGTGGTGCTCGAGATAAGATTCATTACCTCACACTAAGATCATGGCTAGCTTATCTTATCGTACCGTTGTGTCATTTCATAGTAATCTGAGACTATACTCGTTGTAAGCATAGGTATAGCCTTGACTTCTTTCATTGATGTTTTATTTACTCACTAGTGGTTTTACCCGCGTGGTACCCGTTCCCGTGGAAATATCGTGATAAAATATAGCCTATGTCACTCAGGAAGAATATAGCTTTCTAATAGTCAAAGAATTTTCTAAATCGATCGAGTATTTCCTGAGATTAGCGCGTTCAACCAAACAAACTATTCAGCTTTATAATATTAGAATAGATTGACGCGTTCCAGAAGATTTCGGAAGGATATGGGAAGGGAATAAGGTCTCGATGGCGCAAGAGATTTCTAGGCCAACAAATTGTAGATGTTATGTACCCTTCGTAAAGGTGATTCATGGATCGGTGAACAAAAATATTCCGTCTGCAGCTCCTCCGTGTATAGGTATGGTGTTTATAATCCGTTTGCACTGCATTTCAACTTTATTTCTCTTACAACTACTTACATGGACAAACCATTGCTGTTTGCAAGCCCGTAAATAAATATAGCAACGCGCGGAAGGCAAATACATTTCAAACAAATACTTACTTGCACCTTCACCAGTCACAGCATACTTATCAACTCGTAAACGACTCTACACATGTAGCGTTCCTTCTCAAAAAAATAACCAAATAAATAACGTAAGTACTTTGAAGTCGGGCGGGTTTTAACAAAAATAACAAAAAATCGTACATGTTTCACGCCCGACTTCAAAGTAGGTACTTACGTTATTTATTTGGTGAGGAATTATTTCTTACTTTTTTGATGTGATTTTTTTGAAGGCGGTTTTATTTTTTTATAAAAATATTCTAAGTCTCGGTTTCATTTACATCAATACATTGTTCTTCTTATTCTTAATACATTCAAAGAGAACAATAAAAAAATGAAGTAAGGATTTTGCCTTGCACTTAATAAGTAAATATTCCTAGTCATTAAACACAATAAATTACAAACTCAATTAAATACTAATACTAATTGACGTAGTAGCGTGCCATACATACTTTATTGCAACCGGATATACGTTGACCTTTTTACCCGAATACGACAGAAGTAGAGTTATGTTTTTCGAGAAATATATCGATAAAGGTCGTCACAGACGGTGAAGATACTATAATATTTTATCTTAACATAGAAAATCGCTCGCCATACAATTCAATGGACCATCACACACGACGAAGATAACATATATTTTCATATTAAGTATCTTAAGATGCTAAGCGATACGGAAAATATATATTTCGTATGTTAAGATACGGAAATATATATTTTGCATGTTAAGATACTATCTTAACATACGAAATATATATTTTGGATACGAAAAGATGTGTATACAGGTTGTCCCGTTTTCGGTGCTGGGCATAGAGAGAACTAGCGGCCCGCCCCGGCTTCGCACGGGTGGACATTTATTTTTTAAACATTTTGGGATAAATACGAAAAAGCCAAAACATTTGTAACGATGCCGTTTCGTTCCAGTCATTATGGATGGTTAGAAACTCCATAATGGCTGGAAAGTTTAATAGTTTTACGTACTGGCCATCAATTTTATGCTGTACCACTGTTCTTTCGTAATTCAAATTCAAATTCTTCGCTCCACGGGCCGTATTCAGCATTTTGATTCAGTCCTACCAGAACACTCAAGCTGTACAGAGCTCGCGTGCGAGCTAGCGTACCAAAAATTTATAAGTGAAATGTAATAACTATTAAATAGCCAATTAATTAATTATAGTAACAGTTCCAGTTACAATATTTGATAAAACAACTCTCCAAGTGCTGAAACAATCTTTTATTCTCTACAACATCTTCTAATTGAATACTATGCGGTGACTTCCGACGTTCCGGCTAGTGTACCGCTGGCCGACGAGGGGGTCCCGTAACACATTCATAATAAACGAAGAGTAAGTTTACACCTAGTTTAACCAAAAAGTTTGCTTAGAAATAATGACGCTTTGAAACGTCAAACGTAAGGAGTAGGTACCTACCTAATGATGATAGTAAGATTTTCTATCCAAACTGATCTAGAGTTCGAATTAGCTATAGCAATTTTTATATCAAATTCCAGGTCAGAATCATCTTCTGATGAACTGTCCAATAAGTCTAATAGCAAATCCGAATTGCTCATTTTTGATCACCCTGTATAAGATGGTTTACAGAATATTCGTCCGCTACCTAGGACGGATATCAAGAGAGTGAAAAGATTCCAAAATATATCGTATCTTAACCGTGTGTGATAGTTTAAGATGCTATAATATTTTATCTTACGATATCTTAAGATAAAATATTATAGCATCTTCACCGTATGTGACGCGCTTAAGGCTCTTGTACAGATGAGGGTAGATATTTTCTTATACCGGCTCTCGTACTATATTACTTACGAACTTCGGAAGACTGCCTAGCTTCGTGGTCGAGTGGCATCAGAGGGCCTACCCTGAAGTGGAAAACCCGATACTTCGTTATACCCGTCCCTCTCATACTCCAGTCATAATAGAATCAAGTGAAAGGAACGGGGCTAGCCGGAGTTTCAGATTTGCGTTTCAGAATACGGTCCCAGTTTTCAAGGTGCCGCTATCAAAGGTTGTTTTTTTGGATAAATTCAAAACTACTGGAAAGATTAAAAAAAAATATTTCTCCATAGGAAAGCTAGAGTGTGTGTCAGATAACTTTGCGCATGACTGGCGCGTTTTTGGCGCTAGGTATAGTGTATTTTTTTGTTGTATGTTATAGAAAAGATTAGTATTCGATTTTTACCGCGCGCAGACTTATCTGACGAGCACTCTACATTCTTTCTGAGTGACAATAGGCTATAATTTCATCCTAATACCACAGAATATATAATAGTCTAATACTTATCCCTACCGGAATAGGTACCACGCGGGTTAAACTGTGCGGAGCCCCAGGTAGAATATATAGTGAAAACACTGACCGCAAATTATTCACAATCATAATCTCTTTAGAATCGTCAAAGGTATAATCGTAATATCAACGACACTGATACGAATCTCGCCTCATTAAAATCATATCAGTGTTATAACAGCTACATTTACGAGGTAGCTATAAGATAATCGCAGGGAAATCATCATCAAAATCATTAGTAGTGATGCACAATTACCTGATACTGCTTCTTGAATTTCTTCCTAGTATGACATCAATGTCTCTAGTCTCTACCTACACATTATAAAGTAGTAACGAGAATGAATAAGTGTTCAAGACAAATATAAGTAAAAAAATATAAGACAAGTTTTTTTTGCCGTCTGTACTTATTGTCATCCAAACCAAATCTGTATGCAAAATTTCAGCTCAATCGGACACTGGGAAGTGGGTCAAATTCAGGTCGCAAAATATGACCCGAATGGACATACACTGCTTGTAAAAAGCTTAAAAATTAAAAATAGCAGAACAGACTATCGCGCAGTGGTTAGCGTTCCTGTAACTTCGTAATGGTCGGTCATGGGATGGGTGACCAAAACATTTACAATCTCGAGCACCTCCTTGCGTCAGAAGGCACATGGCACGTAGAGCCGTTTCTCGCCGTTTTTACAGTCGTTTGGTATCTATTTAAATGCCTTTGGGCTTATCTTGTTGTCATCGTTTACGAATACGTCAAATCTGGCACGGTAACGCAAGGGAGCAGCCATCAAACTTCTCGGATATTTTAGAGCTTTAGCACAGAATAGATAATAGTACTGCTTTAGTCAGCCTCAACTTTTGCTTCGCTTTACTTTTGTTAAATTAGGTTGTTGTGACATTCACTAAAATGCCTAGACGAAAAAAACAAGTCTTTCTTAGTATTCGAGAGAACATGAGACACGCTTAGAAGCAAGGCAAGACTGTTATTCTGAATCTTTGACTTTGGAAACAGATATGCAAAGAGAATACAGATTAGCTGCTTATCGGAACGGATTTTGGTAAAACGTTTTTTATCGCTTCGCTGCGCTTCGCGATCGCCTTAAATTTCTAACATATCACGTGTTCTACAGGACTACCGAGGGGTACATGCTGCCATACTTAAGGCGATACTCGAAAAAATTATGCTGAAGCGAGATAGCAATGAGAAAAAACGCGCGCGGGAGTGAGACCGATTTTGCAGATTAGGCAAAAAAAACACAAAATCACTTTGTATTAAAAAAACTATAGTGATTTTAAAAAAATGCTTCTATACGATCCTAAATATTATTGGTGTCCACTAATTCAACCAATTTCCAATAGTGTAAGTAACCCCATTTAAGAATAATCTTGAATTTTCGTATTTTTTTAGAGGTCTTTTCGAAAAGAAAAAGTTTCGAAGAAAAATCATAAAATCGTGTTTTTAAAACTATACGAATCTAGATAAAGGTATGAAGAAATATATATCTTATTACCAGATTTGTAACAACTGTAACCGTCCTATAGTTTTAAATCAAAAAGTCCATACTTTTTCCGAGTAGCGCCTTAACCATCCGGCGGATTCAACCATCCACCTGCGACATATATAAACACATAGTAAACAACGCCTTCCGTCAAAAGCTGTCAGTGCTGCTGTCAAATATATATTGATTTTTAGTGCATTATACGACCGACAGAGGCGCTGCTCGGTTTTCATACATAATAATACGGTCAAGACAACGATAGTTGTTCATGCTAGAGGTAGTAAACTACCCCTTGCCTCTGAATTATCTTCTGCACATCGTCTCACGTGATGTTCCGAAACGCCAAAAAATTTTAATCGGACTGAATAATATTTACTCGCATCGTCTCGCTCGAGTAAACGTTGCGTAAGTGTTAAGCTAAACCTGCTTAGCTGTTGACTGTACATTTAAGGGCGTGATACAAAAGTTATACCTAGTATACTTATTTAAATAACTGTTTGATTATTATTTGGAAATGTAAATAAACAAAATAAGCTTGATATTTAAAGAATTAAAAATAATAATAATTAAATAAATAAAAAAACAGATAAAATGGAGAACAACGTTAATTTTTTGGGTCTCAATATAAAACCAATATAACCCAAAAACCGAAACCAAACCGCATTTATTTAACCGACCATAAAAAAAGGTCATTCAACAAAATATACATACGATAAAGCTGTCATTTTTTTTCTTCGACATGTTATCTTTATGACACTAGAAAGGACTTTATCTAGGGGCACATGTATAAACAAGCTTGTGCTGCGTCAATATATCGATAGAAAATTTTGGAAAAAATATCCTTACCTAATTTTTTACTCAAGCTCAAGCTCGAGCTAAACTTTGACAGATACTGGTACAGAAAAATCAGAATTATTATTGTTTTTTTATTGCGAACGCAATAAGAATTACGAAAATGTAACATTTGGACATTGACAAACTTACGCCATGAGTTACTGAATGATAAAGTTTTTGAATGAAAAATTTTTTTGAATGTAAGTAAATATTTTTCATTCAAAAACTTATCAAACAAAAGTTGTAAGCAACATCCGAGTTTCACATTTTTAAAGAATTAAAAAAATGTCTTTGTGTAGATTCGAGACGATTTAATTTTAAGTAGTCAAGTCCCTTTTCCTGAGGGAACAACGACGTAAACCAAGCTTACGTCGTTATTTTCAGGCGGAACTAATAAGGATAATGATAATGACTGATGAATAAAATAATGAAATACTAATAAAAAACGTAAAAGTATTAAACTTTTAGAGTCGCTTGTATGTAGACCTCTTGGTTTTATATATGGCGTTTTATTAGTTTTATGACCTTTCAAAGTTGGGTGGGCAAGTCCATTTAAAAATATAAAATTTATTCAAATAACTATTGCCTTTAATTAGTTCGTAAAATGTTTAGCAAATTTGTCTCAGAAATCATTTTGATAAACACAATCTATACAAATAAATAAAATTGGAGTGTCTGTTTGTAATATTAAAATAACCGCTTTTTACTACATGCATATGATTATATATACGGTACATATACCAAAATATCATTTTTTACAATTTATGTCTGTCTGTCTGTCAATCTGTCTGTCTGTCTGTTTGTTCCGGCTAATCTCTGAAATGGCTGGACCGGTTTTGATGGGACTTTCACTGGCAGGTAGCTGATGTAATAAGGAATAACTTAGGCTACTTTTTATCCCGATATTCCCACGGGAACGAGAACCACGCGCGTGAAACCGCGGGCGGCCGCTAGTATTTAATATAGCTGCCGAACAGATTTCTTACGCGGTGCATACAAACTACTCTAGCGTGACGTCACAATAGAGTAGCCGTTAGTATGAAGCGTTTTTGGGCGAGTCCAATGTGTGTGCATTTCAAACTGTGATATCTTGGGGAGTTTTTATGCTAGCAAAATAATTCTTTTACCAATGTTTCTATCTTTGCGAGATCATTGTATATTACCTAAATAAAAAAAATAGTCATCATGCCTATTGTAAGCAAATCCTGTCTTCAAAGATTGACTCCAAGGAAGTTATTTTCATTGCAATCGTTTAAGATGATTTATCTTGATTTATCAAGCCACTTTTGATGTTGTTAATAAGAATAAAGAAAATTTTTTGACTGAAATTTTCTATTGTAATACTTAATTAAACTTGATCATTTCAAATATCAAATTAAATCAAACGTAATAGTAATCTACCATTTGCTCATCATCATCATCATGTCAGCCGAACGAACGATTTGGTCAAGATACTTGAAATCATTTTGTGAATCGAATTATGTGGTAACCGGCTTGTAGTCATGAAGAAAGTTAGGTTTTAATCTATCTTTATTATATATAAAAATGAGTGAACGAACTCATGCTGTTCGTTAGTCTCGCTGTAAAATTCAGAAATGGCTTGACGGATACGAATACTTTAGTTTTGTTTTGTTCGCTAATAGTTCGGGGGTGGTTTATCTATAAGTATTAATATTATAAAGAGGAAAGATTTGTATGTATGTACTGAATGCTACATTATCCCTGATTAACATAGGCTATATTTTATCCCGATATTCCCACGGGAACGGGTACCACTCGGGTAAGACCGCGACGATCAGGAAAATCATAAGAAAATGTTAATGTTGTATGGAAAATGGCCTAACTGGCGTTTGTTCCAGTTTTGTAAACTGGAACAAAACTATACTGCATGTCAGATAACGTTTATAGCCTTGGTTATAGTACATTTTTTTGTTCTTCAGATATTATAAATATTAGTTTTCGATTTTGACCGCGCGCCGACTTATCTGGCGCTTACTCTAAATTTCGTTCATGGCTGCGGCCAAAGAGTATTTTTATCACTTAATCAATCACACAATCGTTTTAGCTGATTGGGATTACTTTTAGGTGACATTTTGTGGTGGCAGTGTATAAAACTTGTTTAGTGAATTTAGTTTTGCTTCGCGTTTTTTTTATCTTTCTATCTTTATTAGATGTACGTCTACTAGTTTTGAGTTTCACATGAATAGGTATTACTTTTAGAACTATTAATTATAACTAAATAGAAATGAACAGTTCTAGAATTCTTATAGTATTCATAGTATATTTAGAATATTGCAGAGCAAATATTGTGAAATACCTTAAGAACAATTGAAACGTAAGGAAAATATTAAAATGAGAACCATAAACCATCGCCCACAGGTCAAGTAACGCTACGGTAATTATTATAATGAACACAAACCAAGTTCAATGAACGCATTAAACATTTTCTTCCCACGTTTCCAATAAAATTCTTGTAAAGCAAATTCATCGAAAATCGACACTCGAGTTGTGTACAACACTAGTTAATGTTGATACACGGTTAAGCTGCTAACTGATAAGTTACCTTCACCGCACGACGGCCGCATTCAACACTTAGCAGTCGCGATTCAAAGACGTGTAATAACATTTTGAATATTTCGAAAAATTTATCGATAAATTTCACTCGTTAGTTCCAACATCACTAGTGTCTGTGACCGTTTGAGTTTTTGACTTTCCACATTTCTATGAGTCAGTGAAGTAGTGGAGGTGTGGACTTTATCCTTTTTTAAAAACAAAATGATAAATGTTTTCTTCAGTATACAACATTATATGTACTTTGCTATAAAGTAACGCAGCCAAAGGATAAAAGGTAAGAAACTTTTAACTTTTTATTCACGGCTATGGGAATTGGCTTATTGCAACGCGACCGTTGCGCTTCTCGAATATCCTCGTTGGATGTTAAGCAATTATAAACCTTATTTGCAAGATTATAAGTACTACGTTTATCGCGTTTAAGTGATTATTTGACCACGTGGAGTGATTATGCGCACGAGTTTGAAATTAATATTTCTTTTTAATAGTCATGAGACTCATAAGTTTTAAATTCCAATGGAATGAGGTATCATACTTTATGTTTTAATTATGAATGTATTAATGTGCATTATAATTAAGTAGGTACAAGTATAAAAATATTTTATTTCATTTAGTTGATATTATATTAACTTCAGAATGTTAATTTCTTCAGAGCGTAGTTGTTCCGGTTACTTTAAATTTACTTTATATCGCTCCTGTGTGCCTATACTATTTAGTAAATACTTGTGTTAAATATATTATATACAAGACGGCAGAGTAGAAATAAAAAAAACAGCCGATCTGAGATACTCCTCCTTTTTTGAAGTCGGTTAAAAACAAAAAAGGTTCGACGATGCTTGTGTTTTGGAAAACAGTAAAGTACCTATACAAGTTTCACGCCTAGAGTTACTGGCCTTCTTTATGGATGGGTATCCATTATGATCCGCCATACTGAATGTAGATTTGAATGTGTAAACGTGCGTAAATTCACCGAGACCGATAATTGCGAAAACTGTGTTCATGAAACTGCCAACTTTTGAACTTTGAGGAGGAGAAGTAAGGTACCTAAGTAAGGAGAAGTAGCCGTACTTCGTTTAGCCCTGCCCCTTTCACTCGATTCTGTCACGACTGGGGGGTGAGAGGGACGGATATAACGGAGTTTCGGATTTTGCCTTTCAGAGTAGGCACTCCGGTCGCAAAAACATCTAATGGAGCAGAATTCGCTCTTGCAAGCGGTTGGTGTGGACTGGCGCGATCCAAGTCAAAAAATTCGATTCACAAACCTGAGGGCCTACTCTGAAACGCTAAACCCGAAACTTCGGTATACCCGTCCCTCTTACTCTCTAGTTAGGACAGAATCGAGTGAAAGGGGCGGGGCTAACCGAAGTTTCGGATTAGCGTTTCTGAGTACGGTCCCTGGATCGCGGATCGCTGATCAAGATAATCGATCTCGATTGATGTGGTTTCGGCTATTTAGTAATCAAGAAAGAGTAGCAAGTTGCCATGATGAACTTATCGAAGTCCTTACCAAGGGATGGCGAACGGGCTGTTGTTTCTGACGCAAACGGTTAGAACGCAGTCCACAAACTACCTACTTGACCCAGAGATCCCGGTTTCGAATACCAGGGGAGCTCATATTGTATTTGGTTGAGTTGGTGATAGGACGTGTTCTAAGTCCGCCTGGCTAATAGCTACCACCAATCTCATCTAAGTATGTCATCAATGTTTACAACACTGTTGTCTTCCGACAGTTAAGGATAATATAGCCAGCCCCCCTAGACAAGTGGCATTAATTATCGAATTCAGTGGTCAGTTGGCACTCCAATTTTTCAACGGACTACCAGTTACCAAATAACACAATGGTACTCCCATTTCACCCACCAGTGGTGAAAATTGTCCCATTTTCCACACATGGTCCACCAAATTTCACCACTGGTGGTCAGTAGTTTCTCAACTTCCTACCAGTGACAAAATAACACAATGGTACCTTCCCCCATATCCCACCCACTTATAAAAAGGGTACCTATAATAAAAATGGGTTTTAACTGATATTTCAGTCAAAAGCGGTTTTGACCGGTTATGAGTTTTGACTCCATCAAACGCACAAAAATTATATTTCTGACATCTCTTTTATTTTCTCGCACTGAATCCAGTGGTTTAAATAGCGAATTATGTTCCATCAATTTATCCGTAAAATAAATCTTATCAAAAACGGTTCATTTGTTCAGGACTTACGATGCCACAGGCAGGCACACAGATAGGCCAAATTTTTAACACCCCACTTTTGCGGTTGGAAGTTAAAAATATTGGCAATACGGTATTTTACTGATTTTTTTTTATTTCTTTGAAATGTTTTGCGAAATATTAGCTACACAAAACAAGTTTTCATTTTGAATTATCTTGAATATTTTCAAAGATATAGGACTTCAAACTTTATAATTAGACAAGGACAGGACGCTATCTTAGTGACGTCAGTGGCTTAGTAGCGTCATAGTCACGCCATAGAAGATTTCGTTTTAGTAAGAGACAGCTATAGTCAAAATCAAACAGACTATAATTCTTTTATTATAAAACAGATTCAAATTATTTTTTCACATTTGGTATTCTTAATTGCAATATTTTTTAACGTCATCATTAAATATCTACATTTCAACAACAGTAAAATACCCTATTATTAGCGTTCTGCCCACGACAACATCCGTAAGAAATTCGCAATTTCCGCGACAAAAAGTAAGTCCTTCTCCAAGGTCTAATAGATCTCTACGTCAATATTTTGGTCTAGTTGCGACTAAAAATGATTAAAAAAAACATCTTTACGGCTACTACCCATAAAGGTACTGTAGATAGAGCAGGAGAGCGATTTCTTCAGCTGTCCTTTTAAAAAGAGAGAGAAGATCGCGGTATTTGTCCATATCTCTCTGATTAGACGTTAGAGCGATGCTTGGTATTTCCCTGCTCGATCGAATCAGAAGTGATGAGATCCGCAGGAGAACCGACATCGCTCAAAGAATTGCCTCGTTGAAGTGGCAGTGGGCGGGACAAATAGCGCGGAGAACCGATGGCCGTTGGAGCGGAAAGGGCGACCGCGGAATGGACGACCGACGTTCCGTGGGCAGGCCCCCTACAAGGTGGACCGACGATCTGGTCAAGGTCGCGGGAAGCCGCTGGATGCGGCGGTGAAACCGCGGGCGGCCGCTAGTGATTATATATACGGTACATATACCAAAATAACATTTTTTACAATTTTTGTCTGTCTGTCTGTCTGTTTGTTACGGCTAATCTCTGAAACGGCTGGACTACTACTACGGCTACTTTTTATCCCGGAAAAATATCGCTGTGGAGATCCTTGGGGGAGGCATATGCCCAGCAGTGGGCGTCTCGTACGGCTGAAATAATGATGAAAGAGAGACAGATAGGGTACTGCGATCTTTTCTCTCCCTTTTAGCATCGAACGTTTTCGTTTACCCCTGCGAGCTGTCAAACAATGTTATAGTAATGTTGAATGCAGGACGGTGCTCGTATACACTGCGTATAGCGCCATCTCACTTACAATATTACTACCTATAACATTGGCAGTTTGCAGTAAGGCCCGAGGCAGCCGTTTGTCATCTCTACCCTGTTAATAATACCTTTAGCGCTCGTTCAAAGAGAGGCGGTGCGGACAAATTGTGCTAGGTAAGTATCATTGCGCGCTCGCGATAGACTTCTTATCAAATAAGTCAATGTAATGCACCAACTGATGCACAATTCGCACGCGCCGCGCGCTAAGCTACGACCACATGACAAATCTATCAAAGTACGATCTCAATCATTAAGATTCTCGAGATCACATTACAATAGGCTTCATTCCAGTGCCAATAGTTCGTTGACATCTGTTTCAAGGTTATATTGCAACCTTCACGGTCCACTGAAAGAAGATTAGTCTCGGAACTTGCTCGCGCACTGGCCACCTAGAATTATGAATACGATTGAGGTGTATTTAACCGACTTAAAAAAGAGGAGGTTCTCAGTTCGGTTGTTTCTTTTTTAAACGCAATTTTGCACTCAGGCCATTTAGAATTAGATTAGATTTGCGTTATTACGTTCGTACGTAGGTACGTTCGTACGTTAGTCTCGGAAGCATATTCGCCGCACTGGCCATCTAGGAAATAAGAATAAACTTTGTATTTCAACTAACATTTTGTTTTAAACAAAGGAACATCTTAAATTAAGCATTAAATGCATTTTTAGATGGTTTTAAGACTGTTTTCTATCTTTAAAGTATTCGAAAACTCAAAAGTGAGAACGTTCTATGATTCGTTTTTTTTATTATGGTGTTCTAAGGCATCCATTACACTGCCTCCGGTTTCCGCACTACCGGACGGAGATGCGGCGTGATTTGTCATTATTATTATTATTCCCTTTATTACATTTTAAATACTTACAAAATTATATTTCTAAACATTAAATTTTTACAATGTATAACACTATAAAATATAACATTTAAAAATACAAAAATGCAGTTCCCCAACGGTAGCAAGATCAGGGTCCCGGCTACCGATGGTTAAGGATCCAGAGACAGGAACCTTCTCACTATACGGGCCGTGTCCAGAAGTACTGCCTTCTGCATCTGACTCCCGATCCATCCACCTAACGCAAGCCTCTTAAGGTGTTTATCGAGGCTCTTGGCAATCAGACCATGGGCAGATATGACTATCGGAACAATAATTGCTGAATCAATGTCCCACATGTCAACAATCTCGTGAGCTAAATCAAGATATTTGTTTTCTTTATCTTTTTCAGCTTTCACAAGGTTGTCGTCATGGGGAACAGTGACATCAACAATTATTGCGCGACGTTCGTGTCGATCTATCAATACAATATCAGGCTTATTAGCTACAATAGTCCTGTCTGTAATGATAGATCGATCCCAATACAATGTGGCATGGCTATTTTCAAGGACCTGTTCTGGTGCATACCTGTAGTACGGCACCTCAGATGCCACAAGACTATGTTTCAGAGCAAGTTGTTGGTGTATTATCCTGGCCACTTGGTTATGTCTATGCAAATACTCGCCGTTTGCGAGACGAGAACAACCGGAAATTATATGCCTAAGGGATTCACCCGGACGATGGCACGCTCGGCAAATATCCACTGTGCCATCTCTTAGGATATACTTTCTGTAGTTATTCGTCATCACAACCTCATCCATAATTGCACAGACAAAACCTTCGGTTTCACCAAAAAGATCACCGAAACGGAGCCAGGATACTGAGGCTAATAAATCTACGTCGGACCCATGGAGAGCCCGGTAAAATCTGCCATGTAACTCCTTGCTTTGCCACACAGTGCTGCGGTCGGACGTACTAAGTACTACAGGTTTGCGCCAGTTTTCTTTTGCTAAAAATAGAGGAGTCAGTCCATTGTCAACAGCAACTACATCTCTATGAGACCCCATATCGACTTGGAGAAAATACTCCCTAAGATTGCATATCTCGCGGTTATGCAATGTCTTAGCATTTAAGAAGCCACGACCACCGCACTTCCGCGGGATATACAATTTCATGGTCGATGAACGTGGGTGATGCATGCGATGTGCTGTCAGCAATGTACGAACTTTTCTATCCAGGGCATCCAGTTCAGTTTGAGTCCATTTAAGTATGCCAAAGGAATACATCAGTACCGGCATGACCCATCCATTGTATGCGCGAACCTTGTTTCCGCCAGACAAAAGACTTTTAAGGACTTTTGAGAGGCGCCCCAAGAAACGCTCACGCAACGACTGTTTCATGTCAGCATCGTTGATGCCTAATGCCTGTGACATACCTAAATATTTATAGGTTTCGTTAACGGAGAGAGATCTAACATTAATAGAATCCGAGAGTTGTATACCCGTGGATTCCATTATCTGACCACGCTTTACATGCATGACTGCACATTTGTCCACACCAAATTCCATTTTAATGGCATTACTGAAAGCTTCAGTAACCTTCAGTAACGCTGTCAAATGAGAACTGCTATGGGCAAATAGTTTCAGGTCATCCATGTATAGCAGGTGTGATATTACTTGACCATTTCTCCGTAAACGGTAGCCTAATCCTGAACTCTCGAGAAGTGTACTCAGAGGGTTCAAGGCCAGACAGAACCACAATGGACTCAGACCGTCACCCTGGAAGATACCTCGCTCTATTTTTATAGGGTCGCCCTGACCTAGAACCCGTCGAGATCCTGGATAGAAAAGGACCGTTCTCCATTTTCGCATGCACGATATCAAGAAAGTGCGTAGAGTTGTATTTATTTTATACAACTCCAGCACCCTCATGAGCCACGAATGCGGCACGGAATCATAGGCCTTCTTATAATCTATCCAGGAAGTCGACAGGTTCTTTCGGTTTCGACGAACCTGTTGGTTAATAGCCATGTCAATGAGGAGTAGCTCCTTAGTACCACGGGCCTCATTCCTACATCCATTTTGAGAGGCGAACATAATAGAATTTTGATCAATGTGTTTATTAATCTTCGACCTCAAAATGGACGTAAGAATTTTATAAATTGTTGGTAGACAGGTGATAGGTCTATAGTTTTTGGGGTCCGCAGTACTACCAGATTTATGGAGCAGATGGGTTATGCCTGTTGTCATGAATTCTGGAAGCGATCGAGATAATAAAGCACTTTGAAATTGAGATGCTAAGCAAACGTGCGAGCTAGGTAACCATTTATACCAGAAATTGTGCAGTCCGTCCGGGCCTGGAGATTTCCAGTTGGGTAAGGAACGAACTGCACAAACTACGTCTTGGTAGTCAATGGTTACTTCATTCATCTCAGGTATAAGCTCACACGAACGCTCAACATCCCTTATCCACGCGCCTTCAGAGTGAGTGACAGGCACGGACCAGATGTTGTGCCAGAAAGAAATCATGGCATCATCATCTGGCCGATGCATATCAGTATCACTCTGATCCGATCGCTCCCAGGATGCATAAAAACGTCGTTGATCTCTCTCGAACATGCGGTTCTGAGTAAAGCGATCGACTCGCACCCTATACCTCCGAATACGATTAGCCCATGCACAAATTTTCTGCTTCAGGAAGTCGATGCGCTCTGTGACACATGAAATATAATTTTGAGGACTAATACCAGTCCCCAAGAATGCACGTTTCACAAAGCGCATGACCCTAGGACGCATGTTGCCCTCCCTAAAGCAGCTGAGCTTACCGATGAGTACCCTAGCCTCACTGATACGACGTTCAATCCTACACTGCCAGGCTGGTACAGCCAGACGAGGGCGTGTTGCTGTGTCAGTATTTGGAAATTTGACATGAGCAACACGACAAGCCGTAATAGCCGCACAATACAAGATCGAATGAGTATCAGCCAGGTCTTCACTACTATCAAAGTAATTTGATAGTAGTGAATCTAAAGCACACATCAGCGCCCTATTTTTTTTGTGCATGGGAAAACGCGGAAGCCGAGGTCTAAGGTGAACAGAAGTCGATCGAAATTCCCGAACTACATCTTCAAGAGTACTCCTCAATATATCATTGTATTGGGGACTTACAGTAGTAACCATATCATCTCCACCATCACTATCAGCAACGCCAGCTTGCAATGTGGCCGCGGCAGAAGCTTGAGTTGCCGCCTGCGATGCAGTAGTAATGATACGGTTACGTTGCACCTCTGTTCGGAGCCGATCAAGTACAGAGTCATCCAACAAGTGACCCCGTTGAATGGCTCGCACCTGATCCGACAGTCCTTGAGCCGAAACGTTGATAGATGGTTCAAGAGCCTGAAACAGAGAAAGCATCCGAACACGATACGCAGTAAGATTAGTTCCTGCCTCTGTTGCCTCAAAATATGCGCGCATGACATTTTCATTGATGGAAATTGTCCATCGCATGCGCTGCACTCCACCGGGAGCGGGGGCCCTGACCGGAGCCGTTTGCCCCAGAAGCCCCAAACTCTTCGGTGGCCGGCCCCTCCTCCGGCGTACAGGTGGTGGCGACGTCGGCGGAGAAAAGTACTCGTCACTATCGCTCGACGCAACTGCAGATGTCAGCTGAACACACGGCACTAAGGCAGTTGCCGACAACTGCGAGGCGGAGCGAGGTGACGAGCCCGGAGGTGGTAGACGTGCTGCTCGGCTTCTCGTCAACATCTATTTGTTCATTATACCTATCCCATTCCCATTTAATTTGGTTTGTTTTGGTGATGAGATGACATTTTCAACTGTCAAACAGGATCATTTTTAAAATAGATTATAAATATGTATCTTCTTTGTTGTTGTTCTATGTATATTGTTGCAGGCTATTAGATAAGTAAGTATTAAATATTATTTTGGTATTACAATGACCTCTGAATTAAATATTTCTTAATAAAATCAATAAAATGATGGAAAATAATGACTTGTCACGTTGTATTATTATTATTATTATTATTTATTAGTAAAACACATTTACAATTTAATTTTATGCAAAGACGGTGTCTCATAAACCTTTGAGGGTTTAAATACTATATAATACACTGCGGGTTTTGTGTGCACATCAAGATTCTACAGCCATAGTTAAGAAGCGCACTACCACAAACCGGAGCGGTGTGCGGTGCAGTGTGGGAACCACCTCAGTTAGTTTGTTCAGTTGCAAACTTTTTACTTTTTAAAGAGTATTGAACAATTTTGAACTGAAACTAGCAAATGTGAAATTTTTCAAATATTTGATTGGAGTATTATATGTATTTTTTAAAATATAAAAGAGCAAAAGTCAGCTTATCTCAGAACCAAAAGACCGATAATTAAGTATGTCATTTAAATTAAAATAATCAAAATCATTGCACAAACTGTTAATAAGCTTTATCATCATTACATTTTGTATCATAATCATACTATATTTATTACATCGCGATAGCGTTTTCATAATATTAAATGCAAAAACCACTCTTATTGCAACGAGATAAAAGCACAAATAAGAATAAAAATTGTAAGAAGTTTTCTAAATTGTAGTTCCAAGAATTGCACTCGAAATTATGTTAAGACATTTTTATGAATGAGCAGTTTTAATTTTTTTACAAACGTAGTAAACTGGAATCGATAATCAGCAAATTATATCGATGTGAATGAAAATCGATACATTTTCATGACTCGGTAAAACAAATTAAGGTCGAGGAGCATTTCATGCGAATTTTATGTTTGACATAATATTATGCAAAGGAAAATCTTACTCATAGTCAACAAGCGAAATATATTTTTACTGATATTATACATGTGAAAATTTGAATATTAGGATGTTTGTCAATCACGGCGACAGATCCAGCTTAGCAGACATGATACAGTCTAGGGTGTTGCAAGTTTGTCCAGGAGGGTGCCTATTCACTCTAACTTTGAGAAAGCCAAGGTTATATTGATCGGGGAACACATTCGTAGGCAGTGCATTCCAATCGTTAGCAGCTTAGCTCGCATTAAAAATGAAAAAGTTAGTAAAGACTAGCAAAACGCTTAGTACGGACAGGTGGAATGCCTGCGATGGTAAGCTAACCTGCGTCTGGTACGGTACCCCGATGGTCCAGTTTCTGTGCACACACTTTAAACAGTTGGTTGGATCTGGGTGAGATTCGGCACAGATATAGCATTATGGTCAAGAATATCATTAAGCTACTTTTTACTCCGGGAAAATATCTAATTAAATTCCTACATGAAAACATCGTGTAGATTCACGAGGGCAACCCTGAAAGCGGAAGTCTCGTTTTTTCATAAATTTTAAGGGTTGATTTGCGTTCGAGTATTCAGTATTATCCGTGATTTCAACCGCTGGATGCGGGCAGCGCAGGACCGATCGTTGTGGAGATCCTTGAGGGAGGCCTATGCCCAGCAGTGGGCGTCGTACGGCTGAAATGATGATGATGATGATGAAACCTTATGGAACAAGTCTGCGAAGACAAAGTCTCTGGCGGCAACGGTTGGTTATTAGTACGGGATTAGACCTACCTATTTAATTACGCATTGTAAGTTTCATTCAAACCATTTAAAAATTTAAACCAATGTTTAACATCATGTTGACCTCAAATTGTGATCTTCGTAGTTATAGCTTCCACATTGCTTTTAATAAAAGGGGTAAGTACTCGATTAAATAAAACGACTTGAATATGTGTGAAATTAATTTATGTAACAAATTATTCATTCATTTAAAATTGGTCACGACGACACCCTGTAGAGGAGCCCGCGGTGTAGTGGTTAGCGCGCTCAAGCTGCGATCGTTGAAGTTAACCAACTTTCGCAATGGTCGGTCACGGGATAGGTCACCAAAAGATTTATTGTCTTGAGCTCATCTGTGCTTCGGAAGGCACGTGAAGCCGCTGCGTTTGAAGTCGTTAATATACCAATCCGCCCGCCCGCCATCCACCAAATTGGGCCCGCGTGGTGGGTCATGGCCCTTTCTCCTTATCTATCCATAAGAAGGGCCTGTGCCCCAGTAGTGGGGACTTATAATGGTTGATAATGATGATGAAAAGGTCGGTTTTCGTTCGATACTGCATCTTGTCAAGGCTTGTTCAGATTGACATGTTGCCTGCTATACAATGATGAGTCAGATATGTTGGTGTGATCGCATCACGCCACGCTCTTCCTGCCTTCGGCGGGAAGTACATAGTTGCGATTAAGGAGAAGATCTACCTTCATTTTTTTTAAATCGGTTCTGTAGTTTTGAGTTCATATCTTACAACAAAAAAACATCTAAAACACAAAAAAAAACAAATATTTCTTTTTTCTTTTTTTATATTATTAGTAGGTCAAGGCCAGTCAAGCAATGATAGGTACCTACAGACAGTCAACAGCTTAAGAAGCTTAAAAGTAAAGTTTGTAGGTACCAATAGAAAACGTCAATAGTCCGGCCCGGTATCGAACACGTCATACGGACGTCCGAGAGTCTCACGCGACCGGGCCGGCCTAGTTAGGCAGCCAATCTAGTTGCCAATAATCTACTAAAGACTTCCGCTTCCTGCCGAGCCGTGAACTGTACTTATATAGGCAGGACGTAGTAGGAAAAGACATCAGTATTATTTTATCAATAAACGTTTCAAATAAACAATTATTTTTCTTTGTCGTGTTGTGGTTTGTCGATTCGTTCAGATGTTACATTAATCCTTCAAGCCCGGGAAAATGATAGAATAGATTTTCCATTGTTCTCTGGCCCCATTCGGCCGGGCCGACGCGCATGGGTAACCCATTGACGCCTGACCGGCCAAAGGATATTGCCATTTGTAGTAACTTGATTACAATAAGTAAATAGTATTATTAAGCACTGTTTTTTTTTTTTTTTTTTTTTTATATTTATTTATTAAACACATGGGTACAATGGTTTTAATGTACATATTGGCCCACAAAGCCGACTAGTCGGCTTGACTGTGGGAGTTATGAGTCTCTGAACATTTATGAAATCTAAGACAAAAAGAAAGTTAGGTAATCAAAATAAAAAAAAAAAAAAAAAAAAAAATATATATAAATCTTAAGTTAACTAAATACTTAAATATTCTCTAACATCATTTCTTTAATAACTTTTTAAATTTATTCTTGTAAATAGAATATATAATAATATTAATATATAATATATATTATTATATATATATATTATTATAATATATATATATTATTATATAATATTTATTCTTTACCGAAAGACTATAAAATCATCTAAAGATAAAAATGGGTTTTGAATTTGTCAACAAGTTTTGTAAAATATCATTTTTCTAGATTTTTGTATTGAAAGAATAAACCACTAATTTGATCAGCGTTTGATTTGATTTACCATCACTTGTTCTTAGTCCGCCTGGCTAGATAGGTACCACCATCTTAACTAAGTCTGTCCCCACAACAATGATGCTTTCAGCATTATTGTGTTCCGGCAGTTAGAGATAGTCATTTCCTCAGTGATTGAGGATTCCGGGAGTAGTGCTCTTCCACCTTCAGCCTTATCACCACTTAACATCAGGTATGATGATGGCTAAGTGCTAACCTGGTTCTTCCCCGTTGTGGATAAAAAAAAAAGTTAGTAGGTGCCATACTAGAGTTGTGAATGCATAAAAATTATTTAAAATCTTGAGCATCACACATTTTGCTAAGCGCACTTCGCATTTCACTATGGAATATAATTATTATCATCATAATTATTTTGTATACAAATTCTTGAGGCCTTATGCATAGAGTCCATCTGTCACATGTATTATCCAAACAAATAATTCCATAATAGTAGGTCAAGCATTTGGCATTCTTGCGAGAAGACTTTCAACTATTATGCCTACTATGACGTATATGACGGGCGCTGGCGTAGTGGTACTGATACTACCTCTTGAGTCATTGGTCGTGGGTTCGATTCCCACCCGGGACAAGCATTTATATGATGAGGATTTCTCTTTGGTCCGTGTCTTGGCGATAAATAAATATACATAAAGATATATTTCAATTTTTTTTTTTTAATTTAATTTAGGTTGATGTAACAACACTTATGAACGTCAAAGAAGCTACGCCATCGGTTCCCAAATCCTACGGCGGGAAACCTTGCGAGAAGAACCGGCAAGAAACTCGTCAAGGGCAATCTTTTTCTCCCTGTTATATTTCATACAAAGTCGTCAAATTGAAAAATGACCTTCACACATTAGTATAGACACTTTCCATCACAATAGGGAATACCTACTTAATTTAATTAGTTACATTAATTGCTCTTACATTTATTATCATATTATAATATTATATCAGTAAACAATTTTCATCTAAACGAGAGGTTTCAATCGAATAGTTTAATGGGTGGGCATACATCTCATTCAGATTAAGATTACTATTAAGAAAATTGCAAGTTGTGCTATACATTCGAATATAAAACTACTACGCGGGTAAAACCGCGAGGATCCGTCCAAAATATTCCTCTGCCGACCACTTACCACGCCTTCCATTCACCTTCCACTCCAATCTTTGCCCCCTTATTTACCAACTGCTTCAACTGGACCTACACCAACGTACTGCGCAGGAGTCCCTGTCAAAACACCCGTAAATACGGCACTTGACCGATAGTGCGCAGTGGCCAGATTCGTGAACTATTTAGGGTGTAGCATTGTATAGTAAACATACTGAGGAGATTGTAAACATCACAATCTAGTCTCGAACTTGGTTGAGCTTCTATTCTGCCTTAGCGCAAAAGCGGTATCTCAAAAAAATTGTTAAGTTGATTTTTATGACATCGGATCGGACGCATCTATTGAACTAATAAGTCTTTGAGCGGTATCATGTTCAAAACATATGAAAAAAACCAGAATGTTTTCTTTCTCTATCTCAGTTTTACCTTAAACCACTGGGTATTAGAGGTGTATTATGACGACCTTGACGAACTCCATGGCCGAGTGGTGTAAGCACCGGTTTCAAGGTGCCGCTATCTGCAGAGGTCCCGCGGCTTCGATTCCCGGTCGGGTAAATGTTGAAAAACGAACTTCATTATTTCCACAGGTCTGGGTGTATGTGATGTTTCCAATTTTCATAATACAAGTGCTTAAGCTATTATACCTTGGTATTGATTGGAACAATGATGTGATGGTGTCCATTGCAATATTTATTTATTTATTATAAACTAGCGGCCGCCCGCGGTTTCACCCGCGTGGTTCCCGTTCCCGTAGGAATATCGGGATAAAAAGTACATATAAACCTTCCTCTTGAATCACTCTATCTATTAAAAAAAAACGCATCAAAATCCGTTGCGTAGTTTCAAAGATTTAAGCATACAAAGGGACATAGGGACAGAGAAAGCGACTTTGTTTTATACTATGTAGTGATTATGTAGGCAACCAGCCGTATATTTGATACCGCAATCTCTTAAAACGACAGCAGTTATACTAAGCCGATAAGCGGCAACTATAACGCGCTAAGTGTCTGACTTTGACTTACCTCTATACATAACTATGTAGTATTTTTCTGTTTATTTGATCCGCAAATCGTTTTGACTACCTATATGAGATACGGTTGCAGTGACTAATAAAATTGGTCCTTATGCTTTAATTTATATGGTAGGATTTTTAATACATTTTACAGTGATTTATACTTGCTATTTACAATATTCTTATACTTACTTACTTGTTTGTTTTAGTTACAAACAGGTGATAATCTCGAGAACTCGATGATCTCGAGATTACCGTGTTAAATTAGTGAAAGTCCTGTGAATTAATGTGTTCAGTGGTGTAATTTATTATTATTATTATCACTGCGAGCATAATCGGAAATCAAATTTTGAAACCTCAAGGTTTGCCACTACCGAAGAAAAAAACTGCACCAGATGACTTCTTATAGCAAAAAATATAATATTTTGAAATCTTTTCAAAATTTAAGTCAGAACGCAATTCCTTTCTTATTTTTAGTACCTACCTTACCTATCATATTTCTTCTCCCACTCCTACTATCTATAAATTTTCATTATAATATTCCTATCCTTTTTTAAATACAAATCTTTATAATATACTGTTATTTAAATTGCACCCACTCACCCTTCTGGGGAAGGGGAACCCTTCTTCTCAATAAAACTTTGCTAGATTATTTTATACTTTTCTCTGAAAACACGCATTTCCACAACTTCATAATTGTTTCCATACAAATAGTAGTTTGTTAAAAAAACTTTTTGGTTGGTAGTTGTTTTAAGGTTAAAAGTAAAGATGCTGTATTATAAAAAAAAACAAAACCAAAAATATTTTGTTCAATAATCGCAAATACATTTGTAACTTGTGGTTGAGTGAGACCAACCCAGTAAGCATTCAAGATGCGTGTGCCAGGGGGTACCACGCTTCCATACCCTTAAAAATTATATTGTATTTGGCGAGATTATTATATACTTAATCGTATTTACATATAAATCAGTTTAAAAGAATTTTAGTGGAAGCCATTTTCCTTTAGTTGTTACAAAAACTCGAATGCAATCGACCAAACCAAAGTCATATAGATTAGATTAATTAGATTAGACATCTCTAATAATAGTAATAATGGAAATTCACTGCTACGATATTTCCTGCACTATTTTCATCTTGTTAATATCCAATTCGATAGATCCACAAACACTTATTAACTGCGTTTATCCATACAAACAATATAAACAATGCCATTCTCACCACTATCCTTAAATAAGCCATACATTCATCTTGATTATTTATCGTCATTGCTAATAATAATAAAGCAAATATTATTGCGACTTATTCATATTAATAAGAGAAATAAATAGATGTGTGACAGTCATATAAGGTACCTATAAGGTAATTATTATGCTATTTAAATTATACTTATTCGTAATATGATTTAATAAGATGGCAAATTAAATCACAAAAATGTGATTTAATTTAGCTAAAAAAGCTAAAGTTGTGATTGAAAATAACAATTAAAAGACTTAACAGCGCGTTGGTTTATAATAAGAATATTCAAATATTGTAATTATTAACAATCTATTTATATGAATAAAATATAACAGTGTTTTTAGTTTATCAACTTAGATTTATATAATAAACTGTGACATGCACTTCGATCAACAATAACAATAACACCTAGTTCTAGACTTTTAACCGCCTCTGTGGTCTAGTGGTTCACACCACCGATTTCACAGGCCCCGAGTCTGAGCGAGTCCAACATGCCGTGTGGTATACGTAAAGACAGTATTTGCCCTCACTATAAAAAAAAAAAAAAAAAAAAAAAAAAAAAAAGACCAAGAGGTCCCGGGTTCGATTCCCAGTGGGGGTACATGTTGTATTCGGTTTGGTTGTTGGTAGGACTTGTTCTTAGTCCGCCTGGCTAGCTACCACCATCGTATCTAAGTCTGACACCATAACAATGATGTTTTCAGCATTATTGTGTTCCGGCAGCTAGACATAAGATAGCCAGTTCCTTAGTGATTGAGGATTCCGGGAGTAGTGCGCTTCCATCCTTAGCCTTATCACCACTTAACATCAGGTGTGATGACGGCTAAGTGCTACCCCGTTGTGGATAAAAAAAAAATTGATACATAGTTGGAGTGACAGACATGGACGAGCGTTATACGCCCACTTGTGAGTGCCTATATTTCAAACTTGGAACGCTTTCTGTCATATGTAATGTAAGATCGTAACATTCGTAACCTTTTTTCTGCGTTTAAAAAAGTCAGTCTGTGCCATATAAAGTTTTCATTTATTTCATGAGCCTTCCACCCGTTTGCACTAAACTTAAAAATCGCCTAAGTCTTTTCCTAGCTAACTTAAGACATTCTTCACAGATAATTGCTTTGCACTAACCTTAGGACAATCTTAAATGCACTTTTGGCTATTCTTAACTTACGGGCCCAATATCGAGCGCCTAAGGCTTAAGAAATACCTATATCAGTGATTATTGTCTGTGGCATTGTGAGCAAAGAGTAGTGCGACAAGCTTTTCTGTTCCGGTGATTATCTTTGGAACTAAAACAGTTTTCATACGACAGTCCATTTTGACAGCTAATTTCGTATTGCAAGTGACTCCTGTGTCACGGCTGTCACCGGAACAGAAAAGCTTGTGGCTTTTGTATTCTTGTTTGCTAGATAGAGACACAACACATGTGACATACGTCATTCATCATTTATTTTAAAAAAACATTACAGATCGACAATCTTTTCTGTTCCCATGACAGCGGCGCTTATGTTTAGCAGCAAAACATGAAAGTATTAGCAAAATGACATTAAAAACAAAACTCGTTAGTTCTAGTTTTGGCCACCGGAACAGAAAAGGTTGCGCACTGTATTTATGTTTTTCCTGACAGTTGAGCTCAGTTGACTTTTTCTTTTCTCGGTGAATTACTCCTACCAAATAAAATACACAACGCCTTAGCTTTTGTCTCCTTTTAACTTACGAAGGAATCAATGAGAAGTTTCAACGAAAAAAATATCCAGTGACCTACTTTACCTCGCCAGGTTTAAAATCCATAAACAATTAATATTTGAATTCATTCATTCATTCTTTTAGCAAGGTGATGACTAATTTACGACGTAGTCTGTCAGTGCAAACAAAAATTTTAGCTCGGCTGTTTTATGCTGTTTCTAAGCTAAGATGTATCTTATCTATGACAAGCTCAACCCGAGTTTAGTGCAAACGGGCATTCATGTACTTACTAATTGTTGAAGGAAGGACATGCATAGAAGATATTTGTATTTGATTTTAATCATTTCCTTATTGAAAACTGATAAGCAAATTTATTTTTAAAGCCATGTTGGTCTCCAGACATTGATAAGTAAAAGATAAAAATCTTTAGTGCGTAGTTAAAATAACATAATAGAAATTAAAATATCTGATTAAAATCCCACATTTAGTCTGCCTCAATCTTACTAACTCAAGTTCAGTATCCCAATCACGAAAAACTATCATACTCGCTATCGTAATTATTATCTAATTATTTTGTAAGAAAACCGGAGCAGCGCTGCTATATTTGGTTGGATGTTTGTTGTACAATCACGGCGAAATGGCTGAACGGATCTGCATGACATTTAGCACAGATAGGTATATAGAGGTCTAGAATAGCATATATACTTACTGCTTTTTACCCGGGAAAATGGATCATGCCCACGGGAAATATAGTCTAACTCAAGTAGGCAGAGGCACGAGTGGAAAAATAGTAATTACAATTATGTAATTCAGATTGAACTTCGTTTCATACCTATACATAAGTACTTCCATACGGAACGAATTAATATTAGAAACGTTAAAGTGTGTTTGTTTGACAGCCTTTCAGGGCCCCGATCGCGGTAATTCTATGTCAAGTTGACGTGCAAAACCGTTTTTGATAACGCGAAGCTTTGGCAGTGCTACGACCTTTTCTGTTCCGGTGATAATCTTTGGAACTAAAACAGTTTTCATACGACAGTCTATTTTGACAGCTAATTTCGTATTGCAAGTGGTTCCTCTGTCACGGATGTCATCGGATCAGACAGGATTGTGGGACTATAGGTTTGCGTGACGTGTGCGTCGTTCTGTCATTACGGCAATATGAAGTCCAACATTGATAGTAGTGTCAAACGTCAAGACGCAAACGTGATCAAGACGCGCTGCATAGAATTACGGCGATCGGCCCGCTGGTCAAAACTTTGCAACGGATCGACCTGATTTTTGTTATGGGTATAGTTTGGGGGCTGGAGAGTGAGTGACATTGGCTACTTTTGATCCCGTAAAAATATCACATTCCCGCGGAATAACGTCGTGTTGTCCACGCGAGCGAAACCGCAAGCGGAAAGCTAGTTTGTCAATAATAAATATAGGTGAAAGTTATCGCATTATGGTGTATAATTAGCTAACTGCGCATTTATACGAAGCTACTGCAATATCAGTGGTCATCTAATCCGTAAATTGATCAATAAATAAGTAATCTTGTCCTTCGACTGATATTTTTGTTCGTTATCATTGAAAATAAGATTTTTCCATTCTTATACTGTCTGTTACTTTTATAAAGAGGAGCTCGTTTAGCCTGCGATTGTGGCGAACAGCAACTTTCGCAATGTTCGGTACGGCACCGCACGGGTAACAAGAAAAATATTATCACGAGCTCTTCGGTGCATTAGAAAATTGGGAACCAACGGTTTAACTTCAGCTTTGCAACGGCTTTGCAATCACTATCCTTTTGCTATAAACATTGGTGCGTTAGAAAGTTGGGGACCAACGGTGTAACTTCAGCTTCGCAACGGCTTTGCCATCTCTATCCTTTTACTATAAACATTGGTGCGTTAGAAAGTTGGGGATCAATAGTGTAACTTCAGCTTTTCAACGGCTTTGCAATCTCTACCCTTATACTATAAACATTGGTGCTTTAGAAAGTTGAGGACCAACGGTTTAACTTGAGCTTTGCAACGGCTTTGCCATCTCTATCCTTTTACTTTAAACATTGGTGCGTTAGAAAGTTGGGGACCAACAATGTCACTTTAGCTTTGCAACGGCTTTGCAATCTCTATCCTTTTACTATAAACATTGGTGCGTTAGAAAGTTGGGGACCAACGGTGTAACTTCAGCTTTGCAATCTCTATCCTTTTACTATAAACATTGGTGCGTTAGAAAGTTGGGGACCAACGGTGTAACTTCAGCTTTGCAATCTCTATCCTTTTACTATAAACTTTGGTGCGTTAGAAAGTTGGGGACCAACGGTGTAACTTCAGCTTTGCAATCTCTATCCTTTTACTATAAACATTGGTGCGTTAGAAAGTTGGGGATCAACGGTTTAACTTCAGTTTTGCAACGGCTTTACTATCTCTACCCTTATTCTATAAACAGTCCCCTAGCACCAAACACTATCTTTATCAATGATATTATAATTTATCTTTATCGTATTGTTTTGTATGAAAACCAGAGCAGTTGTCGGTCGTATAGGGAACAAAAAATCAACAGATATTTGACAGCAGACTTTTGACAGCACACAGGTTATGATAGTTTACTATTAATTAGTTTATAGTAAAAATTTCATTTTAATGACAAGCTTTTTTGCTGACTGTACCTTAATATTGTATTGTCATCTAAACCAAACCTGTATACAACATTTCAGCTCCATCGGACACTGGAAAGTGGGTCAAATTAAACTGACAAGATTTGTCCCCCACTAACTAATTAACTAACTAACATGGCAAGTTAATAACAAGCTTGTAAAAATACAATAATATATAATAATAATATATATATATAATAATACTGCAATACCCCTATAGCATGAAAAACTATCGTAATGGTAATAAAAATATTAAACTATACCGTCCTTCAAAAGCTGTCAAAGTGTGGCTGTCAAACATGTTTTTGACGACCGATTTGGCGCAGGGGTAGGCTACCCACCTTCTGCGCCAGAGGTCTCGGGTTCGATTCCCGAACAAGACAAATATTTGTGTGCATGAACATGTCTATTTGTCTTGGTCTGGGTGTTTACTATGTATAATAAATAAATAAATAATAACTTCTTACATTCACACCAATTATCTAAGCCCATGTTAATTTCATTAAGAAACTGTGTCATGGAAAACTTGATAACGGATAAATATATAAGTACTTAAATACTTTTTGTTTGTAAATACATACTTAATATACATAGTTAACACCCAGACCAAGACAAATAGTTAAAAATTCTTAATGAAATTAACATGGGTTTAGATAATTGGTGTGATTGTAAGAAGTTATTTATTTATTTATGTTTGAATTAAGTTCCTTACGTCCGGAAGGAAGGGGCGCCGCTCTAAATTTTTTATCCTCAACGGGGTAGCACTTAGCCTTCATCACACCTGATGTTAAGTGATGATAAGGCTGAAGGAGGAAGCTCACTTCTCCCGGAATCCTCAACTGCTGAGGAACTGGCTATCTTATCTCTAACTGCGGAAACACAACAATGCTGAAAATATCATTGTTATAGCGTCAGAATGAGATAATATGGTGGTCTCTAGCCAGGCGGAATTTGACTGACCAACCAAACCGAATACAATACCCTACTGGGAATCGAACCCGGGACCTCTGTTTCTGACACCGGTGGTGTGTACCACTAGACCACAGAGGCGGTTAAAAAAAGGCGGATTTCACACTTAATAATACGATCACGATAAAACGGTGTTTCGTGCTAAGGCAACAAGCAGGTGAAGTTTGTATGTTTGGATGAATGGCAAACTCTTGAACTTCTAAACCAATTTCGAAAAATCTTTCACCAGTCGAAAGCTACATTTAGTAGTATTTTATCTTTCTTGGTTTCCAGCTCATCAAAATTAGGCGGTTCTCACACTGCACCGCACACCGCTCCGGTTTGTGGTAGTGCGCTTCTTAACTATGGCTGTAGAATCTTGATGTTCATACTAAACTCGCCGTGTATAACTTACTCACGCCCGCATCTCCGTCCACCGGAGCGAAAAACCGCAGCAGTGTGATAATCGCCTTAATTAAAATGCAACAGTAGGTAGGTAGGTATCTGGCTACGGATTTAATTTTAAATCAAAGTTATAAGAACAAATGGGTGTAAGATAAGAATTCTATTTATTTTGTAATTCCTTATTCGTTTTGCTAGATGGAAGTATTTCTTTAATATGAAATCTAATCTGAAACAAATAAATTAAACATTCCATGCGTATGATGCAACATGCATCGTTATTACAAGCGCATACCATAATATGCTATGCACCATCTGCTTCCAAACTAAGCTTAGCGTCTTGCACTAAATGGTATGGATAATACTCCTAATACTGTTTTATTACAGGCCGTATATAATTTCCTAAAAACATCATATCCATACTTAATACTATAAATGTGAAAGTGTGTTTGTTTGTTTATCCGTCTTTCACGTCAAAACGGAGCAAAGGATAGTTAACGGAGATAGTTGATATCTGGAGGATGACATAGGCTACTTTTTATCCCGGAAAAAGGTCCCATTTCCGCGGGATAACGTTGTGTTTCCCACGCGGGCGACGCCAGTTAAATTCAATTGGGCATACATCTTTCCTACTTTATTCAATACTGGATATAAAAAAGAGACAGAAAGAGACTTAAATGTCAATTAAAGTTAATTGACGTATCTGTTAGTGATATTTATACAAATTGCAATTAATAATTTTAATAGGTATGTTTTATAATAAAATTATTGTGTCGAGGTCGGTGACATTGTCGTCAATATTCTGCAACCGATAAAATAATTATGTGTGATATGATATGACTATTAAAATTTTATCAAGATTATTACGTTGTTGGGGGGGATTCCGAAATACTCGTATTTAAGAAGGTTAATTGTTGAAAATGATGTATTAAAAAAAAACGACCCGTCTCACAAGGTTATTTGGTGAGAATCATGTGAGAATTCATGTTATCAGTAGCTATTAGCAAATGGCGTCATACGTAACTTGTTGTAGGAGGAGAGTCTTTAAAATTATTAGTTCAGCAATAAATAAATAAATAACTTCTTACATTCACACCAATTATCTAAGCCCATTTTAATTTCATTAAGAAACTGTATCATGGAAAACTTGATAACGGATAAATATATACTTAAATACTTTTTGTTTGTAAATACATACTTAATATACATAATAAACACCCAGACCAAGACAAATAGACATGTTCATGCACACAAATATTTGTCTTGTTCAGGAATCGAACCCGAGACCACTGGCGCAGAAGGTGGGTAGCCTACCCCTGCGCCAAATCGGTCGTCAAAATAAAAGGGCAATAAAAGCGAGAATCGCTTAAAATGCAATCAAGACAAGCACGTATAGGCACATACCATTGTAATAAACATACCTTTGAATCAGGTGTCACCTGGCAGAAATCCCTAACAATTATGAAAAAAGAAATATGTGTAGCTTACTTCTGCAAAAAACACAACTTGGAAGATGCACCCGCCCGCACGCAAAAAATTGCACAACCATACCACACCACGAAAATACCAGTGCACATACCATACCATTTAGCAAGACAGCAATACACCTTGAACCTTCACCGATTAGACTACTCTACACGTGTTTCGCCCCAACCCAGGGCATCCGCGGGAGTCAGATCGTGCGAAAACCAGCAACGAATGAGTGCTGCTGCAGTATGTCAAAAAAAATCAGTTGACACGATACTTACATAAACTCTTTTTACCGCCTCTATGGTCTAGTGGTTCACACCACCGATTTCAGACCCAGGTCGGGACCTCTGGGTCTGAAATCAGTCGGCCCCCACTGAGAATCGAAGCCCCGGGTTCGATTTCCAGTCCGCCTGGCTAGCTACCACCATCTAATTTAAGTCTGAGGCTAATACAATACAACATCATTGTATTGTATTGTATTTGATTTTATTGTGTTCCGGCAGTTAGAGATAAGATAGCTCAGTTATTAAAAATTCCGGGAGTAGTGCGCTTCCACCTTCAGCATTATCACCACTTTACATCAGGTGTGATGAAGGTTCAGTGCTACGCCGCCGTTGTGGATAAATAAATATGCAAACTAAAAATGCTTACGGCTATTTATATAGTCCTCCTCATCGATTTCTATGACAACGAAAAATTAGTTTCTCTATACGCTCATATATGCCATTTCAGAGATATCAAACATATCGGTAGCATAAATAGAGAAGTTCTGACTGAACTACTAACATATCCTCACAATTTCACCAATTTCGTAAAGTAACATACATTGCGCAGTCCATCTTACTTGAGTCGAGGTACGAACACTTTAAAGAGATGTCCTCTCGCCAAGGTGTCCAAATGAAGTAACAGTCCTAATCCAGTAAAGTGGACGGTTTATTAAACGCTCCCCCAGGGAGACACCTTCAGTCTCCTTGGCTCAACACACGCACCGTTGCTAAGGCACAGTAGGGCTTACGAAGACTTGCTACTTTCTTATAATTTTGCAAAGGCATTTGACAAAGTAAGGAATATATATTTTTTTAATCTAAAACAGATTTCGATATTAATAATATACAGTTTTGAGTTCAATAAATCTAAGACATTTAAATGGTTTTATAAATTTACTTACACGAGTATTCCGCAAGGATCAGTATTTGGTAAAATTGTTCTCTTAATATACGTCTTATTCTTAGAGCATATTTTACTTGACAATAACAGCTACTATATACGTATCAAACCACAAGCCACATCTGTAAAATTATCTAAACAACTTAAATTTAATCTAACCTAAATTGTTTAACATACCTAGATTAATATTTGCAGTTCTTGTTTTGATATTAGAAAGTACAAACTTGAATGATCAAAAGGGAGAATTACTTCGTAATAGGACGCGTACTATGATAAAAATAATTTCATGGAAAACTATATCTTTTTGCCATTAATTGGTATTGGTTAATTAATCGATAGCAAAATTAAATTCTGGCATCGGTGACACACATTTGATATTAATTGTATACCTACTTAACTCGAGAACTAGTAATTAGTGGCAAATCATGAAATATGTTAGAATAATTTGAGTATAAGATTAATTTTGGAAATTAAATTTATCAATTATTTGTACCTACCTAGTCTCCACCTGTAAATCCGTTCCTGAGTGCGGTCTTTAAATTGAGACAATATACCCCAATATTAAAAATATTTTCATTGGAAAATATATTATTTCTGAGAAAATAAAGATTTTTATTATTATTATTATTTTCTTTATTACATTTTAAATACTTACAAAATTATATTTCAAAACATTAAATTTTTACAATGTATAACACTAAAAAATATAACATTTAAAAATACAAAAATGCAGTTCCCCAACGGTAGCAAGATTATTTTTATTATTATATTATTATTATTTATTATTTTTATTATTGGGGTAGTTCTATTAACTGGCAATATTTGCACAATACCTCTACATTAGCACAATACCTTGCAGAACTTTGGTTTAATGTATAATAGTGTATATATGTAACTTCACAAATTGTTTAATTTGATGTTTCATTCCTGAAAACGATAACAGAGATAGCTTTTCAAGAATTCCTCTATTTGAAACGTTTAGGCAGTTCCCTCGTAAAAGTACCTTTATTGTAAATTCGAATTTTACGAATGGCATTGCCTTCTCCTTGCCTTCCGTCCTCGGCTTCGCCCGCGTGGACTACTTATTCGTCGTTAGCCCGCGGAAATGTGATATTTTATTGTGTTTCGGGGCAGTTCGAGATTAGACAGCCACTTCCTCAGTAATTGAAGATTCCGGGAGTAGTGCGCTTTCATCTTCAGCCTGATCACTTAAGATCAGGCAGGTGTGATGAAGACTAAGTGATACCCCCTAGAGGACAAACAAAATTGTTTTCGGGGTAAAAAGTAAATAAATAAACTATACCAAAACTTACGTAATTCCGTTGCTCCGTTTTGACGTGAAAGACGGACAAACAAAAACTCCTTCGTATCGATTTTCCAACGATTACGATCGCACGTGGTGGACAGTTACGTTCGCGATTCACTTTCCACGGCACGTGTGCGGCCGGCCTACAAGCAAAGTCCATCAACTGATTGCGTCCGCACTGCAGTCGCCGTGCAGTCTGAACCGGCTCCAGGGTTCCCACACAACATGCAGAATTTATTGTCGCATCTTTGCGACTGGGTGAAATAAAACACTGTTCGGGTTACATACGCTTTGTGTACGTATTTGATGCTCAATTGTTCAATTCATTTGTTTCATCTTTAAAACTATGAAACGATAGCCCAGTTGAGTCGTCGTCTGAATTAATATTTCGTTGTTCAGACGAGCCTACTAGGCTCGGCTACGAGCCTGATGATGAGCTTGATGATGATGATAACCTTTAAGGTTATCATCATCATCAAGCTCATCAGATCAGTTGATGATGATGATAACCTTAAAGGTTATCATCATCATCAACTGCTTGTAATGATTATCGCTACAACTTAATGTAAGTATACCGTATTACAAAGTGCAACTAGAGTCCCTATCTACACAACACAATCCTTTTCAATTATCAATTAATCACCAGTCTCTACACATTTAGTTATCATCACTGATCGATAAACGCAAGCGTCACGATGATTAGTATTTTAGCAGTTTTTGATACCAGTCTTACTCGAGGAGAAAGATGACAATATGCAGCAAGCTTACCCAGAAGATGCTTGTGCACTCTAATCTCGAAAACATTCGGGTTGTATGTTTTAGAAAACGCAGACGCAGAGAGGGCATTCCACTCTTTTGCGGTCCGCATGATAAACGAAGTTGAGAAACGTTTAGTGCGGAATCAGGGAGTAGAATCCTGGTTCGGTGGTAAAAAGAGGAAGGCAGTTTGATCAAATGTAATTCTTGAGCGGCGATGTGTCAGACTGTGAAGTTTACTCGACACCAGCTTTTTTTCGCCAATGAGTCTCATTGCCCTACGCTCGACCGTATTCTGACTCCGACTCTTCTTGCAAAGTTCTTCATCGTAAGGTTACGAGCTTTCTTTTTGTTAATGTAAGGAGGACTATTATAGCGAATGAGGTTTTATGAAAATGTCCATTTAAGACGCTACTCGGAAAAAGTATGGACTTTTTGATTTAAAAATATAGGATGGTTACAGTTGTTACAAATCTAATAATAAGATATAGGTATATTTCTTCATACCTTTATCTAGATTCGTATAGTTCCAAAAATACGATTTTATGATTTTGCCTCGACACTTTTTCTTTTCGAAAAGACCACTAAAAACTACGAAAATTCAAGATTATTCTTAAATGGGGTTACTTACATTATTGGAAATTGGTTTAATTAGTGGACACCAATAATATTTAGGATCGTATAGAAGCATTTTTTAAAAAATTGCTGTAGTTTTTTAATACGAAGTGATTTTGTGTTTTTTTTTTGCCAAATCGGTTTCGCTCCCGCGCGCGTCGTTTTCTTATTGCTATCTCGCTTCAGCATAATTTTTCCGATTATCGCCTTAAGCAATACCATAAGCGTGGCAGCATATTTCTCTCGTCATGTTCAACCCTACTGCCCGTCGAATTGATCCCATGACTCTGGAGATTGGCGACAAGTGCATCTCGTTAGAAGCTGCGGTTGTTGCTAGCTGACTGATTGGCCAACATCGCTGCTGAGCTAATCTGTCATTTCAATGACACGTCACATGAGCTGTGTCTAATGAAATGTGTTCGGGACAATTTTTTCATTGGCTCCGTCTGACAGAAACTATACCTAAAATGCTTTTTTTTTCTTAAGATGTAACACAATTGCCGTTTATCCATACAAACGTATTTCCCTGATTCCTCCCTGGCTAATGCCAGTAGAGCAATAATTATCAAAAATCTATGGCCACTATTAGCACATAGCCACAAATCGTAAAAAATAAAAATAAAAATTTTAAGCAACTACCGGCACAAAAAACTCGAAAATGGATATCTAATCTCTTTTGGTCAGGGGACCCTTAGTGGGGTGCAAAAACATTTCTAATTAAATAGTGTGTTATAAGTGCAATAAAGAATTTGATTCAATTAAATCCATTGATTAAATCTGAATTTCTACCAATAAATACAATAAATGCCAGGCTCACTGGTATACTCTCACAGGTATAAATAAAAAAGTAGGTACAATTAAAAAAACAGAACATAACAAAAGGTTGCCAATTAGTATTCTGTTGGTTGAAGAAAATTTAGTTCTTTGTCAGATCAAAGCATTTCTTTTAAAGATAGAAAAACATTATTAATTTTCGGAATCGTACTTACACTTTTTTCTTTTTTTTTCACAGGTATGTCTTCAATCATCGGAACTCGCGTAGAAATATCTTTATTCCTACAAATTGCTGAGGTAAGTACCTCAGCAATAATTTAATTGTTATTTTACGTACGGAATTAAGTTTTGTCTATACTATAAATACTATTGTAAGGAGGAAAGATTTGATCGTATGTTTGAATCTAATAGACTCCGACAATACTGGACCGAGTTAGAAAATTCTTTGACCATTAGAAAGCTACAGTCTTCCCGAGTGACATGGGCTATATTTTATCCTGATATTCCAACGGGACCGGGTCCCACGCGAATAAAACCGCGAAGATCCGCTAGTAGTTAATAAAAATGGACGAACCTTAATTTTATTAATATATCTTGGTAATTTGAAACAACTAGGTTACCGAGACAATAATTATAAATCTTAATTAACAAAGGTAACGAGATCGTTGGAAGTGAAAACGACAACTAAAGATGTTTTACTGCGTAGTAAATTTTTACAATATTGGCCGTGTGGTACAAACGTAAGCGACAAGCGATCAGGACTTGTTTACACAGAAATATTTCATTGAAAAGCATAGAGAGATTACATGCTTGGTTAACAAAAATAACAGTTATAGGTATGGGCTAAAATAAAATATGTGGAGTAGGTAAGTAAGTAGTGGTACTTATAAAAAAAATCATTATATATTTTTTTGTGGTTTGCTAAGCAAGTTTGTAAAATTGATCCAAAAGTAATTGCCTATTTGATTCAGTACTTACTAACACAGGTTATTAAATAAAGATCTGGTCAAAGTCAAAGTCAAAAATTCTTTATTCAAATAGATTTGCAAAATGAAATACTTTTGAATCGTTTAAGTTTTATTCGACTAAAATAAAGTTTTGGACCAGTCTTAAATTTTTGAATTATATATTAAAATCCGGGTTATTGTTTTGCATGTACGAGTTTTATTAGTTTATTATTAATTAATTTTATTAATTGTATCAAATCTAAAGGAATAAGATAGGAAAAGCGAAGCGTCTTAGCTTACGATAATGAAGTCGAGAGCTTGAATTAGAATTAAATCAGTAAAGCCTAAAGAATAGCAGGGTAGACTATTAGTGCTATTTTGTGTAATTGCGATAACTTTTATTAGTTTATGGACGTTCCCATTTTGATTTTATAAAAAAAATACCAGTGTTCCACGATTTGTTATTAGAGCTAGAAGGCTCTCCATTTAGGTTAAAATCATCGCGGATATGCAAAAAATGTCTTATCTATGAGACACTACAGTGAGCAAGTTTTTGTGCGTCTTTTTAGCCAAGTCAACAATGAAAATAGTCACGAAAAGCGAGCGTGTACGAGGGGGTGCAGCCCAATACTTTACAACATTGAAGGTCATTAATTATTAAAATTAAACCCAGAGCTTAAGTCGGAATATTGTAGAATGTCCATATTAACATTATCGTTTGCGATCAATGAACCTCTACAGCTCTACTTATCCGAACTCTGTTTATAACTTACACCAAACTTAACTCAGGTATAAAGTTTCAGAGCTACTTAAATACATAAACAGTATCACTTTTTATATTATCGAGAACTGTTGAGAGGCCAATGACCTTAACTTTCGAGAAACTTAATAAGTAATTAAGCACAAACTTAAACGAATATCTTGTTTCCTTTGAGATAGTTAAATAAGGTATTTTATGAAGTTTATTAAGGAAATTTCATTTTACTTCAATAGAGCTCTCCAGTCAGGTTATTGGCCCACTATTTCGTTAACAAAAGATGTTTGACTTTGTAATTAACAAACTTATAAAGTAAAATTACTGACAATATCGTAAAAATTTAATTAAACAAGTTCCTATGTTTTTAATGATAATTATTTTCAATAAAAGAGATTTTGGAGAAGACTGATACCTACTCTGTTCTTTAAAAATATCATCAAAATGTGAATTAATTTACTCGTAGGTAAAAAAATAAAAAAATAAAAATAAGTAGGTATATCAAACTAATATTTCAAGACAATGTCCTAAAACAACACACAAGAAATAAAAATAAAATAAAACTTAATTTTTAGACTCAATTTACATGAAACTAACGGGTTTGGCACTCGGATTCGTTCAACCTGTTGCTTTGAAGTTAATGGAAACAATAGCATAATCTTTTACACATTATTTGGGATGACTATTGAAACTAAGAACTTTAAAATGTTTATAACGGCAACAATATTATTTGATCTTATCTGTTAATGGGGGTGTGTACAGACAAGGGTCAGGGTCAGTAAAGTTAGAAGGACCAAATATTTTGTAAACGATATTTTTATTAAGCTTAGCTAATATGATAAAAAGTTTATAATTAAAGACATTGTTAACAAATCATCTAAATGGATTTACCTACGTGATTGCAAATTTTGAATTTTTGTGAACTTAATTGCCTTTTTTACATGTGCATATAGATTGAGATATCCTACTTTAATTTCTGGTTAAAAAGTACATGTATGTATGCAAGTGAGTTTCATTATTCCACCATATCTTTTTAATGCCTTTAATACGGATTTTAATGTTTGAGAATTTTCATGAAAAAATAATTTTTTTTTCTTCAACTATACCAATATGCGTATCGAATAAAAGGCATTGACGAGTACATTTCAAAAATAAATAATTTGTGTACTTAATCACTAAAAGGAATAAAATATAAAAGCTCAGCTCTCAGTGCAGTCGTGGGACCTTTTAAATTTTAGTATTCCACAGCATGGTACCCCGACTGCATTGAGAGCTTGCTTCGTTATTTTACTTTTAAGTTCAATTTTGGCAGTCATGTTTTTTAAATTTTTAAATAAATTTACTAAATTTTTATTATATCCTGCCTTGCCTGCAGCTTGTTATCCATTAGAATTTGGTATAGGCGTCGCGTTGGGCTAATTAGTCTATATTGTTGGTAAGAATTTGAAAAATAAAATAAATTATGAGATGTTTACGAACATGACGTCATGTTAAAATATGACTCATCAAGGATCGAAAATGAAGTATTAGAAAAAAATCGACCCTTCTCACAACTAGCTCCTATGGGATTTGAACCCACGACATTTCACTGACCGAGCGAATGCTCTAAGCACTCAGCTATGGAATCGTTTAGATAACTTTGGAACGACTTGCCTCTAAGCATCCGTAGTGCACCCAGTAAGTGCGTTTTCAGGAAAATGGTCCGCGAACATTACTTGAGCTGTCTACACTAATCTTGATAAATCTGCTCTGACTTATGTGTTATTTAGATATGTATATATATATATTTATTTATATTCTATATATATATTTATATTTGTATATATAATATGTGTATGTGTTTGTATAATTTATATATAACATGATTGCTAGTTTAGTTAGTATAAGTACTCATATATGAGCATCTACAAATTGTAAGTTATTATTTAATTTTACTTTTTTTTTGCATTGTAATTACCTAGTTACTTTTGTCTTCTTTGTATTGTCACTTTTTGTTTTATTGCCGCTGTTCATTTTCTCCCTGACACCCTTTTCGGTTGACTGGAAGAGAATGCATATTAGCATTAAGTCCGCCATTTGCTGTGTTTTGCAATAAAGATTAAATAAATAAAAAAATAAAAAAATAACTGGTTGCGTTTCACAACCAGTTGATCGATTTTTCCTGCAATGCATATAAGTAAAAATGATTAAGGTAATAAAAAAAATAATCGTTATGGATCATTAAAACTTATTTCTATTTTGAATTTCTTACAACAATTATCCAAGTCCCAAGTAATCGTGACCATGTGAGCACTGACGTAAATGCAAAGAGGGCCCTTTAAATGCAGTCGCCAGCCGACCCACATCGCGTGCGATTCTGCAGCGATTGCATATTAAATTTGTGACGTCTAATGACGACAGGGTAGGCCTCAGAAGGCAGAAGATTATTACAATACATTTTTTTCTATAAGTAAAAACAATTGACGACAACTTAGAAGAAAACCGTTAGAATAGTACAGAAGTCGACGAGGCGCGGGTAGAAATGGGAGAAGGAGAGGATGAAAAAGAAATGAAAATGAAAATTTATTTATTTCATAAAAACAATTGGGTAATACAGGGTATGGTTGATTCCCCCTTTTAAGTGTCAAAAACACCTGTACCAGGAGAAAATCGCTCTCTCATGACAACATCAGTTTTTCGTGTTTTTAAAGAAATAAAATAAAAAAACTTAAAAAAATAACAACAGAAATATTAACTCTAAAATGTGCTTGTGTGTGTGTGTGTGTGTGTGTGTGTGTGTGTGTGTGTGTTTGGGTGTATGGGTGTGTGGGTGTGTGTGTTTGGGTGTGTGTATGTGTGTGTGTGGGCGTATGCATGTGTGGCCTCGTATGCATTTGTATGTATTAGGATGATGATGATGATTGAGTGAAGATCACCAAAAATATATTTTTAAACATTTGTATATGTATTATAGGTATTTTGTATAAGTAGGTATTGAAACATTGCATTTTCTCATATTATTTCTCGTCTGTTCTTTCCATAATCACGTGTGCCGTTCTGGTTAAACAATGATATCATTTATGTTAATGCCGCTCCGAATTTCACAGCAGCTGTGAATTTTTCACCTAATCTTTTATTTAGGACAGTATTTATTATTTAAATTCAACGCCGTCCATAGTATTTATTAATGTGTCAAGCAGAAACGGGAATAAAACGGTTTTTTAAAGTTAACTTTTTGAGTGGAACTAGATAGAAACGTAGAATTAGAATTAGAATTAGAATTAGAATTAGAATTTTTTTATTTGCTAATAAACACGTAAGTTAGTTAGTTATTCCTTTAAATAACTAAACGTAGTTAGTTATTCCTTTGTTTTTAATGATAATTATTATTTCGTGTTGTCTGCCCCCTAGCCCTAACTCTTTCTTTAATTTATGTAGCTTCCACTTATTAAAACAAATAAATCACAAAAAATACACGACTGCAAAATCGAACTAAAACGTAATAATTTTTTGTAAAAAAATCATTTTCATGACAAGCTTTTTTGCTGACTGTACTTAAATATTGTATTGTCATCTAAACCAAACCTGTATACAATATTTCAGCATCATTGGACACTGGGAAGTGGGTCAAATTAAGCTTGCAAGATTTGTCCCCCACTAACTAACAAATCAACTAACTAACTAACGTGGCAAGTTAATAAAAAGCTTGTAAAAACAAGCTCTCATTGCAGTCGGGTCACCTATCATGCCTTACTCTTGAAACAAACTCCAATAGCTTATTATTAAATTAAGGAAAATCGACCCGACTCACAACTAGCTCCAATGGGATTCGAACCCAAGACCTTTCAGTGTTGGCGAATGCTCTGAACTCTCCCATCGGAGCTATTTAGTTCTGGGACGAGTCGATTGTTCATATATTTTATTTTTTACTAGAGGATCCTCGCCCCGCGTGGTACCCGTTCCCGTGGGAATATCGGGATAAAATATAGCCTATGTCACTCAGGCAGAATGTAACTTTCTAATGGTGAAAGAATTTTCTAAATCGGTCCAGTAGTTTCGGAGCCTATTCGATGCAAACCAAACAAACAATCAAATCTTTCCTCTTTATAATATTAGTATAGAGTATAGATAGTAAAAAAAAGTAAAAAATATCAAATTCATTAACAACATTATTTGACAATATCATTTTACTGACATCTCTTTGTGAGTATAAGTAGGGCAGAGGTACCCTTTGTGGCCACTTTAAGGAATTTTTTACTTTTAAGCACTAAGTACTAAATGGTCTTAAGTATTTAAGAGACAAATTATATCTCAAATTATAGATAATTTATCTACCTTTAAAGGTACATATTTCAAATTTAACATAGTAAAATAGTTTTCTGTATATGATACAAAATGTGGGAGGGGTGTCAAATGTACCGGTTTTGGCCACTTATTGATAGTTAAACTTTTGTAAGTATAGCGAAAAATCAAAACCAAACCTAGGTTAAATTAATATATTCTAATGCGATAGAAACTAATCAATAGCAAAACAACAATTTAATTGTAAAAAACAAAGGTTTATAAAGTATTTAATCCAAAACAAATTTCTTAAAATATACATACAAAACATTTTTTAAAACAGAAAATGGGATTTATTGAAAAAAAATCGTATGACTTATGGAATTCTAACGGTTGTTATTATTACCTTAAAATACCTTATTTTAATTGCCTTTAGCAAAAATGGCGAAAAGTTGTTTAGAAAACTTTTAGAGCAAAAAGTGGCCAAAACCGGTACAGTGGCCAAAACCGGGGCTTCTGCCCTACATAAAACTGTGTCAGGAGACCTCGCTCTTCTTTCCAACTCATGCTCTGTAATGTTAACATTCCATTTAAAAAAATGCGGGGCGATTCTCATTTCCGGGGTGAACATGCGGGGTGAACAACAAGTGCGGAAATGAAACGGTAGAACGCAAGTCTGCTAACGTTAAGCTTAATCGTGTCTCAATCGTGTTTCAATTGTATTACCTCGCCTTTCGTGAGAAAAGTTTTATCAGGGTTTTTGTACTGGAAGCTATTTGCAAATGCTACTTCCCGTTCTCGGCTGTAATGTACCTACTATATCATCAAACGTTAAATTACACCTTACATTAATTTCGCAAAATTAAATTTGATAATTTCATGATATGGTTGATTATTTCATGAAATGGTAAATTTTTCATGATATGGCCAAACGTTGTTGAAAATATCATTAAACGTTAAACTTTTAATGATAATGTCAATTTAAATTGGTAATTTCATGAAATACGACTATTTCATGAAATGACCGACAATATCATGAAATTACCAATTTTATGATCTGACCACGACATAGGTATATATAAGAGAATTCTTGAGCGCATCGGAAGATACAATAACCACTGGCCAAATAAGTCAACATTCAACGACACGACATTGCTCGAAGGATTGCTCAGTTGAAGTGGCAGTGGGCGGGACACATAGCGCGGAGAACCGATGGCCGTTGGGGCGGAAAGGTTCTCGAATGGCGACCGCGAACCGGACGACGTTCCGTGGGCAGGCCCCCTACAAGGTGGACCGCCGATCTGGTCAAGGTCGCGGGAAGCCGCTGGATGCGGGCAGCGCAGGACCGATCGTTGTGGAGATCCTTGGGGGAGGCCTATGCCCAGCAGTGGGCGTCGTACGGCTGAAATGATGATGTTGATTGTACAATTTGTTTTGGCCAAAACTAATCTATCTTTTAATTAACAAAAAAACGTTGTTGTTGTAATGTAAAGAAAAACTATTGTAGGTATGTAAACACAAAAAAAGTTGTTGTTGTATGAGTAAGTAAGTCTGACGCCATAACAACTATGTTTTCAACATTGTTGTTTTCCGGCAGTTAGAGATTAAGATAGCCAGTTCCTCAGTGGTTGAGGATTCCGGGAGTAGTGCGCTTCCACCTTCAGCCTTATTTTCACTGAACCATTGAGTGGTCATCAGCACGCGTTGCATGACAAACTCGAGAAGAATTTTGTCTAACTCGAAAGTCTATAATTGGCATTTTACGATGCAATGTCATTTTTGACGTTTCGATATAGACAAAACCTTTCTCGAGTTCATCATGCTATGCTACCGTGCTGGCACAACTTGAGCGCGATTCTAGTGAGAAAGAGTCGCGGGCACTTTCAACCAATCAGATCGCTCGTAGATAGCGGGCGTGACTTCTTCTTCTTCTTCTTAGCAATACGGGCGGTTTCCGCAACTCGACGTCTATTGCGCCTATTTTGCGTCCGGAGGGTGCGCGGCCAGATCACTCCAGCCAGCCCAGCTCAGCCAGGAACGCTCCAAGAGCTTTCACATTAGTGATCGCTTCCTGGACGCTGCCCGGCGAGCCGAGGTACCTCGCCCGGTAGGGGGCCACCCCCCTGCATTCCAGCAGTACGTGGGCAGCTGTTTCTTCTTCCTCCATGCATCCTCTGCATAGGGGACTGTCGGTGACACCTAAATTAAAAAGATGTCTGTTAAATTGTCCATGACCAGTAATGGCACCTGTTACCAGGCGAAGTTGCGGTCTGCACAGTTGTATCAGGGCCCTGGATAAACGCGCGTCCACGCGCGGCAGTGCGAGCTTCGCCTGTCTGCACGAATCCAGCGAGCTCCAGTTCTGTTGGTGTAATTCTGTAGTGCGTTCACGGATCTTATTTGCATACCAGCTCGTCGGGATGGGCGCGATCGGCTCTGGGCCAACAGGCGTCGAGCCGGATGCGCGTCTGGCCAGTTCGTCGGCTGCATCGTTTCCACGTGATCCGCTGTGACCTTTGATCCATTGGATAGTAATAGTATTAAGTGCACCTACTGTATTTAAGGCGTGGTGACACTCAAGTAAAAGGCTCGATGTGATGCGACTTCCCTGGAGAGCTTGTAGGACGGATTTACTGTCGGAGAGAATTAAGATGTCGCGGTCTTTTACCTCTCTTGTTTCGATTGCCCGAGCCGCCATTATTATGCCCATGCACTCGGCCTGAAAGACCGTGTTGTATGAGCCTAAGGGGGATGCAATTTGTATGTTGAGGTCCTCTGAGAAGACACCCGACCCTGTGCCCGATGAGGTCTTGGAGCCGTCAGTGTAAATGAGGAGAGCCTTGTGTGTTTTAACTGAGCTGATGTCGTCTATCAGGTGTATTCTGTATTTTTTGTCGAAAATGAAGGTTGGCTTGACCTTGTCGCATACTGCTTCGATAAGAGGGTCGTTTAGCCAGTCCTTCAGTAATACACTGAGATGTTTTTACCCTTTCGAATTTTAGAGATCCCAGTTGTTTTAGTCTTAGAGCTGTTTTGGCTGCCTCCTGTTGAATGTGGAGATGCAGTGGTGTTAGGTTCAGCATTACCTCTAGAGCCGCTGTGGGGGCTGTGCTCATGCAACCTGTGAGAGCGCAGCAGGCCTGACGTTGTAGTCCCTGTAGTTTTTTTGCGCCAGTGGTTTGAGCGGCCTTTGGCCACCATACTACAGATCCATAGCTTACCAGGGGTTTTATGATGGTGTTGTATAGCCAGAGGAATAGTTTGGGTGCTAGACCCCAGCGTTTGCCAATCATCTTCCGGCACTGCCATAGTATGACGCTGGCCGACTGCGTTTTATACTCTAAGTGGCTGTTCCAGTTTAGTTTGCTCTCTAGGATTATGCCTAGGTACTTTACCTCGTTAGATAGTTGTAGTGTAGTTCCAAACAGCTTCGGCAGACGGAAATCGCCTACCAGGCGCTTGTTCGTGAACATTACCATTTCCGTCTTCGTAGGGTAGACGGTCAGGTCTTTTCGTTGGCACCATTCTTCAACCTTTTTCAGGGCTGCTTGCATGGTGTTACAGGTTATGCCGGCCTGGTTACCTATGGTTAATATGGTAATGTCGTCCGCATATCCTATAGTATAGAAGTAGTTAGAGTTTAGATGTGATATCAGGTCGTCTACCACCAAGTTCCACAGAAGTGGAGAGAGCACACCTCCTTGGGGGCATCCCCTCGCCACCAGAGCCCTTTGGGTGACGTCTCCTGACACCTGTACCGTTCTATTGCGTAACATGTTCACGATCCAGTCTATGAGTTGTTTATCAACACCGTGTCTCCTTAGTGCTGCCTCGATGCTGGTGAATGTAGTTTTATCGAAAGCGCCCTCTATGTCAATGAAGGTGCCTAAACAGATAAGTTTATTTTGGAGAGCCTCCTCTATCTTACCGACTAGTTGATGAAGAGCTGATTCTGTCGATTTTCCAGCGCTGTAAGCATGCTGATGTTTATGTAGTGGGAGTTTAGCCAACGCTCCACTTCGTAGGTACCACTCACAGACTCTTTCCATAGTCTTCAACAGGAAGGTTGTGAGGCTGATCGGTCTGAAGGCCTTTGGATTAGTGTAGTCGGGTTTACCTGGTTTAGGTATAAACACTACCTTGACTTCTCTCCATAGGTGCGGAGTGTAGCGATGCGCCAAACAGGCTTGTAACAGACGGGTGAGGGCTGGAACTACCTGCTTCTCTCCCCATTGTAGTAATGCCGGAAAGATGTTGTCCGTTCCGGCCGCCTTGAAAGGGGAGAAGCTCTTAATAGCACTTCTTACCTTTTCAGGTGTTATTACCTGTTCGGCATGGTGCCAACAGTTTTCGGTGGGTTGCACAGGTTCGTCTTGCCAGCTTACCTGTTGTACTAGTTGACAGTCCGGAAAATGGGTCTGTATTAGGATAGCATTTGTCTCCTCCTGGCAGCGAGACATCGTGCCATCGGGTTTCTTCAGGTTGCCTAGCGGGCCAGGACCCTGGTTAGACAAAACTTTCCTTACCCGAGCGGGCGTGACTTAAGGCGAGACGTGCTGATTGGTTGAAAGGAGCGCGACAAAGAGTCGCGCAAAGTTGTGCTAGACTTACTGGTCTGATGAAGGCCAACGGTTCGGTTGCTCGTACATCACAGTAAAGTAAAAGTTAAAATTTAACTGTTGTCAATTTTGACATCGGTAAAAGAAAAATATGTTAGCTATCTGGGGGTTAAAAGTGTTGTCTGTACTATTTCATTCTTCTTCTTATTTGCGTGTCGATCGTTCGGCTTTAGATCTTGTTACCTTAATTACTAATGTCAAAATTTAAATTTGACCGCCGTTAAATCTGTAATTTGACTGCCTGTTAAGGTAACCGCTGCTTCAACAACGCTTTTTTTTAATTTAACAGCCGGTTAATTTTACTTTAACCATAATTTAACCCTAAAGTTAACGTAACCAAGCTTCGAGCATCCGGACCGTGTTTCACCTTCTGGATAAAAGAAGGACACAGAGCCTATAAAATTGGTCTTCTTGTAGAACTGTAAAATTGATGGCTACTCGTAGCTCGATTGTAGATTGCAGATGTGCCATAAGAGTAAGTAAGTAACTGAAGTTTGTTTAAACAACGCAATAAAAGAGATTTTATATTTTTATGCATTCACAATGCAATTTTGTAAGTAAAGGAAAAATGTGATAGTAAAAAACCACGAGCCCTATAAGTAGCTTCCGCCTGAAAGCTACTTAATATAGGGCTCGTGGTTTTTTACTATCACATTTTTCCTTTACAACGCAATAAAAGATATGTTTGGTCAATTCGAATAATATACAATCAACATAATTGTACCTACATAATTATATTGAACGCTGGACAAGTGAATACGTGTAAACAACATAGAACCACCGAGTTATTACAAATCTCTACCCACATCTAATAAAAAAAACTTTAAGTAGGTACAAGGAACTCTCATCAACGTCAAGTTGCGATCACACTTGACAGTAATTGAATCACACGGGCTTTTATGAACAACATACGGCATCATGTCACTAAAAAAATTAAGGATTCATATTCACGGTGACACATTGTAACTTTTAAGGCTGGTTTTTTTTATGTGCCTTAAAATGTTGTACTTAAGTACAACGTCAGGAAAAAAAAAACTAAAAACTTTTAAATTTAAAAGCTGAATAACAGACGTGCGTGAAACGAGAGGGGAATAAGTTTTATATAAATAATATTTTTGTAAGACAAGCTTTTTTCTAACTGTATTATTATATTGTATTGTCATCCAATCCACATCTGTATGCAAAATTTCAGCTAAATCGGATATTGGGAAGTGGATCAAATTGAGCTTGCCAGATTTGACCCGAACAGATATACCTACATACCTACATACACTGCAAGTTAAATAAAAGCTTATAATATCAACTTCTCTTTTCAATTATCGTCGCTAGGTACGTTACGACTTCTTGTATGACTAATTAATTCATTCAGCATTATAATGTAAATAATAATAATCAAATAATCATATTTTGTTATTACTAGCTGCTTTAACCAAATAATCACTGAAAAAAAGCGAGTACGAATCAAATCAAACCGGTTTGAGAGGCATCCGTCATACAGAGTCGACTTTTTGCGCGTAAGAAAATGCTTTTATTATATTTTTTGTACGATTTTAATGATTATTTGCAATGCCAACTTATTTAAATAAATTGAAATGGTGGTTCCGTATCCGTAGGCATTACATACCTTTCACACCGTAAGCGCAATCAAGGAGAGGCAGCGCGTCAAGCGTCGCAGCGAGCGGCGCGGACGAATTGAGCATCAGCTGGTGCATCACATCGAGTATTTTGATTAGACGTCTGTCGCGAGCGCGCCATGATAGCACAATTTGCCCGCGCCTGGCGACGCGCTGCCTCTCCTTGAACGAGCCCTAAAGGCTGCAGTACACGGGTAGAGTAAACGGTAGAGTAGAGCGGTAGAGTACCTACTAAAGTAACTCGAATAAATTGCATTTTAAAATGGCGAATTTCGTACTACACGTTAAAAGAAACCAAAAACAAGCACAAGTTGTCAAAATATATTTATCTCTTCCTAACAACAGGCATTTCCGCATATCTATCTCTTTTTCACTAAAATAATGTGAGTAAAAGACATATATACACAAACCCCCACTGTTAAAAAGAGATAAACAATTATTGCAAGCACTGTCTTATGTGCCAGTTTTCTGTCTCTTTCATGCGTTCACAAAACTTTACAAGCTTACTCGCTCATGCATGTCGAACTGGCAACAGCGCAAAAGTCATCACTAATTCATTGAGTTATAATGTACTTCTCAATGTCACTAATTATTTATTTTTTATTTTAAATTTTAAATTTGAATAATTACGCATGAAATTAATCAATTTTCTTGTCTTTTAAAGATCCGGCATAGTTTTTGCAACTTCTATAAACACAAGAAGGCATTAAGTTTATTATTTGAGGCGTAATCGAAAAATTGTTACAGCGCGTTGACACGACAAGGGTCTGTGTGTGACTGATTAAACTTCGGGCAATTACCTTACTTTTTCGTCGCCACTTTTTAGTTCAGATAACGTATCAACATATAAAACATCATTGTATATACCCGTGTACAGCAGCCTTAATAGTTAATCAACAGAAGCGCCTGATGGTCATGTAGACTGGAGTAAAGCACTCTACACACCAAGCTCGCGGACATAGCCCAGCAGCTTTATCTGAAATTATTTATGTCGACTCGAACTCATTTGCCCGCAAACACTTATGATCATGACACACTGTCACTAACTACCATAAAAGTATTTGATTGAATCAGGCGTCACCGGGCGGAAGTCCTGAACCATTGTGAAAAAATAAAAATATGTAGTTTATTAAATATGTCACAATACCAAAAAAGTTGCTAATTACCGCTGACTAAACCGTCGACGGGTCATGTCGACGGGTCGGCGGGTTTGGTGTGTAGACTCCATTAGCTTTATAAAGAACTTGTCTAATAGATAATGTCTATTATGTAACGGTTAAAACAATCAAAACTTTTCTTTGTAATGGAAACATTGTAATGCCCGAGCTTCACCTGCGTCTAATGCCATTAATTAGCGCGCTATTTGATATAATTCGCAGGTGTAGCCGGGTCTTAGCACACTAATTTGATACAATGAGCGCGCTAAGACGCGCATGCCGTTATTAACGCCGTTAGGCGTCACGCAGGTGAAGCCCCGGCATAAAAGAAGGAACCATCAGCCTTGCAACTAGTTTTTCGAACGAGGCTTCCAAATTTCGAACCTGCGCCCTTTGAAATCCGGTCCAATGCCAACCTATGCTCCTCTATGCTTATGTTCTATGCTCCTCAGACCCTTAAAAACCCAGACCAAAACGAGCTGATACATAAGAATCGATTTCTCAGCAGGAGATTATATCTCTTTGCCATACTTAATATCCGCTACACACGCTCCTATCCGACCGCCGATTTGGTGCGGGCGAACTTCACTGCAGATCTGATCCGCGCCTACACACGTTCAAACCAAATCTGACAGACCAAATCGGTCGGCGCTACTCACGTTCCGATTTGGTCTGGCCGACCTCTAGCCGTTGTTCCAGTGTTGCCAGCCACTGCTAATCTCCCAATATTATTATTATTTATAAATACTGAAAACATCAATTTGCTTGCAATAAATAAATTAAAAAGAAAAATATTATCGGTTTTTAATGTATTATTACTACAAAAAAAACAATTTCATTATTTTTTAATTTTCTGTTATTTTCATTAAAATACTAAACATGCTAAATATTTACTAAAAGCAGCACTTATTGATGAGGTGTTATGCCCTTTTTATATATATTTAGTTTTACGACAAATTGCTAGGTTTTAAACAAAATATTCTAAAAAAACAATTAGATAAATAGAATCTTTTCATAAATGGCCATATTTAAACCTTTCGTTCGTTCAGTCCTACGTAAAACTCATGAACGAGCATTAAATTGAATCCTCTGAAAATCCCTTAAACGTAAGTTACCTGCTTTAAATATTTCCGCTTTTACATATTTTCTCCCTAAATCTAGGGGAAAACTTCCAAAATTGTCAACACTGCCAAGTTGGTCCGGTCGGAAGCCTACACACGTTCCGATTTGGTAGGAAGTGAAGTTCGTGCGAACCAAATCCGGCCGACCGCGTCAAACACGAATATGGTCGGACAACTACGCTACACACGTCCAGATTTGGTCTGGAGCAGACCAAATCGGCGGTCGCATCGGAACGTGTGTAGCGGCTATAACAGTTCTTCCTGAATATGCATCAAGTAATGCTTAAAATTTAATACCCCCTTAACTATTTCGGACGTCGTCGTTAAGTTACGTTTTAGTACATAAATGACAATCCTTGGAATTTAAGTGCAAGTTAAATTTTGATTGACAATGATAACTCTATTTATAAAGAGCCGTACACGAAACATTTTTGGTAAAAATTGCCTAAAAAATAGAAAATGAAGTAAGTATTTAGAAAATAATCGACCCGCTCCGATGGGGCTCGAACCCACGACCTTTCCGAAAGGTCGTGGGTTCGAGTCCCATCGGAGATGGTTGTGAGACGGGTAGATTTTTTCTAAATACTTCATTTTCATTTTTACAATAATTAAAATTGTATTGTGAATGCAAAAAAGTAAAAATTAAAATAATTGCCTGGTAACTGTTATGGATCCATCTGGAGCAATTAAGTAGAGCGATGTTGCTCCATATTTCGCGTTATTGTGTAGCCGTATCTTAGCAACAGGTTGCTACATTTTGGCACTTTGCTATCGTCCTATTGCTTGATGCGGTCGTGACGTCATATTTGGCGGAGATTGACAAGAATTCTTCGATCAACAATAACACCAAAGGAATTGCGCAATTTTAGTTGCTCGTGTAAGTGCGCCATTACTCCCTCTTTATTGGTATAGGTTTTTAACTATGTATGTTTTGTACATTTGATATTTTTGTTTAATTAGTACAGCTTAACACCTGGAACGAACGGTCACAAATAATGGCATGCGAAAGGTTACGTTGTATATGTACGTATACACGTACGTTAATACACCAAAAATAAGTGTGATTTTCAATTATAGTCTAAACTTTATAAAGAAATACTTAGCCAGTGGTACCTGCAATTTCATGATGTGATGACTCTTCAAAATGTATTTTCGCACGAAAAGTTGGAATATCCTTTTCAATCATTATTCAGTTATTCAATAGAGAAAAGGGAGGAATAAGAATTACTTTCACCTTGGTTCCGATTCATCATCATCATCATCATGTCAGCCGAACGACGCCCACTTGTTCCGATTATATCCTTATAGTTGTCTGGCTTTTGGCTTTATTTATGATACGACTTATAAATTAAATTTCCTTTACAACGGATCTCTAACATCCTAAAACCACCGAGTACTTTCTCAGCGTCCTTCGGACCACCTGTTGTAATTTTTTTTCTCTTTTTTTCACGCTGCCATCTTTTAACGCTCTGGCTCTGAGTCATTTGAGCCAATGCTTTCTTAAGGCGATTACGTAATACTTAATTATCCGTGCTATTTTTTGTAAGCAAAAAAAGTAAAGAGTTCTGTGGCTAGTGGCATTAAGTGTTATTTAAGTTTTACGATTAAATCAAATGTCAACGCTAATTTGTGAGTATTCTTTTTTGTCTCAATAGTTTTAAGTGCTCTTAGAGAGTTCTAAATAATTATACGAAGTGATTTTCTTTGAAAATTTAAAAAAAAGAATGGTGAATACCTAGCTGGAGGTACCAACTAAGTTGCTAAAACTATTAAAAATACTTGCCATACAAAATCTGAATGTGCAAAGAATCCAAGTTGTCATGAACACCAAAAAATATATGTGTTTTGTTTCTCCAATCAAATCTGACCATAAAAAAGTTACTAGTAACAAAATCCTACTCTGGACCACCAACAGAAAATTATCTCATAACTATCTAAGTAGGTAACAAAAAACTTAACTTCAAAAAACTAGTTACCAACCAACCTTGAACTACTAACGGCTATCTTTAAACATATTCTTGTAACTACCAATTATGAGAACATACAGCACTATTATAGTTCCCAAACTATTTGATTTACGAGTTTACGAGTACAACTTAGAGTTAATGATCTAAAGTTAATTGCTCAGCAACGGCCTATCCCTATTTCTATTAAGTACCTATAATTATATTGATTATAGAGTTGGGTAAAAAGGGAGATGATTTAAGTATCGATTTTGTCTTCCTATTTCTTTATGTCATTAACAGCGATCGGAATGGGGTGATTATATTTTTCTACAGTTTGTAGAACAGAGATAAAAATCGGAGACTTCCATAAAACTATGTTTTTTTTACCTGTATTTTATTTACATAAATTTAAACGTCTTTAACAATACACAACGTAGATTAAGGCGCTACTCGGAAAAAGTATGGACTCTTTGATATAAAACTATAGGACGGTTAGAGTTGTTATAAATCTGGTAATAAGATATATATTTCTTCATACCTTTATCTAGAATCGTATAGTTTCAGAAACACGATTTTATGATTTTGGCTCGACACTTTTTATTTTCGAAAATACCTCTAAAAAATAAGAAATATCAAGATTATTCTTAAATGGGGATACGTATACTATTGAAAATTGGTTTAATTAGTGGACACCAATAATAATTAGGATCGTATAGAAGCATTTTTTAAAAATCGCTATAGTTTTTGAATACGAAGTGATTTTGTGTTTTTTTTGCGTAATCGGCAAAATCGGTCTCGCTCCCGCGCGCGTCGTTTTCTCATTGCTATCTCGCTTTAGCATAATTTTTCCGAGTATCGCCTTAAGTTATGGTGGATTAAAGAAATAAAGATCACGTGAACTTTGAAAACATTGCACTTCTATTTTGAGAAGTCGTGTAAAAATAAAAAGCATTCATAAACTAAATATTAATAATAAGATGTTAAAATTCACGTTATTAAATCTCCGATTATTGTCTATGTTCTACAAACTGTAGGTAAATAAATATACTCACCCTATTCCGATCACTGGATTAATGTTTTTCTATGTCAAATAAATAATTCAAAGTATTCAAATTTAATTTGAATGTTAGGACGGAAAGTTTTAAAACTAATTAACAAAATCATTTTATTGTTAAGCGAAACAATTTGTCGTAAGTAAGTTTAGCCTTTGCCTATCGAGCTCTATCAAAATTCTTATTTTTATAATTTCCTCTTTGTCAGTGCTTCCTAAAACGCAGTCGAAAATCTGTTCTGTTCATAATAAAAGTTAAATAATGCAATTCAAAAAAGGAGTGTGTTGTGTTGTGTTTAGGGTTAATATTATGTAAGTACTTATGTGATCACTAATAATGAGTAAAACCAAATTACACTTGAAAATATTATGTTGTTACTTCTTATTTTAATTAAATGATTAAATTTTTAAGGGAAGACTGATGACTTATATTTACTTATCGATTCAAACCCCTACACTAGAACGTTATTTAATTGAAAATATACCTACCTAAGTAAAATATAGATTAAAGTTTAGAAACTTATATTACCAAAAAGTTGAACATATTCAACTTTTTGGTAATACAATATCATCGATGAAACTCATAAGTCTGATCGATGATATTCAAGAGTTCTTCCAAATTAGACCTAACGTTATTAAAAATTAAGGTTATATTAGTTTATCGATACTCATCGTAAATTATCTTTAGTGAAGACAACGTATTTTATTACTTAATGACGGTCCTTATGCTGTGGATTTTTTGTAAAGACCGTGGTCTTTAGATACTTGAATGAACACCTGTGTTTTAATTTTCATGTATGGCCAGTGCTTGCCAAACTTTGAAAAATCAAGGTTATTATCAAATGAAGTAAACTCGACCAACAAATTGCTTTATCACCTTTAGTTTTTCAAATTCTTTGTACCTATGCTGTAGATCGATAAATTCTGATTTGGCTTAAAAGTTCATAGTGACAATGGGTTTATATTTAAATACTTACTTGGTGTAACAAAATTCTTGGACATATTTACCTAGAGATACGAAAAAATAAGATAAATAGGTATGTGATTAATTAATCTGCTAAAATAGATACAAACTTCGTAACATGTAGAAAAAAGAAAAAAAGTAATTTAAAAAACTAAACTGTCTTCAAAGAGTTACCCGTCAACTGAAATGGAAAAAATAATATCTTTAAAGTAACTACCTTTTTGAGGTTATCTAAAATCTCGAAAAAATGAACAACAATATCATCAGTCATCAACCAACACAGTCATCATTACTTTATTGAACCAGCCGAGAGCATAGATGTATACACCGAGAGTCATATAATACGTCAAACGAGAGAGAGATGTAATAAACGTCAAAAATAAAATGAAAGGCATCTCAGTTTCAAATTATTATGACTATTGTCAGAATCACTTCGCCCGCATGTTTTGACCACAGTTGTCGTAAAACGTGGATATGTGCAAGTTTGACTCGCATGTTCAAGGTTCTGTACTCGTACCTTAGATAACTAATTTGTTCTTATTTTTTGCATTTTGAAAAATATTGAAAATGAAGTACTTATTAGAAATAATCGACTTCTCTCACTTGCACTACTTAGCTCCGATGGGATTCGAACCCACGACCTTTCATTGTCCGGGCGAATGACTGCTAAAATGTAATCGAGGCACGTTGGGAAACCTTTGTATACAGAAAGACGGGCCCCCTTTGATGATTACAATTTACAACTCAACATCATAATCCAAGTCATGATTACCTCACTCGAGCACAACCTTGACAGTGAACTCAAAGGTTCAAGTTTAACTGCTTGATGAGGTAACGACGTGAATTGCCCCTTTTATTATCTAGTTCCCTTATACAATACGTCATCCATCATACTGATCCTGTTAAATCATTGGGATTTTGAGCTTTAGAATCCGGTATTCTTGTATACCGATTCCGTGAAATCATTGGGATTTCGAGCATTCGTACTGTCAAACTGATTCCGTGAAATCACCAGGACTTCAATATTCAACCTATTTTAAAGGTCAAGGTTTTGAAAAATTTTACAAGAAGTAAGTATTTAGAAAAAAACGACACGTCTCACAACCAGCTCCGATGGGACTCGAACCCATGACATTTCGCTATCCGGCGTTAGCCGCGTAAAATAGGGTTTTAAATTATTCAATAATAAATTAAAAAAAAAAGCTAAAGGTAGAGGGAGCTAGAGCTTGTTTAAGGCGCTACTCAGAAAAATATGGACTTTTTGATTTAAAACTATAGGACGGTTACAGTTGTTACAAATCTGGTAATAAGATATATATTTCTTCATACCTTTATCTAGAACCGTATAGTTTCAAAAACACGATTTTATGATTTTGCATCGACACTTTTTCTTTTCGAAAAGACCTCTAAAAAATACGAAAAGTGAACATTATTCTTAAATGGGGTTACTTACACTATTGGAAATTGGTTTAATTAGTGGACACCAATAATATTGAGGATCGTATAGAAGCATTTTTTTTAAATCGCTGTAGTTTTTTAATACGAAGTGATTTTGTGTTTTTTTTTGCCTAATCTGCAAAATTGGTCTCGCTCCCGCGCGCGTCGTTTTCTCATTGCTATCTCGCTTCAGCACATTTTTTCCGAGTATCGCCTTAAAAGCTAGAGGTATAACTTTTTTTCTTCCCCGGGGGGACCCCCGCCCGGGGAGACAAAGGGGATAATATGTGAACCTAACGTACTTAGTCTGTAAATACGTTATCTTTCATACGTATCCCGTCAAGGTTACGAGTATTCGACTTATTTTTAAATGTTGGGATTTTATTCCTAATTCATGTAACTTAACATAACCTTACGTCATAGTGCCGACTCATGATGACGTCACCATTTCGAGCACAACCTTGACAGTGAACTCAAGGGTTCCAATTTAACTGCTTTGTCGAGGACCTGGCTCCATTGTCCCAACAAAAGTCCTCGAGTATGTGTTTAATAAAAATTGGTAAAATTAAAAGACACGAAAAATTAAATGTATTTCACCAAAAAAAATTGACAATCGTATAAGAAAATTTTATCCGTCGCTAAGCAACCAACCTGAATATGCTTGATGAGGTAACGACGAGAATCGAACCCTTGGACACAGTACATATATATATATATAATTATATATATGCTATGTTATTATATAAACTGACTCTTGGAGCTAGTTTCCTTATTACCTATACGATCCTTCATCATACTGATCCTGTGAAATCATTGGAGCTTTGAGCGTTCGATATGTTTTATGCTGAAGTTTCACGAATAGCACGACAGCGAGGACAATAAATAGCTAGTTAACTTAAAAAAAACAGCAATAAAAGAAAAGTTTCACTTTTCTCGTGAGATTTGTTTCATATACAGTTGGAATGTACTTACCTAGCGAACAATTTTATTATTAAATTTTCTCTTCAACACGCTAGCTTTGAGCGAATCTAATACGTTAAACGATATGATTGGAGATTGCTTATGGCGTATGTATTAGTATATTATTAATTATACGTATATTTTATTTTAAACTTCCAACATAAATTGATAAATATTAGACGCCATCACAATACATTATTCCAATACCAAATTATAGTAGCTTGACCACTTGTGTTATGGAAATTGGAATCATAACGATGAGTTTAACACATATACCCAGACCAGGAGGAAATATTGAAAATGTAGTTTTCAATATTTACCCGACCGGGAATCGAACCCGGGACCTCTAGAGATATCGGCATCTTGAAAACCGGTGCGTACACCACTTGGCCACGAAGGTCGTTGAATTAAAACTGCGCAAATTTGTATTACCTGTTATGTTGTTGACCTATTGTTTAGTTGATTTTTTTTTTATGTTTTTTTGGTACTTAATCAAACCAAGGTGCTAAGTATCTAATTCAACATCTATCGCGATCGCTTTCAGTTTGACATACATGACTCTTTGTTGAAGGCAGTTAATAAAAGTATTTATTTAACTACAGCAATGGTTGTACAACATCTTTCAAACTGAGAGCAAGCGCAATAGATATCCAAGTTTGACATCCAAGAGGCAGAGCGGTTGAATAGGTCTAGATGAAATTAGGCACAGAGGTATAGATTTATAGGTGTTTATAGTATGGAGTAGCATAATGGATACTTTTCGTCCATTGCATGACTGGTCATTTGACATGGTCGCACGAACCAATGTAAAAATCACATTTTTACTAAGAAAATTGTATAAATCCGCACATCTCATGAGAAATGTTATATACAAGACTTGTACTGGAAGCTATTTGCATTGCCTTGAATGATTTCAAACGGCTCTCGGCTGTAATGCACTATTGTTCGCAAGGATCCCAAACTAAAATAACTACGTCACAGACTACAAAAACTTAAAAAGTTATTTTTAGTTTTAACAACATACAAGTAGACATGAAATAAAATGTCTAATTAATTATATATTTGTCATAGATTTTAGCTCAAAATGTTTTTTTTTTGTGTTTAGAAAAAGGTTTTTTTTTGTTAACAACAATATTATATAAGTACGAGTATACTTAAAAATAGAACAGCCATGGCACAAACTTTATTTTATGTTTTATTTTAATTTTTACATAATTTATTTTAATTAGCTTTGAACCCCAAACTATAGCTTGCAAAACTTTAACCCGCGAACGTGGTCGGTACGTTACTTAGACCACACTTAACCCGTTATAAAAGTTTGAGTACCACATGCATGAGTCACCGAGAAACGCCGTATAAAAGAAATGTTTTAGCTTAATTCAACTTAGTGTGGTGTGTGTCTTAAGTTGCCAATTGTGGATTGCGAGATAATAAGTGCCGATAAAGTGATTTTACGAGTGAATCGAGTGATAAAGTTAATATTGAGTGCAATTTAAGTGATAATTTCAAGTGCAATTTTGTGATACTTACAGGTAAATTAATTATTTAAGTATTTATATAGTCACGTATATTTTAATAATTATTCGTGTAAATCTAGCTAGAGCAATCACGAAATCCCATTTGTTTTATTTCTCTAAAATATTTTCTTATATATTTATACCTAGTTGTTTTCAATTTGTCAGATTTTTTTCGAATTACGAATGAGATTTAGCGATGATGACAGACAGAACAAAAAATTACCCACTTAACAATACTGTATTATTATATAACACGTAGAGTAGGTACGCACATAATTATACTTACTTTTTGTCTATAAAATTAAAAGTTTTCAGCTCATCAACTCATTTTGAACTACATATAAGTTATCCGTTCTTTATTATATAGTTAATAATCAATATAAGTACAAGGTTATTTGTAAAACCATAAACACATCTTAGATTTCTGCGCGAACTGTTCATATAAATAAAACACTTTCACGGATTTTCCACGCAATTTATTTAACAACTTGGTTACCATTTCATTTTTTTCCAGGCATTAAGTATGAATCATTCAAAAATTCCATTTAAAAAAAATTATGGGTAAAATTTTTGCAAAAACTGTTTTATCCCAGCGAATCTTAATACAGCATGGATACTACGACAAGATAAAGTCTGGAAAGGCGAAAGGCGCGGAGGGAGGGGAAGGGGAGGGGCGTGATCTTTATAATTTTATTTAGGATAAGTAACTTATATTGGCTTTAAATTACTTACTACGGGGTGATAATAGTCTATCTACATCAAATATCTTTTGGTCTCATTCCGCAAAAATACTAAGTACAAAAAATAATTATAAATTTTGCAGAAAGCGACCACTGCAATGGTCGTTTTCTGCAAATTAGTAAGTGAGAAGTTTTTAATTTCATTTTTTGTCACAGATGGTCGCTTACTGTTTTAAAAAAATCGGCTTAAACTTGAATTTTAGTTAGGTACACGATGGTCTGGACTTGGTCGAGTTTAACAAATAAAATGTGCGATACTGGCGTATGGTCTCATTTAACAAATTATTATCTCGAGTTTGACAAGAACTAGGAGTCCGCATGTTTTTGGATATTATTGATCCAAATAAATCTTATACGATGGGTATCATAAACATAACTCAATTTAGCAAAAATGGCCGTTGGTCGCTTTCTGCAAAACAGCGCTCATTTATTTCTATAAAATACTTAATATACTTTTAAACCTATGTACAGCTATATCCTATACTTTTATAAATATACAACGTGTTAATGCAATAGCCGAATAGCCCATACACCGCAACTAATTTATTTTATATTAAAATGAATTACGTTAGAAAATATATTTTTTTATGAAATTTTCCAGGATATTCGTGTTTATAGGTCTCCGTGACTTTCAGACAGATTTTAAGCATAGTAGTTGACATAAGAAAGCACGCGAGGTTCGCTCGCGTATTGAAAGACCTACACAAACATTTTTAGAAGCAGCAAAAAAGTTTATTAATTTTTATAAAAAAATTAACCACTATCAAGAATGTGTGGAATCGATTCTACTCTCGATTCTGAACAAACAATTTTCTCAGTTTCGGTTAAAGCATTAACACGTTATATGTACGTGTTCTATCCGTTGCCCTACTGTCCCAACCAGGTATTCTTAGTCTTACAAAGTAATAAGATATCGATATCGATAGTTTTTCGTGCTTTGGATACTGTTTGGATACTGTTCTCCGCTTCAGTAGTGACGTACTTTAATTCAGAGCATGCAAAATGCATAATAATACCGTCTTATCTAGCTGTTGCTGCAATACAGTTTTTCATTATTTATCAACTGTTTATATTGCATCAGCCAAGAAAGAGAAAGGTGTCGCACGCATGTCCTTACCAAGTCTATTTTATTTACACTATCTAGGGCATACCTATTACTTACTGACTTTAAATTAATTTATTAATAACTATTAACAGCTGAACGCGACAGCCGTCTGCATAATTGATATTTCCTGACCAGTTTCCTGATCCTCACGCTCTGTTTCATTAACTGTTATGTGTTTTATTTGTATTTCTCCTTTCGAGTGTTTTTCAGCACTTGTTGCTGCGGTAAATAAAGCAAACGATAATACACTTAACCACAATTATACATACTTATTACCTTTGCAAACCTGTAAAATGAACAAAAAAGTACCAAAAGAGAAATATATCACGATTTCATAAAACCCTAAAGTTATGGCTCCAAGAACAATCCTTCTATTTTGTTGAAGATACGGTATTTAAAAAAAAGTATTTTATAAAAATTAACTAACTAAATAATTCGCCAACTAATTTTAGCGAATCATGTTTGGACTCATTGGGTATACTTATTTTTATTTTGACATCTCTGTGCCGTGTTTCATGTCCCTACCTAAATAATTAAATATGAATAAACTGTAAAATATTACAAATGCAGGAAGTACTAGCCAAAATACTATGCTATATTCATTTAGAAAATAATCTAAGTTGGTTTTGGAAACTAAGATTTTTCATTGTCTAGTCAAAAAATAAACGGAAATCATTATCAAAAGCAGATAAGTCGCAAAATAAGGTTCCTTAACCCCCCATCAGTTTCTAGAAAATAGATTTGTACGTCATTCGAAAGGTCTCAAACCTTGAACCCCGATAGGGATAACGATTGTGAATGAAATGTATTGGTTTAATGAACCTATTTTATCTTTGTGTGTGACAAGCATTTTCAATATTTACAATTCTAGGACAGATAATGACTCTCGTAATTGCGTAAAATAAATATTCAAATAATCTTGGACCCCGTCACATAGGGACATTGTTTCAATACCAAACTTTAGTAGTTTGAGCACCAGTGTTATGGAAATTGGAAACAACGACGGGTATTACCACATGCACGCAGACCCGAGGAAATATTGAAAAGTTCTTTTTCAATATTTACCAGATCGGGAATCGAACCCGGGACCTCCAAAGCGCAAATAGCGGTAACTGGAAAACCGGTGCGTACACCACTCGGCGACAGGTCATCAATCACAGACAATACCCAAACAATAAATCTTTAATATTTCGTTTTTGAACATATCTAAATAATAAAAATATAAGTATAACTTTGTATGTAAAAAATAAACGGCGCGTTTCGAAGTTTTATAAATGTTATTATTGGGGAAAAATGCACTAGATGTTATAGATGCACTAGATGTTTGCCGTACAGTGCGACAACGTTTTCTGTTCCGGTGGCCAAAAACTGGAACTAATGTGTTTTTTTTATGTCATTTTGCTGTCAAGTTGTCGTCTAATAATCCTGAAAAAAATCAGCTGTTCCATACATTTTGACTAAATATTTTTGCACTTTTGTATGGAACAGCAGATTTTTTTCTTTGCGAGTTCAGTGTTGGTCCCATAAACTCGTTGTTAACTCGTTGTTAACTCTAATAAAAGGTGTTTGTTTTTATGAGTAGAATAATCCCTAAAATTATCCGAGGTGATTAAAAAGTTACCGTAGTATATAAAAACTAAATGAGATGTAATAAATAAACTTGTAGATCGGTACGAAGATCGGATATCCAGTGTTCGCCTGTTATCTCACAAACCTCGACCGAATCACAGGACGGGCGGAAGACATGTTTATCATTCGATAAGTGTGACGTGGAGACTCAAGTGCGCCCCATTATCATTACATCTACAGCCAAACGACTATCGACCTTATTTGCGTAGAGATAAGAGACGCCAGAATTTCCCTGGTAACGTTGCCTGCGCAAAAGTTCCATACAAGCCGACACGACGACATTCCTCAACTTTATGAATGAATTGGGGTTACCATAAGTTGGATGTTATTGTGAGGACATTTTTTTTATTCACATCGTAAAGGAGATCGGAAAATTTTCTGAGAAGCCTGGTCCAAATAGTTTAGGTATTAGCGTCGATTCATCATGTCAGCCGAACGGCGCCCACTGCTGGGCACAGGCCTCCCCCAAGGATCTCCATAACGATCGGTCCTGCGCTTCTGTTCTTCATTCGATTAATGAAACTTATTTTAACTTAAAAAGATCATTGATAATACTACATTTTTTCTTCTAAGCACAAAAAAAACCCGTCCGGGGAGAAAAAAGTTTTTACTATCCCTTAAGATTTTTATTATTATTATTTTTGTAATAACTTTTTTCTTGTAGAACAGTTTTTTGCGCTATTAAGAAAAAATGAAGTATTATTCATGACCTTTAATAAAAGATAAACCGACGCCAATACCTACTTTTCTTGGACCACTTTTGTCCGATGTCCTTTACTACTCTCAATCTATCCATACAAATCCGTATTCATACTCTTATATTATCTTGTTTATCTCTGGAGTTTTATATTGTTTATGTATAGTAACTATATGTAATATACTATGTATAGGTAATTTATTATTTCTGTTGTTTTTTCTTTCACTGGTTGTGCACCCTACCTCATTATTATCTCCATATTACACTAAGGTTGACTGGTAGAAAACGCCTAAGGCGTTAAGTCCACATTATGTACAATTAGTGCATTAAGTAAGTATAAATAAATGTTAGAAATGTGAAAGCGTGTTACTTTTTTTGTTTGTCCGTCTCTCATGTCCAAACAGAGCAACGCATACGACGTGAATTTTTGGTTTGGAAATAGTTTGAGAGCTGGAGAGCGACACAGACTATTTTTTATCAAGGAAAAAATCATATTTCCGCTGGATAATGTCGTGTAGTCCACGTGAGGAATGTTGCAGGTGGAAGGCTAGTTGAAAATAATAATCATTCATTTAAAATTATTATCAAATAAATACTTTCAACAACGCTTGCACCCGATAGAATAAATGTTCTTAACTTAGCTTATATCTCTGAAAAATAGTTTCTTAATTTGTTGTTACAAGAAGAGGAGTTCTAAGCCATATTTCAAATAAAATTAGCTTCAACAGAAAAGTTATTGATAAAAGTACTATTATATAAATCCGGATGAAAACCATTATTTTATTTTCTGTTGTAAAAGATGATAAAGAGAAAAGCTTATTGAAAATAACAAAAGTTCCATTATAAAGAAACTAAAGATACAATTTCCAGTTACTAACTACACTAATTTTCAGATGATTGATTGTGATCGACTTATAATTTGATACATTTTTATCATATTTATAAGAAAAGAAATGAAAGAGAAATTGCTTGACGAAATCATTTCATTGGTAACATTCTGATAACGAAGAACAAATAAACTGGCGTACTATTGAAATACGAGATAAGGAAAATATTAAAGATCTTATACATTAGCCGATTTTAACAAGGTGATAAAGTAATAAACTGGGGTTAGAGTAGATAAAAGAAGCCAATTATTATTTTACATAAGACACTAAAATTTAATATGTTTTTTATAAAGCTGCTGTGAATCTCGGTTGATTTACTTATGCTGGGTTGAACGGTAGATTAGTGCTTATATAATCATTTGTGTTTCACTCACTCATAGTAGGCATATTGTATATATATCACATAATATTTAAGAATTTGCCAACCAACCAAACCAAAAGAATAAACAAATAGTAACAAGTGTAAAAAGTTTTTCCCTACACTTACAAAATTGCATTGTGAATGCATTAAAATAATTTAAAATCTCACATAGTAACGAGTTGACGTTTATTGCATAAACAGAGGGAGACTCATGCAGAATTTAAGAGGTCAGATACAACGATACCAGATTTTTCAGAATTAATTGAGGCACTCAAGAAGTTAACTAGTGCACTATGCCATAATTTATAATGTGCCTATGCACTGAATAATAAAGGCAAAGGAAAGGAAATGCAAGTGTGTAATGCCTTTAAGTCGTCATTAAATCACCACAATACTAATGATAAAGTGCCTACTGTCACTATGTTGGCAATGGCAAGTGTGATGGAGGCGTGAAAGTCAAACACGTAATGTTAGGTAATGAAAAGGCACGCCCATTCTATAATCCTGTACGGTACAAATGGTCTTATTGTCTACTTTGTAAACATTTTTAGTGTGCGATTATTTTTGTTGTCAAACGTAAAATATTACCGAATAAGTTATTTCATTTTATTTTATAATATTTAACTAATTAACTTTTTACAGTAAAAGACACATTTTTCTTGACCTTTTTAAAAAATACTCTGAGGTTTTCTCTAAAAGAAGAAGCTAGCTTATAATTTTTTAACAAGTTAAACTTGAACGTTGAAATTGAACGATAACCTCCAGTAGTGTCACAAAACTTTCACACCTTCAATCTCATTTACACTTTGATAAGAAGACAAGATTGAGAAAGCTTTGTCAACTATCGAATGTCATAAACGCGATGTTCGCACCTAGACTACTATCAGATACTGATTGTGCAGAGATATAAAAATGGGGCAGAGATTAAATGGATAAACTGGTAGTGACAAGTTTAAACTTGTTTATGTGATGACACAAGTAACTATAATTTGAGCAACTTTGATGTACGCTGATGGTAATTTAATTGTTTGACCCCTGCTTTGCTTTCGTTCGAAAAGCAAATTTAGTTGTAGGTCAGACCAGTATACCTAAAAAACGGACATAAAATTATATTAAAAAATTTAATTAAAATAGAAAAAGATTAATGTCCTTTCTCGAATGCTACTTGGTTCATTAGACTGATCGGGTTCATTCATATTTTCTGATTTTAATTGCTATTGCTTTATCTAGTCTGTTCAACAATGTTGAAAACTTTGAACGCTTATTTTCTAAGAATGCTTACATATTATTATACTCACGCCTATTTCCCACGGGGGTAGGTATGCTTATTGATTTTCATTTAAATATTTTGTTTTATCTGTAGGAAAGAAAGAGAGGCAAATATAGCATCAGGCGCGTCGATAGATAATGAGTTTTTCATAAAACTTGTCTCTCATCTCACAAAGTATCTCGCCAATGCTCTAGCCATACAATAAGTTTTAAAGTCGTTGCGTGCCTTTGTGATGTAAAAAAACTATATCTTTTTCTCTGTTCTATTCATTGGAGTGGTTTGGCCTACCATCTACTGAATGAGTGTTAGAAACGTGTTGTACACACCCCAGTTCTTTATCAGCTCACGATAGCTTATCTTTCTAGTCATTAGCATGGTTGTCTTTATTTGAGTAGGCCTCTATAGTAAATATTTGAATTTGCTAGCGTACATATTAAATTGTAATAATATTTTATCACTCTATCGTATATTTATTTTAACTGCTTCACTACTGTAAAGACAGTAAAGCAGTATAAGAACAAGCGAGAAAGAAGTGAATAACGTTCATTAAATTAGGGAATTTCGTATTTTACATGTTACGGTAAAATACATGTCAGTCATTGGTAGTTAATTAATTCTTAAAATTATTCTACTTAAATATTCCCAATTTTGAGATATTTTATATGTAGAATTGTTCGCTTTTAAAAATTTTATTTCAGCACTTTATCCTTTTTATCTTTTTTCCAGAAACAATCAAAATATAAATAAAAATGGTTGCAACAACAGATTACAGACATAAAACTGATCCATACATTATACTCGGGTCCTTAACAAAAACTGGTAATTTTAATATTAAACCTTATTAATGTTACTTACTTATATTTTGGTCACCCTACACAGGCCACGTGGTTAGCGTAACGTATAATCTTTAAAACTACTTAGTCACTATAACCGATTTGAAATTAACGATTTATTCATCTACATTGCTTGCTGTACTAGCCCTCCTCTTATTACCAGTTGAAGACACTACGTAATAAGCGTTGAAGTAAGCTTTTCCTTGTATATGTATGGTTAAAACCGGTTTGTATGACGCAACAGTAAGTACCTTACGGTCAGATTGTGGATACTTTTTATCAGTAAGTACTACTTTTTGCCCGTGGGTTTTTTTTAAATTGTTGGATGAGTAATGATGGTTTCGAATATTCGATAAGACGTTTGAAAAGTTTCCGGGCCCTTACACAAGCACGACGTTTTTTTTTCGCGTTGACGACGCGCGATGCCTTTGTGCGTTTTCATCGCGTTTTGGCAGATTTTGTCACATTTTTTGTCGCAAATGAAACGCACTGTAAGCGCGCGTTTGTATCGATAAAAACGCATTTGAAACGAACTCCGAACGCGCATTAATATTGATACAAACGAGCTTAATCACGAACGATGACATCGGGATAGCGTACTAAAAACGCGCGAACGCAGACGCGATATTTATAAACGCGATACAAAGTCGATACAGACGCGATACAATCGCGCGTCGGTCGTCGGTTGCGTTCGTAAAACGTGGCGTTTGTATCGATACAAACGAGCCCACGAAAAACGTCGTGTGGAAGGGCCTTATTACCTTTGCTTGGCATTTTAGGAAGTTTTTAAGCCTATCTAAATTAATGCAGCATTTACACGGAGCCATACTTGAGATAATTCACTGAGCCAGTCCAGTAAGACAATAAATATTACTATTGATCACTGGCTTGATGATAAATTGGATTATCCTCAACCTCAATGATGATTAGATAATCCTCAAGCCAGTGATAAATTTTTATTGTCTTTATACTTATTATTTAACCGCCTCTGTGGTCTAGTGGTTCACTCCACCGATTTCAGACCAAGATGTCCCAGATTCGATTCCCAGTGGGGGTACATATTGTATTCGGTTTGGTTGGTGGTAGGACATGTTATAAGTGCGCCTGGCTAGCTACCACCATCTTATCTAAGTCTGACGCCATAACAATGATGTTTTCAGCGTTATTGTGTTCCGGCAGTTAAAGATAAGATAGCAAGTTCCTCAGTGAATGAGGATTCCGGGGCCCCAAGTCTGCTAATTTTAATTTAAATAAGATTCTATTGATATCCAATTGAGACTCAATTACGATTCCATTACGATTAAAACAAATTGGGTATTCTGTAAAAACTTGTACGTCAGCTCAATAGAATCGCAATTGAATCGTAATTGGATCGTAATGGAGTCTCAGTTGGATAGTTAATGGTGTTGCCTTCGGGTATGTATCATAATAACTACGGTCGTTTCGACTATGGTCGAAATAACTACGGTCAAAAGACCTACTGTTCAAAATAACTATTGGTCGTTACACCTATTTTTAAAATAACTAATGTACGAAATCACTACTGGTCATCTCACCTACGAACAACTCACCTACGGTTATTTCACCTACGGTTGATTGAACTACTGGTCATTTCACCTACGGTCATTTCACCTACGGTCAACTCACCTACACGGTTTATTAAGTTTAAAAATAGTAACTCATGTACAGACACGAGCAATAATATTATGTATACAATACAACATAGAACTTTGTCACACTGTAGCGTTCCAAAAGAAAACGATCAGTGTCACAGAAGTCATTCAATATTGTAATATGATATAGTCCTATGTTGTATACATATTATTGGTCGTGACTGTATTGCTGTCAGGTGCGAGGAGCGAAGCGACGAGCATGTTAGGTTTACATGAACATACCGTGCGAGCCGAGCGAGCGAAGCGAGCGTGCCGCGGCAGCGGCCGGCGAAGCGCTAGAAACGACTATATACATATTCCCATTTCCTATTAAACTGAAGTAGGGGTAGGGGGGGTGTATAAAGTCGATTCTGGCGCTTCGCCGGCCGCTGCCGCGGCACGCTCGCTTCGCTCGCTCAGCTCGCGCGGCGTTTTGGTCACTGTTCTAACCTAACCTAACCTAAAACGTCTGTTACATTGTGTTGGGTGGCAGGGGGCTTCGCCCCCCGAGCCCCCTTGGCGGGGGGCTTCGCCCCCTGTCCCCCCTTTTGTTTTTCCCAAAAGATATAAAAATTTTGAAATAACAGAAATTTTTTTGAGCATATGTCCGTCGAATGCCTCCTAGGTATCTCCGGGGTACCATAGGGGATCGAAAATTTTGTTAGATTTCAGCTATGACGCACCGTTTTCGAGATATTTGCATTTTTATAAAATTCATTCTTGAAAATTTTGCAAGTCCCCGCTTCATACTAAAACAGTCAAAAATTTTATGTTTGCGACACCCTAACCAAAAAAACAATCCAACGCGCCCAAATCCATTTAATAAACTTTCCAATTCATAAGCTTGTTGTAGGCGAGTCGTTCATAGTCGAAACAACCAGTAGATGAAATGAACATTAGACCAATCGTCCGTTACTTGAATCAACTGTAGTTCAATCAACCGTAGGTGAAATGAACAGTAGTTGAGTCGTTCAATAGTCATTACGAAAATATGTGAATCGATCGTAGTTATTTCGACCATAGTCGTAATGACCGTAGTTATTATGATACATACCCCATTGAGAGTACTGTCAAACAAATGTCAAATGAGAGTAGAATACCGATACTCCACAATCGAGCTACGATTGTAATACGATTGAAGAGCAGACAAGCAAATATTCCGATGGCAGTTCAATGGCAGTTCAGTCGTATACCATTGGTCTTAAGTTAGTAGCAGAATACCAAAAATGTCAAAAACCGCTATTGAGATCCAATTAAGATTCAATTGAACCATTTGTAAATTAGCAGACTTGGGGCCCGGGAGTAGTGCGCTACCACCTTCAGCCTTATCACCACTTTACATCAGGTGTGATGAAGGCTAAGTGCTACCCCGTTGTGGATAAAAAAAATGAATTTGGTTTGGTTGGTTGTAGGACATGTTATAAGTCCGCCTGGCTAGCTACCACCATCTTATCTAAGTCTGACGCCATAACAACGATGTTTTCAGCATCGTTGTGTTCCGGCAGTTAGAGATAAGATAGCCAGTTCCTAAGTATGTGAGGATTCCGGGAGTAGTGTGCTTCCACCTTCAGCCTTATCACCACTTAACATCAGGTATGTTCTATGTATAATAAGTATGTATTTATAAACAAAGAAGTGTTTAAGTAAGTATATATTTATCCGTTATCAAGTTCACGTAGACACAGTTTTATTAAGAAATTTACTATGGGCTATTGGCGTGATTGTAAGAAAAATATTTATATATATTTATTTATATTTATATCGTCTTATGAAGGCTAAGTGCTACCCTGTTGCGGATAAAAAAAAATCGTCAAACAGTTGTGGAAGGTATATTTCTCAGAAGCGCGAAAATTCACATTTATCTCTTTGCTACATAATATGTTTATGTTTATTGAAATAGATCCACACAATAACATATCATTACAAAATTAAAATAACAATAAAAAAGTTCAATTATTAAAAGATATGCCTTTACAGGTAGATACAGCTTACATAATATAAAAAAAATATAATAACCACATTTAAAAAAGAACTCTACATGAGCTCGTAAAGTAAAATGTTACTACAAAGTTACCTTCCTAATAAGTTTCTTTAAAGATTTTTTTCGTTGTTTTATTATATTAAGGTTTTTTCAGGTTTCAGGCTTATAGATTTTCTCATTAACAGAACTCAAAAGTCTCAAAACCAGTGCAGGTTTACGCGCGGCCGCCTGTACTTCCCTCGGACGTTGGTGTACAAGAACAATGATAAAACTATTTGCTTGATAGCCAATTAGCGAACGAACGGCTCGTGTACGGTCGGACACGTGTAAAAGTAGTACAATGGACGACAAATTGCCGGTAGCAGTATGGTGGTAAAGGAGTGGGAAGCTTTGTTATTAGAAACATTGTTAGGTAGGGCAGAAGCTCCGGTATTGGCCACTGTACAGGTTTTGGCCACTTTTTGCTCTAAAAGTTTTCTTAATAACTTTTCGTATTAATAAAATAAGGTATTTTTAGGTAACAATAACAGATGTCATAGGATTTTTTACAATAATCGCCATTTTCTGTTTAATAATTTTTTTGTATGAATTTTTTTTTACAATTAAATTGTTGTTTTGCAATTGATCACATCAGAATAATATTGATTTAACCTAGTTTGGTTTTGAGTTTGCGCTATACTTACTTACATTTTCCGGGACATTTGGCACCTCTCACACATTTTGTGTTACTTATATATGTAGTTATACAAAAAACTATTTTACTTTGCTAAATTTGAAAAAATTACCTTTAATTTGTGTCTGAAATACCTAAGACCATTTAGTACTTAGTGCTTAAAAGTGAAAAATAACTTAAAGTTGCCACAAAGGGGTTTCTTGCCCTACCAGTACCACAGAACGTAGTACGCGCGTTGTTTTTTTTTTAAACCCTGTGGTCGAAGTAGCATACTCGGCTAATGACCGGTTTAGGTACAGTCGAACCAATTGAATCGTGACTTTAAGTTTATTGTCTAACAGATATTATCTTATGTATTTAATTAGAACTCAAAATTTACTAAAGATAAGTTTTGGAACACAACATTTGCAGGTTACTCGAGCATAGCCTATTCCTTAATATTGTTTGCAGCAATTCAGCAGTTGAAAATAAACTTCTGATGCAACTTTCGATACTTTTAGCGAGAAATATAATAACTGTGCCAGATGTTTAATCAATAAAAACAATCAAGAAATCAAAGTTCAATAATCGTGAAGAATCGTAGATATCTAATAATCAGGAATTAGGATTAATCGGAAATATACCGGATAATCGGGATTAGGATTATCGAACCCTAATCCTTGCAAAACTACCTAGCAACAAAGTAAAGTACTTTTAATACAAATACCTACTTGGTTAAGAGAATAGAGAACATTCGTAGTGTTCGACGTGACCCGAAGCACGACAGACTGCTTGACGACAAGCCAATTTTCATATGTAATTTACCCTAACAAGCAAAAAACAATCTTATTTCTTTAGAATAGGGTGTTAGTTCATGACAAGATAGTTTTCATTTGTAATCTACCCAATCAAACAAAAACCGTATTTATCTGCCTTAGAATAAGGTGTGGTTTAGTTTGTGGGGTTATTGAGCTGTGAAGACGGCATTTCCCTTGCAGAAAGATAATTGTTATGGCCACGAGAGGTTGTTAGTAAGGTGACTCATGTTATGCTCTGTGCCGTGGGAAATGGAAGAGGTTTTTTTAAGTTTCCATGCATGGATCCTTTACACATGTGTAAAGGGCCCCACTGACCATCAGTTCGTTTACAGTCAGATCGGCAAGGCCACCATCAGGCGTGATGAAGGCTAAGGCTAACCCGGTTAGTAAAAAAAAACTTTCTGTCCGGCCGATGATGTGGTGTGTTTTACAAATCATGTACGAGTACCTATATAAAATTCTCGTGTCACAGTGTTTGTAACTAAACTACTCCGATGGTTTGACCGATTTTTATGTTTTTTTTGTGTATTTGGTAGGTCTGAAAATAGGTCGTCAGTAAGTACCCCTAACAAATAAGGGGGGCCTACTCCAAAAAAAATAATTTTATTTTTTGGTTACTTTTTTTATGATTTGGCACTAAAAATACATATACTTAACCCATCATTTTCACCCTTCTACCACGAACCCCATATTTTTAGCGATATTAGTATCTCTAGAAATTATTAATCCTATGGCTTGCCAGGTCAGCTATAATTAATTTTGCTCGACACCGCACAAGTAAGAACACATCAAACTTTACTTATTAATAGTGATTGATAGTGTGTTAGGTTTGAAACTTGTTTCTTTATTCGCGTAGATCTAAGAATTCCATGCCACAAGATGAAATTGCAGCTTTTCAAGTACTCTTAACTAGAGGATAACCGTACGAAAAGGACAAGGTACTTAAAACCACTTCTTTTTTATCCCCATCAGCTTGCTAAGCACTGACGAATGACCGAAAAAGCAGACACGTACAACTCGTAGATGTCACGGAAGTAAGGGCAATTCTTATATTTATTATTTGTTTGTATGGGGCGTCATACGTTAGTGCCTATTTGTTCTAAGAAGTAAGCCTACAAAGTTTCAAGTTGAAATGTCTATTTTACCCCTGATTTTTCATTCAAAATTTCACCCCTATTGCAACCTTTTAGGGGTTGAATCATGTTCAGCGTGTTAAACGTCAAAATGAATGCCATTTTTGCAATCGTCATCCCATAAAACCTCATTAACGACATCCATATCGATTTTTAGGTTTATGTATCCCATTTAACCTCTAAGGGGTTGATTTTCGAAAAAATACAAAATATGTGTTTCCTTATTTGTTTTACTTTCCAACCATAAGCCTAAATAATAAATTAAATGAAGGACTTTCCAGATACAACATTTCATCCCCCTTTCACCCCTTTGGGGGTGGAATTGTCAAAAACGCTGACACAGGTAAATATTAATTTTCAATTGCCAGCCTAAATGCAATGTTTGAAGATCCTAACTTCAAAACTGACGGACTTTCATACAAACATTAATCCTCTATTTCACCCCCTTAGGGGTGGAATTTCCAAAAATCCTTCCTTAGTGGATGCCTACACTGTATAACGTATCTATGTGCAAAATTTGAAGTCTCTAGGTTCAGCGGTTTGGGCTGTGCGTTGATATCTCAGTCAGTCAGTCAGTCAGTCAGTCAGTCAGTCAGTCAGTCAGTCAGTCAGTCAGTCAGGACTTTGAATTTTATATATATAGATTGTAAATGAAAAGATTGAAAAGAAGTTAGCGAAACTTATAAGATTGTGAAAGCAAACTAAATTGCTATATATACCTACTTCGATCAACAATTTGATCGAAGTACAAACCTCCCATCTGTTACCAGACAAAATGACAAAATGGCGAATCTGTCAAAATTTCAAAAAACGAATAGACCGATTTCAAAAATTCTTTCACTTATATAATGCTACAGTATCCCTGATTAACATAGGCTACATTTAATCCCGATATTTCCACGGGAACGGGTACCACGCGGGTGTAACCGTGAGGATCCGCTAGTTTAAAATAAAAGTAACAAAAACTGTATGATATTTGAAATAACAACAAGCTGATTAACGATTGTGGATTTCATCCAGTTCGCTGTGATGATGAATGGATGTAAAATAATTACAATTAAAAACACTGACTAATATTATACTTACCTACTACAAAGAGCAAAAAATATCGAAGTTGCTTTGAAGAGAATCGCAACTGGGGGCTACCGGATAAAAAATATATGAGCATGGACTTCATTTGCCATTTAAAGTCCATATTATGGCTTCATTTGACATTTGAAGTCCATATTATGTCCTTTTATAGGCAAAATATGGTCTTCAAGTTTCAAATGATACCCATGCTCATACCCTTTTTTTTGCCGGTAGCCCCCCTGGTCAGCCTGAGCTTTTTTATAACTAAGTACATCGATGACCAAGTAAGAAAAAATAATTTTCTCAAAAAAAAAAGAACTAGGTATTTCTCAATAATTTTAAAATACCAGGAAAAATACAAAACAAGCGATATGCCTTACAGAGTTCCAGCAGGAACTAGTTGGAGACTTTCATTCATGTGAAAGCTCCAGAAAAGTCTAAGAGGATTACTATCCACAAAAATATTTAAAGATATCGAATAGGTTTTATTAAGTAGGTACATGGACTTCTTTCTCTATTCATTTTCTGTACACGCTGTCCGTTTGTTGAACTATCTACCTGAGGATATTAGGAAAGTCCAGACAGAGAAAAAAACCTTTCCGTTCTGATCCTTTAGCGATAAAGCTCTAAATAATTTCCTTTTCACTGATTTATAGCAAATTGTTTTTTTTTCCTTTTAATTCCTAATTCAGTCTTACCTTATCAATCGCATCTTATCAATAATATAATATTGTTTATCTATATATTTTATTAAGTATTTATATAATTATTAGGTACGCTTGTCCTTTAAAAACGCACCGACTCTCCTTTTGTACTTTTATCTTTATTTATTCCTTCACCCAAGGTTGCCTGGAATAAATCGCTGCTTAGCAATAAGGTAGTTTTTGTTTACTTATCTTTTTAGCTATTGTTTTCTTTTTGTGTTCTTTTATTTTATTATTATTATTTTAAAGGATTTTAAACTATAGGGAATAGTAGCACTTAGACTAAAACACCCTTCTTCCAAAACGTGGACTTAAATAGTCCTGGTTTTAAACTGGTACTAAACTGGTGCTATTACTTTCATTTTATAAATGAAAGACAGAATTAGTATCAGTTTTAAACGTTTTAGAATAAGGGGAAAGAGTCTCTAAAGTCATGAGTCGCAGCAAGCTAAACTTACGCAACAAAGTATTTGATGACCGATATTAGTACTTCGTACAATGTGGAAGTTGCAATGAACCAGCAAATCGCTGGAATGACTCGCATCGGATTCCGATTGGTTTTAAAATAGTATGTTTTCAAATAGCGAGCATACTTCACTTTCTAAGCCAGATTGTTGCGGATTTTATGAGCTTGATTCTCGTGAATACCCTTTTAGAATTTTATGGAAGTGAAAGAAGGTCAAGGTGCGATATTAATTCGCGATCGTAATGTGATGACCATCATTTAACACGTGGCAGTGGCACGTGGGATAATATCGCGTAAACATAAATTCCTTGGATTCAGGGTTTCGCAAAGTGGGGTTCATTGTCTTTAGGTGTGATTAGGGCCCAATAAGGCTCAGTTTTTTTAAATAAACTTAGCCGGTGTAAGGTAAGGGTTTCACAGACTACATTAAATTGTAATAGTGGTCCAAAAATTTGGGAAAGTAACTCATAGTTACTTTTCATACCATCTACAACACTTTGGATACTACCTACGAGACAAGTAGGCTTACATTACAACTTATAAGATGCTTTGTGCCTTTTTTTATCAGCAACGGGCTAAACTTACCCTTCAGCACAGGCTGAAAGTGAACGCTCTACTCCCGGAAACCTCGACCACTGAAATTGCCGTGGTCGTATGCCACTTTTCCCTAGAATGAAAATACGTGGGCATACGACCACGGCAATTGCAGATGAGAATATTTTCTTGTTTCATACTTTTAAAGCGTGATTTTTCAGTAGTCGGGTTTTAGTTTTTGAACTTAATTTTTATTTACATTATTTTGGGGTCATAATTTTGCGCTGTGTAGTGCCGGCACATAAAAATAATAGCACTACCCCCTTTCTTCTCGAGGGTGTCGTAAGAGGCGACAGAGGTAAAAACTGCCATCAAGAGAGGGGCAGCAGCGTCTCCATGTAACAGCAGGACATATTTTTTATATTTCTTTGTTTATAGTGAGGGCAAATACAGTCTTTTCGTATACCGCTAACGGTATGTTGGACTCAGTCAGACAAGGTCTGTCTCTCGCCACGCTCAGCCCTCCCGCCAAGCCCAATAGGCTTCGCGAACAGCAGGACATACTGCGATCGCCAACACTTGGCAGGCTAAGCGTGGCGATTAGGCGCGCGGTGAGGCGGGTCGTTACGTTCCCTAAAATATGGTTGAGCGAAGCGATGGCTGGTTCATGCGTCATGCTCGTGAACGGGTGCTGCCAGTGGGAATGGGTCTGCTCTTATCTGCTTGCCTTAAAATGTGTTTTCTTTTGTTTTTATTCATTTTATTAAGAATTACATTTGAAACATGTATGGCGCAACTTGCAGTATATAGTAGAATTGTCTTTTGTTTTAAACTAATATTAAAGCTTTAAGTAGAGTTCCTAAGTAACTGAAAATTGTTCACCGCTATGATCATTAGTTCGCCTATACTTAACTGTATTTATCATAACCCATTGTGTAATTGTGATGGAAACTGACCTTAGTCATACCATGTTAAGGTCATTTTTCAATTTGACGACTCTGTATGAAATAAGACAGGGAGAAAAAAACAACCCTTGGAGTTTCTTGCCGGTTCTTCTCCAAGGCCTCCCGCTGTAGGGTTTGCGAACCGATGGCGTAGCTTCTATGACGTTCACAAGTATTGTAAATAACAATCTAAATTGAATAAACAAATTTGAATCTTTGAATCTTGAATCTTGATTATGGCAAAAATCCACGCTCCGACCAATACCGGCTCAAATTTAAAACAATGGCTCTCAAGCAGCTTAAAAACAACAAGGCGGCGGGCGGAAAGCTGATACTTAAAGCTTTTCAACTCAATCATTCTCGAGGGCAAAACGCCAAAGGCATGGGGCAGAAGCGTTTTTCAAGAAGGGTGATAGGACTCTTTTGAAGAACCACAGACCCATCACGTTTCTGAGCTATCTATAAGATGTTCGAGGACTTCCAACGTCCCGAACAAGCCGGGTTCTGGAAAGGCTAATAGCACCAAAGACCACATTCATACGCTGCGGCTAGTTATACAGAAAAACGAAGAGTACAACTTGCCACTTTGCTAGACGTTCGTGGGCTACGAGAAAGCCTTTGATACTATTGAGAGCTGGGCGGTGCTGCAGTCTCTCCAGAGGTGCCAAGGAGACCACAGGTACATCTATGTGCTCAGGTACTTATACCAAAACGCCACCATGTCAATCCGATTACAGAACCAGAGCTGTAATCCTATCCAGCTACAGCGAGGTGTGAGACAGGGAGACGTCGTCATCTGTCCGAAACTGTTCACAACTGCGTTGGAGGATATTTTTAAGCTTCTTGATTGGAAAGGATGCGGCATCAACATCAATGGCGAGCACCTAACACACATACGGTTTGCCGATGATGTAGTTCTTATGGCTGAGACCTTGGAAGACCTGAACTTAATGCTCGAAGATCTCAGTAATGCTTCTCAAAGAGCGGGTCTAAAGATGAACATGGATAAGGCGAAAATCATATCCAATACCCATGTTTCACCCGCTCCAGTCGTTGGGAACATTACGCTCGAAGTTGTTGACCACTTCGGTCCAGTTAGTAAGTCCAACTCCGAGAAAGAGATCTCTCGACGAATTCAGCTCGGGAAGCTCCGGCATATATTCGCGTCCGAAATACCTCCATGTCTCAAGACGAAAGTCTTTGACCAGTGTGTGTTGCCAGTCATTACTGGCTTACTGACCTTTGGAAGTGAGACGTGGTCTTTTACTATGGGTCTCAAAAGAAGGCTCAAAGTCACCTAGCGAGCAATGGAGAGAGCGATGCTTGGTATTACCTTGCTCGATCGAATCAGAAACGATGAGATCCACAGGCGAACTAAAACCACCAACATCGCTCGAAGGATTGTACTGTTGAAGTGGCAGTGGGCGGAACAGATAGCGCAGAGAAACGATGGCCGTTGGGGCGGAAAGGTTCTTGAATAGCGATCGCGTACCGGTTCCGTGGGCAGGCCCCCTACAAGGTGGACCGACGATCTGGTCAAAGTTGCGAGAAGCCGCTGGATGCGGGCAGCGTATGATCGATTGTTGTGGAGTTCCTTGGGGGAGGCCTATGCCCAGCAGTGGGCGTCGTTCGGCGATATGATGATGATGAATTTCGTGATAAAGTCAAAATTCGATTTATGCAAGCAAAGCCGCAAGCAACAACTAATAAAATATATATTTTTGAAACGAGCTCACCAAGAGCTTTCATTTGATACCAAACACGATATTCTTCTCAGAAAAAAGTTTATTAGTTCACAACTTTATGTCGTCTAGAGGGCGCCGTATTCAATTTCATGTGACGTGACATAGCCTATAACCAGCAGACAATCAAGACGCTTCCAACGATACCTCAATTGTGAATATATGATCAGCAGTTTAGAACTTATGTGGGAACAGATGAACATACATACAAACATACATACATACATACATACCGGTCAAACTCATAACCCTCCTTTTTTTGCTTTGCCGTAGTCGGGTAAAAAAAGTCGGTTATAATTTTTTTACATTCATGTAGAGGTTTATCATAAATTTTCACAACTTTATTTATTGAATTGTATAAATAAACAGAACGACTATAATACTGTTTTTTAGCAAAAGAAGTTTTTGAATGTAAAACTGGAAGAACATCTTTTCTTCTAGCTCTTATTTTACTAGGGTCGTAAGGGGTGTTTTTGTGTCTTTTTAGTGTAGTGTTAAGAATGTAGAGTTTTCTCACTGACAAAACATGGCTGATATTGTAAAGAGAGCGCGTTGGAAATCTTCTACGTTTAAAATTCATCACCTTCAGTAGAGCACGTTGCACACGTGCTCTACTGAAGTATAGTGACCAGAGACATGTATACAATATAAAAACAAAACGACTGTATAAACACAAAATAGATAGGTATATATAAGTAGGTAGTTATATTCATTTCATTCATTCATTTTATTTTTAGAGTAAACCTTCCTACGGTTTTGTGCAAAACACCTACTTGCTAGGTAACGACTCGAAACAAATATCAGCTGATTTGTTTAGACTGATTCCATATAGGTATTATAGTCATTTCATAGTCATAGTCATAGTCATAAATTTTTTATTCATATAGATTAAATAAAATTAATGCTTATGAATCGTCCAAAATTTTTTTACCTACCACCTGTTATGGACATCTTTTAAGTGACAAGAAAAACAGGCGAAAAAAACTCATCAGCTTTAACAGAAGTACATACTTACAAAACGGTTAAATAAAATCTGATAATTTTGCGGCTTCATGTTAGTAAGGAGTTGAATAAGGAGGAATTTAAATAATATACCCTCGTCTTATCAACCGTCGAGCTTTGAGATAAAAAAAATCTTGGTAGGCACACAATTAGAGTGCGCGCCAGATAAGTCTGCGCGCGGTCAAAATCAAATATTAATATTTTCCATAAGCTTCGAACAAAAAAAGTACTGTAACTAGCGCCAAAAACGCCCCAGACACGCGCAGAGTTATCTGATGCGCACTTTAAGTATATCCATAGTACTATTTTCGACGGGCACTGGCATGGACGTCGTCATGACATCGACGTTTGACGTATCGTCCCTTTCACCAATCGCAAGAAATGACGGATTCGTCTTTCATATACTTTTGGCATTCATTTCTTCCGACGAATCGTCAATGACTACTCATACTATTGCCAAATCATTAGCATTATTAGAAAAATGTTATCCGGCCTCGTGAGTTGTCCGCTTAGAAGCTTACTCCGTCTCATTTCTCAGCGTTTTTTTCCTCTTCAGTATTTAGTATACAACATAATTTGCAAGTTTATTTATTTACCTATCTTTCAGCGCAGAATTCCTATTTTCTGGCCGAAGTTTAAACATATCTTCTTGTTTATTATTCAATCGACAGAATAGGTGTAAACCGCGAAAAATCTGCTTCGGATCTTTATGTGTTTGTTTATTTTAGTTTCTATTAACTGGACCGTATGGATTGATTTTGAACTTGTTATTTTTTTAGAAAATCAGCTGTTGATACGCCCTTTAGTAAAGTTTAATGAACTCTGATACATCTTCATCTCAATACAGAGGCTAAAAGCGCTACCTACTCACGAGCTAACTTATTTATCTTTTAATAATTATAGCCCGTGGCTCAGCGATTGGCGCGCTTGGCCTGCGATCGTTGAAGTTAAGCACCATTCGCAATGGTCGGGCACAGAATGGGTGACCAAAATAAAAAATAAATTATAGGCTTGCTCTTGGCTTCACACTAAACCTTGGGGTTGAGAAGAAGCCTTAGATGGAGCGAGCTTATCCAGAAGCAGCCTAGCTCTAGCTTTAAAAATTATAGGGTCACAAAGGAAGAAGAAAAGCGCTTGGTTTTCGCGGGATTTCAACCAAGTAAGGATGATAACCCGCTGTGCGTCTAGATTCTCGGTGGTAGAACGGGGATGGTGAAATGAGCTCATGTAGATGTACACTCACCGAAGTGCAGCCTGTAAAATACCGACAAGCAAGCCAGTTTACGTCGATGGGTTAGACTATGGAGCTTGGTTTTAACCAACTCATCGTCTCCGATTAGTTTTCTGGCTCTGTATTCCACTGACTCAAGTGCTGCTTACTGGTATTTAGCTGAACCCTCCCAGAGGTGAGAGCAATACTCCATACATGCATGACCGGATTTGCGCTTTGTAAAGAGTCAGAAGCTGCCCCGGCGTGAAGTATCGCTTAACCTTAGTCAGGATTCTCAGCTTTTTGGCAGTAGTTTGAGCTTTACACGCAATGTTGCCGCCGAATTTAAGGTCCGATGTTAACTTCATGCCAAGAAGATCTAAGTTGTCGGTAACTGATACTTGTACCAAGGAAAGTAGGAGTTAAGGGGTCGGGAGGCTTTGGGGACCGGGACCATTGGTCCACAAAGCCTAATGATAATCTCGAGCTCCTCCATGCTTCTGAAAGCACGTTAAGCCGTTGGTCCCGGCTGCATTTGCAGTCGTTAATACCTACCAATCCGCATTGGGCCCGTGTGGTGGGTCATGGCTCATTCTCCTTATCTATACTTACATGGTAATTTTTTATCACCCCGGATAATTTAAGGGATTGTTCTACTCATGAAAACAAACAACTTTTATTATGGGACCAAAACTGAAATCGCCCAAAAAAAAACTGATTGCACTTTTGATTGGAACAGCTGGTTTTTTTCGCTAGGTTCTTAAAAATTTCAGCCCCATTTTTTATGTCGATAAAAATATTTCATTCTCATCCGATGTGTTCAAAAACTCGATTAATCGAGAAATTAAAATATTTTACTAACGACATCAGCGTAACACATTACCAAGAAACATGCTTTTACTTTTCGAGAAAAGCACCGATTTATAAGCAAATTTGGTGTTTTATAAAGATTTCAATTGATAAATTCAATTGCGCAAACATAACTGGCACGTATGCCAGTTAGGTTTTCAATAAAAGATGAGGTTAACAGAATTTTTACTCCGAATAACGTATACCGACCTTGATGTATGTATATATGTACATACAAACGTCAGTATTTCGTTTAATGATGAATCAATTCAAGGAAAACTGTAAGAAGTTAGGTTAAGGCAATATTCCTTGGAAATGTTTGAATGTCTTTTGATCGAGTCCATTGCAATTCAAAAATGTTCATTTAACTTTTAACTCTTGCGATGAATTATTTAGCCTGCTCTTACAATACGAAACTTACAGACAACTGTATCCTTAGCATGAATAAGTTTTTAGTAAAAAATGTATTTTCATGAAAAGCTTTTTTTGCTGACTGTACTTAAATATTGTATTGTCATCTAAACCAAACCTGTATACAAAATTTCAGCTCCATCAGACACTGGGAAGTGGGTCAAATTAAGCTTGCAAGATTTGTCCCCCACTAATTAACTAACATGGCAAGTTAATGAAAAGCTTGTAAAAACTATCGTCATGGTAATATAGTAAACTATACCGTCCTTCAAAAGCTGTCAAAGTGCTGCTGTTAAATATGTATTGAACTTCAGTTATTATACGCCCGAAACGAGACCTGAGGAACTCGTGGCGCAGTGGTTAGAGCGCTCGGCCTATGAAAGTTTTTTTGTTTTTTATCCACAACGATGTAGCACTTAGCAGCCTTCATCACACCTGATGTTAAGTGGTGATAAGGCTGAATTGAAGCGCACTACTGCCGGAATCCATAATCACTGAGGAACTGGCCTATCTTATATCTAACTGCCGGAACACAATAATGCTGAAAACATAATTGTTATGGCGTCAGATTTCGATAAGATGGTGGTAGCTAGCCAGGCGGACTAAGAACAAGTCCTACCACCAACCAAACCGAATGAACCAACCCACTGAAAATCGAACTCGGGACCTCTGGGTTTGAAATCGGTGGTGTGAACCACTGGACCACACAGGCAGTTGAAGTAAATTTATAAACGCCTCTGTTTCTCTGTTGTTTTCTAAAACAAAAAAGTTAAGCCACGTTCAAAATGGTCGGTCACGGGATGTGTGACCAAAAATTTGTTATCTTGAGCTCCTCCATGCTTCGGCAGGCACGTTAAGCCGTTGGTCCCGGTTGCGTTTGCAGACGTTAATAGCCACCAATCCGTATTTGGCCCACGTGCTGGGTCATGGACTAATGGCCCATCTCCTTATTCATCCATAAGGAAGGTCTGTGCCTCAGAATAGGGACTTTTAATGGCTGATGATGATGATGCGACCGAAAGAGGCGCTGTTCTAGTTTTCATCAAAAATAATACGATTATGGTTACCATAACGATAGTTTTTCGTGTAAGGAAGGAGTATACAGGGTATATCACACCGCAGGCTTATTACGGATCTTAAAGTGACAGTTGCAATCGCGACAATTAACAGTGGCACAATCTTTTCTGTTCCGGTGACAGCGGCGCTATGAACGGTTTTCTTTTTTTGTAGCAATTTAACCGGCCCTGACTTCTAAGACCTTCACCCGCCAGCAGCGCTATGGTTGGACACATGAAGCTCGACTCAATACTGAGGTAACTGGAGAGTGCAGTACGAACAATTTTTTGTGACCACAAATTACACAGTGGCTGTCTTCCGTCTCACCTACACTTAAAAAAAATACTTATGGTCATATGAGACAACTGACAGCCACTACATACTAAATGTCAAATTTGCTGGTGTTCGCTTTTTTATTCAGGGTGAGAACTCCAGTTACCTCAGTATTAAGTCGTTACCTCAGTATTAAGTCGAGCTTCATGGTTGGACATCAACTTAACAGCAAAATGACATTAAAAAAACACGCTAGTTTCACATTTTGGCCACCGAAACAGAAAAGTTTGTGGCACTGTAATCGCTCCTAAAACAAATATTCGTATTACCACAGCCGTCTCTATCGAAGACGATAGAGAAGGCTGTGGTATTACTGAACGTAAATCGCTACGATAGCGCCACAAGCGAGCGCTCTGTGAACCAAAATTGCATGAAAGGTACCGTACCGTACTGTACCGATTGCAACCCAACCGCAATTAGTAGCAGTCGCGTTGCAATTGTACAATTAGCAACTGGTTGCTTGTTTTGGTAATAAGCCTGCCGGTCGCGGAAACGAGTCATTTGTATAGTGTGACATGTAGCGGTAGTGTGTAGTCATAATACAAATGTATGGGAGATACCTACTCCTCGGCGACTATAATAACAGTGGGCCTACCATGAGTTTTTCTTTCTGTTTACAGTAAACGGGAGACTTTTTGTAAGAAGATCTGTACAGCGCCTCTAGTGGGCAGTAGCAGAACTACTAACAGATTCTCATACAAAATGTTCTCAGGCACTTTATCTTAGAGGATCGTAATGTTAGACCGGGTTTTTAGGTAGGTATTAAGAGCGATAAAAGAGTCATTTTCACACCTACTAAAAATAATGAAAGAGAATAAGAATCATTTATTGGCTACACAAAAGTGTGTACATAAATCACAAAATAAAAATTTACATTGGTGTATAGCCAACTATGAACCCAGCGCAGCATAATGTTGCGACAGTCAAAAAATTACTGTCCCAACGACAGTATCTCCCAGAATACCAGATTCTGGCAGAGCCTAAATTCCTTACATAAAAACAATAAAAAATCGGCCAAGTGCGAGTCGGACTCGCTGATGAAGGGTTCCGTACCCACTTAACGTACCGATTATTTATTTATTTATTTCTTTTTGGTACACATTACAGATTACAGTCAATATAAAAACAGTAAAAAGAAAAAAAATGATATAAAGGCTAGACTGATATCCACTACAAGTGCACACAGCATGAACAATATTATAACAAGAAAAACAAAAAAAAAGACTAAAAGTAACTATAAATTAAAACAAAACAAATTTTACACTGTTAGGACAATACAAGTTTAAATTCTTAAAATTAAGTTTTAGGATCCGGGTTCGAATAAATCTGTAATATTCCTTTTAAACAAAGAAAACTTAGAATTACGTACACCTAGCAAAAATACCACTGTCATTTTTGCCAGAAAAAAATAACTTTGTTTTTCATAGTATTCAAACCCACAACGTTTTTGAAATTGCTATCCAACGACATCCCAAACTATGGGGTAGACAAGAAAAAAAAATTACTCACCCGCTTCACGTGTAGGGGAGGTAATCTCAAAAAAATATTTTTCTACATCTTACTTTACCAATTTGTTGGCGTGATATATCATGTATATTTATGCAAAATTACAGCTTTCTAGTACTAAGAGTCTATGAGCTAGACTGGGGTCAGACGGACGGACGGACAGACGGACAGACGGACAGACGGACAGACGGACAGACGGACATGGCGAAACTATAAGGCATAAAGAGCTCCAGACTCTTCAGACAAATAGCAGCAGCATCACGGCTTTAAAACCTTTTTAACCGACTTTAAAAAAGAAGGAGGTTATCAGTTTGGTCTGTATACGTGTCGTGGTCAGATCATTGAATTGATTATTTCATAATGGTTGGTCATTTCATTAAATAGTCGTATTTCATGAAATTATCAAAATCCGCTGGTCATATCATTGAATGATCAATTGATCAGCGTTTAATGATATGAACAGCTAAACGCTAGTCATTTCATGAAATGGTCAATCGCTAGTGATCATATCGTAAAATAGTTACATTGTGCTCGGCTAGAAGCGCTGATGTCGTTTTGTTATTGTTTGTTGACATATTTTTTATTACAAATGTTAGTAATAATGCGACAATTTGAGATACAATACAAGTGCAGTCAAATGCACGTTAGAGTGTAGCAAAGGGGTGCAGTGCTTATAAAACGCAAATCGCCATAAAATTAAGGCGCTACTCGGAAAAATATGGACTTTTTGATTTAAAACTATAGGACGGTTACAGTTGTTAAAAATCTGGTAATAAGATATATATTTCTTCATACCTTTATCTAGAATCGTATAGTTTCAAAAACACTATTTTATGATTTTGCCTCGACACTTTTTATTTTCGAAAAGACCTCTAAAAAATACGAAAAGTGAAGATTATTCTTAAATGGGGTTACTTACACTATTGGAAATTGGTTTAATTAGTGGACACCAATAATATTGAGGATCGTATAGAAGCATTTTTTAAAAATCGCTATAGTTTTTGAATTCGAAGTGATTTTGTGTTTTTTTTGCCTAATCTGCAAAATCGGTCTCGCTCCCGCGCGCGTCGTTTTCTCATTGCTATCTCGCTTCTGCACATTTTTTCCGAGTATCGCCTTAATATGTAATTTTTGGTAAGTTTAGGTTAGAACTGTGACGAGAAACAGCGCGAGCCGAGCGAGCGAAGACAGCGTGCCGCGGCAGCGGCTGGCGAAGCGCCAGAATAAAAATTAAAAAAGACAAACTTTGATCTCACTCACGGAAACCTTACATTAATTTCCTAAAATAAGATAATTTCATAATATGGTTGATCATTCATTCATTCCATTTTTCAAAAAACTAAAAAATAAAATAAGTTATAGTAGCGAGTTTTTGTTGTTGTTGTACACAGTCGAAGTTAAAAAATTTAATTTGTGCGATGTTAACTGTTAACATCGCACAAATTAAAATTTCTCCAATTTACGTTCTATGTGTGCCAAATAAATTATGTAAAGTTTTTAACTATACGTACAGGTGATAATACTTACTATTATTTAATGCGTTGGTCACATAAGGGTTTGTTTTCAACCCCCAACTTTATATTTTTATTTTCAAAATACTACTTGAGACACAATTTGATGCGTCGACAAAATTATTATTCCTGAGCTTGAAAGTGAAGCAGTTTAAACCACATCAATAATTATCTAAGTAAGTAAAATTAAAGTAAATATTAAATTTAAAACATTACGAGATAAAAAAAAAATGTTTTACATATTTTTAAATTTTAAAGTGCCCTCATTTTACTTTAATATAGTGCTCTCATTTTACTTTAATATAGTGTTATACATTACAATAATAAACATTACACAACACCAGACGAGAAAAAAATTGCTTATAAAACGGATACCTTGAAATTATTTTTTTAATTTCACATTTAATACCACATGCTTACCACATAAAATGCTCTCATAAATTATTGAATTTTAGTGTAGAAAGCTACTTTCTCGTAGATTGCAAAGCGGAAATTAGATACGACTAAAACTATGGAAATAAAAAAAAAGTCAAAGTGGTCACGCTTTTTTATTTATTTTCTTTCAATTAAATAATATTCTTGATTTGATTCAACAAAATTGAGCACATTTTTAAAATATTTTCTATTCAGCTCAGTTTAAAATACAATACATTTCTACTTATTATTTATTTTCGAATAGAGAAAAAAAAGTTTTTATCAGAATTTGGGGGAGCTTTTTTGCATGAGTGAATCGGCAAATTGATAGTGAAGTGGTTTTAAAACGTGAACGTCTGTCCGTCTGAAGGAACGGTGAAAATCTCAGAGCCTCGATTTGAATAACAGATCGATATGCAATTTTATATTCAAATATGACCAAGAAAACTCCGTTTAATCGTGGCCTGTTTATAAAAATCAGATGCTTTTACAAACTCGATGCTTTTACGAATGGAGATAATGTGAAAGAAAAACTTATAAGAAGTGTGAGCCCACAAAACACAAAAAAACGTAAGAACAATTTTCAAAATAAGTACTTTTATTTCTTTTTAATAATCTTTTCGATAAATTTCTTACGGCGTCTGAAGGCCTCAGAAGCCTTGGCCGTTAAAATTTTGATAAAAAAAATATTTCTCAAAGTTTAACTAGCGCCATCTCTCGACAAAAGCTTAGCTTGAAAACTGGTCATTATAAAATACTAGCGGATCCTCGCAATTTGCGCGGTACCCGTTCCCGTGGGAATATCTAGATGAAATATAGCCTGTGACTCGGGAAGAATGTAGCTTTCTAATGGTCAAAGAATTTTCTAAATCGGTCCAGTAGTTTCGGAGCCTATTCGATGCAAACAAACAAACAATCAAATCTTTCCTCTTTATAATATTAGTATAGATGATGAAAACTGTTCATTATAATATGATTTTATTATAAATACACCAATAATTTTGAAATAAGTAGGTAATAAATATTTCAGATATATTTAAATAGTACGGCTGACATGATGATGATGATGATGATGATGATGAAATATTTCAGGGGAGTCCATTGGTGCATATATTTGTAATAAGTACGTTTGTAAGCTATGATATCCTTATTTTGCTACTTATCTCAGATTGAGATCAGTGTCCGATATTAAAACAACAGCCTACACCATCGGCCCCACAAACCAATATCCATACTTACTAATATTATAAATGCGAAATTGTGTTTGTTTGTGTGTTTGTCCATCTTTCACATCCAAACGGAGCAACGGATCGCATTGATTTTTGTATGAGCCTATAGCTTGAGAGCTGGTAAGTGACATTGACTTTTTTATCCCGGAAAAAAAATCTTATTCATACTAAAATTAGTAATTAATATTCTAAATTTGAAAGTATATTTCTCCGTCTTTCACGTCAAAACGTCAAAAAGGTAGTTAGAACACTCTGCATACATACAATTTACATACATATACTAACGCCTGTTTCCCATGGGGGTAGGCAGAGACTATGGATACTTGCACACTTCTTTCGCTTCATTCACATCCATCAATCTTTTCATACATGCCCGGCGATTTTTGTTACTGCGTACAACAGCCCTTTTTATTAAGGTTAGGTTACTTTTCACCACGGGAAAACTTGTATTTTTTTAACCCCCGACGCAAAAAGAGGGGTGTTATAAGTTTGACGTGTGTGTGTATCTGTCTGTCTGGAGCAACGTAGCTCCTAAACGACTGAACCGATTTTGATGCGGTTTTTTTATTGAAAGCTAAATTAATCGAGATGATTTTTAGCGACGATTGATGAAAATCCATCCGGCCATTTATGAGAATGGTTAACTACCTACCGAAACGGTGCAAATTTATTAAAAAAAAAACAAAATGGCGGCAAAGAAATATCTGTCTGTCTGTACTTATATTCGTAGTGCCTAAACGGATCAAGCGATTTATATGAGGCTTTTTTTAATTTTGTGTCTAATAAAAAGAGTTGAAATAAAAATAAATACTTAGTTATTTAAATTTTTACTTTTTTGCATTCACAATGCAATTTTTATCATAGAAAAATGGAAAATAAAGTATTTAGAAAAAATCGACCCGTCTCACAACCAGCTCCGATGGGACTCGAACCCACGACCTTTCGCTATCCGGGCGACTGCTCTAACCACTGAACGACTCCGTAGCTCAGTGGTTAGAGCAGTCGCCCGGATAGCGAAAGGTCGTGGGTTCGAGTCCCATCGGAGCTGGTTGTGAGACGGGTCGATTTTTTCTAAATACTTTATTTTCCATTTTTCTATAATAAATACTTATTTAAAAATTTTAAAACCCCCGACCCAAAAAAATCTTTTATATTTATTTTTGTTTAACGACACCAATATCTAATATTAAAATAAACAACTCATTGTCAACTGCATTTGACGACGTGGGCGAAGCCGCGGGCAAAAGCTAGTATTCTAATATAAACGCGTTTAACAATAATTATTATCCCGCTTTGATTGGATTCAGCCACCGCAGCCATTGTAAATTGTTGAAATGGAGCTCATTGATTTCGAGTTGTCACAATTAAGCCGCAATTGGACCACCCACTGGACGTTCATTGCGATTCATTCACGACCCGAGCTTTGCAATAAGACGCCCGACGTGTCAAATGTACGGTCGAACCAATGGGGTTGGCAACTGTCATTGTGGCGCTGCGATCGTTGGTTCCAAAAGAACTGTCAAATAAATTGTGCTTAATTTGAAAAATTTAAAATGAAGTATTTTAGAAAAAATCGACCAGACTCAACCATCTCCGATGGGACAATACTTCATTTTCAATTTTTCAATTTGTGAATGCAAAAAAAAATTAATAAAGCTGTGCTTAATTTATAAATTATTTTTTTGTTCTGAAATTACCAAGTGGTACTTATGCGTAATTGGCTGTAAAACTGATGGAATTCAATAAGTTATTTTTACTATTTTTCATTCGCAATGCAATTTTATTATTGAAATTTTTCTAAATACTTCCTTTTTTAATTTTTCAGGGATTCACTAATTTCTTAAAGATGCGGTCATTAGAAAAAATAAGACCGAAAAGTACCGCACTGTATCACAAATTATTAAAATGTGGCCAATATTTCTTCTTGAAATGAAGTACTTTATGTAAAATCGTAAAAAGTCCAATAGTTAAGTTAGATTTCTAACCTCTCAACTAGTCCACTTTTTTCAAGCAATATCCCTTTTTTAATATTAACACACTGTCAAACGTTCGCCATTTAGGAAACAACGAACGCAGCGCCAGCCATCTACAAATCTGCAAATACTTTTGCGTTGCCAACCCCATTGAATGTGACCCATTTGCTAAAAATTTATATGAAAGCGTCAAAACTATAAGGCTCAGTGTCAACAAGTTTTAATTCTGACCTTATTGAATTTAATTTGGTGGGTAACGAATCGGTTTGTTCGACTGTACGACGCATCGCGCTTTAATTGGAAGCGATCTGATTTGTACCGGGTTTTTAATTGAACCTTTGCAACGTTATTGTTGTTTAATTTATCTACATTTATATTATTGAGGAGCCCGTGGCGCAGTGGTTAGCGCGCTCGGCCTGCGATCGTTGAAGTTAAGCAACTTTCGCAATGGTCGGTCACGGGATGGGTGACCAAAAGTTTAATATCTTGAGGTCCGCCGTGCTTCAGAAGGCATGTTAAGCGTTTGCAGTCGTTAATACCCACCAATCCGCATTGAGCCCGCGTGGTGGTCCATCGTCAGCCGTAGGTACGCGAAGTGGAAATATTTAAATAAAAAAAAACATAATGCTGACGTTCCGTACAGGGATGACGACTGATGAATAAAATAAAATTTAATAAGGCTCAAATTCACCCAGCGAGCAATGGAGAGCGCGATGCTTGGTATTTCCCTGCTCGATCGAATCAGAAATGATGAGATCCGCAGGAGAACTAAAACAACCGACATCGCTCGAAGGATTGCATCATTGAAGTGGCAGTGGGCGGGACACATAGCGCGGAGAACCGATGGCCGTTGGGGCGGAAAGGTTCTCGAATGGCGACCGCGTACCGGACGACGTTCTGTGGGCAGGCCCCCTACAAGGTGGACCGACGATCTGGTCAAGATCGCGGGAAGCCGCTGGATGCGGGCAGCGCAGGACCGATCGTTGTGGAGATCCTTGGGGGAGGCTTATGCCCAGCAGTGGGCGTCGTTCGGCTGACATGATGATGATGATGAATAAAATAACCTTATAAAAAATGAGAACATTTACCCCCTTATTCCAAAACGTGGACTAAAGTTAGACCTGGTTTCAAACTGATGCTAATTATGTCTTTCATATGTAAAATGAAAGTGACAGCTCCAGTTTAGTACCAGTTTTAAACCAGCCGGCCTAGCATGAGCGGCATTTCTCACGCGATATGATATAGCACGTCATGCTGTCTTGCTTACCCCATTAAAGGTGTAAGCAAGACAGCATGACGTGCTAGATCATATCGCGTGATATAATGATGGTCATGCTAGGCAGGCTGGACTATTTTAGTCAACGTTTTGGAATAAGGGGGCTAGAGTCGCTTGTAGACCTCTTGGTTTTATACACGGTATTTTTTTTATCATCCCGGATAATTTCAGGGATTATTCTACTCATGAAAACAAAGAACAAAGAACCAAACGGTTCAAATGACAAAACAATATTAAAGTACAGTCAGCAAAAAAGCTTGTCATAAAAATGAAATTTTTACTACAAACTTATCTATAATACCTATACTAGCCAGTTTCAACTGCGTTAATTTGAGGAAAAGAAAAAACCTACTAAAAAGGAAACATTTTTCAATAATGCTCCGCGTCTGTTGGTCGTAGCGTGATGTTATAATTATAATATAGCCTATAGCCTTTCTCGAAAATGGACTATCCAACACAAAAATATTTTTTCAATTTGGTCCAGTAGTTTCTGAGATTATACCGCAAACAAACAAACAAACTCTTCAGGTTTAAAATATTTGGATAGATTTGACGACCGATTTGGCGCAGGGGTAGGCTAGGCTACCCACCTTCTGCGCCAGTGGTCTTCGATTCCCAAACAAGACAAATATTTGTGTGCATGAACATGTCCATTTGTCTTGGTCTGGGTGTTTTCTATGTATATTAAGTATGTATTTACAAACAAAAAGTATTTAAGTATATATTTATCCGTTATCAAGTTTTCCATGATACAGTTTCGTAATGAAATTAAAATGGGCTTAGATAATTGGTGTGAATGTAAGAAGTTATTTATTTATTTATTTATAGAGCGACAAGAATCTTTTCGCGCGCGGTCAAAATCGGGAACTAAACCTCATCTAGCTATTACGGTTTTAAATTATTTTTATGCATTCACAATGCTGTTCTGTAAGTATAGGAAGTGGTAGTAAAAAACCACCAGGATTGCATGTAAATTTCGGGCGGGATTCTTACTTCAGAACTTGTAAGGCCTTTCGATAAAAATTATATACTTGCAACTTTTAGATTTTTTGACAAAAAACAAAATCCTACATCCGAATCAGTTTGGTTTTTCTAGAGGTAAAAATACTACTGATGCTGGAATTGCACTTCTCAAACACATATTTGACGCTTGGGAGGGCAAGCAAGATGTTATTGGTGTGTTCTGTGACCTGTCTAAAGCTTTTGATTGCGTTGATCATCAAACACTTTTAAAAAAGTTAGAACATTATGGTGTCTCTAATAAATCAGTTAGCCTTTTGCAATCATATTTGTGTAAAAGGAATCAGAAAGTAGTTGTTAATAATACTGCATCTGCTGGAGCCCCCATTATAATGGGCGTACCCCAAGGTTCAATATTGGGCCCTTTACTATTTTTGATTTACATAAATGACCTACCTTGCTACGTGAATAATTTGTGTGAGACAGTGCTGTTTGCAGATGATACCTCATTAATTTTCAAAGTTGATAGAGGTAATAATTGTTCTGACGACGTAAATAGTGCTCTTTCTAAAGTTGCTCATTGGTTCAACATTAATAATATGGCCTTAAATTCTAAGAAAACGAAATGTGTTAAGTTTTCCCTACCTAATGTAAGGGAGGTTGATTTGGATATTAAGTTAAACGCAGATGTAGTCGAGTTAATTGAAAGCACTAAATTTCTTGGTGTTACATTAGACTCACGACTTCAATGGGATCCACATATTGAAGCCTTGTCGAGTAGACTCAGTTCTGCAGCTTTTGCAGTAAAAAAAATAAGGCAATTAACTGATATTGAAACGGCAAGACTAGTATACTTTAGCTATTTTCATAGTGTAATGTCCTATGGCCTTTTGTTGTGGGGTTCAGCAGCTAATGCTGGAAATATCTTTGTACTCCAAAAAAGAGCTGTTCGCGCCATATACAATCTTCGGCGAAGAGATTCTTTAAGAGACTTGTTTAAGGAAATTGATATATTAACCTTGGCAGGACAGTACATTTATGAAAACTTAGTGTATGTAAGAAAGCATTCTAATTCATTTGTAAAGAAAATTGATGTTCATAACTTAAATACAAGAAATAAGAATAAACTTGCCGTTCCAAGATTTAGACTAGAAAAAACTAGAGGCTCGTTTTTGGGGAAAGGCATAGCCTTTTTGAATAAAGTTCCACAAGATGTAATTGAATTGCCTTTGCATGAATTTAAAGAACATGTTAAAAAGACTCTCATGAGCAAAGGTTATTATGACGTCAAAGACTATATGAACGATCACAATGCTTGGTTATGAAATGTATATATACTTTTATATTTGTTTGAAAGGAAAATATTCTAATGAGAAAATTTTCCTTTTAAATGTTATAATAATATTGTATAATATGTGCTCTATGCTTGTTCAAATATTGTAATAAGTAACGATATGTATTTTTGTAAATGTCGTTACCTGAGATACGCGCTGGCAAGTTTCTTGCGCCCATTCTTCTTGTCAGTTAAAAAAGTCTTGAATGGGTGGTAGGAAAATATTGACGATTCATAAGTACATGCTTATTATGTTTATGTGAATAAATAAATATTTTGATTGATTGATTGATTTTGATAGCTTAGTTGGTCAGAGCATCGGGCCGGATTCCAGGGGGCGCGGGCGAGAGTCCTGCCTGAAATTTACTTTCAGGGCTGGTGGTTTTTTACTATCACAATGTTTCCTTTACTCCTCTAGCTAGTTAGTTCGTCAATGCTTCATGCGCTTGCTTGCTTCAACTAGCGCTTCTGTCAATGTCATCGAAGTGCCAAAATATCCTTGTCGCACTTTAATCCGATAAGTATCTTTTATTATGTTTCACAGCTTCATTCGACGCGATTTCTTGTTAAAATATAGTAGTAGCGCCCCCACTATAATTATGTTAACAAGATATCGCGTCGATAGAAGCTGTTCACTTGCTGAAGAACTTCACTTGGTAAGTTTGTTTGATCTTCAAGTATTTAGTACCTACATTCTCAAATTTAGAATTCAAATGTGTGCAACTTCGATATCGAATTTCACTCATTTGTTTCATGAATAATTTTTATACCATTCGATAGAATGGAGTCTACAGAATCTTGTCAGCACATAGAGTTGGCAGCGATTAACAGTTTAATAAAAAATTAGTGAATTGCACTAAAATTGTTATTGAAAAATATTTCATTTTCAATAATAAAAATTGCATTGTGAATGCAAAAAAACAAATAGTAATTTGCATCAATTTGATTGTTAAATAATTAACTATGTATTCCTCATACTATCAATTGGTATAAAAATGATTTTAAAAACTAGGTGCATAGGTGCAACTTTCGTAGAAAAAAAAATGAAAAAATTTAAAAATATGTCTTTACAGGAAAATTACTTTATTGTACAGTTACATCAAGTAGAGTACAAAAGGCGGGCAATCAATTCTAATTGATATAAAACATTTCATCTATTAAACAGATTTTTTTCTCTTTGTGGTTTCCCTATTCGATCTTTAGGCCAGATGGGGTGAAATCGGGAATTAAAGTTTACATTAGCATTTGAAAATAATGACGTAAACTACTAAAATAAAAATAGCTTTTACCATATTTATAGTATGATTTTTTCAATAATGTATGATTCACTGACTATTACGTTGGGTGTGATTGAGCAACATGCAAATATATAGTGTTGGCTGAATGTTAAAAACTTCTTTGCGTCATAACTGTTAAGGACATAGACGACTATCGTCATTGAGGTTTCATGTCTAACCACAAGTCAAGGAGCTAAGCAAGCATGATTTTCAATATTTTTTAAATGTTAAACACAAGTATGTGATTAGATTACTTATGTCCAGTGTAGTATGGGAGCATCTTTAGGAAGGTATTTCAATAAAATTGATATTTATCCTTTTACAATATTTTATTGCTTTCGTACTCAGTGCCCGTAGTGTAAGTTTTTATGTCAAAAAACGCAAACTATTTCGATTCCGTATTTAAGTAAATTTGTATGAAAACTGTATTAGCGCCTCTAGCGGCGAGTAGCGCGCTTATGCAGTTTTCATACAAATTGACATAAATACGTACTCGCGATAGTTTGCGTTTGCTTGACATAAAAACTTACACTAGGGGTACAGTGCCCGTAGTGTAAGTTTTTATGTCAAAAAACGCAAACTATTTCGATTCCGTATTTGTGTCAATTTGTATGAAAACTGTATTAGCGCCTCTAGCGGCGAGTAGCGCGCTTTTATAGTTTTCATACAAATTGACATAAATACGCAATCGAAAAAGTTTGCGTTTGCTTGACATAAAAACTTACACTAGGGGTACTGATTCTTCATGGCCCGTCCAACAACAATTTGCCAATCGTTTTTCTAAAATCTATTTTACTTCAAATGTAAAAGTTAAAGAAAAACACCTTAATAATTTTTATATTTATTGTTAAGTTAGCTAGATATTTCCTCATAATACTTGTAAAAATAATTAGGATGTAATTTTAGTTACCATCTTTTGACCACCAACAACTTTTCAACGTTTATTTTGAAAAGAAACCTTTTCTATCTTATATAAATTATTGTTCTGTTGAGTCTTTGTTTTTAATAATTTGAACTGAAATTGTATAAATGGGAACAATTTTATGACAGTCAATTATTTCCGAATTTGAATTGTCACACGAATTTTCAATAGGTACGTTTTAAATAAAAAAAATATTATTTAAATATCAAAATTCTATTCTTCTTAATTCAAATGTTTCCGTTACCTAATGAAATTGCTTCGTCCGTGAACTTTCATGAAGCAACAGGTATTATCAAGATTTTCAAGTAGCCGTACATCGAGACGTATGCTGAAAAGGATCACTGAAATACTGTTGAAGGTACTACTTCAATTTATTTGAATTTCATGGAGCCGCGTATGATTTTATACAGGGACGTATCAAGGGAATTGAGGAATAATTTTAAATGTTTTAAACAGAACGTTGCTACACACTAGACTGCACCAGTATTTATTTAAAAAAAGTTACAGATTGAACTTACGAACTTATATTGCATTTTTTATTGTCTTAGAATATGGTTTTTTTTATTTTGATGACTGAGGACAAACTACGGAGTCTTATGAGAAAGCCAATTATATATAACTATATATATATATAGCTAAGTAGGTATAATTTTAATATGGCTAAAAATCATAATACTTACTTATGGAAATTAAATCTAGAATTTATTATTTATTAAGTATCTCTGATAATATAATTATATTATCTCAATTCAATTATAACCTTCAAATGGTATAAGAATATTTAGCACAAATGTCGTTACAGCTCAGTGGTTAGGGCCGTGAACCCGGGTCGAGATATCGTCGATTCATATCTTGTTCAAGCCTCAGTGATAAGGTTTAATTCCGTCGTTTAAGTTCAACTTGCATCATTTTCTTTTATTTCGATATTGAAGTATTACAAAATCTAGTTCAATGCTTTTAACGCCCAATTCAACTGGTTTATCGAAATAAATTAGAGATTTATTCCAGAATACTTATAATTTTAAAGTAGTTCGTCTAGTTATACTTTATTTAGGGGTTTTCAATTAAATGCTTGTTTGTCTTCGATCAACAATAACACCAAGGTCCATTTTGTACTAAAAGTAAACGCATAGGTATCTCTAACCTAAAGTCTGAAAACGAGTGTTTGTTTACTTAAAAGATTGAAGTACATACTCTTATTATGTGATACAATACATTCATATATTTTTTTTAAATTACTTACATTAAAATTTAAGTATAAAGTAAGTAGGTAATTACAAAATTACCGGAACACTGAAAAAAAAACTTTTCTATCAATACTTCAAAATTTCGTACCCCCTTGAATTTTCCATACCTACCAAAATCAGTTGCAAACTGTCAATACTTCCAGATTTTCTTGTCAAAATCAAACTGCATTCCCTATTGCGGTCCTGACTCGTCTCCTCTCTATATAACAGCGGTTTTTGCTGAGCCGTAGCCATTTCATTCTGGATTCTACTCCAAGCCTGGAGACTTTACTGAATTAAAAAAAAAAACACCAAACCTTCTTTCTGTCTTTGTCTCAACTTCAGTGTGAACCCTTTTTTTGTTGTTGTTTTTTTTCTTACACTGTGGTGCTAAATTGTGATTGTTGCAGCCAGGAATTTGCAATCGCAAAAGGTATTGTTTTTTTTGGTTTTACCTTTTTGAGTTTTAATATTATGCGATTTATTTTTTTACTTAGGGTTCCTAAAGTTTGATTTTGTTATTATTTAAATTGTGTTTTAAGTAAGCTCTTAATATAAAAATAATTACAATTTAACATATTTATTTTTAATTACTAAAACAATGAGTAATATTTCGTTTAGAGTGTGTCGATTCAAAGTTATGTAACTTACTGAGGTATCGAGTCATTTATACGTTATGCGGAATGATACTAACATACTTACTTACCTAAAAGATCACGTAATAATGATAAATGCTTTATTTTTTTATATCCTATTTTACAAAAAGTGCTTTAAAAAAAACTTAATAGGTTTTTATGTAAAAAGATTTTATTGATTAATTACCTATATCGTTATTGAATTAGCAATAATGTTCCGATAAAATACGAGATGAGATTAATCTAATCAAGATTTAATGAGTGCTGTTATCATTTATACCTATAGTATATATATATTATAGTACATAAGTATAGATTTGACAAGCAATAATTAATTACTTACTACAAATGTAATATACAGACTTACCTACTGAACATTTTATTTCATACAAACACAAATAATGTAATTACTTTTACTATATTAAAGGGGATGAAATAAAAAAAAACAAATACGGTAGCAAATAAAGCAAAAAAAAGAATCCTCTGAAAGACATTAATGAAAGATAGTACCCGACTAGTTGTTTTGTTAGTAGCGTACCTACGCGTAGAGGTACAAAGTTATTGAAAAAGAAAGTGCAGTTTTAACGGAAAATAACGCATTTCGTTTAAAATCAGATATTTATATTTAAAGTTAATTTTTATTTTGTATCCCTACATCCCTACATTCACCTTTCCGCGGTTTTACACACGCGGTTCCCGTTCCCGTGGGAATATCGGGATAAAATAATTATAGCCTATGTCACTCGGGAATAATGTTGCTTTCTACCTGCACGCGTAGCATGACAAACGCGAGAAGATTTTTGTCTATCTCGAAAGTCTATAATTGACAGCCGAAAAAGTTAATTTTTATTTTGTATCCCTACATCCCTACATTTACCTTTCCGCGGTTTTACACACGCGGTTCCCGTTCCCGTGGGAATATCGGGATAAAATAATTATAGCCTATGTCACTCGGGAATAATGTTGCTTTCTACCTGCACGCGTAGCATGACAAACGCGAGAAGATTTTTGTCTATCTCGAAAGTCTATAATTGACAGCCGAACAATAGGTTTGTCTACGATGAAATGACATTTTTGACGTTTGGATATAGACAAAACCTTTCTCGAGTTCGTCATGCTACCCGCGCTGGTGAAAGAATTTGAAAAAATTCTACATAGATCCAGCCGACAGAAACAAACAAAAATTAAATTAAATCTTTCATCTTAATAATATTAGTAATATTTTCACTTACCTATCAATCATGTTTTGATACATGAAAACTAAGAAATACCTACTTGTTCAAATTGACGCACATCTTAAATCCTTGTTAATTATGGTAGATGATACCATTGATTATGACGATGATCATTATCGTTCGTTGTAGCACTAGGTACAGATGCGATTTTGGTTTTTGATCCACAGATGGCATTGTAGAGATCCAAACCGCGCATACACTTTTCATATTATTCAGTTTAGGTATTTATACAGGGTGTTAGGGGCACCGTTGCTAAAACTTTAACCATGGCTTCAGGCCATCATGCTGAACTACGCCCAGCAAGGTTTTTTTTGTCGGAAATGAAAAAACGATTTCGACTTTCCATACAAAATGACCCGATTAGTTGCTAAATCTGTTTGAAAAGTCGAATTTTTTTTTCATCTCCGACAAAAATTCTTGCTGTACGTTGTTCAGCATGATGGTCTGAAGCCATGGTTAAAGTTTTTGCAACGGTTCCCCTAACACCCTGTATATTTTGGGTACCTGAATTAAAATGTTAAGCATTAATTATCCTACTTCCTACTAATATTATAAAATTGTGAAAGTTTAGATGTTTGGATGTTTAGATGTTTGTATGTTTGTTACTCAATCACGCCAAAACTACTGAACGGATTTGGCTCAAATTTGGGACGTAGATACTTTGTAGCCTGTAGAGGAACATAGGCTACTTTTTATCCCGGAAAAATATCACATTCCCGCGGGATAACGTCGTGTAGTCCACGCGGGCGAAGCCGCGGGCGGAAAGCTAGTACTTCATAAACTTCATTATTCAATCGTGATATGTATCACTCACTACTTATAAATATATAGAAACTCTACACTTAAGTATAAATTAATTAAATTGATCTGGACAAACTTCAGACAAAACGCTACAAACCCTTGAAATGAAAATATGCCTTTTCACAACTTTTTACACGCTAATATGTTTTTTTACCTAATTAATACTAATAATACTGAATCTCAATGTTTCGGCATTTGCGTGCATTCGTCAACAAACAAAGCGTTATAAACGACCCAATTACTATTCTAAGAAAACGTATCGTGCGATTTTCAATTTCAATGCATAAAATGTAACGACTACCTACTACACTCTTGCCTGACAGCGACATTTGATATAAAAAATAAAGCGTACGTATGCTTTCTAAAGGAAAATTCTTCTTCTTCTTCTTTCGTGTCGCTGACAAACGACAAATAAAATTATAAATAACTAGCGGGTACTCGTGGTTTCACCCGCGTGGTACCCGTTTCCGTGGGAATATCGGGATAAAATATAGCCTATGCCACTCGGGAAGAGTGTAGCTTACTAATGGTCAAAGAATTTTTTAAATCGGTCCAAAACTTAGTTTCGGAGCCTATTCGATGCAAACAAACAAACAATCAAATAAAATAAATAAATAAAATAAATAAAGCATTTATTCACATGAAACAGTACATTTTATTTTACATACAGTTCCGCCAAACTGTATCACAGTTTGTTGGCAGAAGAAGACTCCCCTATTAGTTCTTAAATACTGTTTTTAGACACTTTACTTAGAATTAAGTTACTTATATTAATGAATTATATTATCTTTTACTAAACAATTTTCCTTATTTATAATATTTTTTTTTATACTTATACTTATTGAAACTATATACTTCAGCTCGACTATCATTAAACTTCTAGTTTATCTAATATATTGTTTTAATTTACATTTGAATACATTTTTACTGGTGCTTTTTCTAATACAATCAAATCTTTCCTCTTTATAATATTATAGTATAGATGAAGATAGAACTTTCTAAGAAACTTTTTTGCAAATTTCTCAGTTATTAATAGTTTCGCAGTTACTAACAAAAAATGAAATCCCACTTTTTTTCAATCAATCAATCAAATCAAATCAAATCAAAATATTTATTTATTCACATAGACATAATAAGCATGTACTTATGAATCGTCAATATTTTCCTACCACTTCTGGTAATGGTAATCAATCAAAACTTCAATTTCAACTTCAAAATTTCAACTTAATTTGTTAATAACTTTTGCAATTTTTGCGTGCTGAAAAATCCTTCGAGTAAGTGGATTTTTCTTGACATCATTCCGAATCCAATGAGCTATCTGTTATATTTTTAGGTGCTCTATTTAACACGTATTTGAACCTGTTGACTGAACCAAAAACGTGTCACTATATTATGTTCAGGTATGAGTACATAATTCGAATATTATAACATGAGTGTAGATTATACCTACACCGAGGGGATAAAGCACTGTTTAATTCAAGCTCGCCCAAGACGAAAACAGCTTTATCCCAAAGGAGAATACTTACTCTACTTTTCTCACTTTTTGCAAGAATATAAAAAGCAAGGCTACTTAATAGAAACAACGTTTTATTAAAACTTAAACCTTTTAAAAAAACGTACAAATTCACTTTCGCTTTCGTCACTCGATATTTTTAATCAAATTGTAATCTTTCAACTTCACTTTGCAACACTCGTGGTTTTATTTTCTTTGTTTTGCGTATAGGTATAGGTATATGGCTTGTACTGGCCAGTTCTATTTTCAAATAAGTTCTTTTTGCTGTAAATTAAAATCTCATTATAAACCATCGTGTCATAATGTTGTACTGAATTTCTTTATAACCCGCTGGTTAATAATGACTTCCTTTGCATACACCATGCAAACCTTACCTAGGTTTGCATGGTGTGTGTACTTCATATTCACTATATTTACTCTGCGGACAATGTTGTTGGTTACATAATTAGTACTATGTTATAACATTTGTCACATAAGTTAGCGTAATTATGTAATTGTTTTTTGTTCCAAATAAATAAAAATAAAAAAAATATATTTAATTGGGCAAACTCGAGCATGTGGTCTGAAAAAATTATTTCACCATTATAAAGCTTTATTATTTCTGAGTGACAAAGAGAAGTATTTCATATGCGTTTCACCCGCGTGGTTCCCGTTCCCGTTGGAGTATCGGGATAAAAAGTGCCAAATTTCAACCAAATCCGTTGAGTAGTTTTTGTGTGAAAGTGTAACAAACATCCATACATCCTCACAAACTTTCGCATGTATAATATTAGTAGGGTTCCCACAGAAATTAGTACCACGCGGGTTTAGTAAATAATAAAAAACAAAACAAATAACACTAAAAACTTGAACTGAAACTAGGTATAGAAGAAGTACTTGCAGTACAATAATAATAAATTTCTTACAATCACACCAATTATCTAACTCATAAGTAGTTTTCATTAAGAAACTGTGTATGGAAACTAGGTAACGGATAAATATATACTTACTTCTTCTTCTTAGCGTTTCGATCAATTACTTATATAATATATACTTATATACTTTTTTGTAAATACAAACATACTTAATATACATAGATAACACCCAGACCAAGACAAATAGACATGTTCATGCACACAAATATTTGTCTTTTTCGGGAATCGAACCCGAGACTTCTGGCGCAGAAGGAAGGTATCCTACCCCTGCGCCATATCGGTCGTCAAAGTATACTTGGTAACCTTCGATCAAAGTTGGTAACCCCTAAAAATACAAACCTCTACAAAACTTGCTCAACTTTTCAATAACTGTTAACCTCCAAAAATAAAAGAGCCTTCCAGGAGTATTAATGAACAAAAAAGTTTCTAACCCAAAAAAGTATGGCGCCGCTCCATTGGCTACTGTTAAAAAAACAATGACTTGAAAACAATAATGTCTATGGGGAGATATGGCTCCATAGCAACTAAAAGACGTGCTATCCCAAAATGCCTGTCGAATGAATCAGAAACAAAAAACTGTCGTTTCTATGGAGAGAAAGGGTATTTTTTTCTTTGCTAGGCAAAAAAGGTTGACCGCCTCTACATTCATAATGAAAAATATTCATGAATCAAATTAAACAGCTATTCACATTATGCTCCTTTACTTTGGCTTTTGAACTTAATATATATATGCCAAGATCGCATTAAATGTGGTCTTAAATTTTAAGCCCTCGGGTAGTAAACAAACGTACTACCTCTGGCAGGACTACGCATTTGGCATGATTACTATACTACCCACTGCCACTACACTGCTACCATTCGCCACGTAAATGGCCCTCCAACTTGTTTAATTTATTTTTTTAACCTTTATTGCAAGAATTACAAATGGCGGACTTAATGCTAGTATCCATTCTCTAACAGTCAACCGGAAAGGATGTAAGTGAGAGTATAGTAGATTGTATTACAAGGGAGCAAAAAAAATATATTTACGGCGAGGGCGCTATTTTTAATTCCAGAGCGTCGAGGGATTCTTAAAGTAGAATCCTGAACGCAGCGAGGGATTCAATATACGTCGCCCGAAGTGAAAATAATTTTGCGTTCGAGTAATACACTCTACTTTTCATTTCGAATATAAGGAAAGTAAAATATACTCTGCTTTTCATTCCCCTCTATAAGAAATGCAAAATAAAGACAACTAAAACTACCTAGAAAAATAAAAGGAAGGTGGCGGGGGCTTCGCCTTCTCTGTTTTTTCTATAATATTAAAAAATTATATTATATGTCCATCGGATGCCTCATACATAAGTATCTCCGGGGTACCATCGGGGGTTGAAAACTTTTGTTAGATTTTAGCTACGACGCACCGTTTTTGAGATATTATTCTCGTTTTTATAACATTCAATTTTGAAAATACAAATCCCGGCCCCATACAAAATCAATTAAACACATTTTTATTGCCGATTGATGAGGTAACTCTATGGTTGACTTTAACCAAATTCAGTTATATTTTTAAAATAATTCTTTTCCACCCTAGGGTGGAACGGAGAGTTTTTAACCCGCTGCTCAGTATAATACATCACTTTCCGAATATGAGAGATGAAAAAATATATTATTGATAAATAAATATACTTACTTATGAATTGAATAAAAACTCGTATGATAAAGACATCCGGTTTAAATATTAAACAATACTTTTAAATATTACTATCGTCAATCTTTGATATTCCCCTTTCGAATCATACATTTTTGATGGTATTTTAAATAAGGAGTGACTGGTCAAAGTTTGTATTTACATTATTTAAAAACTATTTAAGTAGCAAGCCTAGGTACAATGGAAGTAGGTACTAGAAGGTTCGTCATCATAAGTTGGCCTAACATGAGTTTTTCTTTCCGTTTACTGTACAGCAAACGGGATACATTTTGTATGAGAATATGTAGTTCTGCTACTGCCCACTAGAGGCGCTGTACAGATTTTTATACAAAATGTATTTAAAACAGTAAACGGAAAGAAAAACTCATGGTAGGCCCAAAGGTCTATTTTTGTTTGCTCAGTCTAAGCGATAGGTCTGCTTTAGCGATTTAGCAGGGCGTATTGCACAGACATACATATTGCGTTGCAATGTCATTATTAGTTAGTCATACTATAATAATATGCAACACGTCAACCCTTCAATAAATTAGTAGGTAAACAAACATCGGTTTTCATGATATCGTGCGTGGTATCAACTTTACTATGTAGTTGCTATAGTAACTATTTATTGCAATAAATATACAAGCACACACTTAAAAATAAAATAATGAATATTGATATTGATGATTCAAACTTCGTAATGAATAGGCCACAAAAAGTTTTAATGTTGATATAAAACTAGACGTAAGTAGGTACGTGGTCAAAATTTGTTTTCAAAACTTATATTATATCGTACCTAAGTACCCAATAAAAAAATGTAATACCTATTTATTTTTTTATAACTATCATCATCATTATCCGTTATTTAATTGTAGCAATTTAGATTTGTTTTGTTAATATACTTAATTTCTTTTTACTTTATCAGACTTCCAATCAAGACCAACCAATTGTTGTTTTAAACATTTTTGTTATTAAGTTTTTTTTGTGGTATGTTATTTATATCCTCTTCTCTTTTGTTCCAGATAATTCGCTCATTTGAATCTCTTCAGTATTATAGCCAGTAAAGATGTACCACTTAGTTCTGTTTTTCGCCGCGGCGATACTGACTACGAGTCGCTCAGCCAGTGTGAACAGGCATCTCCAGCTCTTAGACTTCGAAAATAGTATAGAACCTAATGGTAAGTACATAACGTTGAAAATATGCCATACTACCATATAGGATAAATTTGGGGCCAATTCTGCTAACGTTAAGTCATAATCGTATCTCAATCGTCTTTCAATTGTAGTTCAATTGTAGTGCTTTTTTACACACTAGTTACAAGAAATGTGTATTTTCATCTCTCAGATTCGGAAAGTGATGTATATTTAAACTGAGCAGCGGGTCCAAAGCTATACGTTTCACCCTAGGGTGGAAATGAATTTTAAGAATAGAATTGAATTTGGTTACAATCAACCATAGAGTTACCTCATCGGCAATGAAAAAGTTTTCAAAGTTTTCAAGGGGAAGAAACTTGCAAAATTTAAAAAAAATAATTAAGAGAGAAAGAAAATAAAAAAGAGATTATCTCAAAAACGGTGCGTCTCGTAGCGTAGCTAAAATCTAACAAAATTTTCAACCCCCTATGGTACTCCGGAGATAGTTAGGAGGCACCCGACAGACATATATTTTTTTCAAAACTTAAATTTTTTTATATACCTATTATAGAAAAAAACAGAGAAAGCGAAGCCCCCCGCCACCTTTCTTTTATTTTTCTAGATAGTTTTAGTTGTCTTTATTGCTTTTCTTATAGAGGGGGATGAAAAGCAGAGTGTATTTTACTTTCCTTATATTCGAAATGAAAAGTAGAGTGTATGACTCGGCCGCAAAATTATTTTCATCTCGGGCGACGTATATTGAATCCCTCGCTGCGTTCAGGATTCTACTTTAGAATCCTTCACTGCGCTCTAGATTCAAAATAGCGCCCTCGCCGTAAATATGTTATTTTGCTCCCTTGTAATACAATCTACTATTTTTCACCATACTACTGATGGTCACACACCACACACTACATTTACATCACATCATATTGCCATAATTCTTGTAACTATTAGTGTGTAAAAAAGCACTACAATTGAACTACAATTGAAACACGATTGAGACACGATTATAAGTTAACGTTAGCAGGCTTGGCCCCCTGATCAGCTGCAATCTCACCTAACCTACAAAAATACTGAATATCACACCTAAAGTAGTGTAACGTAGTATGTTAAATGTACAACTCTCGATATTTTATTTCAATTATTAGTAATTAATTTTCTAATTCGCGGCGTCACACCCACACGCCCCACGCGACTGTTTATGTAACTTTTTAGGCATGGCCAATTAAGGGTTACAATTTACAACTAAACTTAATCGAAAACAAAAATAGTTCAAACATAATTTATTAGGACTTTAAAAATTTGATAAAAACAAAATTGAGAAGACTCTTAAAATGTTAGGTACAAGTAAGGTTAGGTAATTTTGAAGAACTTCCACCTATGTCCAATTCCTATATCACAGGCAGCATAAGATACTTACATAATTTGGGGTTAAAAACATCATTGTTTTATATTACTTGGACGCCGCACACAGATGAGATTACTATTAAAAAAAAAAGAACTTTAACGCCTTACGCCCGACTCAAACATCATGCCGTCACTTTCATACCCTTGTCATTAAAAAAAAGTTAACCTAAAGTTGAGTAGCGTTCGAGAATATTCGGCTGATATTCTACCAAACTAATAATGACATTTCTCCTCCTTCCACCGACTTTTGCTGCGCCAGTGGTCTCGGGTTCGATTCCCGAACAAGACAAATATTTGTGTGCATGAACATGTCTATTTGTCTTGGTCTGGGTGTTAACTATGTATAATATGTATGTATTTACAAACAAAAAGTATTTAAGTATATATTTATCCGTTATCAAGTTTTCCATGATACAGTTTCTTAATGAAATTAACATGGGCTTAGATAATGGGTGTGAATGTAAGAAATTATTATTTATTTATTATTATTATTTATTCCAGCATCCCCCACCCAACAAGCCGGCACGCCTCGCTTCCTCTCGCTCGAACGCAAGCCGGCTGCTGCGTACGCACACACCCCAGGTGCTGCTCTCCCACTCACATGCGAAGCTATAGGCTCTCCCGCTCCCACTATACGATGGTTCAGGAATAACTCGCCAGTATACGAGGTAAGTTTTCTTGTTAGTGACGTCATTGGTATAATGTTCGAAGTTCAGAGACATAAAGCAGCATTTTCACGGAGCCAATACTTAAAACAATCCACTTAGCCAGGCCACTAAGGAATAGATATGTAGCGACGCACTCACATCGCAAACTTAGGCAAAACGCCAAGTATCGAAGACACACTACGTCAAGGCAGAACTGAAGAATTGTATGGAAACATGAATCGCGCTTACAGAGTTTCTAAGATGCGTTGCAAAAATACAATTTCCAACTATAGTTGGGCCGCGGTCCCCAAGCACAGACACCTAGCTCAGAGGATGTAGGTACTTCACTTTTCGCTGAATAGGTATCTGGCGAAATAATCTGCCTCTACAGATATTGCTATTCATCACTGGCTTGACGACAAGCCAATGTAGTGGCCAATATTGGACAGGCTTAGTGATTTGTCTCAAGCAAAGACAGTGGTCTCAAGTGTTGGCTCCGTGTACCTTAATGCTGCATAAACGTTAATGTCGGTAGCACACCTCCGCCACAGAATACTAAATAGTACAAGGCCTCCGCCAAGAAGCTGTTGAAACGCGTAGCTCTCGCGAGTTTGCCTGTTCTAACGCGTAGATTTAACTATGGCGCTCCGTCTATCGCCTGGTGATCCGCCTATTCGCAGAGTTACGTGCGAAGGTGTGCTTCTAGAGTTAGGGCTGTAAGTATATTATTATGTTGCCATATCAGCAACGCCAGCAAAGCTTCTGAGGCCTTTCTTCGCTTAGGAGAGGACTATTTGTAAAACAATTTGACACGCATGGCATCCTTAGGAGAAACAGTCCAAAGTCTTTGGATAGCCAATTTCAATTGATATACAAACTAAACCCAACCTTATCTCATTCCAGCACGACACAGAATCCAACGAGATTATAGAGAGCAATCCGAACTCGTTGGGCCGCATCACGTCGACGCTGCTGGTGACACACAGCGAGGGGCCTGACGTCTACACCTGTCTCGCCTCTTCGGTCAACAAAGTCATCCGGGCAAACACCATCGTTCATAGTTCAGGTATTTCAATAGCCATCATCACTGTCATCAGCCATCTAATGTTCCCACCTGGGGCACCGGCCTTCCTTATGGATGGATAAGGAGATTAGGCAATGCTATGACCCACCACGCGGGCTCAGTGCGCGTGCGCATTGGTAGATATTAAGAGGATTGTGTACCAAGCGGCCACCATACAAACAGTGACAACGTTTTCCACCCTCTAAACCTTAACATGCAACAATGAATTTTTGGTATGTAGTTGAAATGCATAAGAACTTGGACTGTACGTTTTGTTTTTTTAAATATTTATCATAGATTTTGAAATATTTGCATTTTAGTGATTTCATACAAAACAAAAAAGTGCCAATATTTTCAAATCTACAATGAATGTTAAAAAAAACAAAACGTAAAGCCCTAGTTCTCATGCATTTCTACATCATACCGAAAATTCATTGCTGTATGTTAAGGTTTAGAGTATGGAGACCGCTTGGTACATAGTCCTCTTAAATAGTGTCTACACACGTTCCTATCCGACCTCCGATTCGGTCTGCTCCCAGATCAAATCGGAACGTGTGTAGCGCAGATTTGGTCTGGGAGCAGACCAAATCGGCTGTCGGATCGGAACGTGTGTAGATACTATTAACGACTGCATACGCATACTAAGAGCTTGACGTGCCTTCCGAAGCACGCAGGAGCTCTAGATAATAAGTTTTTGGTCACCCATCTTATGAGTGCGCTAACTACTATGCCATTGGCTTTTCAACTGAAACATTTTTAAACCTTTCATGGATAAATCCAGCTCGAAAGACTATGAAACCGCTGTTCATTCAGGTGTCAACATACATCCAAAGGCACGAATTATCCGACCGCTTTGTAATTTTCAAACAATCATGATCACTTTAGTCTAAAAAAGGGGAAAAACAACTCTGTAACCATGATTTTATTGCCTTCCATTGTACTAATTTATAATCTACTTATCCCACAGGCAAACCTCTAGACCCAACGGAGCGGTCCAAACTCCTGCCTCTGGAGCCTCGCATCCTAGTCTCGTACAAGGCGTTTGTGGATACCATCGGGAACACAGTAGTCCTTCCCTGCAAGTCCCGGGCGCATCCACGGCCTGTTGTCTCTTGGAGAGATAACAACGGAGTTCTGGTCACGAAAAACCATAGGATGAAGGTAAGTCACATCATGCATATTAATTATCACACCTTTCTTTCTGGCATGGCAAGTGTTGAAAAGGCGAATGGTACTTGAATCTGCTACTTTCGCATTCCAAGCTAATTCTCTTATCAACTTTATTGAGCTGTCTAATATTTTTGGTGTTCTAAAAACGCCTGGTAATTCTATTTTGGCAATGTTTTCTGCAGAACTACTAAATGATATCCAAAACGTTACAACCCAATAACTATTATTTATTTCAATTGGCAAGGACATTATTAAAAGTTTGTTTTTATATCAAGTAACAGCAATTACACAAATTAAATCACTCATTCATAATCAAAAAATAATGATTACAAACTTTTTAACTCCTATTTACTGTAAATAGCAATGACCCAACACCTCGACGCCTTAATAAATTTCAAAAGCAATGTTTAATCAACAACAATTTGCGCAGGTACTCCGGTCAGGAGAGCTCGTGATCTCGCCTCTTCGCTGGAGCGATATGGGAGAATTCACCTGCCAAGCGACGAACGCCTTCGGGAGCGCGACAGCTTCTACATTCTTGTATCCAGCAGTGAGTATTGTAATATTTTTTACTTTTTATTTCAATAAAAGTACCTACAGTCAACGGCGCAATAAACCGAGAAAAAGCTTCAGTTTTCGTAGGAGTTATGAAAAATAGTTATGCAAACGGAAAAAGGGACCCCAAGCACGAAAAACCTTCTTTAATTTTTATGGTAATCGTACAGTAAACTATTACTACTTATCCGTCAAAATGCTGTGCTGCTGCCAAATAACCATTGAATTTTAGTTCCATAATCGACAAAACCGTATAACAACACGATCACTAATATAACCATTAAACAAGTATCAAAGTACTAGAACGAGAGTTTTTCGTGCTAGGGGTAGTTATAGTTCAATGTGAGCATCGGTAAATAAATAAATAATAAATAAGTACTTAATTTTTTTTTACAATCACACCCCTAAGCCCATGTAAATTTCAGAAACTGTGTCATAGAAAACTTTTTATAAATACATAGGTACCTACTTTGAACAATAATATGTATTTAAGTCATTTTTTTACTGTCAACTGAAGAGGAGCGAAGATTTTATGCTATCACTACATAGTATAAAACAAAGTCGCTTTTTCTTTCCCTATGTCCCTTTGTATGCTTAAATCTTTGAAACTACGCAACGGATTTTGATGCGTTTTTTTTTAATAGATAGAGTGATTCAAGAGGAAGGTTTATATGTACTTTTTATCCCGATATTCCCACGGGAACGGGAACCACGCGGGTGAAACCGCGGGCGGCCGCTAGTTATATATATTGGTGAATTTTAAACACGCTCACGCACCGCTTCGCCACCTTTCTCCGCTCCAGTGGACAAAAGCGCGGGAACTAGATAGTCTAATAAAAGTTATTAAAATTTTTACTTTTTTGCATTCACAATGCAATTTCAATTATTGAAAAATTGAAAATTAAGTATTTAAGAATAAATCGACCCGTCTCACAACCAGGGACCGTACTCTGAAACGCTAATCCGAAACTTCGGTTAGCCCCGCCCCTTTCACCCGACTAGAAAGTGAGAGGGACGGGTATACCGAAGTTTCGGGTTTTGCGTTTCAGAGTAGGCCCTCAGCTCCGATGGGACGGTTGGGACAAGCTCAAAGGTTAGCAGTCGCCCGGAACCGGATAGCGAAGGATTCGTGTTCCATCAGAGCTGGTTGTGAGACGGGTCGATTTTTCTAAAATACTTCTTTTTATAGCTAGCTAGCTAGCTTTTTATAGCCTTTTTTTTTTAAATCCACAACGGGGTAGCACTTAGCCTTCATCACACCTGATGATAAGTGGTGATAAGGCTGAAGGTAGAAGCGCACTACTCCCGGAATCCTCAATCACTGCCGGAACACAATAATGCTGAAAACATCATTGTTATGGCGGCAGACTTAGATAAGATGGTGGTAGCTAGCTAGGCGGACTTAGAACAAGTCCTACCACCAACCAAACCGAATACAATATGTACCCCCACTGGGAATCGAACCCGGGACCTCTGGGTCTGAAATCGGTGGTATGAACCACTAGACCACAGAGGCGGTTTAGTCTATTATGAGCTCATGTATGTCTATTATATACTCAATACAATATGTATTTAACACATCAAGGATTCAAATCCAATAAGTACAGAAATCTGTCTCTTTATAGTCTACTAAAAGCGTTTATATGTAAAACATTTTTTTTTCTTTTTCAGGCCGGGTAGATCTAACATACAACAACGAAGCGTCAATACTTAACTATTGTTCCTGTTAAAATAAGTTTCTATTCGTTAGGTGTTGTACACACTGTGCTCAGAAAACGCTGCGTTTGTTAAAGTACCTACCTTGCATTCTTTGGTAAAATAACACGTAAAAGTAATATGTTATCGGTAAGGTCTCGCAATATGAATAAATATAGTAGATGTAAGAACAAAAAAGAAAACTTTATAAGATACATTATTTATTAACCAATTTGTATTTCTATCGTATTAAATGTACTTACGTTTATATAACATTTAAATAATTTATGTTAATTTTTTTTTATATAAGTATCATTGATTTTAAAACCAAAGCTTTGAAAGGCTATCTAAGATGTTAATATTAATAATTTGAATCTTAGTTCCTGTTAATTACATAATAATGGAGTTTTTTTTAATAAAAACTTGTAGTTTTCAAAAATAGGTACCTACTTTATGTGAAAAAACGCAGCGTTTTCAATCATACTTGTGTGCACCTAACAAAATCGAGTCTGCCTATTTTTTATTATTTTTTGTTGTAATATTTAATGAAACAACACTGTAATGTGTTATACCGAATAACAATGTATTATTACGAATTATTAATAATTATTATTGTGATCATTTGAGTTAATAATACTGATTTTTAACTGTAGACTGTGATTAAAATAGCTGGATACGAGAATTTAAAATAAATACCTACATTCATATAAAAATATGTCTTTTCATTTCATTCTATGGCATTGTTTAGCTAGACCAAACCTATTATCAACCGCTGACAGTGAGCGCGCGTTAACGCTTTTCCATATATATTTAACTTCTCGTTCACACCGAACCGACTATGACATGTGAGTGATGTGAGCACTATTATTTATTCTGTGATGTGAGCATACTCACAGTCGGCGGCGGACAATACGTTTGGTGTGAACGATGCCTAATTCAAATATCATTGCAGACGTATGTAGGTAACCCACGTTGAACTTCGGTCGTGTATTTTAGAAATGGTGTGTTTACAAATTAACGCCCGAATTCTCGAACGCAATCATCTTTGGGAGCGTCTCAAACATCATGGCATCTCTTTCATACGTTTGACATTTAAAGTGACAGGGCGATGTGTGAGACGCTCTCAAAGATAAGTAGCGTACGAGTATTCGGGCATAAGTGTTGAAACAAATCTGCCGAAATAACGAAAATACGAAAATTGCTATTTTAGACTATGGTCTTACTTTTTACCTAAGGAAAATATCTCATTCCGTCGGGAAAACATCGTCTGGCTCATGCTGGCAAAGCCGCGGGCTGAAAGCTAGTATAATATCATCATGTCAGCCGAACAACGCCCACTGTTGGGCATAGGCCTCCCCCAAGGATCTCCACAACAATACAATACTATTAATTATTTTTTTATTATAATAAATAGTTTTTGTGCCCGTTTTTCTTATTACCTACTTAGTTAAAAGTTGTCCTTAACGGTAGGTTAAAAAATATTGGACAATCATAAGCATTAATTTTATTTAATATATTTATATGGGTGAATGAAATGTTTTTGACTTTTTCACTTTGAATACAATTCGCGGTCGCGGAAAGTCGAACCAAATTGAATTATTGTGCCTCAACCAACAGATATTAAAATTCAATGGGGTCGAAACTTGGTCGAAATTAAAACTTGTTGACATTGACACTCAACTCAATAGTTTTAACGTTTCCAAATAAATTATTAGCAAAACTTTAACCATTTGATTTTGCCATAATAATTATTATCCCTGGGCTTTTCTTAGGTTTCCGGTGTACGTTTCCTATCGCTTGTCGAATAAATGTCTGATGTTTCCCCAGTGGAGACAGAAGAAGATTTTTAAGTGCGGATGAAAAAGTTAGTTGCACTCTTGTATGAGATTATTTAAAAAAATGCACTGTGAAAAAATTGCTGACGTCTATGTCAGCTCAACTCTTTGCACCAAGTTATTTAAATTTTTACTTTTTTGCATTCACAATGCAATTTTTATCATAGAAAAATGGAAAATAAAGTATTTAGAAATTTTGTATTTAGGGCAGGCGTACCGGTTTTGGCCACTGTACCGGTTTTGGTCACTTTTCACTTTAAAGTTATATAAATAGGAATTAAATAATTATTGCTTATATTTATTAATGGCGAATAAAAGATTGGACTTTTAGTTAATAATTACAGTTACTTTAGTTAGTACGATATTTTAGAAATAAACACGTGTTATGTTTCAAAGTTAACATTTTGTGAAATTCTTAAGCAAAATGTTAAGGAGTAATGTTAATGTTTAAAAGTTAAGGTTTTGTAAAATCATTTTTTTTCTACAATAAAATTATTTTATGGTTATTTAATATTTTATATCATATTGGAATATGTTTCTTCTAGGTGGATTACCTGAGTGTTGTTTTTTCACTGTTCTTACAAAAAGTTGGGAAACAATAAGTGGCCAAAAGTGGGGCTAGAAATTTTAGCATTGTGCCACCTTTGGCCACTAAGGCATTAGTAGAAAGTTTCCAACCTATCATATAGTTCATTTATTTTAAAAGACTCACAACTCACTCTTGTTAGCTAACGTACTAGAAAATTATCTATAGGCTATATATATAGGCTAGTGCCTACACTAGCCTCAATCCGCTAATTTTCTTTTAATCAAGTGTTAAAGGTATACTTATAAAATTGTAGTAAGGAGCTAGCTGTGATTGAAATACTATTTAATGTAGTGTTTTAGTCCAGAACTCTATTAAGACATCAATTAAGCATAAACTCAACTTATAAATATAGTAATTTTATGAAAGTGGCCAAAACCAATGCAAACGGTGTATTTGGCCCCCTCCGCAGAATTTGTTCTAAATAAAAAAAACTATTGATTTTTTTTTACTTTGTAGATTGTACCCTTAAAGGTCGATAAATTATCTATAACTCTACATTATAAATTTTCTCTAAAATACTTAAGATCATTAAGCACTAAGCGGTTAAAAGTGAAAAAATCCCTAAAGTGGCCAAAACCGGTACGCCTGCCATACTTAGAAACTTAGTTGTGAGACGGGTCGATTTTTTCTAAATACTTTATTTTCCATTTTTCTTTGCACCAAGTTTTTTTTACATTATACTTTTACTTTTACAGGGTTTATGGTTTAAAAATGTATGGGATTTGACAGTTTTGACAGCAAAATTCAGTTACTTTTTACGAATTCGTAAAATGAATATTTTGGTGCAACCGGCTGTAACTGCTAAATTCTACTACCTACAATTCGCCTGTGAACCCTAACTATTTTCTTTTCTTTTTTTATTTATATACAGTATTTGCTACAATTAAGAAGTTTAGATAGTTATAAAAATACATCGTGAATTTTAACTTTATTTGAAGCATGCAAAATTGCGAAGTTAGGGGTCGCAGGCAAAGTTAGGAGTCTCTCTCTATGTATTTTTCCATTTCATTTGATGAGCTCAATATGTTTACCTTAACCTGTAAGTTAACTGTGATTAACGATAGTTAACGATCCTTAAACTGCCCAGTATTTAAACTGAGCGTTTATCTTCGTCAACTGCTAAACTTAGCATTTAATTAACAACATTATAATTATTTATTTCAATTTAACTTAACTACGTCTTTTTAGTTACGTACAGGTGTGCAGTATGCATTTAATAAGCATTTAATGCACGGCACGTGTGATAATTGGGTATTTGACTGTTTTTGAAATGTAGATATTTAATTATGACATTTCGAGATATAACATTATTGAATAACAAATGTGAAAAAAGAAATTCAATCTGTATTATATCAAGCGAATTATGAGCTACTTAATTGTGACTCTAGCTATCTCTTTCTAAAACGAAATTTTCTATGGCGAGAGTATGGCGCTATAGAAATGTGACGTCAAGTTTCTATAGCGCACTCCTTGTCTAATTAGAAAGTTTGATGCTCTATATCGCTGAAAATATGCAAGATATTTGAAAAAAAAACATATGTTGTGTTGCTACTAATTAAATGAACATTTTAAGTTAATAAAAAAATATCAGTCAAGTACCCAATTGGTTAAGTAGGTACATTCATCATCATCAGCCATTTAATGTCCCCACTGCTGGGGACACTGGCCTTCTTTATGGATGAATAAGGAGAATGAGCCATGACCCACCACGCGGGCTCAGTGCGGATTGGTGGGTATTAACGACTGCAGGTGCAGCCGGGACCAACGGCTTAACGTGCCTTCCGAAGCACGGAGGAGCTCGAGATGAAAAGTTTTTGGTCACCCATCCCGTGACCGACCATTGCGAACGTTGCTTAACCTCAACGATCGCAGGCCAAGCGCGCTATCCACTGCGCCACGGGCTCCTCAAAAGGTTAAATTAAAGTACCTACATTAATAACATAAAACAAAAAAAATACTTTAAAGATTTTGGTTGCATTCTGCTCACCCCGCGTATCGTATCGCCTCGTGTCCCTACACGAAACTTTAATCTGAAAAAAAAAATGCCTTCCGAAAAATCTTTATTTTCAAAAATCCAAAACCTCACTACCTACCTACAAAACACAAAAAAAAACAAAAAATAAATTCAATCATTTATTTCATGAAAAGGATCAAAATACTGGTACTTCAGACAGATCTCCTGCCTCCTGATTCACGAACCGGCGGAAACGCTCCCGACGACAGTGGAATGTATGCACTGTCTCTGCCACTCACTATAGAATAGACAAAGGCAAAGCAGAGAATTCGAATCCGTTTCCGACGGTTCGTAAATCAGGGTGCGTTTGAGATTTTGAAATAAATGATAAATTTATTTTATGGTTGAAAAATGGAAAATGAAGTATTTAGAATAAAATCGACCCGTCTCACAACCAGCTCCGATGGGACTCGAACCCACGACCTTCCGCTATCCGGGCGACTGCTCTAACCACTGAGCTACGGAGTCGTTACGAGAAGCGTCGAGTACCGTCGGTACCGCACTGTATTCGGTATGGTTAGTGGTTCGACTTGTTCTAAGTCCGCCTGGGTAGCTACCACCATCTTACCTAAGTCTGACGCCATTACAACGATGTTTTTAGCATGTTTGTGTTCCAGCTGTTAGAGACAAGATAGCCAGTTCCTCAGTGGTTGAGGATCCCAGGAGTAGTACGGGTTCTTCTTCTTCACTTAACATCAGAGGTTATGAAGTTTAAGTGCTACTCGTTGTTTAAAAAAACGTTTCATTCCACTAATTAGGTAGTAGGTACATGTACAGTCGAACCAATTACTCGTGACCCATATCGCTAATAAATTTAAAAGCGTCAAAACAATAAAGGTCAGTGTCAATGTCATCAAGTTTTGAATTTAGAACTTCATCATCATCATCATCATCATCATACCTTCTAGAGTGCGCGCCAGATAAGTCTGCGCGCGACTGGTGGCGTATTTAATGTTGCCATTATTTGTAAATAAATCTCCCGTCACGAGTAGATGAGGAAAAATCTAACTGGCTTTTGTCCGGTTGCTATAATTGAGATTACGGTAAATTTTACCTAGACACTTCCATCAATGATAGCAATAGATAACTGTAAGACATTACAAACACTTTTATAAGCAGATATATTTTATGTTGTTTATTAAAATTGTTAGTAATTAAATAAAAACAAAATAAATATATTTCGATACTTACATTTTATTAAGTAACTATTGTACTTAACTATAGAGTAGAGAATAATAGTAACTAAAATACCCCAAGCGAATGCAAAATAACACATAATGGTATAAGTAGCCTGCCTAATGTCGCAAGCACATTTCACCTGTAAAACAATCTCTCTTCCAGCCATGCTTCCAGCACCATGAACCCATGAAGCTCGACTTAATACTGAGGTAACTGGACTTCTCACCCTGAATAAAAAAGTGTACCCAGCAAATTTGACATTTATGTATGTAAGTAGTGGCTGTCAGTTGTCTCCTAAGACCATACGTATTTTTTTAAAGTGTAGGTGTGACGGAAGACAGCCACTGTGTAATTTTAGGAGACAAAAAAGTGTTACTACTGCACTCTCCAGTTACCTCAGTATTAAGTCGAGCTTCATGCGATTACCAAATAAACTAATAAAACACAATGACACTTGACACACTCATTTCGCCTGTCACAACAAATAACATGGCGACCTGCCAAATTTGAAATTAGTTCCCGATGCGACCGCGCGCATACTTATCTGGCGAGCGCTCTAGCAATTGTTACTAAAGTTAAGTTATTGTTAATTTGACATAAATATCGCCCATAGTACATAATTTCATTCTTTTTAATTCCCAGACATGTTTATAAAATGTAAATAGCAAAACGATGTTATGAAAAACGATATCAAACAGGATAAATAAAAAAATGCAAAACATACATCAAAAATATGAGATCCAAAATCCTCTCCCAGCCTTAGGCACATTGCTCAACATACATAAACACAGACATCGCAGTAATGTATGTGAGTCGTGACGCGGACGAACCCGCGGGCTGCTACATGTTTGCTTATGGTTGCTGATTGGCGTAATAACACCAATTACCTTTTTTTAAACTAAGTGTTGAGAGGATTGATATGTATGTTTTAGCGTGACATACTAATGCGTGTTTTAATGTATGAGTAGCTACGATGATTTCTAGCTTGGGATTACTTATTTAGCCGACTCTTTGAAAGGTCTAATTTCGCAATCATAAAGAAAATGAAGAATATACAGAGTCGTATCACAGTCTATATATCTTACGCTGTGGTCGTATGGTATCAAAGACGGCAATCTTTACTTTTTGGCTAAAATGAGTTATTGGCATGGCAACACAAAAAATAACTAATAAAATCGTTTTGTTATTGCATTACGTTACAAAAGCAGCAATCTACCATACAAAATACTCATCAAAGTTTGAAGTTAGTTGCAAATCTGGCATCACATAAAACGTTTTTTTGCATTTACCTAAAATTCTCTAAAAGTCAGATTACCGCTTTTGATACTAATCGACTACACATAAACAAAACTTTTTATACACGACTAAATTTTAATTAGTAACAATGATTTTAGGGGATGATAGTGTCCATTATTATAAACAACTTTTACTATGGGGCCAACCACGGAATTGCGAAAAAAAAATCAGCTGTTCCCAGAGGCGGATTAAACGTGGAGAGCGCCCTAGGCAAGCACCTCGTAGGCGCCCCTCACCTCACACACATTTTTTACTAACTTCGAAAGAACGAGAAATCGTCTTACTGCATAGTTGGTAGTTGGTTTCATTTCCGACAAAAAATCTTGCTGTGCGTTGTTCAGCATGAAGGCCTGAAACCATGGTTAAAGTTTTTGCAACGGTGCCCCTAACACCCTGTACTATTATGTAAACGAGTAAACACATTCGGTCTTACTACAGAACACTGTTTGTCGTAGCCAAAATCTAAAGAAATTTTCGATACCCTTTTAATAACTCCGGAGTTATTTGAGAAACATCCAATGGTAAAAAAAGTTTTTTTGGCAGCTGTTGGCTCACATTTTTTTTACTTTGTAAGTTCTGAATTTTGTACAAATGGAAAAAACAGAGAAGCAGGGGGGGCAGCCCCTCACCAAAGGAGCCAAGAAATCCTAACAGTCGTTTTAGGTTAGGTTAAAACAGTGACCAAAACGCCGCGTGAGCCGAGCGAGCAAAGGAGCGAAGCGATCGTGCCGCGGCAGCGGCCGGCGAAGAGCCAGATAAGATATTTTTTTTTATTTTCACAGACCTAACTTCGGAATAAATAAACGTATTACCCTGTTGAATTTATGCATTCTGAATATAATGCCTTTAAAGTATTATGACATTCAAAAGCTATGCCTAATAGCTATGCTTATTGAAATTATGGCTATCGATGATTATGCCTTGCAAATTTTGGACTTGGAAATTGGTGTGTAGTAAGGCCTCATTTCCGCCTGCAAGTAAGTCTTCTGCGATAAATGTCCGACAGTCTGTCAGATAGCAATTTGGAAGTGTAAACTACAACTTGCAAGTTGCTATCTGACAGACTGTCGGACACTTATCGCAGAAGACGTCTTATGCCCCCAGTACAGGTTGGCCGACCATGGTCGGCGATCATGACTAATACATCGTACATTGACACTTTTGAACGAACAAGTTTAAAAAGGTTCTTTCAAAAGTGTCAATGTACGATGTATTGGTGATGGTCGCCGACCATGATCGGCCATCGTGTACTGGGGGCTTGACTTGCAGGTGGAAATGAGGCCTAAGAACATTTAAGGGCACGTACTTCCAAATTATCGAAATCAACCTATTTTTGATTCAAAAGTAAACAATCAAATTATAGTCTTTATTATGAGCAGATAAAAATATAATGTTGAAGTTTCATAAACAATCTTGATTATTTTGTGGCTAGAAACACGATATTCGTATCGTAACGCGACAATAAAAAAATTCAAAAATAAAGATAGAATAATAGATTATTAATCTCTAATTCACGAATAATATATAGAAATATAGGTACCTAATGACATATTGTAGAATATTCTCAGGCTACTTTTTCAAAAAGTGAATTTATGCTGTAAAAAATGAAAAAGTGAGGTTATTTTCATTACTCTTCGCACGTAATGAAAAAGACAAAGACAGAGTTTTTGGAAGATACTGCCCTTAATTGCGCAAATGATAGGCTATATGTAAGAAGGAAAGAAAGAAACGCTGAGCGAAGCGGGTGGGTGACAGCTCGTAGACCATTGCCCGTAGCCGTAGTGTAAGTTTTTATGTCAAAAAAACGCAAACTATTTCGATTCCGTATTTATGTCAATTTGTATGAAAACTGTATTAGCGCCTCTAGCGGCGAGTAGCGCGCTTATATTATTATAGTTTTCATACAAATTGACATAACTACGGAATCGAAATAGTTTGCGTTTGCTTGACATAATAACTTACACTAGGGGTACATGTCATTGAAATAACGCAAAAGATCAGGCACCCCAGCTGATACTTAACAAATATATTCATGCTTTTTATTTCATAACCGTTGGTACAGTCCTATCGATTTATAGCTCTAGTTCAGACTTATCAATGAATATCTTCGCGCTCTAAAATTACCTTTATTAAGAACTGAAAGAATTATAGCATTCAATAGTTTTGCATAGAAACGAAGATATCCGAAGCGCAAACTCAACTCTTGCGCGCGCGCCCCTTCGCAACCTCGCGCCCCTAGGCACGTGCCTAGTTTGCCTTAGGGATAATACGCCTCTGGCTGTTCCATACATTTCAGTCAAAGAATATAATTATACACTTACTTTCAGTTGAATCGATGTTGTACTTTCTATGGAACAGCTGATTTCTTTTCGCAATTCCGTTGTTTTTATTTTTTGTAAATGTCGTTACCTGAGAAACGCTGGCAAGTTTATTGCGCCCGTTCTTCTTGTCAGTGAGTGGTAGGAAAATATTGACGATTCATTACGTGAATAATGTAGATTCGATACGTGAATAAATAAATATATGATTTGATTTGTTTTCAGCAGTCCATCCCATGCAAATTAAGACAGTATAACACATCGATTCAGATTAGGCCCTAAACGGTTCGTAATGGCGATCTCGTGGGCCCAAATTACCGGCCTACGTCATATTTCATAAATATAGTGATGAAATGGCCATTATCCGTGCATTTATAGAGGATAGTTATTGGAGCTTATTGCCTCTTATGCAATGAGAAGATGTGATAGTTAATAGGGAATGATCTGTTACTATAGTAAGTAATCTGTTAGTAAGCAAAGATCTTTTTCTTTTGATATACAAATTTATTTTTAACCCCCGACGGAGGATCGTAGCTCGGATTTTGATACAGTTTGTTTACTTTGTTTTCTATACCTAGGTATGCAGTTCAAATGCATTCACGCGAAATAGCTTCGACCTCCGTGGCCGAGTTATGTACGCACCGGTTTACAATGTGCCGCTATCTGTAGAGAACCCGGTTTCGACTCCCGGTTGGGTAAATATTGAAAACGGACTTTTTAATATTTTCTCGGGTCTTTTTTTCTAATAGTTTATTTTCAATATTTTCAATAATAAAAAATGCATTGTTAATGCAAAAAAAAGAAAAATAAAATAATTTGGAGTACCTACGAAATGGTTCTGAAGCGGTTAAACTTGGTGAGAAGGGTGAATAGGTCTGTACTTATGATAAAAGTTCTACATTTTGAGTTTTTGACCTCAATATCAAAACCATTTCTAAAATTGTCGTGATGTTAGAAACAGCTAAGTACTTAAATAAAATGAGACACTTGAATCAGAAGCGGTGAAACTTGGTGAAAAGTGGAAAATTATTATTTTTTACATTCACTATAAAACTCTCTAATGGCGGAAATACACGGTTGACTTTTGCCTTTCAATTTGGATGAAGTAACCAAATTGAACGTGAATCATTCAATGTCGCCAAAATGACGTGAATCAATTTTGTTAAACCGTGTAATATTAGCATATTATGTAGATACCTACCTTTTTGTACGAAAGAAAACACCAGCACTGCAATTATTATAGGAAAAGTTGTTCTACATGTTAACCTAAATATCGATACCATATTGCTAAAATTGTCGTGATGTTAGAAACAGCTCAATAAAATTACGTCCTAAATTGTTAATTGGTACGATTTGATTCTTATGCGAGTCATGACCAGGATCGGATGGCAGAGTGGCAGGCAAGAGGCAGGTGTCGCAAACGTAAACGATGATCCGTGAGACAGGTGACTGTATCCAGATCGTGAGGCTAGTGATGTGACAAATTATTGGTATGCAAAACTATCGATAGTTTACTTTTCATTTTCTTTAAAAACCTTGAAATAAATGGTTCAATTTGACCTACATTTTTATCTTTATCATCGTAAATTTTGTTTGCGGAACTTTCGAAAGATGTACTCAGTTATGAGAATATGTATACCTATAGTGAACAGTATAGTACTTGCTTCAAAATAATAAAAATAAATGGCTTGAGAAAATGAGCTGTTAAATCAAACAATAAATGTGGCAGAATTTATGATTTTTTTAACAATAATGGGGTAGCACTTGGCCTTCAACACACGATCTTAACTTAAGTAATATAAGACTGAAGGTTGAAGCGTACTACTCCCGGAATCCTTAATTACTGAGGAACTGACTATATGATTGGCGTTTTTATGGCGTCAGACTTTTACTAAGGTGCTGGTAGCTAGCCAGGCAGACTTTGAACAAGCCCTGCCACCAGCCGAACCTCTGGGTCTGGTACCGGTAGTGTGTACCACTAGAACACCGAGGCGGGTATTTTCAACTATTCTACGAATATTCTAATTAAAACGTAAAATAACGTCCTCAGGAGCTGTAAGTATTTGTATAAATCTTGTAAAACATTTAAAGATTTATGTTTAATATTTAATACATTTTTATCGATAAGTTCCAAAAATATTTTATCCAACACTATATCAGTATTGTTGCAGTAAGTACCTAAACTATTCGAAAATTATTACGAAAATTGCATCGAGAGTGCGTCTGATGTCTTCACTATCAATAGTCTTCACTATCAAGATACATTCGCGTGTATTAGCTGTCCTACACCTACACAATATGTATGAAATAGTCCTTATTTGTGAGAAAGGTGCATACTTAGGTACTCTTTTTTATTATATCCACAACGGGATAGCACTTAGCCTTCACAACACCCGATGTTAAGTGCATGGGTGGTAAGGCTGAAGGTGGAAACGCACTACTCTCGGAATCCTCAATCACTGTGGAACTGGCTATCTTATCTCTAACTGCCGGAACCCAATAATGCTGAAAACATCATTGTTATGGCGTCAGACTTACAATAGATGGTGGTATAGCTAGCCTGGCGGACTAAGAACAAGTCCTACCACCAACGAAGCCGAATACAATATGTACCCCCACTGGGAATCGAACCCGCGACTTCTGGGTCTGAAATCGGTGGTGTGAACCACTAGACCACAGAGGCGGTTAAACTGATCATAAAGCAGGATTGCACCTCTGCTCTGCACAGGTCATCAGATGGTACATATTAAACTCATTACAGATCACATCAACAAAAAATCGCTCTCTTAATAAATGTAAGGCATCACGCACACGCAAATTAAAATTGCAAAAATGTTAATGTTTGTAATGGCGACCGATCCTATCATTACGTGTGATGTGTGATGGGCCGATCTGCTCGTGCCCGGGCAAATTATCTACCAAGTTGTTGTGTGGGACGAGTCAGAAGAGGCGGCGAGTGAAAATAATTCGACAAATTAATGGTGAAAAAAAAATGTGATATCATTAACAAAACAGCGCTGTCTTAATAATCAATATTCATAGCACACGTTTCCACGTTTCCCTACGTAACAAAGCCACAATGACGTTTGCTACGTTTGAACTACTTAGGCATAGGATAAAGAAATTTCGCGAGCCTCTCTAATAGCGAGTGCATGTACCTACCTAAATACTTACTACACCCATGTCAAAGAATATATACACTTACGCGAGCCCATGTGTTTACACAAACGCGCAAAACGTAAACAAATCTAAAATCGCTGTGCAGGGAGGCTCTTACGGCTACTTACTTAATTCTGAATGAGATCCTTAATCAAGCCCGGGAAAATGAGACACAATAAATTTTTCATTGTTGTGTGGCCCCACTCGGCCGGGTCGGCGTCGAAACGTTAGTGGGAAGTTAAAATTAACCTTTCAGACCCACGACATTTTGATAAAAATATACACTTCTACGTTTTTTATTGATTAAAAAATGTTAGTTCAAAATCAACTTAGTACTTAAGTAACAAATTATTCATCAACTAGCGGATCCTCGCGGTTTTACCCGCGTGGTACCCGTTCCCGTGTGAATACATATCGGGTTAAATTATAGCCTCATGTCACTCAGGAAGAATATAGCTTTATAGTAGACAAAGAATTTTTTAAATCGGTCCAGTAGTTTTCGGAGCCTATTCGATGCAAACAAACAAACATACAAACAAACTGTTCGGAAAAGATCGACGTTCCTGAACGCATCTCTAATGTCACGTCAAATTGACATTAGTCTGTCACTTGAAGTTTGACAGCTAGCACTTGATTGAAATTCTTGTTAGAAAAATGTCGGATTAATTTTGCTGAATTGTTAAAAAATCGCTCGTGTTGAATATGCCTGGCATATCGAGCTTGAATTGAATCTTAAATTATCTATCTGATCCCGTGTTGTACGACCAAGATTTGACGCCACCTTGACGAGTGGCCGGTCGCGAATACGTTTCTACCACGCGTTGTTGTCGGGACAATATATCTCAAAAAAGCTCCCTCGTGTGTGTTTGTGTACCTATTGCTGAAGCGCCCAGTGTCTTGGGAACGCTGTTATTTGTGTTGTGAGTAAGGTGACGAATTGGTAAGGTCGGCAGACGAAGAAAGGACACCAGGGGCGCGCGTGCCCCCCTCTCCCCACGCTGCCCAGGAACTTTCTACAGCACAGACCGTATGTAAAATCACCTTACTTCACATTCTCTCCGCTGTGTATCGCAGTCCAATTGTTCAGTTACATCCCGGCTGAAACCTAGTTTTTGTCCGGAGTCTATACTCATGATAGCCTTCCACTGCGCCAATGCTGATTCCGCGGTCTAGGCAGGGGTGTACTGAACATTACTTGGTAGCCAGAGCGTAGCTTGAAGGCCTGAGAGGCCCACGCCAAAACTTTGTATTAACCAGTGCCGTTTGATGACCATCTGGTCCGGACTAGATTAATTTGTACTTGTAAATGGTAATTAACTTGCATTTGAAAAGTAAAGGGCATTCCTTTGTTATTGGTTCCATGTCTTGTAATTAATTGTCATGTATTGAGGTTCCAAAATGTAAACAGATGCCTTTCTTTGTTCATAATAATTATTATTTAGTTTGTTAGCAAACTTGAGTTGTGAATATTGACAAGTTGTTGCTAAGTAATAGCTAATAAAAGGTTAGCTAATAAGTTTGCACTCAATACTTAGTGAAACTTAAATGATTTAAGACATTGTTTACACATTGAAACTCATTGAAACTTGTGCTTTGAAATAATTAAAATTAACTTGTTGTTGTGTTGATATCCGAGTGAATTTCAATAGTCAGTGATTTTGAGTGAATTTCAATAGTCAGTGAGTTTTGTTGTTTTCTGATAACCTCCAAATATTTAAGAGTGTGTGTCATTATAAATACTTTGTTGTTGTAATATTGGAATTTTGTGGTTATTAATAACCTCCAAATATTGGAGATTTTGTGTTATAGTGAATATTTTGAATTTGTTGTTTTTGTTGATAAATTTGTGACGTTACAATGACGGCCTCCTCTGCTAAAGCTAAAATACGTTCTGAGTTACGGTGGTTAGCTTCTGCGGTCGCATTGTTGGATCGACCGGATAGGACGGAGGCCTTGTTGAACAGTTACGTAGATCTGCCCATACGTTTGGCTGTTGTTGATGAGCAGTATGCCTTATTTTTGGAAAAGACTGTTGAAGCCGAGGTGGAAATGCGACAAGAAGTCGGTTTGGATGTGGACCAGTGTTATGATTTTGCGGACAGAATTACACAGGTGGCTCGACCTTTGCAAGTGGCAAGAGAGAATGAACCGAGCCCGTCCCCGGTCACATCTAAAAGTATGCCCCCTCTATTTGCTAGATTGGCTCCCTTAGATTTAAGGCGTTTTGCTGGTCGTCTAGAGGACTGGGAGGGCTTTATTAATATTTTTGATAGTCTTGTACATGCCCGGGATGATTTGACCCAGGGCCAGAAGTTAGCGTACTTGTTATCCGTGTTGGAAGGGGAGGCCCTTGAATCGGTTCAACATTTGGCCCCCTCGGATGAAAACTACCCTATTGCTAGGGATTTGATTGCCCGTCGGTACCAGAACGTACGACGTCTGGCGGACAACCATGTTGCCGCCGTTTTGAATTTACCCCGCGTTGCCAGCGTGATGCACTTGAGAGTGGCTTTGTTGAATCCGCTGTTGGTTGCATACAACGCATTAAAAAACTTAAAACTCCCAGTGGAGCAGTGGTCGTTTTTGTTACTGCACATTGTCCTGAGAAAGTTGCCGGACTCGGTTAAGGTCCGTTTTGAGCAGCAGTATGGTGGGGATAGTGCGACTTATCTGCCACCCTTCTCGGACCTCTTGACGTTCCTGGAAGGAGAAAGTAGACTGGCAGATAATTCCTCTCTGGCCGGTCCTATGGGACCCGAACGACCTGTGCCACAGAGTAGATCCCCCACCAGACCCCCCCGTAGGGGGCGTATGGCCCCTCGCGCGCCCGGCCGCTATGCCGCCGTCCAGGAGACCGCCCGCTGCTTGTACTGTCGGGAACCGGGTCACAGCACGACCCGTTGTGATAAGTTCCTCGACCAGCGCGTCCAAGGCCGTCGAGCGATCGCGCGACAACGGACATGGTGCTACTCGTGCTTGGGCCTGCACATGCAGCGCGAATGTACCCAAGCGCACCCATGCCGCTTTTGTAAGGGCAACCACCATCCCCTCCTCTGCATGAACAGCCCAGAGGGCGGCGGAGCGCCGCAGCGCGTCGCTGCAGGATCACCTCGTATGGGTGGGGGGCTCGGACCCCCCGCGGTGTTTGCATCCCGCAGCAGTTCTAGTGGCCACCAGAGTGGCCCCAGACGCTCTCCGCCACGTTTTGAGCCTCAAACGGGCGGGGGTCCCAGGGACCCCCCCATGGGAAACCGATCCCCAAGGATGGGGATGAGTCATGCGAGCGTTGCCGGAGGTCGTAGAGGCCCCCCGCGACGTTTTGAGCCTCGCACGGGCGTGGGTCCCACGGACCCCCCCATGGGAAATCGGTCTCCAACTAGGGGGTTCGATTTTGCGAGCGATGCGGGAGGTCGTAGAAGCCCCCCGCAACGTGTTGAGCCTCGCACAGCCGGGGGTCCCCGGGACCCCCCTTCTGAAAATCGGTCACCGTGCCCCCGCGACTATGGGGCGACGTACACGGTGGATGCTAGGCACCGATTCTCGCCGCCGCTCGCCGAATACCCGCGTTTGGAGCGGCGCCCGCCCCGTCTTCAAGGGGCCGGGAGATATAACCCGCCTGATACCGGGCGAATTGGACGTGGGCAGTATGTGGGAGAATGGGACCCACTGGATCGCTATGAGCGACCCCCTTACCATGGGGGGACGTCTGGGGACCCCACATACTAGCAATCAACGTGTTTACGGTCGATTGTAGCCACCCCTCCAGAGACCGTTTTGTTGCCCACGGCCTCTGTGCTTGTCAGGGGATTGAATGGCGACCTTGTGGAAGTTCGCGCCTTGTTGGATTCCGGTGCTCAGGGGTGTGTTGTGTCATCTTGGTTAGTTAGGCGGTTGGGCCTCAAGGTGCACCCCCACACGGAAGGCGTGAGAGGTGTTGGCGATGTGAAAGTCCCCGGGTTGTTAGGGCATGTTGACTTCACATTTACATCACGTAATAAGTCCACGCCAGGCATTAAGACCTCGGCGATTGTGTTGGACACAGTTGTTGGCCGTCAACCTTCAGTTGACTTGGGACCGAGTATGTTGTCTTTGGTGTCTGATTCCCCACTCGCCGATCCAAATTTCTTCCGCCCAGGCCCGATTGATGCTCTCCTTGGAGCCGATGTCCTGGGGCGAGTTTTGTTGACGGGGAAGCGAGTTTTGCAGCCAGATGGCTTGGTAGCTCTGCAGACGACACTCGGTACAGTTGTGATGGGCCCTGCTCGCCGCGTTTTGGATTCCCTTGATGAGGATCGCGGTCTTGTTTTTAATGTGTCTCTCTCCGAAGTGGTGCAGAAGTTTTGGGAGGTTGAGGAACCTCCACCAGCCCCGCGGGTTGACCCAGTAGCGGATGAATGCGAGTTGTATTACCAGAATAACACTGGTCGCCTCCGCTCTGGTCGTTTGATCACCCGTCTCCCTTTTCGTGCCGGCCGACCTCCTCTGGGCGAATCCCGACCGCTAGCGGAACGTAGGCTAGTGGCGATGGAGCGTCGCATGAGCAAGAATCCGGTCTTCCGCCAGAAGTATGTTGAATTCATGCGGGAGTATGAGGAGTTAGGGCACATGTCCGTGAGCGATTTGGATTGGCGCTCCGTTGAGCACTTCTTTTTGCCGCACCACGCCGTTTTGAAATCCGGAAAGATTCGGGTGGTCTTTGACGGTTCTGCTCCCACCTCTACTGGAGCGTCCTTGAACCAGTGTCTGCATGTAGGTCCCAAGCTGCACACGGAGATCTCAGACATTTTGACCAACTTCCGGCGGCACCAAATTGTATTTATGACTGACATCCGGATGATGTTCAGACAAACGGTCATCCATCCAGAGGATAGGAGGTACCAATTGATTTTGTGGAGAGAGAGTCCTAGGGACCCCTTGTTGATTTATGAATTGAATACGAATACGTACGGTTTGGCTTCGAGCCCGTTTGTTGCGATTCGTTCTTTGTTGGAGTTGGCCGAGAAGGAGCGCTTGAGATACCCTCGCGCCTCCGCCATTTTGGCCAGTGACGTCTATGTGGATGACATTTGCACGGGCGCCTCATCTGTCTCAGAGGCGATTGTCCTGAGAGACGAACTCACCGCCCTTTTGAAGTCGGGAGGTTACGAGTTGAGGAAATGGATATCCAACTCGCCTGATGTGCTGGTAGGTTTGCCCGAAGAGCACCAGCAGGACCCCCACCTATTCGAAAATGTTGATAATCCCCATGTGGTGACCGTCCTTGGCGTACAGTACAAACCGGTCTCTGACACGTTCACTTATTGTGTGGATTTACGACCACCGAAAATCTGGACCAAGCGTTTAGTATTGTCTACTGTCGCACGTACCTTTGACCCCAATGGGTGGATTTGCCCCGTGCTGTTTATGGCCAAGTGTTTCTTGCAACGGTTATGGGCTTCGGGTGTGTCGTGGGATGAACCCCTCTCGGACGAGTTACTCCGAGATTGGTCGAGCTTCGTTTCATCCCTCCCCGAGATTAATGAAGTGCATTTGCCGAGGCTATTCCTCCCTTCTGAAAATTGTAAAGTTACTCTTCACGGCTTTTCCGATGCCTCCGAACGTGGATTTGCTGCGGCCGTGTACCTCCGCACCGTTACTGTTGACGGAGTTGTTGCTGTGCATCTGGTGATAGCGAAAAGCAAAGTCGCTCCCCTTCGGACTCGTCATACGATCCCGAGGTTGGAATTGTGTGGAGCTGCCCTCCTAATGCGTTTGTTGAACCACGTATGGCTCACATTAGGTCGATCCATTAAGATACAAGAGGTTTATGCTTGGACGGACAGTCAGGTCGTCCTTTGTTGGTTGAAGGCTCCGGCGCACACCTTGGACGTGTTTGTGGCCAATCGAGTGTCGCAGATTTGTAATTCCGACATCGAGTTGATTTGGAGACACGTGCCGGGAACCATGAATCCCGCGGATTGTGCGTCTCGGGGTTGTGTAGCCCCAACCCTAATTAACCACCCCCTCTGGTGGGGCCCACAGTGGTTGATGCGGCCTGAGTCGGAGTGGCCGCCATCTCCAGCGTTGTCGAACGTAGCCGTTCCTGATATGCGGGCGTGCGTCCTGGAGACAAACCCCGCCGGGGAAAAGGATTTGTTGTTGGATCGGTACAGCTCCTTACAGAAGCTGCTTGGTGTTACCGCTTGGATCAGACGTTTTGTGTACAATTGCAGAAACCCACGCGCGAGGCGTGATTCGTCGGTTCTCACTCCGGACGAGCGTAGGGACGCGCTCTTGTTTTGGGTCCGGAGAGTACAAGCTGATAGTTTTGAGTCCGAGATTGAAATTTTGCGTTTAGGCCGTCGCAAGTTGAAGGGCGCGGTATCGCGATTGAATCCCTTCCTGGACGAGAGTGGGCTTTTGCGAGTCGGCGGAAGACTTCGAAATGCAAACCTGCCGTATGGAGCTCGTCACCCCCTTTTGTTACCTCATGCCGGACATTTGACTCAACTGATAATAACAGATCGCCATGTGAATGCACAACATGCTGGCTGTAATGCTTTGTTGGCCATTTTGCAGCGTGAATTTTGGATTTTGTCTGCTCGTCGAGCCATTCGCACTGTGGTTTTCCGTTGCCTGCCTTGTTATAGATTGAAGGCCGCGACCATGCAGCCCCAGATGGGTGATTTGCCTGCTGATCGCGTCACGGAATGTAGAGCTTTTGCCGGAGTCGCCACCGACTTCGCCGGTCCCTTTACTGTAAAGGCTTCGAGACTGCGTAATGCTAAAACCTATAAGGCGTACTTGTGCCTGTTTGTGTGTTTGTCCACCAAGGCTGTCCATTTGGAAATTGTCTCGGAATTGTCTACCGAAGCCTTTGTCGCCGCCTTGAGCAGATTTGTTTCCCGTAGAGGACTGCCGTCATTGATACGTTCCGATTGTGGTACTAATTATAAGGGAACGTGTAATTATCTTAAGGAAGTAGTTAAGTTTTTTGTTGATAATAAAATAGACATTGGAACCACCCTCTCCCGGCGTGGGATAATCTGGAAGTTTAGCCCCCCAGCTTGTCCGACCTGGGGAGGAATTTTTGAAGCTTGTGTAAAGGCTGCCAAGACACACTTGCGTTGCGTGATTGGAGAAACTATTCTCACGTTTGAGGAACTTGATACGGTATTTTGTAAAATTGAGGCCGTCCTCAACTCGCGACCCTTGTGCCCGTTGTCTTCGGACCCGAATGACCTGGAAGCGTTGACCCCAGGTCATTTCTTGATCGGACAGCCCCTTTTGGCTTTGCCTGAATATCCGATTCAGGATGTAGGATCCCATCGTTTGTCGCGATACCAACTTTTGAAACAGATGTCCCAAAACTTCTGGGCACGTTGGTCGATGGAGTATTTGCATATCCTACAACAGCGCGTGAAGTGGACAGATAAAACCACCCCACCCCAGACTGGCGACCTCGTGTTGATTAAGGATGCTAACCTGCCGCCCCTATGTTGGCGAAGGGGGCGCATTGTTAAACTCTACCCCGGAACTGACGGAGTTCCTCGTTTTGCTAAGGTTTTGGTTCGAGATTCGGTTTTGAAGAGAGCAGTTAGTGGGCTCTCCCGATTACCCGTAGATTGACGTACCGTTCTTAACGGTCCGGGGCGGGGGGATGTTCGGAAAAGATCGACGTTCCTGAACGAATCTCTAATGTCACGTCAAATTGACATTAGTCTGTCACTTGAAGTTTGACAGCTAGCACTTGATTGAAATTCTTGTTAGAAAAATGTCGGATTAATTTTGCTGAATTGTTAAAAAATCGCTCGTGTTGAATATGCCTGGCATATCGAGCTTGAATTGAATCTTAAATTATCTATCTGATCCCGTGTTGTACGACCAAGATTTGACGCCACCTTGACGAGTGGCCGGTCGCGAATACGTTTCTACCACGCGTTGTTGTCGGGACAATATATCTCAAAAAAGCTCCCTCGTGTGTGTTTGTGTACCTATTGCTGAAGCGCCCAGTGTCTTGGGAACGCTGTTATTTGTGTTGTGAGTAAGGTGACGAATTGGTAAGGTCGGCAGACGAAGAAAGGACACCAGGGGCGCGCGTGCCCCCCTCTCCCCACGCTGCCCAGGGACTTTCTACAGCACAGACCGTATGTAAAATCACCTTACTTCACATTCTCTCCGCTGTGTATCGCAGTCCAATTGTTCAGTTACATCCCGGCTGAAACCTAGTTTTTGTCCGGAGTCTATACTCATGATAGCCTTCCACTGCGCCAATGCTGATTCCGCGGTCTAGGCAGGGGTGTACTGAACACAAACAAACAATCAAATCTTTCCTCTTTATAGTATTAGTATAGATTGGCGATCTTAGAACCATCAATGATCAATATCATTGATTGTTTTAAGAATAAAGATTGATATATGCAGATATCTCTCTTTTTTTGCACTCACTTCCTCGCAACCCGCTACCGCTCCTAACTTTACCCCATACGAATGTAACTAATCGATATGTTGGCTCGAGCGACGTCTGCGCACGACCTCGTTGCAACAGACAGACAAACACACGAACACAGAGAAATGAGCGATTTCTGTAAGTGCTTCATAGAGGAAGCTTTGAGGAATTCAGCTCAGAAACTTGTAGTAAAAATTTAGAAAAAGAGCGCGTTGGACCTGTGATCGTTGAGGTTAAGCAACCAGGATAGGTGACCAGAGACAGCAAAAAGGGTGCAAAAAACTTATTCGCCCTGAATGGAGACTGCGTTAAATCCTTAAAAGCGGAAATACACTGTTCACTTTTGCCTTTCAATTTGGATAAAGCAACCAAATTGAATTATGTAAACGTAAATGTGAATCATTCAATGTCAAAGTGCGCCTGTATTTCTGCGCCTTTCTACCAAAGTGATTCAATTTGATTGAACCGTGTATACACAGAATATATATTAGTACGTGTATATTTAAGCATTAGTTAGCTTAATTTTTACTAAGAAACGAAACTGCATTAAAATAATAGAATTTAAAAATACAGCTTTTCCATGGACATTCTACAAAATTCGTTTTTTTCTAACACTTCATTTTCAAATAACAATTGCATTGTGAATGCAATAAAGTAAATAAATAAGATAAAAAAAGTACAACATCCACTCGACTCTACGTGACTCTACATCGAATCTATCATCTTTTGTTGTTTTCTTTAGATTTAATTTTTCATGTTTGTTAGAGAGTTGATCTGTAGGGCTAACATGACGGCAACGAGATAACACGAGATAGTTTGTCGCGCGCCTTCCAATTCCAACCAATCAGCAGTCACGCGCGCTATCTACGAGCGATCTGATTGGTCGAAAGTAATTCAACAAACTATCTCGTGCTATCTCGTTGTAGCATGTTAGCCCAACTGGTGGTTGACATCATCGATTGATACTTACGATAAAACTACAGGATTGTGAAAAACTAAATAAATGCAGCTTACTTCCGCAAAAACCACAACATGCAAGATGCACCGCCCGCCCGCCCGCAAAAAATTGCACATACACACCACAAAAATACCAGTGCACAATACCTGCACAGCAATACACCATGCACCTTCAGTCTTCACTGATTAGACCACTCTACACGTGGTTTTTCCAAATGAGCTCCGACGCCTACCGACACCGTTTGTTTGTTTGTCCATCTTTCACGTCAAAACGGAGCAAAGGATCGACTTCATTTTTGGTATAGGGATAGTTTGGGAGCTGGAGAGTGACATAGGCTACTTTTTAACCGACTTCTAAATCAAAAAGGAGGAGGTTCTCTATTCGTCTGTATGTATGTTTTTTTTTTTTTTTTGTGTATGTCCACCGATTACTCGAAGACGGCTGAACCGATTGAAATGGTTCAAACGTTATTACATCAGGTTGGTTTCCAAGTTGGTCCCATTTTTTGAAATTTTGAAATCGGTTCAGTAGTTTCAGGAAATCTTTAAAATACTGTCGTTTTCGTTACCACTTAATGTGAATTTAATACGTATCTTTAGGCATAACTCCTTTGTTTATAAACCGATTTAGATGATTCTTGTTTTGTTAAAAAGAGGATACCTCAAAGTATTTTAACCGACTTCGAAAAAGGAGGTTTTGAGTTTGATCACATACCTATTTACCAGAAAACACGAAAATTGCCTGCACGATGCACTAAAAAGAGTGAAATAAAAAGTTTTTTTATAAAAAAATAAAACCGCCTTCAAAAAAAACACATCAAAAAAGTAAGAAATAATTCCTCACCAAATAAATAACGTAAGTACTTTGAAGTCGGGCAGGTTTTAACAAAAACAACAAAAAGTGTACATGTTTCACGCCCGACTTCAAAGTACTTACGTTATTTATTTGGTGAGGAATTATGTCTTACTTTTTTGATGTGTTTTTTTTGAAGGCGGTTTTATTTTTTTATAAAAAAACTTTTTTCATTCCGGAAAAATATCACATTCCCACGGGATACCTAACGGTCTGTAGTCCGTTCGGGCGAAGGGGCGATCGGAAGGCTAGTTTAAAAATAATCCGTAGAAGCTTTCTTCGTTTCATTGAATAGTACCGCAAAGATTTAACAACTGATTAACAAATTCTAAAACTAAATCGTGATACATAATTTCAACATGATCAATATCTGTAACACGCTATTGATGGTCAATCTCATGATCGCAATCCGACTACTGATTAGGATAATTACTGTAATTAGAAATAAAGTTATTGCCACATTTAACCTTTTACCCGTTTAAAGTGCAAACAGTACGTATGGCGGAGGGACCTGTATAATTACAAGCTTTTATTTAACTTGCAGTGCAGCAGTCCGTTTGGGTCAAATCGTTCAACCTAAATTTGATCTATTTCCCAGTGTCCGATTGAGCTGAAGTTTTGCACACAGGGGCCTTACTGCGAATTGTCAAAATTTTTATTATAGTAATATTGTGAGCGAGATACGCAGTGTACAAGTAGTCCATTTTAACCAAGAAAGTATGTCGGCCTTACCTACAAATTGCTTAGTCGTACCTAACTTATGTAGTTTTGTCAGTGACATAATTTCATGAATGGAAGAAAAAACTTCTTTACATCATTTTTGTAAGTCTATTTTTTTCATTTGATTAATTTACAACTTTTATCTCGGTAACAAAATTAGGATGTTTTAAGGATTTTAAACTTTCAAGGTCAACAACTATAACTACTTATTATAAAAAAAACCCATTATAATAAATACCAGCATGTTAGTCCGTGATCATGGCATTGATTTATATATATCACATGGCACGTGTGCAAACTGCGCCGAAATATCGGGTGCTTGACAACAAATTTAAACACGGTAAAAGTCCCGTTTTTCTTAATACATAGTTACCTATAGGATATTTTACTACGGAACCCTAAAAAGCATAACATACTTCAACTTTGTACCATTTCTACGAATGAATTTATATTATGAGAAATTAGTTTGAAATGAAATGATGTATGTAGTATTAAATGCTTATGACGTCTGACAAGACATTTATGTATTTAATTTGGATGATATATAAATGTTTGCAAAATTACAATAACCTTATTTTGAAGGCCAGCGGTAATTATATAATTTGATATCGATGTAAATTATAAAGTTCGACCAATAAAATAGTTGATTTATTGCTGATCAGTTGGGAGGTCCAGTTTTAGAAACTGATTGAATAAAAATAATGGTGTTCTTATATCGGCTTTAATAAGTTGACTGGTAGAGACAGGTAGAGAATGCCTTATGGCATTAAGTCCGCCATTTGTACCCTATTTTTGCAATAAAGTTTAAATAAATGATAAAAAATAATAAGTAAACTCGACCAAAAAATTAATTTGCTTTATCACCTTTAGTTTAAAATTCTTTGTATGCTGTAGATTAATAAATAAATATAAAAATATTACACACCATCACATACATTGTTCCAATACCAAAGTAGCACTAAGTCTAGTATTATGGAAATTGGAAACAACGACGGGTATAATAACCACATACACCCAGACCCGAGGAAATATTGAAAAGTTCGTTTTCAATATTTACCCGGCCGAGAATCGAACCCGAAACTTCTAGAGATAGCGGCACATTGAAAACCGGTGCGTACACCACTCGGCCACGAAGGTCGTCAAAATGGTCGTCGTCGAAATTGATAATGTCTGATTTCCTCTGAAAGTTCAAAGGGCCAATTTTTTTTTTATTTATGTCTTTGTGCATATAGGTAGTGCATGACGTTATTATGTCATTCAGATAGCTTTATCGAAACTTTAAATGTATGGAAAATAGTGAACGAACCTGATAAAGCAATTTCCTGGATCGAAATCGATCGGTAATTGAACACAACTTTCTCCTAGAAACATGGGTCGAAATACGACAAAATTTTTTGGACTTCCCATACTAAATAGATCACGTGATCAGTATGATTTGTATGAAAGGTAAAATATAATACATATTTCGACCCATGTTTCTAGGAGATAGTTGTTCACTTACCGATTCTGAGTCGAACTTGTTCGAACTTGAAAATTTGGCCAGTGGTTTAAAAATAAGCCTATGTATATGCCCAAAAAGCTTTATTTTTTATTTTTAGTAATGTGGGGCGAAACGAGACTTTACATTGATGTGGGGCGAAACGGGAAAATTTTGAAATGTGGGGCGAACCTTTAGGGCGAATGGGGAATAAATCAATAAAAAGATGTTCAAGATGTTATCATCTTTTTTTCGCCAATAAAGTTAATTTATAATATTTATTTAAAGTGATAAAATTATATTTTACAAGATTTTATTTAACTTGCAGTGTAGGTAACGTATGTATGTATGTACTTAGGTACTTATGTCCGTTCTGAACAAATCTTTCAAGCTTTATTCAACACACGCTTCCCAGCTGTGCTTCCCACTGTCTGATTGAGCAGAAATTTTGCATAGGTACAGGTTTGGTTAAGACGACAATACAATATTAAAGTACAGTTAGCAAAAAATCTTGTCACAAAAATATTTTTATTTTTAAACTTATGCGACTTAGGTATATTCATGTTTTATTTACCTGACTTAACAAGAGCGAAATTAAATACTAAATAAGGACACTAAAATTAACATTAATATTGAAAAATGGAAAATGAAGTATTTAGAAAAAATCGACCCGTCTCACAACTAGCTCCGATGGGACTTGAACCCACGACCTTTCGCTTTCCGACGACCGAACGACTCCGTAGCTCAGTGGTTAGAGCAGTCGCCCGGAAAGCGAAAGGTCGTGGGTTCAAGTCCCATCGGAGCTAGTTGTGAGACGGGTCGATTTTTTCTAAATACTTCATTTTCCATTTTTCTATATTAAAAATTGCATTGTGAATGCAAAAATCTAAAAATTAAAATAACTAACATTAATATTACTTACAAGTAACAACTAAATTACACTAATCCAGTAGGTACATGTTCAAATGGTTAACAACATAATGTAAGCTTTTAAAGTCATAATTTTCTTTGCAAAGCAAGTAATTGGCCATCCAATGAGACTGCATTTAACACACAATCAGATTACTAGATTTAATGCAAATAAAATGGCTTTCTTGAAGGCAACTTCAATTAACATTTACTTACTGCACTCACTCAAGATACACTCGACATCTCATCAAGTTTAACTGTTAAGTTAAGTTAAGTTCTCCTTTAGTGAGCCCTTATACCAAGTACCTACCTATGTAATTAAAGCAGTATTTAGTAGAGTACATTTTGGGCTTGATGTGCTGCTGACTATAAGTATCTACAGAAAGCTGGCAAAAGAACCGTAAATTAATGAAATGATAATATCTGTGTTATCTTACTTAAGGTACCTGAAAACATGAAAACATTTTGCATAAAATCTGACTTTATTCGTTCAATAAAATACGCCAACAAAGGAACTTAATTTGCAGATATTATAACACAACATAATAGAAAATTTACTGCAAACGTTTCAGTTCTGAGTATGAAGCAACCAGATTTACTTAAACCAACAGAAACAGTAACATGAACCATAGACTATAAATCATGGTGGTAGGTAGGTATATTACTATTATAAAAGTTTCGTAAGCTCTGTGGCTCGCACGAATTCCAACACCATTATGACGATGGAGATCACAACAGTTGTAATCGATACATCTCGAGATCTCGATTCAGTGCAAGGTCGATGCGGACCATCGATAAATGATATGAGTTATTGCATTCCCCTGCTTCCGATGTGGAATTCATAAATCAATATGGATTCTGATATCTTCAGCGCTTTAGTTTCCTCAAGTTGACGATAATGAATGACTCATCATTATTTTATTTATTTATTTAATTAGGCCGCTTATTTAACCGCATCTGAGGTCTAGTGGTTCACACCACCGATTTCAGACCCAGAGGTCCCGGGTTCGATTCCCAGTGGGCGTACATATTGTATTCAGTTTGGTTGGTGTTAGGACTTGTTCTTAGTCCGCCTGGCTAGCTACCAACATCTTATCTAAGACTGACGCCATAACAATGATGTTTTTAGCATTATTGTGTTCCGGCAGTTAGAGATAAGATAGCCAGTTCCTCAGTGACTGGGGACTCCGGGAGTAGTGCGCTTCCACCTTCAGCCTTATCACCACTTAACGTCAGGTGTGTGATGAAGGCTAAGTCATACACCGTTGTAGATAAAAAAAGGCGTAATCAGCCAATTTTGATTGCCTCGTTGCTGGAGATGGTGGTGTCCATCAATGGAAAATGAGCATGGGCTGTCGCGTGTGGCTCGTGTGCAGCGAGACACAGTGTCATTATTGTCATTCAAAGTCAAAACAGCATTTTTGGGCTTACTAGGGTTCCGTGGTCAACAAGGAACCCTTATAGTTTCGCCATCTCCGTCTGTCCGTCTGTCCCCAGCCTAGCTCATAGACCCTTATTACTACAAAGCTGTAACTTGGCATGAATATACATATTAATCACGCCGACAAACTGGTGAAAAAAAAAGAAACAATATGTGAGCAATGGTGGACTTATCTCTAAAAAGATCTCTTCCAACCAACCAGGTCATGTGAGAGATTGATTTAAAGAAACAGAAGTTGCAAAGTGCGACAAAAATATTGTGTGTAAGTATATAGGTAGATATATAAGTACATATAAATACATGAATATATATATATATATATATATACATATATATATATTCATGATTGAGTATATATATATATATATATATATATATATACTCAATACAATAAATATATAGAATATAATATATACAAATTAAATATATAAAATATGTGATAAATATAATTTATATGATGATTAAGTATGAGACAACTGAGTGAGCAAGTGCTTTTTAAGTTTCCACTTATATGAGTAAATACTTGAACTGTCTTGTATGCTTGACGGGAGTTTGTTCCAGAGCTGAGCAGCTCTAAAGGAAAAGGAGTTGAGGAGGAAGTTGGTGTTGCATCTAGGTAGCTCCAGCATCTTAGTGATGCAAGGCCGCCTAGAGCGGGAGGGAGGAGGAAGCATCTGAAAGCGGGAGACAAGGTATTTGGGCGAGTTAGGGTTGTTAAGGATTCGGAATAAGGTGGAAAGGATGTGCATATCACGGCGAAGTCGCACGGGAAGCCATTCAAGTTGATCACGAAATGACGACACATGGTCATATTTGCGTAATCCGAAAATAAAACGTATTGCCAGATTTTGCAGTCGTTCTAATTTGTTCAACTGATCCTCTTTGACATCCAAGTAACAAACATCGGCGTAGTCGAGAAGTGGAAGAAGAAGAGATTGCGCCAGCATAATTTTTGTTTTGATAGGAAGGAAGTATTGAAGTCGCTTAAGAGAGTGAGATGTATAGTGCATCCGTTTACTAACTTCATTTATTTGTGGACACCAAGACAAGGTACTGTCGATAAGGACTCCAAGGTTTTTGACCTTATCGGTGTAAGGTATGCTAACATTGTTATATACTAGTAAAGGAATAGATTCCGATTCGAGTTTACTCTTAAGTCGGCTGCTACCCACTATCATTGCCTGACTTTTGTTAGGGTTTACCATAAGCCCAAACGAAGCCGCCCAACTAGAAATAGATGCCAGGTCCCGGTTCAAAGAAGCGATGGCTGCCGCAACCTCAACAACAGAAAAGTGTTTGTATATTTGGAGGTCATCCGCATATAAATGAAAAGGGGAAGATATTACTGTGGAAATACTGTTAATAAATATAGAGAATAGCAAAGGTGAGAGAACACCGCCTTGTGGTACGCCAGCTGATATACGCGACCAATCTGAGGAAGCATCATCACTAACTACGCACTGAAAACGTTCGAGAAGGTAAGATTGAAACCATTTAATAACAGGAGCAGAGACGTTGAAGGAGCGAAGAGTACCAAGGAGGAGGTCGAAGTCGACACAGTTGAATGCACTGCTGAAGTCAAGCAGGACCATTGCGGTGAGTTTGGTGTTTTCCATTGCACCGCGAATGTCCTCCGTAATGTTCAGCAGTGCACTAACCGTGCTGTGAGAAGGACGGAAACCAGATTGGTAGGGACATAGAAGGGCATTAGATGAGAAGAAGGAATATAGTTGGTTGTGGACAATAGACTCTAGGACTTTAGAGAGGATTGGAAGGATAGAGATAGGACGATACTGTGATAAAGATGTAGGATTAGGTGTTTTTGGTAAGGGTATTACGTGGGCTTTCTTCCAAGATGCAGGAAAGACATTGTGTTGCAGTGAGAAATTAATAATGTGGGTGATAACTGGTACAATGTCCTCTAGCACTGGAAGAAGCATGTCCAGACTAAGACCATCGCTGCCAATAGCCTTGGTGGAAATGGATTTAATAATCTTCGAAACGTCTGCTTTGGAAACTACATTAAAGGTGAAAGAATAAGGGTAAGAAGAAGAGTTAAGACTTGACAGAGATGAGAGAGTAGCTGATTTAGAGTCTGAGTTCAGAGTGAGTGGTGTTGAAGAGAAATGTTCATTGAGAGAGTTAAGATCTACGGCATTTGGACTAGAGTCCGCTAGCTTGCCCACCCCTAGAGACCTTAAGAAGCTCCATATTTATTTGTGATCTAAGCTTTCTATTTGCGAATGGATGTATTTATTATTGTACAACTTATACCTCCCCTACACGTGAAGTGAGGGTGTAATTTTTTTTTCTTGTCTACGCCATAGTGGGGATGTTATTGGATAGCAATTTTAAAAATATTGCGGCTTTGTGAAACAGTTTTTTGATTGAGGCATCCGTTTGTGAATGATTAAGCTTTAAAATGCAAAATTTTGTTAGAGTCATGTCCCCCACCCCCTGCCAGCCAAATGGTTGTTTTTGGATACCTGAAAAAATTTACGATAGTTGTATGTATGAAGAAGTTAAAAGTTAAAAACTATCTCAGCTAAGTAGGCTTTACAAGTTTTTGAGATATAACACATTTTCGAAAACCGCAAATACAACTTTGTAATTCATACGAACACAATGAAAAACAAAGTTAGTTTTTTTCTGACGATAAATTATAGTGGTATTTTTACTAGGTGTATGTAATCGGTAGGTTAAGCGGGTACGGAACCTTTCATGGGCGAGTCCGACTCGCACTTGGCCGATTTTTTTTTATGATATGCCCCATGTCCGGTAAAATATTTACACTTCATTATGTACAATAATCTCCTTATTCATCCATAAGGAAGGCCAGTGCCCCAGCAGTGAGGACATTAAATGGCTGATGATGATGATGATGATGTACAATACAGTAGGTTATAGTAATACAGCAGTTTATTTAAAAACTTTTGACACAAATGAGTTTTTTTTAAATAGTGTAAGTAGATTAACTTAACTTTTTTAATCCTTTTATTTATATAAAAGTAAAGTTTGTCCTAGTAATTTTTTCATCACAGGTAGTGTAGGTATACTTTACTTGTAGGTAGGTACATAATAGGAATGCATGAAAAGTAGGACTTAAAAAAAATTTAAATGTAGGTTTTTATAGTTTGATAAAACAACACTACGGCTATGGGCGCCCAAACAAGTAAATTAATATAAAATAACTGAAGCTGACATAATTACACTAATTTCAAACTTGTCAGATGCAATCAGTGTCTTTTACTTGCACCTTCTCATTACTTGCAACCACTTTGATTGATAACATATTGGAAAGCTTATCACGCTATTAGGTACTAATAGCTTAAGTTGCCGCAAGTTGGAGCAAAAACGCTGTTGACCCTACTTTGCACAAGTTAGTGAGGTAAGTCAACGGGTGACCTACTGCTAGTATCTAACTTAACTCTGGTCATTTTAACAAGGAAATGAGACTATCAAAATAGAGCCAGGTTAATGCGCTACATTCACAAATGGCAAGTTGAAATTTTTTATAGATAATTTTTATTGAAAAATGGAAAATAAAAGTCCCATCGGAGCTGGTTGTGAGGCGGGTCGATTTTTTCTAAATACTTTATTTTCCATTTTTCAATAATAAAAAATGCAAAAATCTAAAAATTAAGATAATTTTTACTCAAAATATGCGACAATATTTTAGGGAGTGATTCTACTAATAAAACTGCAAAACTTGCTATGCATATTTGCTATGTATATAAGGTCCTTCTTAAATAGTGCACATAATTTTAAGGGGTCAATGTACTCACGCATACAAACAACTTTCACTATGGTACCAACATTGAAAACGCGAAAAAAGAATCAGCTGTTCCATAGAAAGTTTTAAATCGCATAGATCAAAATGTATGGAACAGCTGTTTTTTTTCCGCGATTTCATTGTTGTTACCATAGTAAAAGTTGTTTGTATGCATGAGTACATTGAGCCCTTAAAATTATGTGCACTATTTAAGAAGGACCTTATATACATAGCAAATATGCATAGCAAGTTCAAAATTGACTTACTGCCGGCTAAACTCTTGCGTACTCCAATAAATGAAAATGAGTTTACAATATAATAGTATTTTTACGACTAGCGGCCGTGGGAATACGCTTTGAGAACTGTTTAAGAATTGGGCCTGTTTCACAATGTCTAGGTAAAGGGCTTATTACACTACACTTGGCTAAATTCAGCATCTAATTAAGCATACATTGCTTTCTTTGAGCTCATTTGTAGCAAGTGATGCAATCAAAACAAGCAATGTACCTATGCTTAATGAGATGCTGAATTTAGCCAAGTGTAATAAGCCCTTGTTCTGATTAGCTGTTACTTGACAGATAGGCCATACAAAACTGTCATGAAAACTGGAAAGTATCTCCTAATCGGACATTGTGAAACAGGCACAATGCTTTCTGGTACTGAAATAGAGCCTTCAATGGATTTGGGAGGAACACGTTGCGAGACAGAGTATGACAGAGTGACGGCAGATGGACCAAGGCACTGACCGAGTGGAGACCGAGACACGGGTAGGGTCTTTGTAAACTCGCCTTAACAGTTAATACGTCATCAGAAAAATCACAAAAAATATTATCTGTAAACTCGTCACGGATAGCATTTTAAATAAATTTGATTTACTCTATTAAATTGTATTGTAAACTCGCCACTGTAGATGTTTGCGTAGGGACTGCAGAAAAATTTAATACTAAGATAATAAAACTTACCTATTTATTTATTTTTAAATCACATTTCTGATAACAGAATTAAATAAATATATCTAGAGGTGTAACAATTTAACAATGTAAGGTAAACGCTGGTAATGTCGACAGCACCCCAATACTCGTCATTTTGGTAATATTTTTCTACCACTTATTATTAATCGTTTTTTATGGCAACATATTCATGGTAATCTAATGCACAATTAAAATGACAACACTTAGCTATAAACTGCAATAGCGACCGACAAAATTTTTTTGAAAAGTTGAGTACACCTCAATTAGTATGTAATCAAAATTCAGCTCCTAAAAGTGTAACCCAGTTGTTCAGTTTGACTTCACTTATTTTAAGAAACTATTAGCGGTGCGGGGGTACAGGGAATAGGGATCGTCCACCAGCAAGATGGGTTGACGATATGCCCCCTGATTCACAAACCGTCGGAAACGGAATCGGATTCGACTTCTGTGCTGTGTCTTTGTCTATTCTATAGTGAGTGACAGAGACAGCGCATACATTTCGCTGACGGAAGCGTTTCCGACGGTTCGTAAATCAGGGGGCAGGTCAAGACCGCGGGGTGTACTACACATGGCTGAGAATCGATCAGAATTGTTGCAGCTTTAGTTGGAGTTAAGACTTTGACTTGTTCTAAGCCTAGCTAGCTACCACCTTATTACAAGCTTAAGTTAGTGGGGGACAAATCTTGCAAGCCTTATTTGACCCACTTCCCAGTGTCCGATGAAGCTGAAATTTTGTATACAGGTTTGGTTTAGATGGCAATACTAAGCAAGTCAGCAAAAAAGCTTGTCATAAAAATGAAAATTTTACTAAATAAGTACTTATTTTTCTAATGCCGGGGCTTCACCTGCGCTGCGTGACGCCTAACGGCGTTAAGAACGGCATGCGCGTCTTAGTGCGCTAAATGTATCAAATTAGTGCGCTAAGACCCGTCTACACCTGTGTATTATATCTAATAGCGCGCTATATAATAGCATTAGATGCAGGTGAAGCTCGAGCATAAGTCTGACGCCATAACAGCGTTGTTTTCAGCATTTTTGTGTTGGCAGTTAGAGATAAAATATCCAGTTCTTCAGTGATTGAGGATTCTGATAGTAGAGCGCTTCCACCTTTAGCCTTATCTTCACTATTCAGGTGCGATTAAAGCTAATTAACTAGCTAATTAAAAATAATAATTAAGGATAAAAAAATTGAATAAACTAAGAGAAGTGTATGCTCAGCAGCGGGTATGCTAGGTGGATTCAATGACCAACGGCCACAAACTTAATCTTTGAAATGGGGTGCGTAATGAATGATATAATGTATACTAAATGAACGTTATATGAAATGATGTTAGGTTATATAACCATTATACGAAATGTTGCAACCTATATCATATATTACACACCCTTTGAAAAGTAATGAACATTTGTGTGTGTTATGTGGATGTTGACAAACATTTCATAAACAAGACTACAAATATTAGTATTAATATTATAAATTGCACATGCACACCACGAAAACACCAGTGCACAATACCTGCAATCTGCATCTAGCAAGACAGCAATACCTACACCTTGCACCGTCACCGATTAGACTACTGTACACGTGTTTCGCCCCAACCCGGGGCATCATCAGGAGATAGTTCGTGCTAGTTCGTACGAAAAACCAACACCAAATGATTTGGTAGTAAGCGGAAGTAAGCTACATATATTTCGTTTTTCACAATGGTTAGGGACTTCCGCCAATTGACGCCTGATTCAATCAAAAAAATTTAATTGAATAATTTAAAACATAATATCGTCGTTACTTAGGTAATTACTTATTTATATAATAGGTCCCATTTCAAGTGATTATGTTATTACTAGATTTCCGCCAGCGGCTTCGCCCGCGTGGACTACACGACGTTATCCCGCGGGAATGTGATTTAACAAAATTTCACGGTGTTTTTTTTGTTCATATCTTTGTTGTGGCGTCAGACTTCGATAAGATGGGGTAGCAGGCGGACTTAGATCAAGTCCTACCACCTATATACCAAACCGAATACAATATCGCTCGCGACCCGTGCACCCACCGGGTCCACCCCCCAGTGGGTGCACGGGGAATTCCTTTTTACCCATGCTACTCCCACTGGATACATAGGTACCTGGGTATCTGGGTACATATACGGATATTATATATACTTACCTGGGACCTCTGGGGTGGAAGTCTCTTCGAGATAGCGATCGTTATCGAATTCGGTCCGATAAGTCAGTGCCGCCAGGTTGTGGTGATTCCTCACAAATTAGGGGTGTTTTTATAGATGAAGGTAATGTTTTTTGGAGAAATAGTTTTCTGTTGGAGATTGTTGAGAGAAACGTATCTGAGTTTCGGTGGATGTGTAGTTTTAGTTACAGCACAGATAATATAATACTATACTAGTACTATTATTTAGTGGCTTGCTATCGCTCAAATATAAGTACTACAAAACACACTTTTACTAAAAATAGCCCCATATCCCACCAAATTCCTCATTTTGAGTTAACGACAACCGTCGTCGATAACTTTACGATCGCTATCCCGAAGAGACTTCCACCCCTGGATCTGATACGTGTGGTATATGCGAATACAGAGGTGGTCAAAAACGTTAAACGAACGAGGACGAAGACGCTGGCATTCACTAGTATTACTTAGCACTTGCCTTAAAAGCCAATAAGTCTTAATTTTAATAGATTCAGCCTCGACTAGCAATCTGGACCGATCAATTAAAGGATGAGATTAGAAACGGATCTAAGTGAACGCAACATTGACATCTGGGTTTGTATTAGCTTAGGTTTAATTAAATTAATTAATTTAATGGCCGATTCCAAAATCCTATTTTAATGAGATTGGTTATTTAATATTGTCTTCCTAATCAAAATTGCTACCTAGCGTTATTGACTGTCCAGAGCTTTTATCCAAACTCACGCTAAGAACCCCCTAATCTTCAAACTTTAGACAGAATTATTGTCTTTGGCGAGCGAAGCCTAGGTACTTTTGAAACAGGGGGGTAAATCTTGATCTCTATAACACTAGCGAGGCGTTCGCGTCGATTAGGCGAATTGTACCTAAGCCGCTTATTTTCCGGAGATAAGTAGTTGCTAAATTATGTGTCACTTGGAAACTGAAGATATAAATCATATTTTTTTAAGTAGCTACCTACATAGGTATGTGTTTCCAATAGTTAGGCTAGGCTAGTTTTTCATCTCTAACTGTGTCTTATTTGTGAAGACCTGTAAATCTCTTTATGTTACCAAAGCTTAAAATTGCTAATTATGGATCCACGCCTGTTTATTTAATACCAAACCAAATAAAAATAAACCCAAACCATTTCAAGCATCGTGCTGCCCCTTCAAGGAATCAACTTAGGTACCTACTTACTTGATGGCTTGATGTTAAGCGGTTCGTGATGCGTGACTGCTACCGAAACGTTACTACATCGGGTAGGAGGTTCGAATATAGATCATACGTCTGTGGACCTTTGATTGAGGGCGCTTATGAAAAATAGACACTGCATATTTTATGAATATATTTGAATTGCAACAGTTTGGATATGTGTGGAAGCAACAACTAAAGAAAGAAAGAAATAAAGAAAGAAAAAGGTTTTATTTTAGAATCACATGACACTAAAAAATACAGTAAGTAGGTAACACCAACAATAGGAATAACAACAGTTTCAAAGATAAAATTAGTGTCGTGTGATGCCAAAAATGCTCTCAACTCAGATTAGTGTCGTGTGATGCCAAAAATGCTCTCAACTCAGTATATATAAGCAGCAGGCGGGGCCTGCTGCACTGATATTCTGTTGACCGCATTATGAGACATCACTTATAGCAAATAAAAAAAAAACATCAAAAACCACTTGCACAACACAATCCAAATTTAAAAAAAAATGTAAGAAAACAAAGCAAATACTTATACATCTTACAAACTAGTACATCTTACAAACTAGTACAGTGCCACAAACTTATCTGTTCCGGTGGCCAAAAGGTCTGCTGTAAAGCTCAACTTTTCACGCGGTCTCTGCGATGTTCCGTGGGCAGGGCATGCCTGTAGGTGGATCGACGATCAGCCCCCTGATTCACTAACGACCGGAAACTGAATCTTATTCGAATTCTGCCTGCCTAGCATGACCATCATTATATCACGCGATATGATATAGCACGTCATGCTGTCTTGCTTACACCTTAGTGAGGTAAGCAAGACAGCATGACGTGCTATATCATATGGCGTGATAAAAGCCGCTCATGCTAGGCCGACTGTGCTTTGTATTTGTCTATTCTATAGTGAGTGACTGAGACAGTGCGTACATTCCGCTGTCGAGAGCAGTTTTTCGACGGTTAGTGAGTCAGGGGGCTGGTCCAGGTCACGGGAAGCCGCTGGATACGGGCAGCGAAGTACCGATCGAGGTAGAGATCCTTGGAGGAGGCCTATGCCCAGCAGTGGGCGTCGTGTGTGGCTTATGATGAAGCTTCATTCGCAGTAGTTGATACGTCATTGCATGCAGGGTTTTTGCCCATTCTCCATCTTCATTTTCTTTTCTCCATATCCATCAATCAGTGACTTCCGTTGTTTTATTCATTCAGAAGGATCTGACGATGCAAGGAAGCGAGAAGTTCCTGAGACTCCACGTAGGCACAAAGTAACTACGCGGGCGGTCGCCCTACGTAGGTACTACTTATAGTAATACTAGACTGCAGAGAATAATATAAGCTGAATTACGCGGACTTCCATCTCGCAAAAAAATCTATTAAACCAAACTATCTGGCATTCTTCTGCAAAAGCAAAACAGCAAGATGCATTTAGAAGATGTAGGTAGTATAATGCCTACATACAAATGCAGAAACATAAATCAGTGACAACATTGGGTACGTGGATGTCACCCCCACAAAAAGCATCCTCAGATTTTATATTATTGAACCGTGCTATGCCAAAGCATCGAGTGCTATTAAAATGTCAATAATTATAAAAATATGAACCTTATTCAATAGACGAAAACTAATAATAATAATAATAATTCTTGGGGACTGGTATTAGTCCTCAAAATTATATTTCACTAGCGGCCGCCCGCGGTTTCACCCGCGTGGTTCCAGTTCCCGTGGGAATATCGGGATAAAAAGTACATATAAACCTTCCTCTTGAATCACTCTATCTATTAAAAAAAATCGCATCAAAATCCGTTGCGTAGTTTCAAATATTTAAGCATACAAAGGGACATAGGGAAAGAGAAAGCGACTTTGTTTTATACTATGTAGTGATGTGTCACAGAGCGCATCGACTTCCTGAAGCAGAAAATTTGTGCATGGGCTAATCGTATTCGAATATAGGCACAGAATAATATTTGTAGCAGAAGGCTCACTTCCGAAACAGTTACAATGAATTATCAATCTTTTCCACTCGAAAATTAGGTCTAAAATAATTTGCACCCGCACGCCTGCCTAACTAATTTACCGTTCATTACAAGCGAAATTGAACCGTAGCTGTACGTAATACGGTTCTATTACTCGGAAACGCTTAAGCCAAATTGGTTTTGGGTGGTCTTGGTTGCCGCACTAGGGTCGACTCGACTGCAATGTTACGACGAAGTAAGTAAAAGGAATAACAAATAGCGCAAATGATTTTTAAATACAGAAAGCTTAGAATTTTTATTTTTACTTCTTTGCATTCACAGTTCAATTTTTGTTACTTACTTACTGAAAAAATTGAAAATGAAGTAGGTAGGTATTAGAAAAAGTCGACCGTCTCACAACTAGCTTCGATGGGACTCGAACCCACGACCTTTCACTGTCCGGGCAAATGCTCTAATCACTGAGCTACGGAGTCGCTAAAAAGTCGACCCGTCTCACAACTAGCCCCGATGGGACTCGAACCCACGACCTTTCACTGTCCGGGCGAATACTCTAACGGCCTGGCAACGAACATGCGCGGCGGCGACGGGCGGCGACGAGCGAATTGCGTCGGTGCGTCTCATTGACTTATTTCATTAGGCGTCTGTTGCGAGCGCGCAATGATTGCGCAATTTATATGTATAGATATAGAAAAGTAATGGAGATAAGACGCCACCCTGAGGAACACTAACTTAATAAATTGGATCGATCTCACGGCCATCCATTGATGCGGCCAGTCAATACCATAATTACACAGAACATTATAATTTGTAACGATATTCAAATCAAATGAGCTTAAACTAATTGATCCAAACTATTAACTACGTGAATGAACTTATATAAGAATAATTTATTTATCTTGTGTTCGCTAATGACGCAATGGTGTAATGGTGACCGTGACTGTACGCCATGGTCGCGGAGTCGATTCCTGTAGAGTACCCGTTTGATTTATGGTGATTATGAATTATGAAGTTTTCTTATGGAAAGCATTATTTATTGTGCTGACCTCTGATCCAAATTTGACCACTGACCCAATTTTGACCACTGACCCGATTTTAACCACTGCCCCAATTTTTACCACTGTCTCAATTTCGACCACTGTCCCAATTTTGACCACAGCCCACTTTTTTTCAGCTACTAATGCATTTTCGGGCACTGATCGTCATGTTTTGGTATTTTTTTACTGTTTGCTATAACACAACGCATGCTACCATTGTCAGCTCAATAGGATGAACCTAAAATTATTCTAAAATCTTCTATGTACCCTATTCATACGCAAATAAATTATTTCATTTCATTTCATTTCATTTCAACTTTTGAGGTAACTTATTGTATGATTTACATGAGGCTATAGGCGATTTTGTTCGCATAAACTTATTCAGTATCCTCATACCACTTAACTATTTATTACATTTTAAGTTATAGGTACCTACCGTAGTCTTCTTTCTCATTACCAATGTTCATTCCTAGCAGGACAACTGGAAATCAGCTAAGATCTAGTTACGCGTCCTAAAATAAATAAATTATTCAGCTTAGCAAACTTAAAAAGCTATATGTTAGGTTCGCAACTACAGACGTTTTCAAAATCTCCACGTTTCGTTACTATAGATTCCAACCAAGTATTTTTTGCTGTGTGCGTTACCGCCGCAAAAACTTGTGCTTTAGAGAGATGAGACCTTATTAGATAATTAGTGTGTCGTGAGGAGAAATTTGTTTACTAATAGCAAAATTTGTGTGAATTGTAGTTTTTGAGATATTTGACAAAAACAGTTTTTGCCAGGGTCACGTTTTAAACGTTACCCTGGCAAAAAAAGTTGTTTTAGCTCGGAACTAAATACATGAATAGATAGCTGTTGTTGCGTTGTAAATGTTAGCAGACAGCAAAAATTGTGTGTGTTATGGTTCTTGAGTTATTTGAGTTTTTGCTGGGGTAACGTTTTGAGATTTCCCATATCTCAGAAACGGTTCAACGCAGAAGTTTGAAAAAATACCAGTAAGAGACCTGAATTTGTTTAAATTTGTTTAAACATTAGTTTTTGATTTGGTTGTCGTAAACCAACGTAATTAAATGTTTTCGAAAATCAGAAAAACTGATTTGTAAGTAAACTATTACATTTACAACCAAACAAACAGCTGCAAAAAATACCCGTGGTAGACACTTATTATGTCTAGAATTTTAGATCTTGTAACTTTACACGATTTAAAGATAAAGATAAATTTGATTAATTTTAGACTGGTCGTACTTTAGAAATCGAATACACAGTTTCCATAACATTATGGCACATGGCATACATTAAACAAATTTAAGTAATTCATGAACATTCGTTCCTGTTAATTTTAGCTTTCAATTACAGCTATCATGAATAGTGATGTACCGTGCCCGGGCACGTTCCCAAGGACTGGAAATTTTGCCGGCAGCGTTGCCGGCAGTGTCCCAAAGTTCCCAGCAATATTCCCAAGCAGCATTTTGTAGATGAATATTTTACCATGTAAGACAATTTAAAATAAGACTTTAAAACTGTTTGATTATATTGAATTACGTAATAAATAGCCACCAACATCAGAGGTAAGCACATATGAAATGAAAAACAGTTTGATATAAAATGGTTTTTGTTTTATTCAACAAACTAAGAAAACAAAACAAAATAATCTTGCCATAATTATCAACAAATTATAAAATTGTAAGACACAGAAGAAAAATACATTATTTATTTATATAATTTAACAAAACGACAAAAAGTCTACTGGGAATTTTGGGCAATATTTCCGGGCACATTGGGAGTGGAAAATTGCCGGCAGTGGCAATATTCCCAGGCGTACATCACTAATCATGAAAGATATATAAAAAACAAGATTGAGACAGCAATTCTTTAATAAGCCGACCAAATTGTAAAGGTCACTTATAAGCGACCGCACCATACGTACGGGATATCTTCGTAAATTAGCAGCTTAGTATCCGATGTTTTGTACAGTTACGCAGAAAAACTCTATTGGTAAAGTATTGATTCTACTAGTTTTCTATTTTATAAGTAAAAATCATGTTTATTTATAGTAGTTTTAAATAATTTAATGATTTACGATAGTTATTAGTTTAAAGGCAAATAAATAAAGGTTGGTCCGTAGTAATCTATATCTACCTAAGTAGGTAATAATCTCAGTAAGCAATTTATAGTGTGATTTATTTGTCAGTACCAATCATGTACCAATAAATACATTTATAGTAATTTGTTGTTTCTCTTTAGTCAAACCAATTGTTTTATTTTTATACCACAACGCAACGAAAACGCCACGCTAAACTTTTTTTACTTTCGCGATGCAAGTCGGTTCTCACCTCGTTCGCCTATCGCAAATATTTACCGTTTTAAAGTCCATTGAGCGTTTTCACATTGGATTGGACAATAACGGTAACGAAACGATATCGGCACGATATCGTCGGACTGGCAGTTTGATACAATCACTACTAAATGCTTTCACACTGTGTCGTTCGTTACCGTCAACGATATTGTCTGTCGTGCCGATATCGGTGTAGTATCGTGTCGGTGTCGTTATCGTCCAATGTGAAAACGCCCATTCGCTTAGATAATGTCGCCCTTTTATCGCACCGCATTGGCACGTGCCGCGTTTTGTCAAAGGTTGCCGCCGCATAAACAAAAGAAGCCGCGTGCGGCGTACACCCGCAATTGAATTGGATTTTGGGATTCGGCATTTATTAAATTATATTTTCTTAAATAATCTATGTTTATTATAAATACAGGTGGTAACGACGGTTGTGACTTGTGACAATTCAGGCGATGATGAGTAATCATAATAATCATATCAAAATGATTATTATTATTATTATTTGTAAATCACTTATTTAACTTCTTTTTATATAAAAACTAGCTTTCCGCCCGCGGCGTCGCCCGCGTGGTATACCCGACGTTATCCCGCGGGAATGTGATATTTTTCCGGGATAAAAAGTAGCCTTAGTTTCTCTCCAGGCCACAACGTATCTGTCTCCCAAGTTTCAGCCAAATCCATTGAGCCGTTTTTGCGTGATTCAGTAACAAATATACAAACATCTAAACATCTAAACTTTCACATTTATAATATTAGTAGGAAGTAGGATATACAAATTTTCATTAAGATTGACTTTGGTACCCAACTTGAGTGTATTATTTTATATCTGCATTTTATAGCAAGAGCCACAATGCCGTGCTAACTTTACACAACATGTCAAGCCAAGCCATAGTCATATTTAGACACGTGGACTGGAAGGTGACTATTGCTTAACCAACCTTGTCGTGGAAGTGGCACCAAATCACAAATTATATAGACTAGTCACCAATTTGTAACCTATCACGTGTTCTACAGGACTTCCGAAGTAAACGCGCTCTCTGAAATGTCAACGCAGCCGTGCGTAATGTCTTGACGCGAGACGAGATGGGAACGCTCGCTCTTCCGACCCAGCCAACGAGTTAGTCTGTGTCGTAAACAATGAGTCACACCAACACATCAAAATATGACTATAAAAATGCGTTTAATGCGCGTACTCGTGCAAGTAATAACAGTTTTGGTTTCATCGAAATCTGTCCAGGATTTCCAAAGTTACAGCGTTGTAAAGTTTCACCAGCTTTTGTAAATTTGCTTTCCTTGCGCGCTATTGCGATGACGTCATGTCGCAGTGACATCTCCGATTGCGGCTGCTGCAGGTGATTTCCGTCCCACTGTACCTACATAGAGTCCGTCCGTGCGCAATTTTCGCGCAACTGGTGCGTTTTTGGCGCTAGTTACAGTACATTGTCTTCGTTCTAAGGTAATTGATTAGTATTCGATTTCGACCGCGCGCAACCGCACTCTAAAACTGTCACCTACTACTGTCCATTCCACTTATCTGACGAGCACTCTAGGAACAGTTTTTACGGGAAAATGTTTTTTAACAATTTTCCACGCAATTTTTCCATATATATTTCTTACCGTTAAATTAAACTTCCCCCTGGAATACGACAGACATTTTAAAACTAAAATCGGCCCAGCCATTCTTTAGTTTTTGCGAGACTAACGTACATTTTATATTTAAAGATAATCTGACCAGCGAACTTTTGTACGCAACTGTACTAACAAAATATCCATAACATCCCGTTAATTTAAGATGGTTACGCTTATGTATGGCGCGGTCGCTTTTACGTGACCTCTACAATTTGGGCGGGTTACTAGAGAATTGTTGTCATGTTCTTGTTTTTGATATATCTTTCATGATAGCTGTAATTGAAAGCTAAAATTAACAGGAACGAATGTTCATGAATTATTTAAATTTGTTTAATGTATGCCATGTGCCTTAATGTTATGGAAACTGTGTATTCGATCTCTAAAGTACGACCAGTCTAAAATTAATCAAATTTATCTTTATCTTTAAATCGTGTAAAGTTACAAGATCTAAAATTCTAGACATAATAAGTGTCTACCACGGGTATTTTTTGCAGCCGTTTGTTTAGTTGTAAATATAATAGTTTACTTACAAATCAATTTTTTCTGATTTTCGAAAACATTTAATTACGTTGGTTTACGACAACCAAATCAAAAACTAATGTTTAAACAAATTTAAACAAATTCAGGTCTCTTACTGGTATTTTTTCCAAACTTCTGCGTTGAACCGTTTCTGAGATATGGGAAATCTCAAAACGTTACCCCAGCAAAAACTCAAATTACTCAAGAACCATAACACACACAATTTTTGCTGTTTGCTAACATTTACAACGCAACAAAAGCTATCTATTCATGTATTTAGTTCCGAGCTAAAACAACTTTTTTTGCCAGGGTAACGTTTAAAACGTGACCCTGGCAAAAACTGTTTTTGTCAAATATCTCAAAAACTACAATTCACACAAATTTTGCTATTAGTAAACAAATTTCTCCTCACGACACACTAATTATCTGATAAGGTCTCATCTCTCTAAAGCACAAGTTTTTGCGGCGGTAACGCACACTTTTTTGCTTCAAAACCTGCCGTCTGAAATTGTTTTAATCTAAGTATAAATATTGAATGTACATTACCCATTAATTAATTTAAAAAAATAAAAAAAACAGCTAAACATTTCAGAGATGCATTCCCAGTCAAACGTACAGACAGACCTACGCATCAACGTCTAAATATCTTTCAATTCATAATGTACAGCAACAAATTATTAATAAAACAATATAGACAAAAAAAGCATCAATAACTCCTATGCATTTCACAGTTGCATTTCCATTCACATTCATACATACACATCAATTTCATCTGAACATCTAGAGTAGCCTTCAATTCGGGCAAAGCAGATGGCACAATCTCCCGTACTACATTCACACAACTAACGTACGAAACATAATGCTTATAATCACTTGACTATATAAAGTAAGGGTAAGTAAGTTTGCTCATCATTCGAGTAACATCTTCCGCCGAATAAGTTTGCAACTTGTTCTTACTAAGGTATTACATATTTAGTTTTGCATCTAAGTTAAGTTTAAAGTGTGCGCTGTTGTGAATATCCTGGATATAAGACAAGGGTATAAAATTAGGTCTTCAGAAATACCACAAAGGCTGTGGAAATACGTTGAAAAATTACGTTTCAGACTACTTAGTAAATGTATTCGGTTCCTGTAGTGTTTATATTTTCTTTTGAAAATATTCAGGATTCAGTGTTGAAATTAGGGCACATACAAATATAAAAATAAAAAGAAAAATAAGTATAAAAAATGGGTGCTACGTGATTTTATACGTACGTATTTAATACTTAAATAAGTATTAAATACATTGTTCAAGAGTAAGAAAAATTGATTATTTGGTTATATTCTCTTGCAAAATTGAAAATTTATTATGAAAAATTCGTATAAATAAAGAAAAATTCTCGCAAGTTATTTAAATTTTTACTTTTTTGCATTCACAATGCAATTTTTATTATTGAAAAATGGAAAATGAAGTATTTAGAAAAAATCGACCCGTCTCACAACCACTGAACGACTCCGTAGCTCAGTGGTTAGAGCAGTCGCCTGGATAGCGAAAGGTCGTGGGTTCGAGTCCTATTGGAGCTGGTTGTGAGACGGGTCGATTTTTTCTAAGAACGTAATTTTCCATTTTTCTAAATTCTCCAAAGCAAAAGGTTGTAATTTAATATTCTAAATCCCCTTATATTGCCATAATAACTTTATTGTTACAGGTTGATAACAACGAAAAAGCTACAATACCAAAATGAAGGTAAGACCCATATCATAATTCTAAGTCGATTTTTTTTTCTTTTTTTCCCGAAGCAATTATCTACTACATGTGCATTGAAAAGCTATCAAGATAAAGATTTAATTATTGAAGTTACAGTCGCCCGTAAATTTCTTAATGTAGCTGTAGGTACCTACTTCAAGACCGAGCTTTATAAACAACAAAGTAGTTCAAAAGAAAAAATAAATCTGTCATACATAACGTAGAAAATTAGTTATAAGGAAAATTATTTGCAAAATAATAGCCATTTTCTTAGCTAAGCTAAGTTTTGAAAGCTAAAGCCAAACTAAAGCCGTTGGAAAGGATTTTTTTTACTTTAAATTTTACTTACTAAAACTTTTTACTTAAAAGTAAACACGAAACTCCTTAGAGATACGTTGTCATTTATTAACTCGGCACTACAAACCCCTTTGCAGGAAAAACGGGCACATGCTTAATTTCCATATCAACAAGCTCAATTCATAGTAGGTAATTTAAAAAAAACTATCAGTACCTACCTATATTTCTGCAGTGATAATCTGTGTCAAAAGTGTCAGATAAATGTTTGTATTTCCGATAACAGTTTCAAAAAACTTTGGAAATCTCTTTACATCTGTTGAGTTCATCACAAAGCGCGCCGCGTACTTACTTTGTGGTTTCATACAACAATGTAGTTAGAGAAAATGAATAAAAGTTTGAGAAATGGGAATATTAATTCTTATTTGAGGCTTTTATTGGAAATGACTAGGTACTCCGCTGTTCCGTATGGACAGATCGTTAGGACTTTTGGATATACGTATTTATTTTTTATTTTGGGGGGTGTGTTGGGGGTGTACTTATGTGGTAAGTACTCATTTTTGTTTCCGATTTCCATAACACTAGATACTCAAACTACTAATGTATGGTATTGGAACAATTTATGTGATGGTGTTCAGTATTTATTTATATTGTTACAGATCCTCATAGCATGTACACTGGTCATCGCAGCTAGTCTGGCCGAGCCTCCAGTCAATAACAGGTAAACTAGACTATGCCCAAAGCTTCGTTTGTGTTAAATTCGGGATAACGTTAAATCTAAAGTAAGAATTTTGGCTGAGTAATCAGCTCTCTGAGACCTTTCTAACGGTATCTGAACCACATTTTTAGGCTTAGGCATTGCGGCATTGCGACACAGGCTGATAAAGAATCACTCTTACACAAATAGTATTATTATACTTCTGATACTTAATTAAACTAACACAGCGCCGTAAACTAAAGTTAATGACAAGTAGCTTTAAGGCTCAAACAAACTGAGTTTGTGATCACGCCAGGGGGCCGATTCTCAGGCAATCGAGAAAAGTTCACATTTATAAGCTCGAAATTCAAATATAACACAGTTTTTGTATTATCAGAATTTCACAATCGAAAAAGTTCGATCGAAAACGTCGAACGCTACGAGTGGTAAAAACCAATAGATGTTCGTATACGAACTTAGCTGTCAAAATGAATTTGTTGACCTGTGGGACAGCTTAGTTTGTTTGAAACGTTCTAGCTTTTCAATAGAAACCACAAACAAAATGTTCGACATACGAATTAACACACTGAAAAAGTTCGAATGCCTGAGAATCGGGCCCCTGGTGTTAACACGCCGTATTTATATAGACTTGTTTGGTCGTGTTATAAGATATCTAAGTGTGCTTCTAGTGCAGACATATACTATGAAAACCGATGTCTTCTGTCGGACGTAACATTACATACGTGGCATCACATAAGCCCAGTTTGTTTGAGCCTTTACACTGATACTGGGACTTGAACTCGGGACCTACATCTTATTCGAGCCGCTGCTCTTTCAACTGAGCTACCGAGGCGTTATGAGACTCGGCGCCAAAGTATGAGCACCTCCATGCAAAGAGAACTTGAGGTTAACTTCAATTCGGTGTAGGATTAAATTTAACCGCAATGGACTACTGTAGAATTTCTCAAATAGCTAATTATGTGGAGCTTGTTTGATTATCGTATGAAGTCTATTTTTCATGTGGCAATCTGGTTTCTATTTGAACATTATCTCTTATTACTTTATTACTACCTAACTTCATTTACATTATTTTACAAAGTAATTTCATTTATTTATACCTACCTTATTAGCTTTTGTTGCGTCTTGTGACTTGTCACCATTTTTACCATTTATCTATCAAGATATAATTGATCTAGGTTGAGAGGAAGCTACGAGTATTATCTCGATACACATTTGCATTTAATCTAAAGTTATCTTTAAAGATCGCGATCTAGATGAATATGATATCAACCAAGTAACTCTCCGATTAAATGGAACCGTTTAGCATAGTTATGTAAACAGCCAGTAATATGTTTCAGAGGTGGACCGTCACCAATATAAATAAAACAATAAAATTAAGAGGTGTACGGTAGCAAAAAAAAACTTCCTACGGATCACCCAGGACCTGGTGGTCTCATGAGTTGGACGGTGGTCAAAAAGCGAAAAAAGTCATTCGAATTAGTAAGTAGGCGGACCACGGAGACTGCGTTCAAAACTCTTTACTCAGATCAGCACAAACCACCGATACATTTTACTTTTGAAAGATTTTGATTTCGAGATTTGCAAACTATATACTTCGTTGGAAAATTGAATTTCAATTTTTCAACAATAAAAATAGCGTTGTGAGTTGTGAATGCAATAAAGTAAAATTTTAAATTACTTTATACTTCGTTCCAGATACCTACCTCCTCAGCAAAACTTCAACGGCGCTCTGTCGGCACCTTCTCAGTCGTATGGAGCCCCAGGATCAGGATTCGGTGGTCAGAGGCAGACTGACGCTGTGTTCGGGTAAGGCCTTTATAAAAAAATCATGGAACCTTGTTGTTGTGTCTGAAATTGTATGAAGTATGGAGCTATAAATGTAGCTTTTTGAATTTTTCGCAAACCTAGAACAGCAATTTCCGTAATCTAGGGTAGCAGTTAAAACTAAATTCGAAACTGCTACCCTGCACGGTGAAAAATTCAAAAATCTGCATTTACCTTATAGACTCATCGCCTTGGTGACCCTATCCAGTTTTGATACAAAAAGTTTTAATAAAACGTAATAGTAAAAAATACATAGCGATTTCCAATTTTGTTCACGGCAATATCAACGCGACGAACGTTAGTAGCATTGGCTGCCACAGGTGGACAGTAAAACTTTTTTCCAACGTCCACCTGGCAGCGGTGGACAAAGTACAGCGGGGGACAACGGGTATAAAGGGAAATTTTGATTCTTAGAGTGGTTATACGTAGGTACTGTACTTACACATAAGAGTTGTCGCACTATTAATTTGTAGATATCAACTTGCCTCTAACCCCTCCAGTGGAAACGACTTCATATTTCCAGTATTAGTACTACTAGTACCTACCATTTGGAGAATAGAATGTATTATTAATGAGACTCTATTTATATGTATCTTTCAGAAACCGCCCGTCCTCAACATACGGCGCACCCTCCTTCAACGCCCGCCAAAGCCGCCCTTCATCTCAATACGGCGCCCCTCGCTCAAACCCTCAAACCCCCTCCTCCCAATACCTCCCATCCAGAAACCAACCTTCTACTCAATACGGGGCACCCAGAACCCAACCTTCATCCCAATATGGAGCACCAAGAAACTCAAACCAGGGCAGGAACTACCAGACTCCTTCATCGCAATATGGCTCGCCAAGTCAACAAGCGCCGTCTACTCAGTACGGGACCCCTGACTTCCAAGCATCGCAGTTCTCCGCTCCCCAGTTTGGACAACCTTCAGCGCAATATGGACCTCCTGAAAGGACTCCTTCTCAGCAATATGGTGCACCTAACGGTAATTTTGTTTTTTAATGTTGCCACAATGTAACACAGTTTCGTCTCGGTATGAGAAATATGGGTTTTCGGTAAAGTAGATATATACTTACTCATATTATAATGAGGAAAGATTTGATTTTTTGTTTTTTTTGTTTGTTTTATAATGGATAAACTCAAAAGCTACTGAGCCGAATTTCAAAAATTCTTTCACCTTAAGAAAGCCCATTCTTCCCGAGTGACAATTTATTCCGATATTCCCACGGAAACGCGCACCACACGAGTAAAACCACGGGATGCCACTAGTAATTAATATTATTCAAGTTGTTAAAAGAACTTGAGATTTAAGATCCCTGGGTCCTTTACCCAGCTGTCATGTTCTTAAGAATGTATTAGTATAGGTAGAATGAATAAATTCATGCACTAGTAAAATAAACAAAGTGCTAACCTTTTGACCGCTAAGGCCCACTACAGAAAACAAACGTTCCCGCGTTCTAAACGCAACGCTTGCACTAGAAGACAACATACAAAAATTTATTTTGTTGCTTTATGTTGTACTTACATAGTCTATAAAAAAAATAAAAAAAAAATTACCAGATACCGTCCTCGTGGCGCTTAGAACACAAAAACGCCCGTATTCCACAGAAGACCGTGGCTGTCAATCGGTTATCATCTCTTACCATCCATCGAGTTTAGTTAGATATTGAAAGGCAAGGCGTGCCTTTCACTAAAGACGAAAAATTGGAAATAAAGTTATGATTTTTTAATTGCCTTTAAAAAAATGCTATTGTAATGATCAAGGCACACCAGTAGGTACCACTAAATTTTTGATGCTCATGAATCCATATTCTAAGGATTACTTATTCGTTTCCAGGTAACCAGTACTCCGGCCAAAGTTCCTCCAGAGCCACTGACAGGTCTTACCTGCCACCAGGCCGAGGTGGATACGCTGGTGATGAGGACGCCAACTCCGTATGTCTATTACCTAGATTTATGCTCTTTACATTTTAGATATTCACCAAAACAAAATTTAAACACAGTTGTTGTTGAGTGTGGTTGTGCGGGAGAATCAAATTTGAATGTGGACTGTATTTGCGGAACGGGGAAAGACAAATGCAATTAAATACGCGATTGTTGACGCAAAAAGTAAGGAAAACCAGGAATGCACAGTACCTTGCCGCCTTGTGGCGTTGAGAGATGCTGTAGGCTGCCCTGACGTTCCAGGGTCTTGGCTGAGGCAGCAGGGTTGGTTTCCTTACGCGGAACACTGTAGGCACTTCACAAATTGAATTCGGATAATTCACAAATTTTTCGGATAATATTAAATTTTTATGTTTTTCGCCGTATCATTGCTGCAGTCAAATCTTACGAGCATAATAAAAAAGGCACCAAGCAATTTTTTCGCATTGAAAAAATATTTCCTACTTGGAAAGAGAGAGGAGTATGCCTCCAATCGATTGGTTTGATAATAAAACATGATCAAGATTTGTTCGCAAGGATTACAAAAAATAGATGCATTTTTTAATTGTATAGAACTATGTAACATTACTTTACCTATTGTTGTGAGCAACTATCGGTCTCAAAGATATCTCCAGACTACTCGTATCAATCCACTTAAATTATCAAATTCCTTTCCTCATGCCTAGAGCAGAATTTGATGAATTTGTAAATTTTGCAGGAGCCTGCCAACTACAGCTTCGAGTACATGGTGAAGGACGAGCCTTCTGGCAACGACTTCGGGCACAGGGAGTCCAGGCAGGGAGACAGAGCTGAAGGACTCTACTACGTGTTATTGCCGGATGGCAGGAAGCAGGTGAGGACCTAATTTCATCATGATGCCAGCTGAACGACGCCCACTGCTAGATATAGGCCTCCCCCAAGGATCTCCACAACGATCGGTCCTGCGCTGCCCGCATCCTGCGGCTTCCCGCGACCTTGACCAGATCGTCGGTCCACCTTGTAGGGGGCCTGCCCACGGAACGTCGTCCGGTACTCGGTCGCCATTCGAGAACCTTTCCGCCCCAACGGCCATCGGTTCTCCGCGCTATGTGTCCCGCCCACTGCCACTTCAACTACGAATTGGGCCTAATTTAACTCTTAGATAATAACGAAGAAAACTCTGTACCAAGCTGTAATAGTCCTACTGTTTTTACGTATCTAAGACTCAAGAGTGAAAAGGAATGATTCCTGCCTTCTTTCCGGTTCTTCTCGTTACAAGGTCTCCCCCCGTAGAATTTGGGAACCGATGGCGTGGCGTAGCTTCTTTGCCGTTCACAAGTAATGTATCAGCCTAATTTGAATTATAGTTTTGACTCTTGGCTATCCCTACAGGAGAAATATGTGTGTGGAGTGATGTGACTAAACTACTGGTTTCAAACGTATTTTTGAGCTTGTCGGCAAGCTCGACCAACGACCCATCTTTTGATTGTTTGAGAAAGTTTAACGCAGAACTTTTTACCAACTATCGCTTACTTAATCAATATGTACTGAAAGAAAAAATCTTAAATTATCAACTTGTACTTGTTTCAGACTGTCGAATACGAAGCTGACGAGAACGGTTACAAGCCCAGAATTTCTTACGAAGACACCGGCCTTGCTGGTGGGTACAACAGGAACGGCCAATCCGGTGGCTACCAGGATTACCAGAACCAAGGAGGACCTTACTAAGGACATGTGACGAGATCTCAACTTGATCTTACACCGATATGTTAAGTTATTTTAGTCAAACAGTATTTGTAGAGTTGTATTGATATTTTTCATATCGCAATATTTTGTATACAGGATAAATTTTTAATCAGTGCACAAATTTGGAAGATCGATTCAGAATCGGTAAGTGAACAACATTCACTAGAAACATGGGGGGAAATATGACAAAAATTTTTGGACTTCCCATACTAAACGTGATCAGTCCGATTTGTATGGAGTCAAATTTTTTTTGTCATATTTCGACCTCTGTAAGAGAAAGTTGTTCACTTAGGTACCGATTCTGTCGATCTTAAAAATTTGTGCACTGATAAAAAAAATATCCTGTATAACCCTGGCCCGGCTAATAGTACTTACGTAAAGAAAGAAAGATGGCGTGCACAAGCTGACTGGCAAAATTTTTGAATGACAGAGCTTTAGCGATGGCAAAAATATTAATACATTCTACAAGATACTTATTATTATACTCATAACTAGTTACCATTTGAAAAGTAGACAAGAATATTTGTGATAAATGCCTCAAAGTGTAATTTAATTGTTATGCTTATAATTTTAATAACTAAGTATGTTAAAACGACGACTTCCGCTGTGTAAAGGACTCTGTGCAATCCCATTGTATATATACGTAACTGTAAGTCAATGTTATTATCAATGCCATAATTATGGTTAACATTTTAATGTTTCTCCTATCCTTAAATCTCACTTCCTTTATACCATTCTTGTATTAATTATTAATTTTCTGTCTTAAACTATATCTGAATCACTTTTATTAGCTTCTTTTGATTTTTGAGGACATGTAATGCCAGTATATTTATTAATCATTATAATGATATCTATGTAGAAACCCACCTATTAATATTACTAATTTATGTATGAACTCTTTGATTTATGTATTTTATACTATAATGTATTTTCGAGTAAAAATCTGATCATCTTTACTTTGTAAGAGTATTGAAAGTTGATATAATTTTGTAAATAAATAACCAATTTGTATAAAATGTCGTTTTCATGTCTCATATTCTGAAAGTAACTCCTAACTTTCCTAAAATGCGGGTTGAAAGTGGTATGTGGCGACCCTAGGGCCGTTATGAAATTTAAAAAAAGGAATAGGAGGGGTCATGTCAAAATCTGTAATAGCATCTACACACGTTCCGATCCGACAGCCGATTTGGTCTGCTCCCAGACCAAATCTACGCTACACACGTTCCGATTTAGTCTAGGAGCAGACCTAATCGGATCGGAGGTCGGATAGGAACGTGTGTAGAGTCTTATCTCTTTGGACATTTATTTATCAAAAGTATACAGGCAAAGGTACAAAAGCCTATACAGCCATGTTTTGCTATTATATAAAATAATTAATATCGTAGAATTATTATTAATATCTAAAACATTGTTTTTTTTTTAAAGAATGCGTTTTTAGAAACAGATTAAACCAAATAAGTTATTTGTAACATAAAAAAATCAGGCTATTAATTTTATGGAATTGCATAGAGTACGGGTCAAACACCAAACAAGACTGTATGGACTTAGTTTCCCTTGCCTTCCTTAAAACAGAGAAAATGAACAAAAAAGTTATAGTCTTTCGAAAATTCCGCGGCCATAGGAAACATATTTTTTAGATTATTTCTGTTTATATTTACTTTCCTCATATTCAAAATGAAAAGTAGAGTGTTTACTTCGGGCGTATGGACCCATAACAGTCTCGAACTATCGGCGCCCTCACTTCGTTCGTGCGCCAAAACTCTCGACTGTTATGGGTGCCATACATCCCTTGCTAAACAATCTACTATTTCATCTCTCATATTCTGAAAGTAACTCATATCTTGCCTAAAATGCGGGTTGAAAGTGGTATGTGGCGGCCCTAGGGCCGTTATGAAATTTAAAAAAGGAATAGGAGGAGTCATGTCAAAATCTGTAATAGCATCAACACACGTTCCGATCCGACAGCCGATTTGGTCTGCTCCCAGAAAAAAACTACGCTACACACGTTCCGATTTGGTCAAGGAGCAGACCGAATCGGAGGTCGGATAGGAACGTGTGTAGAGTCTTTAAGTTTATCTTTGGACGTTTATTTTCCATAGGTATACAGGCAAAGGCGCAGAAACCTTTACAGCCATGTTTTGCTATAATATAAAATAATTAATATCGTAGAATTATTATTTTAAATCTAAAACATTGTTTTTTAAAAAAATACGTTTTTAGAAACAGATTAAACCAAATAAGTTATTTGTAATAAACACATCTTAGGTAGATTTCTGCGCGAACTGTCCATAGAAATAAAACACTTTCACGGATTTTTTCACGCAATTTATTCAACAACTTAGTTAAATTTTAGTTGTTTTTTGCGATTTTTTGGTTTATCCGACGTTTCGGCACCTTTCCAGGGGCCGTGGTCACGGAAAACTGGAATAAATTGCGTGAAAAAATCCGTGAAAGTGTTTTATTTCTAAGTTATTTGTAACATAAAAAATCAGGCTATTAATTTCATGGAATTGCATAGAGTACGGGTCAAACACCAAACAAGACTGTATGGACTTAGTTTCCCTTGCCTTCCCTCAAACAGAGAAAATGAACAAAAAAGTTAGTCTTTCGAAAATTCCGCGGCTATAGGAAAAATATTTTTTAGATTATTTCTGTTTATTTTTACTTTCCTCATATTCAAAATGAAAAGTAGAGTGTTTACTTCGGGCGTATGGACCCATAACAGTCTCGAACTATCGGCGCCCTCACTTCGTTCGTGCGCCAAAACACTCGACTGTTATGGGTGCCATACAGCCCTTGCTAAACAATCTACTATTAATTACTTTTACTACACACAAACCCCATGAGGAACAATTTTACCCACAATTTTTTTCCATTCGTCATTTTACCACGTGAAATAAACTAAGTAAGATTGCCCCCCTGAACCAAAATAGCCCCACCCCCAACCAAATCCTGGATCCGTACCTGGTTCCTTGAGAGTTGACACAATTTTTGACTTCGTAACGTTGTTGTTTGAACTAGTTAGGCGGTGAACATATCAAAAGCCCCCGCCCGTAGCCCCTAAGCCGTGGGAAAGGGTGTTTGAGGGTCTCATTTTTCGGTTTTTCGCTTACCTATATCTCGGAAACTATGCGTCCTAGCGACATCATCATCATCATCATCAGCCTTCAGTAGTCCACTGCTGAACATGGCCTTCTCCTTAAAGCGCCACAAAGAGCGGCTGTTAGCGACTTGCAGCCAACAGCTCCCCGCAACCTTCACTAGGTCATCGGTCTACCTGGTTGGGGTAGTACTTCCAAAGATTTTAAGGGATGATAGTGTCCATCAATACGAACAATTTTTACTATGTGGCCAACCACGGAAGCGCGAAAAAAAATCAGCTGTTCCATACATATCATAGTAGGTCCAATTAAGTAGTTGGTCTGATGGGAAGGAATCCACGTAATGAGTTCCAATCGGAACAAATAGTTGATCCGTTTAGTTAGTCGGATTGGAATAACAGATTTCAGTCGTACTTGTCGTTGTACTTTTGTGTATAAATTGTATGGAACAGCTGATATTTTTTCGCGATTATGTGGTTGGCCCCATAGGTAATAAAAATTGTTTGTATTGATGAACACTATCATCCCCTAAAATCTCTGTACTAATAAAAATTTAGTGGTGTAGGAATATATAAAAAATTATGGAGGGTTTTTTGTTTTCAGCAGGTTTTCTATGCACACTTTGCCCACTTACAATTTTTAACGTCTTTCTGGTGGTCCAAGTTGAAAATGCAACAGTGATAGACTACACAAGAACACAACATGCTATTTATTCTAATAATGGGGAGAATCAGGCAAAGCTTTTTGTACATGTCGTTTTTTGTGATTGGGGGTCCACTTATACCTACAAATATTATTCTGTGCTTATACCTAATCTGTGGGAAAGATTTCATCCATTTTGACAGCTGTTAATGTGACATAAAAAACCGATTGACGACCGATTTGGCGCAGAGGTATGATACCTGCCTTCTGCGCCAGAGGTTTCGGGTTCGATTCCCGAACAAGACAATATTTGTGTGCATGAACATGTCTATTAGTCCTGGTCTGGGTGTTTTCTATGTATATTATGTATATATTTACAAACAAAAAGTATATAAGTATATATTTATCCGTTATCAAGTTTTCCATGACACAGTTTCTCAATGAAATTTACATGGGCTTAGATAATTGGTATGATTGTAAAAAGTTATTTATTTATTTAACACATCCTCCCAATAACACCTACGCCCTCTTCTGTTGTGATAAAAAGTTAGTTTTCCTCCCCATTCTGTTCCTTGTCCTATGTCCTATCCTGTTTCCTGTTGGTCGTAGCCATGGAGCTAGACTTAATACTGAGGTAACTGGAGTTTTCACCCTGAATAAAAAAGTGTGCCCAGCAAATTTGACAATTAGTATGTAGTGGCTGTCAGTTGTCTCATATGAACATACGTATTTTTTCAAAGTGTTGGTGAGACGGAAGACAGCCACAGTGTAATTTGTGGCCACAAAAAAGTGTTAGTACTGCACTCTCCAGTTACCTCAGTATGTAGTCTAAACTTTTTGGTCGTAGCAATAGCAGTACATGTAGAGATGTGGGTAGGCGCTTACGCAGTGAGACTCGTCGTTGTAACTGAAACAAAGTAGATTTAATACCGTATATCGGTACTGAGTGCCATCCGTCCCGTTAAATGAAATACCGGGGTCGCTGAAACTTTGCCAGTGCCATCCACCCCGATAAACATCAAGACAAGAATTACCGGGGTGGATGACACCTTTTTTCCCATCGGTCCCGCCACCGGGGCATAGCCACCGGGGTGGATGGGACCGACTCATAAATAATATGTACTAATATTATAAAGATTGATTTTGTGTTTGTTTGTATGTTTTAATGGATATGTCACCGGAAAATAACAAGAACCGCAAGTTTATAAATTTCCGCGGAAATTTATAAATTTACGGAAGCCCTGTAGAACACGTAATAGGTTAGAAGGCGATCGCGAAGCGCAGCAAAGCGATTGCCTTAAATTTCGTGGTTTTTTTTTTAGGAAATTTATAAAGGAGATCAGTCACGCTTCATACATGTTTGGACCAAAACAGTAAAAGTGTCGGCCAACAAAAATAAATTACACATTACTATAGTAAACAGTGTAACGATCATTATTATAAGTTTGAAAATGAAGAAAAAAATGACATTTTCAAACTTTAATAACTGCTTGGCCACTAATCGTGCAATGTTGACGTCAGAACAAAAAAATATCGTTACACTGTTTACAATCGTAATCCTACTAATATTATAAATGTGAAAGTTTAGATGTTTGGATGTTTGGATGTTTGTTACTCAATCACGCTAAAACGGCTGAACGGATTTGGCTGAAATTTGGGACACAGATACTTTGAAGCCTGGAGAGGAACATAGGCTACTTTTTATCCCGGAAAAATATCACAATCCCGCGGGATAACGACGTGTAGTCCACGCGGGCGAAGCCGCGGGCGGATAGCTAGTGTGGAATATATTTTCGTTGGCCGCACGTTGGCCAAGCTGTATTCAAGTTTGAAAATTAAGAGAAAAAAATTACATTTTCAAACTTGAATAACTGCTTGCCCACTAATCGTACACTGTTGACGTCGTAACAAAAAATGATCGTTACACTCTTTACAATAGTAATGTGCAATTTGTTTTCGTTGGCCGACACTTTAGCTTTTTGGTCCAATTTGACTGATCTCCTTTACCTACGGTTTTTATTATTTTCCGGTGACAGATATACTAAACTAAACTACGGGATCGATATTGAAATTTTTTTTCACCATTGGAATGGAAAGCTGCATTTTGCCTGAGTGACAGTACCTATAAATGTGAAAGTTTAGATGTTTGGATGTTTGTTGCTCAATCACGCCAAAACGGCTTAACGGATTTGGCTGAAATTTGTGACACAGATACCTACTTTGTGGCCTAGAGAGGAACATAGGCTACTTTTTACTACGGAAAAATATCACATTCCCGCGGGATAACGTCGTGTAGTCCACGCGGGCGAAGCCGCAGGCGGAATGCTAGTTATTTATAAAAGTAAAAAATTACAATTAGGTAGGTACTCTTACGTAACAATATAACTTTTGAAGGGATGTTAGATTTAAAGGATATTTTTTTCACGTACTGGCAACACGCAGGGGTGGCAATGGCAAACCTACGTTGACATTTGTGTGATTATTCGATTGATAATTATTGATTTGTATTTTGATTACTTTACTCGGGCTTCTATCTGATTCGCGTACAGTGCTTCTTTTTCATTATTTCGTAGATTTTTAGTTCAGTCATTCTCACGACAAGGTGTTCTTTGCATAATTTCCATCACGGTTTTTATTTTTCAATTAATTCTCTAAACCGGCAATCAAATTTAGGAAAGACGTTAAACTGAAGAAAATTATGTATTTGGCACTTCAATGTAGTGTCTGGTTTAGGATTTATGAACTAACAAAGTTTTGGGCGTGACGGAAATTAGAAAATTGCTAAATAATTTTTTTTTATCTTATTGATATATGACTCAAACAGAAAATAAATACTATACAATATAAAATAAACCTTACAAGTAATTGTCCAGTCTACAAAATAACTGAATGAACAATTTTGGGAGTCAAGGAACATCTGTATGTTATTAGGTATTTTATAATTTCCGTCACGTTTAGCGTGGTATTTTATAATTTCTGTCACGTTTAGCGTGACGGAACCGAATGACATAAATTAGGACCACGACGGTATTTATGAGATAAAATTTGAATGATAAGGAATACGGTATATTGGTTCAAGCATGAGGTCAACAACGAATTTCTGCATATAATAATCTATTGAAAAATATATTTTTTAGGTTACCTCCCCTACACGTAAAGTGGGTAGGTATGTAATTTTTTTTTCTTGTCTACCCCATAGTGTGGGATGTGGTTGGATAGCAACTTCAAAAATATTGTGGGTTCGAAAAGACAGTTTTTGGATTGAGGCATCCGTTTGTGAATTATTAAGCTTTAAAGTGCAAAATTTTGTTAGAGTCATGTGTCCCCCACTGCCAGCCAAATGGTTGGTCTTGGATACGTGAAAAAATTCACGATAGTAGTACATATGACGAAGTTAAAAGGAAAACTATCACAGCTAAGTAGGCTTTACAAGTTTTTGAGATATAACACATTTTCAAAAACCGCAAAAATAACTTTGTTTTTCATAGTATTCGTATGAATGACTTGTAAAGCCTACTTAGCTGTGATAGTTTTCTTTTTAACTTCGTCATATGTACTACTATCATGAATTTTTTCACGTATCCAGAAACAACCATTTGGCTGGTAGGGGGGGGGGGGGACACTTGACTCTAACAAAATTTTGCACTTTAAAGCTTAATAATTCACAAACAGATGCCTCAATCAAAAAACTGTCTTTACAAACCCACAACGTTTTTGAAATTGCTATCCAACCACATCCCACACTATGGGGTAGACAAGAAAAAAAAATTACATACCCAATTTACGTGTAGGGGAGGTAACCTAAAAAAAAATATTTTTCAAGATTTTGCTTTACCACTTTATTGGCGTGATAAATATGTATACTCATGCCAAATTACAGCTTTCTAGGACTAAGAGTCTATGAGCTAGACTAGGGTCTAAGAGTCTATGAGCTAGGCTGGGGTCAGACGGACGGACAGACGGACATGGCGAAACTATAAGGATTACTTGTTGACTACGGAACCCTAAAAACGTCAGCTGGCTCTATGTTGGTGGAAAACCCGTCAGCTGACGTATTTAAATAAGCGATCGGCGCTCACTCCTGACTCTCGTGCTCAATATTTCACTGCATCAGCTGACGACCTTTTCACCAACATAGAGCCAGCTCACGCTTTTATTTATTCAAAATAGCATGTAAACTATAATCTGACACATTTTCAAGTGAGAGGAAATCACTGAACGAAAAAATTTTTTTTGCATGTTCCTACGGCCAGCTGGCTTTTTTAACAAATTTTCAGTCGGGAGGAAATGACTGAAAATAAAAAAAAAAATACGTTTTTGAGGGGCTGCCGCTGCACCACCCACCCACGGAGCGGCAGCTGACGTTCACCATAATTCATAATACAACTCTCTCAAGCATTTCACGAGTTTTCGCTTGAGAGGAAATTGGTCAGTAAAATCTGTTGCTGGCTCACGGACTATATTACTATCTAACCCATTTTGCATCATCGCATGCGCTCTAATCCAAGATACAGTTCTTATAAGCACCAAAACCTCACAGTAAATTTGGTTTAAAAGAGACATGAAGAAAAAGGTTTACGACACCCTTGCCAAACTCAAAGTGAAAGTGACATTTTTTTTGCATCGAATCAAAAAACGTAAGTACCTACTTTAGATATGCAAGTACTTACGCGTTGATACGGGATATGTCCTTAAAATTCAAGTCAAAGTTGTCTTCCTTCTTGTTATAAATCAGAGATGATTCATAAATCCCCACACCTGGTCCCACTTCAATCTGCAACAAACAAATACATCGATTTTAGCGCATATCTGCCTCATCTGATAACTGACGTAACGAATTATTAACTTACTTACTAAATTAATGCATGAATGATCGAATATCCTAAGAGCGTTTGCGCACTACGTCCGATTCTTATTCGATTCTTATCAATCAAATGACGGTCCGGCGTGGTCATAGAACTATTTGTATGGTAGTTTACGCACTAGATCCGATTCTAGTTATACGTATTCTATCCGGAGTTTGTAAGATCCGTCATTTCACTGATAAGAATCGAATAAGAATCGGACGTAGTGCGCAACCTCTCTTACGGTGATAACTGTTTTTCTAGTATTAACAAACTATTTTTAACCGACTTCTAAATCAAAAAGGAGGAGGTTCTCTATTCGTCTGTATGTATGTTTTTTTTTTTTTTTGTGTATGTCCACCGATTACTCGAAGACGGCTGAACCGATTGAAATGGTTCAAACGTTATTACATCAGGTTGGTTTCCAAGTTGGTCCCATTTTTTGAAATTTTGAAATCGGTTCAGTAGTTTTCAGGAAATCTTGAAAATACTGTCGTTTTCGTTACCACTTTATGTGAATTTAATACGTATCTTTAGGCATAACTCCTTTGTTTATAAACCGATTTAGATGATTCTTGTTTTGTTAACAACGGGATACCTCAAGGTATTTTAACCGACTTCGAAAAAGGAGGTTTTGAGTTTGATCACATACCTATTTACCAAAAAACACGCAAATTGCCTGCACGATGCACTAAAAAGAGTGAAATAAAAATTATTTTTATAAAAAAATAAAACCGCCTTCTAAAAAACCACATCAAAAAAGTAAGAAATAATTCCTCACCAAATAAATAACGTAAGTACTTTGAAGTCGGGCGGGTTTCAACAAAAACAACAAAAAATTGTACATGTTTCACGCCCGACTTCAAAGTACTTACGTTATTTATTTGGTGAGGAATTATTTCTTACTTTTTTGATGTGGTTTTTTAGAAGGCGGTTTTTTTTTTTTACAAGCTTTTTATTAACTTGCCATGTTAGTTAGTTAGTTAGTAGGTATGTTAGTTAGTTAGTGTTCGTCTAATTTGACATCCAGCTTGCCTCCGGCTTCCCCGAAGGACAACAACGGGCAGACCACGACCGGGAACAACGGCTTGTTGGGAAGCTGGCGCTTCACTCAAAAGGTTGAAGAGAGAGTGCGAGGAGCCACAGACATTCTCGATATAGGCACAGATTACTAAATAGTTACTATGTAACAGATAGCTCACTCCGCTAAGTCATTTAAATAAAAAGCAACTCTAACTATAACGCAATAAAGTAGAATTCAGCTTGTACGGCGCAAGCAAATTACGAACGGCCACTCGTTGTCGTTGCATCTCTCTCTATCGCATATATTCTAGCTCTTTTGCGGACCTAATTTCTATGCCATACGCCTGCCCGGCAGGCCGCCGTCCGAACGTATCTAAACTGCGGAGTGACACCCCCCTGATATAGGTCTGTGAGGCATGCAGAGTGATCTGGATACGATAGCAAGCATACCTTGACTTCGTATACGTCTCTGTTGACATCCAGCTTGCCTCCGGCTTCCCCGAAGGACAACAATGGGGGACCACGACCGGGAACAATGGCTTGGTCGGCAGCTGGCGCTTCACCCAGAAGGTTGAAGAGAGAATGCGAGGAGCCACAGACATTCTCGATATAGGTCTGTGAGGAGTGCAGAGTGATCTGGATAAGATAGCAAGCATACCTTGACTTGGTACACGTCTCTGTTGACATCCAGTTTGCCCCCGGCTTCCCTGAATGACAACAATGGCGAAACCACGACCAGAACAACGGCTCGTTAGGCAGCTGGCGCTTCACCGAGTAGGTTGAAGAGAGAGTGCGAGGGGCCACTGACATTCTCGATATAGGTCTGTGAGGAGAACAGAGTGATCTGGTTAAGATAACAAGCATACCTTGACTTCGTACACGTCTCTGTTGACATCCAGCTTGCCCCCGGCTTCCCCGAATGCCGCTAATAATAAAAGCAGCTAACGCTTCATCCAGAAGGTTGAAGAGAGAGTGCGAGGAGCGCAGAGTGATCTGGATAAGGTAGCAAGCATACCTTGACTTCGTACACGTCTCTGTTGACATCCAGCTTGCGTCCGGTTTCCCCAAAGGACAACAATTAGGAGACCACGACCGGGAACAACGGAATGTTGGGCAGCTGGCGCTTTACCGAGTAGATTGAAGAGAGAGTGCGAGGAGCGCAGAGTGATCTGGGTAAGGTAGCAAGCATACCTTGACTTCGTACACGTCTCTGTTGACATCCAGCTTGCCCCCGGCTTCCCCGAAGGACAACAATGGGGAGACCACGACCGGGAAAAACGGCTTGGTCGGCAGCTGGCGCTTCACCCAGAAGGTTGAAGACAGAGTGCGAGAAGCGCAGCGGGATCTGGATAAGATAACAAGATAAGATAATTATTTATTTCCACTTGTTTGATGTACACTGGAAATGACATTAAAATATACAGGGCGTCCCAAAACTATGCCACATGGAGGGAAAGTACTTTAAATACTGTAGATAGAACATTTTACTGAAAGAAGACTTCATTTTTATTTTAAAAACAAAATTGACTGCATTCAAAGAATTTTCAATAATCGCCTACCTGCCCCCTGATTCACAAACCATCGGAACAGAATCGGATTCCAATTCTGTGCTTTGTTTTTGTCTATTCTATAGTGAGTGACAAAGACAGGGCATGCATTCCGCTGTCGGGAGCGTTTCCGACGGTTCTTGAATCAGGGGGCTAAACTGGGAATCTAACCCACTAAATGAGAAAAAAAATAATTCTCTAATTTTACTGTGCCGATCGAAAGGCTCAATTATAGGCATTTATTTCTTCTAAGTAACACAGCACCTTAATTAAAAGGTTGACTACGAAATTTAACATTTGTTTAAAAAAAAAACAAATGACACTGAACTACAACAATTATTTTAATTTATCAAATGCTCAAAGTGTGTCCCCGCCTGTTGTTTACAAATCCTAACTCCTTAATAATTTCTCTTCCCGTGAATTTATAAATTTTTCATGGTGAATGTTTAAAATAGTATTTCTAAGTTCATCTAGTAACTCCTGCACACTCTCATATTGTTTTTGTGAAGTAAATCTTTTACGTAACCCCATAAAATCTAACGGAGTTTGATCTGGAGCCCTCAAAGGCCATTTGATTCGACCATCCGTACCGATCCAGTAAGGAAAATGTTCATTGAGAAAATCCTTTGTTCAAGTCTTGAAATGTTAGTCAGTTTTTGTTATAAGTACGACAGTCACAGAAAAGGCTAGATCCTATTTGCTGAACAAACTTGTAATTCAAAATTAAATGTTAAATTTCGTAGTCTTTCTTTTATTTAATATGCTATGTTACTAAGAAGCAATAAATGCTTATAATTGGGCCTTTTGATCGGTACAGTAAAATTACAGAAGTTTTTTTTTCACATTAAGTGGGTTCAATTCCCAGTTCAGATAGGCGATTATTGAAAATTCTTTGAATGCAGTTCTTTTTGTTTTTAAAATAAAAATAAAGTATTCTATCAGTAAAATGTTCGATCCACAGTATTTAAAGTACTTTCCCTCCATGTGGCATAGTTTTGGGGACGCCCTGTATATAAGCTTAATAAGTCATTTACGTACGACAGCATGCAAAGTCTTATACATAGTAAAATTTAATACAATTAAGTACCTGAATCATTCATTTATCGTTAAACATAGACACAACACCAATATTTCAGAGTCTAGTGAAATAAAAAAAAACAATACCAGAGAACAGCTCCCTGATTCACGAACCTTCGGAAACGTTCCCGACAGCGGAATGTATGCACTGTCTTTGTCACTCACTATAGAATAAAATAGACAAAGACAAAGCACAAAATTCGAATCCGATTCCGTTACCGTCTGCTTGTGAATCAGGGGGCAGATGTCGGGCCTGTCTGGACTGGACACAGAAATCATTAAAATTTTAAAGATTATGATTATAATAATAAATATAAGATTATTTTTACCAGAATGCGATAGGATGGTACTTCTATCGCAGTCTGGGTAAAAAAAACTTGTTTGTTTCGGATACCCCGACTGCAGTGAGAGCTTGTTTTTCACTTTTTAGTTCGATTTTGGCAATCGAGTTTATTTTTTTTTGTATTTAAGTTATTTTACCTGTATCTCCCAGTAAGTTTGTTGATATAATTCGCCAGCGTCTCAGCCACCCTTTGGTACATAGGATTGGTTTCTGACACGTTCTGCCACTGCAGGCAAGAGCACCAGTGGGGTTCGATTCCCGCCTCGCTACAAGACCTGTTTTGGGGCACCTGAAAAAGAAATTTTATAAATTAAATGATATTATTGACTCAGTGGGTAAAAATGATAATATCTAATTTCCATATTAGTATTTTCTAGATCTCTAATTGATTCCCACCTATGGCAAAAGAGATAAAATTAAAATTAATTCTCGTACGTATTTGTCACAATGTCTAAGTAAGTTCTCATTAGCTGTTACTTGACAAATTTAATAGTCCATACAATATGTTTTTTAATAATCTTTTTGTTTATTTTTTTTTCAGCCAGTTCTCATCAAACGAAGTATCATTTGAATTAGTAATAAAACACTTTGGAAGATCCAAGTGCACCTTAAAGTGTCCTAGGATCCATTATTTGGAAAGGATTGGCACAATGGATTTAAGTGGCGGAAAAAGTGTACTAGGATCCATCAATGGAGCCATGCAATGGATTCAAAGTGGACAGAGGGGTAAGACAGGCACAGTATATTTAAAACCAGCTGACGTCAGCTGACGTTCTGGCGATCTTTGCACCGCCTTAGAATAAATAAAACAACACCACCTACGGGGTCCAATTGTGTTTTCAAACCATCCAGGAACCCTTGAAATATACATACAAAATTTCAACCAAATCGCCAGGCAGCCATCTAGCAGGAGTTAGGTGACAAGCACACGTACAGAAGAATATTTAATTTAGATGCAGTATCTTGGAATGGGATTAAATATTTTGTCAGGATATTGACTTTTTTATAGTTCTATGAAAATATACAGGGTGTTAGTTTAAACAAGGGACATACTCCAAAGGGTGAAAGTACCCATCCATACAAACAACTTTTACTATGGGACAAAGTGCGATATCGCGAAAAAAAATCAACTGTTCCATACATTTTGGACCCATTCGGTATTGCAATTTTGTATGAAACAGCCGATTTTTATTTCGCGATATCGCACTTGGTTCCATAGTAAAAATTGTTTGTATTGATGGGTATAGTTTCACCCCCTGAAGTATGTCCCTCCTTTAAACAACATCCTGTATAAGCTAACATTAATAAAGAAATTGAAATCTCACTGGTTCTAGTAGCGACAAAGCCCTTGGCAAATCCGCTCCTGGGACTTTATACTTGTTCCAGTGCTGGCGCCAGTCTAGAGCATCCAGCAAAGTCGCGTAAATGTCGTGCGGCGTCGTCAGCACATCAGCATTCAACTTTAAGTTCTTGTGGGCGTCCGGCCGCTTCACCTGAAGTTCTCTTGGCAAAACTATGGCCATGAGAGGCAAACGCTGTTCGAATTTGCCTTGTAAACTGTCTCGGACATCGCCAAATCTGCTCAGAAAGACTTTATTTTGCGACTTCAGTCATAAGAATAAGTAACTTATTCTTATGCTTTTGTTTTTATGGTTGAGTTTTGTAGAACGTGACCTAATTTGATTTGACTCACTGGCAATATAACCAGATTCATTTACTTAAGTATTGAGAATTTGGCAGAAACAAAGATAGATCTATGCTCATAGCAGTGGGTTGATAAAAGCTGATTATGATGATGATAATGAAAATTTAAATAGTACTGCACAATACAAAGTAGTATAAGTTAGTACGAGGACTTACAATCCGAATATATTGCGGTCACGCTATTAGTTACCTAGATAGGTACCTCATTCTATTCAGATAAAAAACAACGGGTGGCACTCCGGGAGTGCCGGCAGAGGCTCCCTAGACTTTTTCACAAAAAAGAAATTTGACAAAAAAAACGACTGGATTTGAACCGAGGTCTTCTGGCTTCAATGCCGCCCGTTTTCTAACTTGAGCTATTACAACTTTGGAAACGATGACGAAGTTCTTCTCTTTAGGCAAGTCTCCTGCGTAAGGAGACTAATGGAAAAATCCTATGGGCGTCCATAGGATTTTTTGAACCAATGAATGGCTAAAGGGCATAATACACTTGGCTAAATTCAGCATCTAATTCAGCATACATTGCTTGTTTTGATTGCATCACTTGCTACAAATGAGCTCAAGGAAAGCAATGTATGCAATATAATTAGATGCTGAATTTAGCCAAATGTAATAAGCCCTTTAGGCTGAATAACTGATTCTGAATTAACATCGTACACCCACCTGGGACCATGGTCACCCATCATGAGCAACAACGTATCCTTAAACCTGCCCGTATTTCTTAACGTCTTCAAGAATTTAACAGTGTCACTGTCTGCAACCCCAATCACATTGAAGTCGTCATGGCAGATGTCTCCGATGAATGTGAAGATAAACCGTTTATCGCCCATCCGAAGAAACTGAGGACAAGCATAATCTACACTTCTACACCAATATCATAAAGAGGCAAAGCTTGACGGAGTGAAGTCTCCAAAGGAAGGACAGGGCTACTTGGAGAAAAATTGGAGAGATGTATGCTCAACGGTTCATCATTTCAGCCGTACGACGCCCACTGCTGGGCATAGGCCTCCCCCAAGGATCTCCACAACGATCGGTCCTGCGCTGCCCGCATCCAGCGGCTTCCCGCGACCTTGACCAGATCGTCGGTCCACCTTGTAGGGGGCCTGCCCACGGAACGTCGTCCGGTTCGCGGTCGCCATTAGAGAACATTTCCGCCCCAATGGCCATCGAATCTCCGCGCTATGTGTCCCGCCCACAGCCACTTCAACTGAGCAATCCTTCGAGCGATGTCGGTCGTTTTAGTTCTCCTCTCATATCATCATTTCTGATTCGATCGAGCAGGGAAATACCAAGCATCGGTCTCTCCATTGCTCGCTGGGTAACCTTTTGAGCCTTCTAATGAGACCCATAGTAAAAGACCACGTCTCCCTTCCATGCTCATGCTCATGCTCAACGGTTAGTAAACGGTAACGGTTAACCGCCTCTGTGGTCTAATGGTTCACACCACCGATTTCAGACCAAGAGGTCCCGGGTTTGATTCCCAGTGGGGGTACATATTGTATTCGGTTTGGTTTGTGGTAGGACTTGTTCTCAGTCCGCCCGGCTAGCTATAGCTACCACCATCTCATCTAAGTCTGACGCCATAACAGTGATGTTTTCTGCATTACCTATTGTGTTCCGGCAGTAAGAGATAAGATAGCCAGTTCCTCAGTAGTTGAGGATTCCGGGAGTAGTGCGCTTCCACCTTCAGCCTTATCACCACTTACCATCAGATGTGATGAAGGCGAAGAGCTACCCCGTTGTGAATTAAAAAAAAATATGTGGAAATGCGCTGTAGATATGAAGAGAAAAAGGTGAAGCTAGTATAAGTTTTTATGTAGGAATAGGAAGTAATCCCTGGTACTACTGAACCGATAGGTATTTGAAATGTTTTACTACTAGAAAGCTACAATATTCTTGTACTTTACTAATACTATATTATAAATGTAAAATCTTCAAGTCCGTCTTTCACGTCAAAACGGAGCAACGGATCGAAGTGATTTTTGGTATGGGGATAGTATGGGAGCTGGAGTGACACTCCCGCGGGATAACGTTAGTCCACGCAGGCGAAGCCGCAGGCGGAAGGTTAGTAGGCTAGATTTTATTTTATCCCGACATTATCACAGGTTATTACTAAGCGGGTTATACCGCAAGGGCCAATATAGCCGTTGGCTGTCTTATTTTACTTAAGTGATGGACCATGGTGCATCTTTTTATGTGCTCTAGAAAGGATGACATTAAATCATGTGTATAATGTTTGACGACCTCCGTAGCCGAGTGGTGTACGCACCGGTTTCTAGGTGCCGCTATCTCTAGAGGTCCCGGGTTCGATCCCCGGTCAGGTAAATGTTGAAAACGAACTTTTCAATATTTCCTTGGGTCTGGGTGTATGTTACCCTACGTTGTTTCCAATAAGAGATTTTCTGCCAGCAAATTAAAAAAAAAAGTTTCTTTATTAGCTCGATAGATGGCGCTGACCTGACATGTATCTCATCTGATCTGACCTACACTTGTACAGTGCCACAACCTTTTCTGTGCCGGTGACAGCGGCGCTACGTACGTTTTTCTTTTTTTTGTAGTAATTTAACCGGCCCTGACTTCTAAGAACTTCAGCCGCCAGCAGCGCTATGGTTGGACATCAACTTGACAGCAAAATGACATTAAAAAAATCACGTTAGTATCACATTTTGGCCACCGGCACAGCAAAGTTTGTGGCACTGTAGTTCCAAAGTTGTGCAAGAAGGTGCAAGGCCAAAAAAAAGTTGACGTTGACGGAAGAAAAGAAATGTCAAATAATTCTATTCCTCTTGTTTTGGTATGGTATTGCGTTGCAATACCATACCGACCATACCGCGAGTTGTAGATAAGCCTTTTCAGTCCTGTAAATGTTTTTTTTCCTTCTGCAAGTGTTTTTTTTTTAATTGACCGTCTTAACGTAGACTCCTTGCCAGCAATTAAAAAAAAGCAGACCCATGTCTGATGAACGCCATCTGCTGAGTTTTTTGGAACTAACTTTTTTCTTTTTTAATCATCTGTCAGAAAATCCCTCATTTACATAATAAATAGTTCTTAAGCTATATACTTTGGTATTAGAACAATGTATGTGATGGTGTCCAATATTTATTATTATTATTGATGATGATGTTGATGAATAATACCTACCTGATGAGTCAAGTTCATCATCAGCTTGTACCGTGGCGTGGATCCCATGCAGTAGCGGCCCTCTCCTCCATCCATCCAGTTATTAGACCTGGTCTGATACTCCTCAAGAAAGAACGGTTGAAGGTAATGGTCTGTAGGCTGCTCGCGGAACCCTACGAAGTGGTATTGGAATGTGCCGATCGAAGGGCTGTCCTCGAAGAACGCTGTGCGATATCTGAATTCAAATTTAGGGAAATGTTTCAAATTGATTTTAAACTGTTGGGTGTAATGAGGTACCTGGATTCAAACTAACACTTGTGTTCTAAAAACGGCACCCGGGTTTTTATTACTTTTTTACTATTGAAACTGAAGTAAGTAGGTACCTATTATAAAAATCTACCCATCTCACAACTAGCTCCGATGGGATTCAAACCCACAACCTTTCCCGTTCGACAGGTCAGTAAAAGGTCGTGGGTTCGATTCGAGTCTAATCGGAGCTAGTTTTGATACGGGTCGTTTTTTTCTATACTTACTTCATTTTCAATAATAAAAAATCGGCCTAGTGAGAGTCGGACTCGCCCATAAAGGGTTCCGTACCCACTTAACGTACCGATTGCATACACCTAGAAAAATACGACTATCACTTTTCGCCAGAAAAAAGTAACTTTGTTTTTCATAGTATTCGTATGAATGACAAAGTTATATTTGTGGTTTTCGAAAATGTGTTATATATCTCAAAAACTTGTAAAGCCTACTTAGCTGTGATAGTTTTCCTTTTAACTTCGTTATATAAAACAATCAATTGGCTGGCAGGGGGTGGGGTCACTTGACTCTAACAAAATTTTGAACACAAACGGATGCCCCTCAATCAAAAAACAGTTTTTACAAACAGGCAATATTTTTAATTGCTATCCAACCCGAACGACTATGGAAAGAAGAAAGGAAGAAAGAAGTATGTCCACCAGGCAGGGCAGGACCTAACCAAGACTCCTCCTGAAAAAAATTGTCTACAGCTAAGAAATGTACAGGAATGCTTTTGAGATTTTGCGATAAATAGTCTGCACAGGTAGTTCACCCGCTTTTTTCATATCAATATTTTCATTGGATATTTTATTTTGATCTTCTTTATAAAAATAATACTTAGTTAAAGCACCTCACCCATCTTCGTTCAGCTTGTAGAATATTAAAGGAAGTTCTTCCAAAGTCCCGGGATTTGCTACCACCTTCCTGACATCTGGAAGTTCTGATTCCGTCTTCCCAGTCAGGATAGGGAACAAGGCGGCTGCTGTACCATCTCCTACGATGTTGTACCTAAAGATTTTTAAAACATACTTCGACTAAGGGCCGATTGTTCAATGCCTGGATAAAAATTATTCGTCTGATATCGTTAGAAAGAGATGCAGCGAGTGGCCGTTCGTAATTTGCGCCGTACGCTGAATTCCACTTTATTGCGTTATAGTAAGAGTTACATCCAAATTGAACAGCAAATTGTTATTCATATCTCTCTCGTAATATTAATTGAACTGACTGATAACATTATCTGAGGATTGAAAAATCCCTTTGTTGCCCTTGTTACTACCAATCTTACTACCAGTAGTAATACCGTTAATATCAGCCCTAACCCTAAGTGACCCGTTGTGATTCCAACCGAGTAGATTACAATTACTATACCCTTGAACATACCCTTGGGATTAGATTAAATTGAGGTCAAACGTCAAAAGTAAGGACTCCATTGCAAGTAGGCTTGCAATAAAGTTTCTTACTTTTGACGTTTACTGATCCAATGCTTAAGGACCACATTTGAGACGTTCCTAAGGCTATGTCCCAATTGCTTAAGTTTTTCGGCGACAAAATCTGTCGCTCGCATTGCCGACAACCAAACATTGTGTCCAACCCGGTCTCTCGTCAGTTGTCAAGATGGCGTTATCAAAGGCCAATGTGCTTTACCTAAGTGAAAACCAAAATACAATTCTTGTAGTTTTAGTTCAATTTACTCCACAATATTTGGAAAAAAATGAGAAATATCAAAAATTGGTTGTGTCACGGGGACAAAATTTTCGAAGCATGTACCCGTCGCACAACTAGTTGGAGGTCTATTTTTGAATGAGTGAAATATGTCAGATATGAGTACTAAGCGAGCGCTCGACACGAGTGAGGAAGAAATTCAAAACTCAAACTCAAACTCGACGACCAACCAAAGCATTGGTCGTAAAGCATTGTCCGTATGTGCTGCCAGTTAGGACAGCTCCATTCAAAGAGACACCAAAAGTCGTGTCGTATTGCGACAGCTAATTAGGACATTGCGTAACGTTGAGAAGCGTTCGAGTAGGTACTGGAGCATTAGTGTGACCACTGACCCTTTGAGAATAGTCGCATGCAGCGTCTCGGTTAGGTACTTGTAGCTCTTGGGCATCTTCCTGATGAACCCGTTGCGAGATGTCGAGTCGAACCCGAATATCAGTACGTTGAGGGTCTTCTCCCGTCCTTCGGGGGGCGTTTTCGGATAAACTGAGTTGCGGAACCCTGCGACGTAGCCGGTCCACTTAAGCCGCGACCATTTAGTAGATCTAGAACAGTTTTCAGAATTTTTAATAAAGGGCTGTCGGTTCTGTTTTAATTTATTACTCCTACATTATTTTGTTAGCTTGGTTTTTGACATCAAAAATATCAGGATAAGTACTTGTAAGATGTCGGTCAGATTAGAGGCTAAAGACATGACCAAGCTCCGGAGATATTTTTTCACGGAAACCATTAATAGCTTTTTCAACTTTGAAGGTTAGACTTTTAATCAATTTTTCATAAAGAAAGTCTAGAAATTGTGATAAAGTAAGTACTTTAGTGTTGGATTTACTGCTTTTTATTATACTACAATTATTTAAGACTTAGCCAATCAACTTGTGAAACGTATTTTTGTATTAAAATGGGCAATTGAGCACGCATGAGCCCTTAATGTGAACCTTCTCTTTTATACATTTTTCAGCACTCACGTTTGCTGCCTCGTTCTACCTCTCTTTGGCTTCCCCAAACAAACTACTTTCGCGTGATCACTGTTCACCAGCGTGTATGAATCAGCATTCTTGATTTCTATAAGCGGACCTAAATTACGCTTATCATCGCTCTCGTAAATTATATCACGGTATCTGCAAGTTATGTCTCTAGTTGTCTTCAATATCTCTGGCACTACCCTACATTTAGAACGCTGAAAAATAACTTCAATTTCAACATCATTATCATCATCATCAACAACAATTTTGACGGCTATTTTAAGTGTTTATTTTTTCTCATTTATGTATAAAAATATATGGTATTATTATTATTCTTATTCAGGCAAGCAGTTGAAATTCAACTGATACTGCCAATATCCTGATCATCGTACAATAGGTATTGGTTCACTTTACGAAAACCCAAAGATAAAGTCATCTGCATACGGGTAAAAAAAGTTAGAGAAGTGACACCCTTACGGGATGTAGGTATTTAGTTAACTCATTAATAACCTGTGAGCTATATGTTCACCATTGTATGACACTTACCCAGCATTTAACCCAATCCTGTCCCGAGCAGTGTACCGGTGAAACATCCTTGTGAAACTTCATGATCTCCTTGCTGAATGGGTTCATGTTTTGTACTTCGCACCCTGTCCCCTTATCCAATCTCAGACCGTCCGCCAAGCGTTTTTCTATAAGCCTGTGTGAGACACGAAAAATACGAAGTGTACGATCGTAAGGGGATTTTTTTTTCTCTTTAAGACCTTAAAGCGAGGATTCCCGAAAATCGGGTATTTTATAAATTATGGATTACTCGCAAACCACAAGTACTCAAAATTTGGAAAAAATATATGTTATTTTACAGTCTTTTATCTAGTGCTTCCGGCCGTTATATTTTCCATTAGTGATACTTTACTGTATCAAATAAAATTCTAAATATCCGTCTAATACTAATTCAAATATCATATTACTTGCAGTATAAGTACTTGGTTTAAGTTAATGAAAAACATATGAAAATAATTGTCCTTGAATAGCCGAGGGATTCTGGCCGTCATAAGCTTATTTTTTTATTATTTAATTTTTTATTGAATTGCAAGTGATTTTCGAATTTTCGATTCGCTGGGCGCTCGCGAGTTCACAGTTCACTGCCGGCTGCCGCTGGGTCCGCGCGAAGTGTATCGAGCGCTCGAGGGTGTCTATTTCGGTCGGGAATCCTCGCCTTAAAATTAGAGGCTTGAGGAAGCGCTGCTGTGGTGCCACTGTAGCGCACTAGCCGCGCCACTGCTGGTTTACATACAATTTTCTAGAAGCGCAGTCTCATCATCACATGTCGACGAGTGTCACGTCACGTCACGTCACAGTGGCGAAGGGACAGCGCTTCTAGAAATTGTATGATAACTAAGTATACTTAGCAGTAGAGGCGCGGCTAGCGCGCTATAGGTAATATTGTGGCACCACGGCCTGTAGCGCTTCCTCAAGCCTCTAAAGTCTAATTGGAAGGCGCCTTTCGTTTCAATCGAAGAATAATAATAGTCAGGAACTCTATCGCCTTACTAATTTACGTAAGTACCTACTACTTCCTACTTCTTTTCATATGGCTAGTGCATCACTTTTTCTTAGGACGTCGTGATCGTGATAGCGTATGTAGCCATTAAATGTCCACACTACTTGGGCTCTGGCCTTTCTTATGCATGGATAAGGAGAATGGGCCATTTGACCCACCATGGCCCAGTGCGGATGGGTGGGTATTATTAACGACTGCCAATACAGCTGGGACCAAACGGCTTAACGTGTTCCGAAGCACGGAGGAGCTTGAGAATAAAAAGTATTTGGTCACCTATCCCGTGACCGACCATTGCGAAAGTTGGCCAATTCTCCTTATACATCCACAAGAAAGGCCTGTGCCTCAGCAGTGGGGACATTCAATTGCTGTTGATGGTGATGATGATGAATACGATCACCATAACGAAAGTTTTCGTGCTACCGCTATTTGCATGTCATTTAAAAATTACCTTCTTGTAGCCTCCATATCCATTTCCACGATAATGTCTTTCTTAATCTCAAAGTAATAGACCAGGATTGTCAGAAACAACGACATTATTACGATCTGGTTTCTCCTGGCGCGGTACCATCTCTTCGACGAGTAAGTCAACTGTATAAGTAGGTAATGAATTTAATGGAAGAGGTGAAATAGGTATTTGCTTGACTCATTAAACACTGCTTTGAACACTTCATTACTATCATCACACTCGAAATAAATTATTACACAGTACCTACCCAACTCTCCAAAAGTTGATTCAGATTATATTAGGTACCTACCTATACTTCGGCCATCTTACGGAAAGAATGTTTGTAAACAAACCGTTCCACCTGCAAGTGAGTCTTCTGCGATAAATGTCCGACAATCTGTCCGATAGCAACTTGCAAGTGTAAACACGGTGTTTACATTCGGACCGTCGGACGGTGTCGGACATTTATCGCAGAAGACTTACTTGTAGGTGGAAATGAGGCCTAAGGCTGTCTGTCCATTGACGCGGAGCGAGCGAGGCAACGGTGCGGAGCGAGCGAGTGTTGCGTAGAGGAGTTGCGGACTGTACGTAGCTAGGCCACACTCCGCTGCCCTGCCCCCCTCCGCCGCCTCGCACCACTACCACCTCTCCACTCCCGAAAATGTATGAATTTTAAAACTACCTCGCAAATCCCTGTCGACTGGAGCGGAGCGGAGGTTTATGCAATCCTATTGGTTACAATTTCTCCGTTCCTCCGCTCTGCCAGCTCGCTTCGCTCCACGTCAGTGGACAGCACAGCCTGCCATGGACATAACCGCCTGCTACTACAGGTGATCTGTGATGGACAGGCAGCCTTACCCTCAAAAGTACTTTTTATTATGTTTTAGAAGTATGTGCACTTCATATTAGCTTACAGCATGTCGCTTAAGTTTTAATATGGCATAAAGTTAATTGAAATTTAACGTGTTTGTGGAATAATTACAAAAACGTTTGTTCAAATGTTTGTTTACAAACACTGTTTCCGTATTTCCGTAAGATGGCTGGAGTAATAAAATGCCCACCCACCACTGTCTCTCGGCGCATATTCCCCACCATCTTGCTTGATGATTATTCAAGGTCATCATCAATATAGGTACTTTTGCTGGCGCAAAGAAAGGCCTTCCTATGACCCATCAAGCGGGCCTAATGAGGATTGGTGGGGAGGAACCCGAAGAACTAAGGTTATTACGCTGGGAATAAGAATAAAAAGGACAAATGCAACGAACCCTTAATCTGAAAAGATCTCTGATCCAAGTTTTCTTATCTTTTTTGCAGGCGTCTGCCATTTATCTGTTTTATATCTGAGCTCTATATAGTCACAAATTATGAAGTTCTAACATACCTAAATAAAACTTATCAGGACTAAAATACCTATATTTATCTTTCTATGACTAAAATCTAAACAAATGTAACGAATAACCAAAGAGCATGTTAAATATACAAGTTACTCTATTACTCTATGGACCACACATAGAGGTCAGTGGTTGACCCTCGTTGACCCACTGATCGACTTAATACTGAGGTATAGTGCAACAAGCTTTTCTGTTCCGGTGATAACCTTTGGAACTAAATTAGTTTTCATAAGACAGTCCATTTTGACAGCTAATTTCGTATGGCAAGTGGCTCCACTGTCACGGCTGTCACCGGAACAGACAGGCGTGTGGGACTATAACTGGAGTTCTCACCCTGAATAAAAAAGTGAACACCAGCAAATTTGACATTTAGTATGTAGTGGCTGTCAGTTGTCTCATATGACGCATATGACCATAGGTACGTATTTTATTAAAGTGTAGGTGAGACGGAAGACAGCCAATGTGTAATTTGTGGTCACAAAAAATTGTTGGTACTGCACTCTCCAGTTCCCTCTGTATTAAGTCGAGCTTCATGGGGTTGACCATGTATCATAGAGTAAGTTATTAGGGAGATTCTGTTCCGGTGGCCAAAACTGGAACAGTAAAATGACAATATGAACAAAACACGTTAGTTCCAGTTTTGGCTACCGGAACCGAAAACGTCGCACTCATGTCGCACTGTAAGTCCCACACTCCTGTCTGTTCCGGTGACATCCGTGACAGAGGAGCCACTTGCAATACAAAACGGAGTGTCGTATGAAAACTGTTTTAGTTCCAAAGATTATCACCGGAACAGAAAACGTTGTCGCACGAATAACATGCGAATAACCATCACAGAACCACAGTGTAAAAAAGTACTAAGGCTGTGACAGAACACTAGGTATACTCACTGACCTCTATTATGGTCGGTACACACGCAGCGACTTTGATCGATGGGGCGGCTCGCTGGCGACTTATGATTAGTATCGAGCATAAGTCGCCAGCGCCAATAAATCGCTGTTAAATTCACGTCCACAGTCCACACCCAACCCACACATGATTTAGACATCGCCAGCGAGTCGCTATCGACCAAAAGTCGCCGCCCCGTGTGCACCGACCATTATTTACACATACCTAAAAGCTCCTAAAAGCATAGATACAGTATATTAAAAAGCCTAAAAGGTGACTTACTGACCTCTATTATTATATCTAATAGAGGTCAGTGGAGTGGTGGAGTGACTATACTCTAGAGTAAGTTATTTATATAGGAAACTAGGTTTCTCGGAAACTATACACCTAGCGGATAGGGGAGCATAGTTTCCAAGAAACCGAGTGGGGGACAAACTTTTATACATTCAGAACACTAAGCAACTAAGGGACCAGACAGACGAACGACACTCGGCCACTAGCATATATATTTACTGTGACTCGGCCGACGAAGCCGACGCGCCAGATCGACGACGACGTCGTTGTGATAGGTCGCCGACTGCCGTCAACAGTTGTCGACGACGTCGTCGACCGTCGTCCGCGCTTGTGTGAGTGGGACCAGCCCCCCTAGACAAGGTGGCTCTCAATTATCGAATTCGCCAGTCGAATAGGACGAAAATGTATGGGATTGACATTAGCGATTGAAATGTCACGTGACAGCTAATGTCAATCCCATACATTTTCTTTCTAATGGAGCAGACCGATGAACGACACTCGGCCGACGAGACGCCCCGCCGCGCCAGGTCGACGACGTTCGTCGACCGTCCGCGCTTGTGTCATGGACTGGCAAATAGTCCAAGAGTTGAGATGCTGTTATAGTGTCTCATATTTCTGAGTACTTATGGGTTGTTTACATGTATTAAGTGACGAAGTAATTAACTAAATTTTAAGTTCATTTTAACTAAATTCACGCGTGTAAACAGTCACTTAACAGCTCTTTAGTCACATGTGCTAAGTAAACGATTTAGTGAATAAGTGAGTAAGTAGAATAGGATCGAGTCTATTTTTGCTTAAGGCGATGAATCCCGACAGAAATAGGCACGCTAACGCTTGCTCGGCCGCGCGCGATACACTTCACGCGGACGCAGCGGCAGCCGGCAGTGAACTGTGAACTCGCGAGCGCCCCGCGAATCGAAAATCACTTAAAATTCAATTAAAAATTAAATAATAAAAGTTTTACACTTATGACGGCCGGAATCCCTCGGCTAATCAAAGACAATTATTTTCGTATATTTTTCATTAACTAAAACCAAGTATACTGCAAGTAATACGATATTTGGATTACGATTAGATGGATGTTTGGGATTTTATTTGACACAGTAAAATATGACCAATCAAAAAATACGGCCGGAAGCACTAGATAAATAACTGTAAAATAACATATATTTTTTCCAAGTTTTAAGTACTTGTGATTTGCGAGTAATCCATAATTTAAAATACCCTATTTTGGGGAATGCCCGCCTTAAGTAACTCCTCCCGCATCGCGCGTATTCCCCGGTAGGCGTGGTCTTTACTAAATTTGCTTTTAGTTACATAGTAACTATTTAGTAATCTGTGCTTTTAGTTCGCGTGTGAACGCACTAATTTAGCGAAGTAGGAAAGTACCTTCGTCCATTGTGACCAAACTAAATTGAATTTAAGTTATAACACGTGTAAACACTTTACTACTTAAAATTAACTTAAAATTAAGTTAATCACTTGCTTACTTAATACGTGTAAACTAGGCATTAGATAGTTATTTCTATTAATTTGAATAAGTATGGAGTTTGAGGAAGAATTATTACTTTATCTCCTTTTGCATCAATCTTCTTTTTTTCTTAAGTTATATTATAAGACAGTTAGTGTAGGCAATGAACAGATTCTTTGTATGGAGACCCATACACTAATTCCTCAGTCGATGAAACTTTGCTGAGTTATAAAATAGCATGAGCCATAAACTTTTAAATGATTATCCAAAAACAAACTCACACGGAAGTTAGGTATTTATACATAAATATACAAATCTGTTTATATATTGAACCGAGTAATTTCTCAGTCCAAATTTATTTTACCAAATGAGTTATTTATACTAGTATGTGATACTTGATGAAAATCCAAAACTTTTTTCAAACATGAGTATGCTTGGCAAAATGGTATAATTCCGTTAAAAAGTTCGACAGAGACATTTTCAGTCCAAGTCACCCCATTTTGTTTTATTAAAATTTGGTGTTTCTGCTGGGATATTTTTTTTGGATATTTCATATTATTGTTTTTATACGTTACATGAATATGTCCGGTTAAGACAGTTTAGACGGAGCATTTTTCCTAAAAAAGATATCAATGAAATAAGACTTTCATTAAAAAATACCTAATCTTCTATTATTATTATTTTTTGGAAATTTATACCATACTTTTAATTTATTGATACTTTATCATCATGTAAAGTTTTTCTGACTGAGGAATTACTGTGGGGGTCAACTAGCTTCATTGACTACACTAAGTAGTCCAGTCAACGAACGCTCCAAAAACAGTATAGAGGGAAATGCTTGGAACACAATTTTTTACTTCGTAGCTTTGTTTGGACTACTTAGGAGGTTAACATATGGGTAGTCCGGTCAATTTAGACATTCGAAGATACATTAATTCGCAAGAAGCTGAAAGTTGGTGAAATTGTTCAAAACATAATCTATTATTATTATATTATTATACTTATAATAAAACTGTAAACGATCCAATTCTGTACATTGAAAAAAAATAGAAAAAAATACCACCAGGGGTCTTCTTAAACGAAACAGATACCAAAAATATAGTTTTTAATTTTTTGTCTGTCTGTCTGTCTGTTGTCCGCGTTTCACACAAAAACTACTGAACGGATTTTGATGAAACTTTATTGTTATACAGCTATTGGTCCTCGCCAACATATAGGCTATAATTTATTTTGAAGATCGTAATATCTGATGTGGAACCATAGCATTCCAGCCAAACTATGAGAGATATAATAGTAATCTATACTTATAATAAAACTGTAAACGAGCCGATTCTGTACAATGAAAAGAAATAGAAAAAAAAAATGTCCAGGGGTCTTCTTAAACGAAACAGATACCATCTATATCTATAAGTACCTACTTATAATAAAACTGTAAACGAGCCGATTCTGTACAATGAAAAGAAATAGAAAAAAATATGTCCAGGGGTCTTCTTAAACGAAACAGATACCAAAAATATGGTTTTTGAATTTTTTGTCTGTCTGTCTGTTGTCCGCGTTTCACGCAAAAACTACTGAACGGATTTTGATGTTTTTTTTTGTTATATAGCTATACTTATAATAAAACTGTAAACGATCCAATTCTATACATTGAAAAGAAATAGAAAAAAATACCACCAGGGGTCTTCTTAAACGAAACAGATACCAACGATATAGTTTTAAATTTTTTGTCTGTCTGTCTGTCTGTTGTCCGCGTTTCACGCAAAAACTACTGAACGGATTATGATGTTTTTTTTTTGTTATATAGCTATTAGTCCTCGCCAACATATAGGCTATAATTTATTTTGAAGATCGTAATATCTGATGTGGAACCATAGCAGTCCAGCCAAACTATGAGAGATATAATAGTAATCTATACTTATAATAAAACTGTAAACGAGCCGATTCTGTACAATGAAAAGAAATAGAAAAAAATATGTCCAGGGGTCTTCTTAAACGAAACAGATACCAAAAATATGGTTTTTGAATTTTTTGTCTGTCTGTCTGTTGTCCGCGTTTCACGCAAAAACTACTGAACGGATTTTGATGTCTTTTTTTGTTATATAGCTATTAGTCCTCGCCGACATATAGGCTATAATTTATTTTGAAGATCGGAATACCTGATGTGGAACCATAGCAGTCCAGCCAAAATATGAGAGATATAAAAATACCGTCATAAGATAAATTGTTAAACGTGATAAGCATTTTCTATTGACGTAAAAATTTTGAAGGTCTGGTACACCTGATGTGAAACCCTAGCAGCCAGGTTAAACTATTAGAGATACAAACATAGCGTCGTAACAAAAGTTGTTTAACTTGATGAACATTTTCTATTGACGTAAAAATATCGAAGGTCTGGCACACCACACCTGATGTGGAACCCTAGCAGCCCAGCTAAACTATAAGAGATACAAATAAAGCGTCTTAAGAGAAGTTGTTCAGCGTGACAGGTATTTTTTATTGGCATACAATAATCTAAAGTCTGGTACATCTGATTTGCCCCAAGAGTCCAGTTAAAGCTTAAGATATACGAATGTGGCGCATTAAGGAAGGTTGTTCAGCAAAAGAGCACTATCTGGTTACGTATTACACAGCGTGATATCACAACTGTTACTTTTTACAAACTTCTTATAATATCTTAAGCATTCAAATAAAATATTTTCTTGAGAATTGATTGAAGCACAATTGATTGAAAAACAAAAATTCGTAAATAGGTAACATAAGTTGGGAGTACCTCCACGTGGTGAAGGCGGTAACAGTATAAGTATGTACTGGCTAAAACTCCCTTTTAAATACTATCTATATAAATGCCTTCGGGCTTATGTTATTGTCATCGTTTACGTATACCTACGTCAAATTTGGCACGGTATATAGCCTACCCGGTAACACAGGGGAGCAGCCATCAAATTTTCCGTATATTTTAGAGCTTTAGTTAACATTAACTGGGTTTTGCTTTGTTAAATTTGGTTGTTGCGACATTCACTGAAATGCCTAGACGAAAAAAAAACAAGTCTTTCTCAGTATTCAAGAGACTCCAAACGAAAAAGTCGAGATAGATCTCAAGAAACTGAGGAAGAACATGAGACACGCTTAGAAGCAAGACGAGATCGTTACTCTGAATCTTTGTTTTTGGAAACAGATATGCAAAGAGAAAACAGATTAACTGCTGATCGGGAACGAATCGCTTCTTCTCGTGCCTCAGAGACGTTAATGCAGCGTGAAGTGCGACTTACTTCTGATCGTCAGCGTCATGTTACATCTCGCGAAACTGAGACATTCACTCAGCGTGAAATGCGTCTTATATCTGACCGTGAGCGTCACATTATATCTCGCGAGTCTGAGCAATTACTCAGCGTGAAACGCGTCTCACAGCCGATCGTGAACGTCACATTATATCTCGCGAGTCAGAGACATTGACTCAGCATGAAACGCGTCTCAGAGCCGACCGTGAACGTCACATTTTTATCTCGCGAGTCCGAGACACAACTACTTAACGGGTTTTGGTGAAACTTTTTTTATATAAGTAGATCTTGGTCATCGGCAACATCATTGGCTGTAATTTATTTTGAAAATCGAAATAACTGTTTTTTATCGTGCAAATTTATTTAACTCCCCGGTATAACGTCATGTAGTCCACGCGGGCGAAGCCGCGGGTGGACAGCTTGTCTGCTTTAATGCAATCGTTTAGAATCACAACATACCCGTGAAATAGGCCTGCCGGGGAAACCACGTTAAAAAAATGCGCTATATCATAGGTGGCGTGGAAACGTGCATATGATGCACATGATCGATTACAACTTTTCCAACTTTTTGAATCGTTATATTTCAGAAAGGTGGCTCAGGGAAAAAGTATTGGTGCATTTTTTGTAGATGATTAGGTACATGGTCTACAATTTTTGTCTCAGCTACTTTTATGATAAAACTTATCGTTTTGCTGAAAATCGCGAAATACACATTTTTTTACCTTTGACTTCCGAGTATTTTTTTTCCAGGTACCGGATCGATGAGGACTTTTTAAATTTCATTTATAATTATGTTTTGAACAATTTTACCAAATTTCAGCTTCTTGCGAATTTATGTACCTTTACTCTTATTTTTACCACACTTTTATTAGCTTCACTTGTAACTAAGTCACAATGTAAGAAAATCTTGGAGTTCAATTTTAACCTACTTCTAAGTGTCGTATTGATTTGAAACTTTGCAAGTCCATATGGATCCGATGACAATACAATAATTTGCTACCATCGAGCTGATCTGATGATGGAGTCAAGAGGTGGGCAATAGAACTCTTCAACGGCTGCTAGGAAACCCCTCGAGTTTAGGCTCATTTGTTTTATTCTAATGAGACCAATTCGCTACACTAAACTTGATGTTGAGGGTCTGATGATGGAGCAGGGAGAAAGCCAGTGGCACTCATTAATGACCACTACGAAACACTTCGAGTTCTGGCTCATTTGTTTCGTTCTGATGAGACCTATTTGCTACACTTGGTGGTGAGGGTCTGATGATGGAGCAGGAAGAAAGGCAGTGACACTCCTTAATGACCAATAGGAAAACCCTCGAGTTTGGGCTCATTTGTTTCGTTTTGATGAGACCTATTTGCTACACTTGGTGGTGAGGGTCTGATCATGGAGCAGGAAGGAAGCCAGTGGCACTCCTTAATGACCAATAGGAAACCCTCAGAGTTTGGGCTCATTGGTTTCGTTCAGATGAGACCTATTTGCTACCCTTGTTGGTGAGGGTCTGATCATGGAGCAGGAAGGAAGCCAGTGGCACTCCTTAATGACCACTAGGAAACCTTTTGAGTTTGGGCTCATTTGTTTCGTTCTGATGAGGAGACCTATTCGCTTCACTTGGTGGTGAGGGTCTGATGATGGAGCTAAGAGGAAGCTAGTGACACTCCTTAAAGACTACTAGGAAACCTTTTGAGTTTGGGCTCATTTGTTTCGTTCTGATGAGACCTATTCGCTACACTTGGGGGTGAGGGTTTGATGATGGAGCAGGGATTAAGCCAGTTGCACTCCTTAATGACCAATAGGAAACACCTCGAGCTTGGGCTCATTTGTTTTGTTCTGATGAGACCTATTTGCTACACTTTGTGGTGAGGGTCTGATGATGGAGCAGGAAGGAAGCCAGTGACACTCCTTAATAACCAATAGGAATTCCCTCGAGTTTGGGCTCATTTGTTTCGTTTTGATGAGACCTATTTGCTACCCTTGTTGGTGAGGGTCTGATAATGGAGCTGAAAGGAAGCCAGTGGCACTCCTTAAATACCACTAGGAAACCTTTTGAGTTTGTGCTCAATTGTTTCGTTCTGATGAGACCTATTTGCTACACTTCGTGGTAAGGGTCTGATGATGGAGCAGGAAGGAAGCCAGTGGCACTCTTTAGAGACCACTAGGAAACCTTTTGAGTTTGGGCTCATTTGTTTCGTTCTGATGAGGAGACCTATTCGCTTCACTTGGTGGTGAGGGTCTGATGATGGAGCTGGAAGGAAGCCAGTGGCAATCCATAATGACCAATAGGAAGCACCTCGAGTTCTGGCTCATTTGTTTCGTTCTGATGAGATCTATTCGTTGCACTTGGTGGTGAGGGTCTGATGATGAAGCAGGGAGGAAGCCAGTGGCACTTTTTAATGACCACTAGGAAATCCCTCGAGTTTGGGCTCATTTGTTTCATTCTGATGTGACCATTCGCTACACTTGGTGGTGAGGGTCTGATGATGGAGCAGGAAGGAAGTAGGGGTTCGGCTTGCGCATCCAGTAACTAATAGACTCCACTTGAATTTGTAAGTCTAAATACATACAATCACGCCTTTGAGTTATAATGTTTACGGGGTGGGCAGAAGACCCATGAATGGACTGTGAAATCCATTACTATCCATCCATGGCTTGCCATTTATTAAACTAAAAAGTAAAAAATAAATATGTAGTTTAAAAAACTAAAACAACACACTTTTATAGAAATAGACTAAAAAGTACAAAATAAGCGTCTATTCAGTAACTGAAATTAAAAAGCGTGGTGCGCCCTTTGCAAAGCATGCATTTCAAGACAACGCGCACCACGCTTTCTTAATTTCAGTTACTGAATAGACGCTTATTTTGTACTTTTTAGTCTATTTCTATAAAAGTGTGTTGTTTTAGTTTTTTAAACTACATATTTATTTTACTATACCTTTACTACTTATATTATATAGTATCGTACTATATTTCTGTCAATTTTACTATAATAATATATTACTTACAGAAAAACAATATAGACGAAAAACACTATTACATCATACTGCTCGGTAACTAGGATTTACTAGTAAGGTAAGAGGCTGTGTAAGTTGGCATGTGCAACACAGTGTATTGTTTAGATAGAACGTTCCATTTTCAAATTACTTTGCAATTCAAGCAGGTGAATGCTTTAATTGTAAAGTAACTTTACCATTCAAGCTATGCAAAACTCCTTGGTCAAACATATTTTTTTCATAAAATGATAAGAAAACTATTTACTGTGGAGAACAATGAAAATGGCGGTCAAAATACGTACATTTACAAGTTTTGGCAAATTTTGAATAAATATTTTCTGTCTTATAAAAGAATCATTTTGTTATAACAATATGAATGTTTTATTTACCTCGCATGAATGATGTAAAGTAGAATGCTTACCTCGGTTGCAAGTAGCTATTACACCCTCGAACTATATTCGCCCTCGCTCGTTTCGCTCGCTCGGGCGTCTAAATATCTCGGGTGCACTCGATCCTTTAGCGCCCTTTGCGAGCTGCGCTCGCACGGGCGCCAAATTGGATCTTGTTCTGTAATAGCTCGCTTACGTTCCTTGTGTAACAAACTACTATTACATCATACTGCTCGGTAACTAGGATTTACTAGTATGGTAAGAGGCTGTGTAAGTTGGCATGTGCAACACAGTGTATTGTTTAGATAGAACGTTCAATTTTCAAATTACTTTGCAATTCAAGCAGGTGAATGCTACTTTACCATTCAAGCTATGCAAAACTCCTTGGTCAAACAATATTTTTTCATAAAACGATAAGAAAACTATTTACTGTAAAAACAATGAAAATGGCGGCATTTCACCGAATTAAATGTTTGTTCTGTATTCAAATTTAAAATAAGTATACATTAACAAGTTTTTGGAAATAAATTTGAATCAATATGTTCTCTCTTATAAAAGAATCATTTTGTCATACCAATATAAATGTTTTATTTACCTCGCATGAATGATGTAAAGTAGAATGCTTACCTCGGTTGTAAATAGCTATTACACCCTCGAACTATATTCGCCCTCGCTCGCTAAGCTCGCTCGGGCGTCTAAACATCTCGGGTGCACCCGATCCATTAGCTCCCTTTGCGAGCTGCGCTCGCACGGTCGCCAAATTGGATCTTGTTCTGTAATAGCTCTTTTACGTTCCTTGTGTAACAAACTACTATTTAACCGCATGGCTAGAATATACCGCACCCATAGCAAGAATGGAGCGTTTCAATGAAGTACCTACACGTGGAAAAATAAATAATGTAACTAAAATATTTTTAAATATTTCCCTTCCAACTACGTAAGCCTTTTTGCCTTCCTTCGTAGTTAGTTGGGTTGGGATAGGGTGGAAAATAGCTTTTGCCTTAATGATCAAGAATAAATGTGTACTATTTATTTCCTAAATGTCCCATAAGTACTATATTTTTTGCCATTTTTTGGAGAAAGTACTATATTTTTTCAATAAAAAGGTGGCAACCCTAGGACTAATATCAAAAGTCACCGCCCGTAGCCCTTAAACCGGGAGGTACGGGGGGTTCGAAGGTCTCATTTTTTGTTTTTTTTTTATTATATTAAATATTATCTCCATAATTATACACTTTCAAATCTCGAAAACTATACAAGATATCGAAAAACTTGACTGAATAGAACTTGTAGCAAATTTAATGAGCTTTCATTTTGCACATAATGTCGCTGGGCCGCATAGCTTCTGAGATATAATCCAAAAACCAAAAAATGAGACCTTCAAACCCCTCCCTCCTCCACGGCTTAAGGGCTACGGGCGGGGACTTTTGATATGTTTACCACCTCCTAACTAGCCCAAACAAAGTAAAAAAATTGTGTTCCAAACATTTCCCTCTATAACTCTTCGTTGACTGGGCTACAGGGGCATAATGCGAAAAGCATCTCTGTTCCGGTGATAGATTGAAACTAAAAAAAAAAATATACGACATCTACGACACTCCCTTTTGACACACTGACCTCTATTATTTACACACTGGACTGGCTGTCATAAAATATTTTCGTGCCTATTTGAGTATACCTATTGCCATTTTGGCGCTGTAGGCCAAGCTGTAGCCAGATACGAGTGTCCATGTAACTAAAATCAGTGAAGTTCTTCCCAGGTAGCAAACTGACGTCGCCGACGAAAAATGTACGTCATTCTTAGGTCAATTTAGGGTCAGTACTGCATTCATCGAAAAAGTACGTAGATTTGACGTAATTTTTTCGTCATCTTTATTACGTCTATGTTCGACGTGACTGGTATGTCCACGGTAGGTACGACCATAGAGTAACTTGTATATATAAGAAATAGAGACCAATCTTCGGCCCCTTTATTGGTAGTGTATATCTGGCGCCGTGCGTCGTCGCGCTCCAGCAGCTTTTGTTGTATAAACACACACATATGCACATTATAAAGTCGTATAAACACACACACACACACATATTATTTATTTATAAGGAAACTTTGTGTAAATGAAACATAGGTTAACACTGCACCCTTTATTAACAACTAGCTTTCCGCCTGCGGCATCGCCCGCGTGGACTACACGACGTTATCCCGCAGGAATTTGACATTTTTTTCGGGATAAAAAGTAGTTAATATGTTCCTTTCCCGGCTTAAAAGTATCTGTGTCCCAAATTTCAGCCAAATCCGTTCAACCGTTTTAGCGTGATTGAGTAAAAAACATACAAACATCCAAACATCTAAACTTTCACATTTATAATATTATATAGTAGGATAAAACAATAAAATTAGAAGTTTTATCCCTGTGCATCACACTTGAAATTTAATTTTAAAATGTAACAAAAAAGTACGCGTGTGAAAAGTATGCAAACGCATATTTGTCACATAAGCTAGAAACGTTATCAATACTTACAACAATTTGCAGACTGAAAAAAATGATTCGGGTGAGTGCAAATTTCGAGAATAGGTTTTTGAATTTGTTATATATTCGGCTCTAAAACAATCATTTTATGCAATTTTTCAATAATAAAAATTGCATTGTGAATGCAAAAAACTAAAAATTAAAATAACTTGTACTTACTTACCTACTTGTCACTCACAAATGCGAATCGAACGCGCATGAAAAAAAACGCGGTCGACGTCTAGGCTCTGAACCGTTAAATATTGAAATCAAAATCAGGTAGGTACTTATTCAAAAGTTTATTCAGTAATCACAGTAGCGAACATTATACGGAAATAAATGACTTATTACTTCAAAGGAACATGCTTAAAAGCAAAGAAGTATTTAAACACAAGATAATCATACTAATACGAATTAGTAATATTACATACAACATAGCGTATATACCCAACTAGCACAAAATGTCTGCTTAAGACCTATATAGCGTATATAATTACAGTTAGAAGCTGCAAGAGTCAGCTGTATAACGCGCTATGCAACCATTTTGCAGCTGCTTTAGATCTAAAGGGGCGAAATTAGAACCTATTTTAATAGATCCAGTAGAGTTTCATAATAGTGCATGTAATTTCTTACAACCGCTATTTTCACTCCTTATGCACCCTATTGGCAGTAATTGAATGAAAGAACGTCAGATCCACTCATTATTTCATTCACTCCGAAGTGTAAATTGCAGCTTTCAGTGCAAATTGTGGCTTTCTTAAGTTTTTAATTTCTATTACATGTAAGACGTTTTTATATAATTATGACTAGGCAGCGTGTAGTGAAATAATAAAATGGTGGAATTGTAGTGTAAATATACGATTTAAGTTACGCGGCTTGTTTATGTGATAAACATCGGCAAATTTAATTTACTGTGAAACATGTATGGTGTTTTTGGAGTAAAACTAATGGGCCCTCAATTTATTGAAGATATTACGAAAATTTAATGAATTTGTAACTGCGGGTCAAATTTTTTTATCTTAATTTTGATAAGTATTACACTGAATTATATTTATTTATGGATAATTAACGATAACATGTTGTTTGCGATCATACTAAACTGTGCCGTGTGACTCGTGTGTTTAAATAAACAGAAATATATGAACAAATAAAATAAATGGTTTCAGAAAATGGCGTCTATATTATTGCAGCCTTGCTTTCTAGTTTTCGCTACTGTAGCTCCCTTTTGCAGAAATAGGTGACAAAAACCACTGTTCGGAAACTCCTAGATCCAATTAAGCTGCTAAATTCTTTTTTCTAGAACTTCTACCTCCATACAATGTCCAAAAAAGTGGATATTATAACCGAGAGTGCTAATTTGATGTGATATAAAGCTCGCACCTGCATTGTAGCACATACAATAAATATAATTTAGGGATCTGCAATAAATGCTGGAAACCCTTGATGCTTGAATTATTAAAAAACCTAGTAGTATTATGCTAATAAATTCTTCTGTTACGTATACTATTTATGATCTCTAAAAATCAACTTTGAGGCCAATGCACCTATAGTTTGTAACTTTAAGAATTAATCGTCAAAAAAAAGTTGGTTAATACCTATTAACTTTCAAGAAAATACGACGACGAGAAGTAATTAAAATAAAAAAGTTTAAATAAAAGAATAGGTAGAACCAACTTCAATTAAGACTTTTGCAAGTAAACGAGGTCTCCGACTTTATTGAAGTCGGTTCTATTTTTTTTAAACATTTTTATTTTAACCTCTTTTTTAAACACCGTAAGCTCAATTTGATAGAAGGCATAAATCCAAATCGAACAAAAAAGCATCATTAAAATCCGACTAATAGTTCTCGTGAAATGCTTGGACATACAAACAAACAAACATTCAACTACCTACTTATACAAACTTTTTCCCGAATGTAACAAATATTTACTGAAAACCGCATCAAAATCGGTTCACCCAAACATAAGAAAATTGCGGACAAACGTACATACGTTACATAGGTACAGGTCAAACTGAGAACCTCTTTTTTGAAGTCGGTTAAATCGAATTAACCTTTTATTTAACACGTTCTCCATTTGATTGAAAAGCTATTATTTTCTATCATGAAGCACTGCAGACTCCATAGTAGTTCCACAAAAAGGAATTTTACGAGCTTATAGGAACTAATTTTACCTCACAGGCATAACAGAAACCGTAAGAAGTAAATTAGACACAATTTCCTACCCTATGCAGAACAGGGTGGTATAGTATGCCACGCGGGACCGTAATGCAAGTAAAAGTGCCAATAAATATGCAATTATAACTACAGTGCAGTCAATGGTGGTCTGAAATGCTATGCGAAACCATTATGCGAGTAAAAGTGGCAAAAAAGTTACAAATCTAACTATTGTGCAGTTAATGGTGCCATAAGGTGTCACAAAAATACCTTAGGTTCCTGCTGCGGTCATAGCTATAATTTTAACTGTTATCGAACTTGTGCCTAATTCTTACTCCGTTATGCCACCCCTATAGACATTGGAGCTTTAAGGAAAGCTGCATTTTTCACTAGTGTGCTAGTTGGGTAGAGATTCGAGAAGACCTAAAAATACTTTGGTAACATTCTAATACTACAAATATATATAAATTGCTTACATTATACATTTTATGCAATTCCAATTGAATCGTGTAATAATTATACAAATACTAGACCAACCGCATAAGTAATGCAATGAATAGATTTTATCTATTAATTGTGAATTGTCTTTTTACGTTGAAAAAGTAAAAAGTACCAAGATAAGTTAGAAAAAGTCACGCATTTTCGTCCTTTGAATTAAAAATTCTAATTATTTTTTTCCTTTTTTAGTGTTTGTTAATTTTTGTTTGAAGATTATTTTTGAAGGCGGTTACATTTTATTTAAAAACGTTTTTTCAATAATAGAAATTACATTGTGAATGCATAACTTACAAACAATTATCTGAAGCTCAGACCCCACTGAAGGCGAAACTAAATAAAAATAGTTTGATTCCGGACGTTCTACGTATATTTAGTTTGCAGTAAGTAATTGTAAATAAGTAATTTGCTGATACTTATTCCCATAAGTTTAAAGATACTTTATGGAAAGGCCATGATTTTCAAATACAAGAAAATTTCATGACCTTACGAGTATTATAAATGCATCAACTCTGTTTGTTGCCTTTTCACACCTAAAAAACTGAACCGATTTTGGTGAAGTTTGGCTTATATTCAGACTAGATAATGAAGAAGTACATTATATAAGATATAGACAAAAAAGATGTGAAATCCCACCAAAAAACATCCTGTAAAAAACTGGCCAAATCTCGCTGGATTTGCTTATTTCTCGATAAAAAAAGTGATGAAATCTCTTAGTATGCGATTTCTTCATCGATATAGTAAGATTGTGGTCGTTGACTTGGGTCCACCAACATGTAAGAATGCTTAAAGAATGTTCACCAAGTCACATAAAACCTAACTAGGTATATCAATAAAGAAATTGCAGTAAGGACCATTGGAGTAGACTATAGATTTCATCACTTTTTAAAGAGAAATAAGCAACTCCAGCGAGCTTTGGCCAGTTTTTACAGGATATTTTTGGTGGGTGTTGATTACAGGATGGAGCTATACACTGCGTACCTATAGCGCCATCTCGCTTACAATATTACTGTAACATTTTTTGTCAGCTCGCGTTAAGGCCCCTACTTAACTCAAACTAAATCAATATTGATATCTGTGCCAACAATTTTAACATAATTATTGAATCAAAGACACATAAAATTAATTGCTTCGAAATACTTAAAAAATATGCCTTTTTTCCTAAAACGCTTAAGCTGGATTTGCGATTCAGAGCATTAAAGTAAATCGATACAATATCGCCTGGTAAAGGCATTGTATATTATTCTGTGGTATAACATAGCTTATCTGTAGCTTGGCTAGTGGAAGCGAGTCTTAAGGCTGTTGTATGGTTGACTGCACACAGCTCAGTCTTTGCAGTAACAGTACATATTGAGATGCGGACGCGTTGCGCTGATGCAGTGAGGTTCGTCGTTGTAACTGGAAATGAAAATATTCATCAAAAAACTTCGACATTCGAATAACCACGAAAAGTAAAAAAAAACTGTCCGAAAAAAATAAGTAGGTAAGTAGGTACCTACTCAATCGATTGATTTGGCTGCCTTTTTTGTTGCAAAAGTTATCGCAATCTTCTATATATATAAAATTCAAAGTCCTGACTGACTGACTGACTGACTGACTGACTGACTGACTGACTGAGATATCAACGCACAGCCCAAACCGCTGAACCTAGAGACTTCAAATTTTGCACATAGATACGTTATACAGTGTAGGCATCCACTAAGAAAGGATTTTTGGAAATTCCACCCCTAAGGGGGTGAAATAGGAGATGAATGTTTGTATGAAAGTCCGTCAGTTTTGAAGTTAGGATCTTCAAATTTTGTATTTAGGCTGGCAATTAAAAATTAATATTTACCTGTGTCAGCGTTTTTGACAATTCCACCCCCGAAGGGGTGAAAAGAGGGGTGAAATGTTGTATCTGGAAAGTCCTTCAATAAATTTATTATTTAGGCTTATGGTCGGAAAGTAAAACAAATAAGCGAACACAAATTTCGTATTTTTTCGAAAATCAACCCCTTAGAGGTCAAATGGGATAAATAAACCTAAAAATCGATATGGATGTCGTTATTGAGGTTTTATGGGATGATGATTGCAATCTATATATATAAAATTCAAAGTCCTGACTGACTGACTGACTGACTGACTGACTGACTGACTGACTGACTGAGATATCAACGCACAGCCCAAACCGCTGAACCTAGAGACTTCAAATTTTGCACATAGATACGTTATACAGTGTAGGCATCCACTAAGAAAGGATTTTTGGAAATTCCACCCCTAAGGGGGTGAAATAGGAGATGAATGTTTGTATGAAAGTCCGTCAGTTTTGAAGTTAGGATCTTCAAATTTTGTATTTAGGCTGGCAATTAAAAATTAATATTTACCTGTGCCAGCGTTTTTGACAATTCTACCCCCGAAGGGGTGAAAAGAGGGGTGAAATGTTGTATCTGGAAAGTCCTTCAATAAATTTATTATTTAGGCTTATGGTCGGAAAGTAAAACAAATAAGCGAACACAAATTTCGTATTTTTTCGAAAATCAACCCCTTAGAGGTCAAATGGGATAAATAAACCTAAAAATCGATATGGATGTCGTTATTGAGGTTTTATGGGATGATGATTGCAAAAATGGCATTTATTTTGATGTTTAACACGCTGAACATGATTCAACCCCTAAAAGGTTGAAATAGGGGTGAAATTTTGAATGAAAAATCGGGATAAAATAGAAATTTGAACTTGAAACTTTTTAGGCTTACTTCTTAAAACAAATAGGCAACCCATTTCGTAATTTTCCCAAAATCAAACCCAGGGGGTAAAATAGGGGATGAATATGTGTATGAGAGTCCGTCAGTTTTGAAGTTAGGATCTTCAAATTTTGCATTTAGGCTGGCAATTGAAAATTTATATTTTCCTGTGTCAGTGTTCTTGACAACTCCACCCCCGAAGGGGTGAAAAGGAAGATGAAATGTTGTATCTGGAAAGTCCTTCATTTAATTTATTATTTAGGCTTATGGTCGGAAAGTAAAACAAAAAAGCAAACACATATTTGGTATTTTTCGAAAATCAACCCCTTAGAGGTCAAATGGGATAAATAAACCTAAAAACCGATATGAATGTCGTTATTGAGGTTTTATGGGATGACGATTGCAAAAATGGCATTTATGGATTCAACCCCTAATAGGTTGAAATAGGGGTGAAATTTTGAATGAAAAATCAGGGGGTAAAATAGACACTTCAACTTGAAACTTTGTAGGCTTACTTCTTAAAACAAATAGGCAACCCATTTCGTAGTTTTCCGAAAATCAAACCCAGGGGGTAAATAGGGTATAGAAACCTAAATCATCTTAAGTACCCTAAAAGTTCTTGGTACCTAAGCTACTCAGAACTAACTTTTTAATTGTGAAACAGACACTTATTATTTACTAGCTTCCGCCCGCGACTTCGTCCGCGTGGACATTCGAGAAAATACTTAGGGGACCAATAACCAGGATAAAAAGTATTCTATGTTTTAATTGCATAAAAATCCTATCAGCCGTTTTTACGTGATTAGGCGGGTCCTCCCTCACCAAGTGAGCAGCCTCGTGCGAGGCCAGCCGCACGTGGCAAGGTTCTGCCTCGCGCGAGGCTGCTCGCTTGGTGACGGAGGACCCGCCTAATCACGTAAAAACGGCTGATCGGATTTTTATGCAATTAAAACATAGAATACTTTTTATCCTGGTTATTGGTCCCCTAAGTATTTTCTCGAATGTCCACGCGGACGAAGTCGCGGGCGGAAGCTAGTTATGTATAAAAATAAAGCATAAGTGCCCGTTTTTTCTGCAACCGTGTGTATTACGAGTATTCACTTACGCATTAGTCCGCGATATATCTCTGTAGTTGACATCAAACTTTTTCTCTTTCTTGTAGTAAGTTAGAGACGCTTCATAAACACCCACACCCGGGCCAACTTCAATCTGCAACAAAGAAAATTATGTAAAACTAGCCTAGTTTTCCGCCCGGGGCTTCCCCCGCGTGTACATACTGTGTACGAATACGACATTATCTCGTGGGAATGTGAAGATTTTCCGGAATAAAAAGTAGGCTATCTCACTCTCTAGCTTTCAAACTATGCACATACCAAAAATCAAGTCAATCCGTTGATCCGTTTCGACGTGAAAAACGAAAAAACGAACAAGCAAACACACTTTCACATTTATTATATTAATATGGATTAATTTATATGTTTAAATAATTATCCGGATGATCGTAAAAAGTAAGATTGCAAATTATTTGGTAGAGAAACTATGTATTCACGACATCAACGTCGACGAAGTCAAGATATAACAAAATCTCCTTTAAACATCAAAATTTTCTGAAAAATACAAATAATAAGTCGTTCTTCACGCCCAAATAAACCCATACTAAGTTTTTAAATTATTTTTACTTTTTTCCATTCACTATGCAATTTTTATTAATGAAAATGAAGTATTAAAACCAATCGAGCCGTCTTACAACTAGGTCTCGAACCCACGACTTTTCACATTCGGGCGACTGCTCTAACCACTGAGCTACGAAGTCGTTAGTAGATAGTTCATTTTCAATATTTTCAATAATGAAAAGTGCATCATGAATGCATAAAAGTAAAATAATTTGAAACAGCGATTATTTCATCTTTATCGATTGTCAAATATCTGGAAAGGTATTTCTTTCGAGTGTCGAAGGATGTAATACCTATCTTAATTTCACGAACGCTGGCTAACAGCGCATAAAGTGCCCCGGTAACGATCAATCGTCATTCGTCAATTGTTACGTGATTGACAGTTTCAATTGAAGGTGCGAATGATGGAGCTTCATTCGATGCGTCAATTGCTCGCTCCATGTTTCTCACCGAAAAATCTGTCAATCGCACAACGAGACGTTCAATTGGTAGCGTCATTCGCGATTGTCAATGGGCTTTCAATCATTCGCATCAATCACGTAGTTTCGAATGACAATCGCTTCAATTGCCTCTGTAGACGATCATTTGGTCCTTCAATGATGTAACCATTGTCAATTGCGAATGATCGTTACCGGGGCACTGAAGTAAAGCCCATTCGCTTAGATAGTGTCGCCCTTTTATCGCGCCGCCTTGGCACGTGCCGCTTCTTGTCAAATAAACAAAACAAGCCGCGTGCGGCGTACACCCGCAAATGAAATTGGATTTTGGTATTTCGGCATTTATTAAATTATATTTTTTTCAATAATCTATTATTTATTATAAATACAGGAGGTAGCGACGGTGGTGACTTGTGACAAATCGAGCGATGATGAGTAATCATAATAATCATATAAAAGATTGATAATTATTATAATTGAAACACTTAATTATTAATTATTATTATCTAAAAACAACTAAAATTTAACCAAGTTGTTAAATAAATTGCGAGAAAAAATCCGTGAAAGTGTTTTTTCACTTATATTAAAACACTTATTTAAATTCCTTTTATATAAAAATATATATGTGTATTATTTTTATCTGCATTTTATAGCAAGAGCCACAATGCCGTGCGGGTGTACCGACACTATCTAACTAACCGAACGGACTTTTAATTAATGATGATGATGATGATGTGATTCCGTTGCTCAGTGGTTAGCGTATGGCGCGTACTGTCCTCATCTATCATACAGGACGACTTTGAAGTCGTTAGCATCCTCTTAAACTAAGAACATACTCATGATATAGAGTCGTTTCCCCAAAATTAAATATGAGGTAATCCATGTATTTTTTTTTATTTCCTCAAAAGTCATGTATAATATTTAGTAATTGATCACTATAACAATTAAAAATAAAAATAACAATTTAATTTAAAAAAAATAACAATTTAACTCTAAAAAAATAATTGATTCATTACATAAAGTTAATTAAGTCATTAATTAAATTCGAGGCAGTTGGGTGGAAAGGTTCTCGAATGGCGACCGCGTACCGGAAGTCGTTCCGTGGGCAGGCCCTCTACGCTTTGTTAGCTTTAGGCCTTAGCACTATTATTTATTCTGTGCTAGGACAGATTCGCTTTAAGACAGATTCGTTTTACGACAGATTCGCTTTACGGCAGATTCGCTTTAAGACAGAAATTGTACAGTCGTTTTCAATAGTGTCTGTCACAAAAATATTTGCATGTCTGTCGTCTCCACAAAATTAGTAAGATGTTTTTTTTTTTCGTTTGGTCTTCCCGTAGTTTTCCTTGACGTATGTAGGTATGTTGTCAAGCATAGAAAACTCCTTTAGTTTTCCTCCTCGCAACTTCCAAAATTTGTGATTTTAGATCCCTCCCAGGTTGATGTAACTCAGGACAACTTCGCAATAACCTACTTCCTGTAAGTCGGGTCGTTTCTCAGTTAAGCAGTCTACTACTATCATCTATGATTATTCGCGGTTTATGGTGAGACCAAGTAGTTGCCAAGCAAGAATAAAAATTATTTTTCCGCAACTGGTTGCGAAACTCAGTTGCCATGGCGGCAAAAGTATTTTTTGTTGGCAACTAGTTGCGTATAAAGAAAAAAACTTCTTAAATCGCAACTAGTTGCCCAGAAAGAATAAAAATTCCTTTTCCGCAACTTGTTGCGAAACTCAGTTGCCATGGCGGCCCAAAGGGTTATCACGTAAAATTATCTTCCGTAAACAAATTTTCTAATACTTAATTATTAATAGATTTTTCCCTTTCGGCCGCCTATGTAACTGTATTTTGTAACCGGTTACAAATAAAAAAAAATCTCTTTTCTCGTAACCAGTTACAAACTTAAATATTTTCGGCCGCCTTTGTAACTACGTTTTGCTTTACTTTGCATTAAAAAATAAAAGCATGATTTTATTGAGGTATATAGGTATTTCTTTTTTACTTTTTAGAAACTATTTGACTCCCTTTTGTCGCCACTCACCTTGACCAATTTTATTGAGGTTATAGGTATTTCTTTTTTTACTTTTTAGAAACTATTTGACTTCCCTTTTGTCGCCACTCACCTTGACCAATTTTATTGAGGTTATAGGTATTTCTTTTTACTTTTTAGAAACTATTTGACTTCTTTTTGTCGCCACTCACCTTGACCTGATACACCTCCCTGTCGACGACGATTTTGTCGCCAAACTTGCCGAGATAGCCGTCCGGGTCCTTGGCCGACACAAACGACATCATGTGTTTGTTGGCCAGCGCGCGCATCACCCAGCTTACCGACGTCAGGGTGGGTACGGGGCAAGCAGAGGCTTCTAAAAGTAACACAAATAAAATTTTAAAAATCCCCGAGAAAAAAAGTCAAATAATAAAATTTCTCTCTCGGTCGGGGGACCACAAAAAGGAAGTACCTACTGAAAGGATGTATTATACGTTGGGGGTCCCGCGACCGAGAGAGAAATTTTATCATTTGACTTTTTTTCGGGGGTTTTTAAAACTTTATTTTTATTTCATCCATTTTAAATTACACTCAAAATAAAATAAAAAAACCGCATTGAAATCGCTTGATCCGTTAAGAAACTACGAATATAAGTACAGACAGAAAGTCATTTTTTGCCGCCATTTTGTTTTTTTATAAAAGTAAGTTTGGTGTAAAAGCACCACCTCTGTATCTTTTACCGTTTCGGCAGGCAATTAACCATCTCCATAAATGGCCGGATAGATTTTCATCGAACGTAGCTAAGAACTACCTCGATTAATTTAGCTTTCAATTTAAAAAAAACGGATCAAAATCGGCCCAGTCGTTTAGGAGCTACGTTGCCTCAGACAGACAGACAGACAGATACACACACACGTCAAACTTATAACACCCCTCTTTTTTCGTCGGGGGTTAAAAAGTAACAAAATGGAATGAATGTAATATTAGATTGTATTACAAGGGAGCAAAATAATATTTTTACGGCGAGGCCGCTATTTTGAAATCAGGGCGCAGTGAAGGTTAATAAAGTAGAATCCTGAACACGCCCAAGGTGACAATAGTTTTGCGGCCGAGTGATACACTCTACTTTTCATTCCCGTCTGAGAAAATAGATTTTGTATAACATTCGCTGCATCTGTTTTAATATTTTCTAGTGTTAAAATAATACTGTCGCTGCTTGTAGAACTAATTTTTCGCAATTATTTGTAGTTTAAATTGCACTGCAAATATGCGAATCAATCAACGTTTTTCGAATAGATGGGATGAAAATGATTTTTTACCGCCTCTGTGGTCTAGTGGTAGACCAGAGGTCCCGGGTTCAATTCCCGGTGCGGGGTACATATTATATTCGGTTTAGTTGGTGGTAGGCTTGTTCGAAATCCGCCTGGCTAGCTACCATTATCTTTAACCAGCTCAACACCAGCTCCTACCATTCTAACGCCATAACAACGATGTTTTCATCCCATCGATTCGAAAAGCGATGATTGTTTATCTAATAACAGGGCCCAAAACGATTCATTGTTTACCAGCTATGACAAGATGGTAATAATGAGATTTGAATTTAGAACATACATTTTTTGTTATTTCAAAACTTCAATTTTTTTTCAAACAGGCGTAGCCTTTGTAGCCTAAGAACTATCCGATATTTTTGTAAAAAATTCAATAACAGGCCAAATTTTTGTAGACGGCCATTAAATATAATTTTAAGATACTATATTTTGGAATCCAACATAATCTCGCATTGGAAGGCACCAAAAAAAGTTATAAGTACCCGAAATTGGTGCAATTTTACAGCAAGTATGCTATGCTATCATCAATTTTATCGTGAACATGTGTTTATGTTCACCATATCTAAGTACCAAAGTCGAAATCCATAAAGATATAAAACGGGAAACTAATACTTTAGGAAGAAGTCGGTTGTTTCTGATAGCATTTTTAACATAGGTGTAATGCCAATTTGAGAGAGTTTTTTTAAAGTTTATTTGTTTTTCATTTACATGAATAAACTAATTTAAATAAACTTTAAAAAAACTCTATATATCTATATATAGGGGGATTATATAGTTTTACGAAAGATAATAATTAATAAATGTATTCAAATGTAAAGTGAATAATACTTATACCATTTTTGCCCCTTTTTTATAGATTTTTTATAGCTTTGTATTTATTTATTTTTTATGTCGTAAATATTGGTGGATTACTAATGAATTATTTATTAAACTAGATAATCAAATTTTCCATGTTAAGAAATTACTGATATAGAATTATTGTTGAGCCCCCATAGAGCGAATTAGTTTGGCTCTCGGGCTATTGCCCGACAAGCGCTAAGAATTATGATGTATCCGAACACCAAAGAAAGACTTTAGCTTACCCAGTTATCAGATGAGATTTTTTTATCCTCGTATAAAGCTGTGAATTCAATCACAGCTTTGTACGTGTTGTTCTACGAAGAAGAATTTTACCTTTTTAGCCATTAGATCAGATAGACCGAATAATTATTCATTTTTATTACTTAAATTAATTTAAATTTTAGAGGGAACAACAGTTTTAATTTCTTTTATTACTTGATAGTAAAGAGGTTAATTAATTTGTGTTCAACTTTTTTGCAATAAAATGAGTTTTATTTTTATTAACCTATTTTTTATGACGGACGCCAAGTCCAGTTGTAGAACCGGGTTAGCTAAAAAAGGAAAATTCTTCTTATTGAAAACCACATACAATCACAGCTTCTACAAGGACAAAATGCTTCTCATCTGATAATTGGGTAAGCTAAGAAGAAGAAAAAATCTTCGTAGAAAACTAAATAAAACTACGGTTTTTTAAAACCGGGTAAGCTAAGAATTATTTTTCCTTCTAGAAAGCCAGTTATCAAACTTGGTAATGTACGTGGAATAAGGGATATTTACTTGCTTTTTCTGTTTTTTCATTTTAAAATCTACCGCTAAAGCTCAAGTCGAGGAAGTAGGTGACGAACAAAACTCGCGCGTGCGTCACTGCTCGCTCTCGAGTCCCTACTAGATTAGCAACGCCGGCGTTGCCGCCGCGCGTAAGTATGTTTTCGAGCCGACATCGACACGGGGAGTGAAACAGGCCTGCTAATACTTAACTTTCAATATTCTAAACCTTACCTGTCTCCCTCAGTAAGTTGGTTGATGTAACTGACCAAGGCCTGGGCCACCTTCTGGTATAGTGGGTCATCTTCCAACACGTTCTGCCACAGCAGGCAAGCGCACCAGTGGGGTTCGATTGCCGCCTCGCTGCATGATCTGTTCTTTGGCACCTGGACGAAATAAATAAATAGAAGTTCGACAATCTTATAAAAACATCGATGAAAAATTGAAATCATCTTTTGATAGCTGATGATTCTATGGGCAATAACTAATGATTTTTAACCCTTATTCCTTGGAGATAACTACAGCCAGATAACTGGTTATCTGTTAAGAAATTTTTTCTTCAGAGTTAAGTAGATATCTCCGAAGAATGTTTTTTTCTTCGCAGATAACTATTTAAAAACAGTTATCTATAAAGAAAAAATTCTTTTTAGGAGATAACTAGTTAACGCTGACGATGTAAATAACTGTTTTATATAACAGTTATCTGTAAGGAAAATCTTTTCCTTAGAGATAGCTAGTTATCTCAGAAGACTTTTTTTATATTTTTATAAATTCTTTATTGCTATACACAACAAAAGGTGGATTTAATGCCCTTAGGCATGATCTACCAGCCAACCGAAAAGAATGATAAGAGAGTTTTTGTTTAGAGAAATGACATATCACTGAACTTGTTTAGGAAGAATACGTCGTAAATAAGAATATTCCACATCTTCCGTGATTTCGTGGTGTCCTTAGGGATTTTGTTGAAATCTCTGATTTCCTCATATCCCTGCGATATATACACCTATTAGGTGGAGAGCCGACCGCAAAATTTCGTACCGACTTGATACCGCGATGAAATGCACAATGGTTTCCCATTAAAGTGATACTAAGTCCGAATGTCATAGTCTGCCACGGCGGAACTTGCCGAAAGTAAAGAAAAAACCGACATTTTCGATGCGAAAAACGGGGCGTTTTTTACCCATCTGATACCGATATAATAGTTACGGCATCAGTTAGAAATTTACTGGTAGATACAGAAAAGTGGAATCTGTCAGTGTTTTTTTTGCCGGAAGTGCTTGGCAGACGCTCTCAAAGGTGACCATCGGGACCCCTTAAAATACCTATCTGATACCAGCATGAAACCAATTCCAATCGGTAGGTATGAACCCTCATTTCAGTAATATATAAGTCTGCCAAGGCTGTTTCTGCCGAAAAACATCGACAGACGAGATTATGTAAGCAACATCCGTGGAGCCCGTATTTTGAAATTATACCGATTACGGACATTTTTATTACTTTATGCTTATATTTATATATCTGGGGGCACGGTAGTGCCCCCGCCGAGTCAAGCGCGAAGCAAATACTGAATCGATTTAGATTAGAACGCTAAAATGCTGCATGCACGTGTGTGAACTCCAAAATTTTAAGTTTGTAGCACTAGAACTCTAAAATTTTAAGTTTGTACCTAGCTAATTTATTTCCGAAGTTATACGAAAGATACGATTCCAATTCCAATATTTCTACATGGCATTGAAGACGTGAACAAACTCACGGAACTTCTTGAAAGTGTCGCTGATAAATTGGATTTCACCTATTAAATCATGAACAAAAATCGGCTTAGAATTATTTGCGCAACGGTTGATACATATAATAGACATTGTTAGATAAAAAGAATTGATTGCACATACATTCAATAGCAAGGATAGACGAGACGTCATTAAAATTGTAATTAAACATATTTGATTGAATTAGGCGTCACTTGGCGGAAGTCCCTAACCATAGTGAAAACGAAATATATGTAGCTTACTTCCGCAAAAAACACAATATGCAAGATGCACCGCCCGCCCGCCTGCAAAAAATGGTGTTGGTTTTCGCACGAACTATCTCCTGAGGATGCCCCGGGTTGGGGCGAAACACGTGTAGAGTAGTCTAATCGGTGAAGGTGCAAGGTGTATTGCTGTCCTGCCTGCTAAATGCAGGTATTGTGCACTGGTATTTTCGTGGAGTGCATGTGCAATTTTTTGCAGGCGGGTGGGCGCAAATTAAGCCTATCGCTTCGCTGCGCTTCACGATCGCCTTAAATTTCTAACCTATCACGTGTTCTACAGGACATACATTTGAAAATACGGGTTCCACGGATGTTGCTTACATAATCTCGTCTGTCAATGTGTTTCGGCAGAAAAAGCCTTGGCAGACTTATATAATCCTGAAATGAGGGTTCATACCTACCAACTGGAATTGGTTTCATGCTGGTATCAGATAGGTATATTAAGGGGTCCAGATGGTCACCTTTGAGAGCGTCTGCCAAGCACTTCCGGCAAAAAAAACACTGACAGATTTCACTTTTCTGTATCTACCAGTAAATTTCTAACTGATGCCGTAACTATTATATCGGTATCAGATGGGTAAAAAACGCCCCCTTTTTCGCACCGAAAATGACGGTTTTTTCTTTACTTCCGGCAAGTTCCGCCGTGGCAGACTATCACATTCGGACTTAGCATAACTTTTATGGGAAACCAATGTGCATTTCATCGCGGTATCAAGTCGGTACGAAATTTTGCGGTCGGCTCTCCTACTATATGGCCTGATTAAAACAAATTTCGATTTTTTTGGCTTAGTACTTCCCATTTGAATGTATGAAGATTGCGCCCCCTGGTTTAGCCCGAGTCGCCGGCTGACGCACACAAGAGCGCGTGTCTATACGCATTATGGTTCTACACACGTTCCGATCCGACAGCCGATTTGGTCTGCTCCCAGACCTATATAGTAGTATTGTAATAGTAGAGACTATTACAACTACAAGTACCTATGGCTCGCCCGCGCTCGTGAGATAAAACGCCTACTTAGGTTAGGATTGGAGCAAAGTATGTGATGATTTCCAATATTTAAAAAAAAACTGTCTCTGTCAGTTACGTACTGAACTTTTGTACACTCACCTCCTCCAACAACGTCATGCCTCTCGGCAAATCCGACCCTGTAACCTTATACTGGTTCCAATGCTGCGTCCAGTCCAGTGCATCAAGTACAGTCGCGTAGATGTCATGAGGTGTAGTCAAAGCATTAACGTTTATATCTAAGTTCTTCTGCGCGTTAGGCCGTTTAGCCTTCAGATCTTCTGGGAGGACTATAGCCATAAGGGGTAGACGCTCTTCGAATTTACCTTGGAGTGTACTTCTGAGGTTGGCGAATCTGTTGAAAGTAGGTAGCTATGTAACGTTTAGAATAAAATTAAAGGGGAATTAAATATTCAGATAGTATGTACCTACCTAAAATACTAAGTACACACTAAATTGTTGTAAATTTATAACAGGACATGACAGGTTCATGCTATTTATACAGACTATAGCAAGGCATTTGACCGCATTGACCATGATATCCTACTTCCGAAATTGGAGTCTCTCGGTATTCACGGTGACTTACTTCGTTGGTTTGTACCCCAAGGATCTTTGTTAGGTCCCCTTTTATTTGTGTTATTGATTAAAGCTATGTCCTCAAATATAAATACTGCTGCCCCAGTCATCGTATCTTCATATAGACAAGGACTTCAGTCGACGAAATTCAATTATTTACTGATTACAATTAATAAGTACTTCATTACAGTAGGGCAGAGGTACCCTTTGTGGCCACTTTAAGGATTTTTTGACTTTTAAGCACTTAGTAATAAATGGCCTTATGTATTTAAGACACAAATTATATCTTAAATTATAGATTATTTATCTACCTTTAAAAGTACATTTTTCAAATTTATAAAAGTAAAATAGTTTTTTATATATTACACACAATGTGTGAGAGGTGCCAAATGTACCGGTTTTGGCCACTTACTGAGTTAAACTTTTGTAAGTATTGCGAAAAATCAAACCAAACCCAGGTTAAATGAATATATTCTTATTCGCTAGAAACCAGTCAATTGCAAAACAACAATTTAATTGTCAAAAACAAAGGTTTATAAAGTATTTAATAATAATAATAATAAAAAAAAAAAAAAAAAAAAAAAAAAAAAAAAAAAAAGAAGCGTCAACGTGACAGGACATTCTTTCCCCATTTTATATCTAATATTTTATTCAGAGATCGAAATTCTCATATTTTCTGTAATACTTCGATCAACAATAGCATCCACTTTGTAATACCACAATTATTTCATATTTATTAGACCTAAAATACCAAAAACAAATAGAAAATTTACTATGACATTTGAGAATGTCATCACCAGTCATCATCATATTGCCAAATTACGAAATCAACAAATGGGATAACGAATGAAGAAATAGATGTTGACGAGAAGCCGAGCAGCACGTCTTCCACCTCCGGGCTCGTCACCTCGCTCCGCCTCGCAGTTGTCGGCAACTGCCTCAGTGCCGTGTGTTCAGCTGACATCTGCAGTTGCGTCGAGTGATAGTGACGAGTACTTCTCTCCGCCGACGTCGCCACCGCCTGTACGCCGGAGGAGGGGCCGGCCACCGAAGAGTTTGGGGCTTCTGGGGCAAACGGCTCCGGTCAGGGCCCCCGCTCCCGGTGGAGTGCAGCGCATGCGATGGACAATTTCCATCAATGAAAATGTCATGCGCGCATATTTTGAGGCAACAGAGGCAGGAACTAATCTTACTGCGTATCGTGTTCGGATGCTTTCTCTGTTTCAGGCTCTCGAACCATCAATCAACGTTTCGGCTCAACGACTGTCGGATCAGGTGCGAGCCATTCAACGGGGTCACTTGTTGGATGACTCGGTACTTGATCGGCTCCGTACAGAGGTGCAACGTAACCGTATCATTACTACTGCATCGCAGGCGGCAACTCAAGCTTCTGCAGCGGCCACATTGCAAGCTGGCGTTGCTGATAGTGATCGTGGAGATGATATGGTTACTACTGTAAGTCCCCAATACAATGATATATTGAGGAGTACTCTTGAAGATGTAGTTCGGGAATTTCGATCGACTTTGGTTCACCTTAGACCTCGGCTTCCACGTTTTCCCATGCACAAAAAAAATAGGGCGCTGATGTGTGCTTTAGATTTGCTACTACCAAATTACTTTGATAGTAGTGAAGACCTGACTGATACTCATTCGATCCTGTACTGTGCGGCTATTACAGCTTGTCGTGTTGCTCATGTCAAATTTCCAAATACTGACACAGCAACACGCCCTCGCCTGGCTGTACCAGCCTGGCAGTGTAGGATTGAGCGTCGTATCAGTGAGGCTAGGGTACTCATCGGTAAGCTCAGCTGCTTTAGGGAGGGCAACATGCGCCCTAGGGTCATGCGCTTTGTGAAACGTGCATTCTTGGGGACTGGTATTAGTCCTCAAAATTATATTTCATGTGTCACAGAGCGCATCGACTTCCTGAAGCAGAAAATTTGTGCATGGGCTAATCGTATTCGAAGGTATAGGGTGCGAGTCGATCGCTTTACTCAGAACCGCATGTTCGAGAGAGATCAACGACGTGTTTATGCATCCTGGGAGCGATCGTATCAGAGTGATACTGATATGCATCGGCCGGATGATGAAGCCATGATTTCTTTTTGGCACAACATCTGGTCCGTGCCTGTCACTCACTCTGAAGGCGCGTGGATGGAGGATGTTGAGCGTTCGTGTGAGCTTATACCTGATATGAATGAAGTAACCATTGACTACCAAGACGTAGTTTGTGCAGTTCGTTCCTTACCCAACTGGAAATCTCCAGGCCCGGATGGACTGCACAATTTCTGGTATAAATGGTTACCTAGCTCGCACGTTTGCTTAGCATCTCAATTTCAATGTGCTTTATTATCTCGATCGCTTCCAGAATTCATGACAACAGGCATAACCCATCTGCTCCATAAATCTGGTAGTACTGCGGACCCCAAAAACTATAGACCTATCACCTGTCTGCCAACAATTTATAAAATTCTTACGTCCATTTTGAGGTCGAAGATTAATGAACACATTAATCAAAATTCTATTATGGTCGCCTCTCAGAATGGATGTAGGAATGGGGCCCGTGGTACTAAGGAGCTACTCCTCATTGACATGGCTATTAACCAACAGGTTCGTCGAAACCGAAAGAACCTGTCGACTTCCTGGATAGATTATAAGAAGGCCTATGATTCCGTGCCGCATTCGTGGCTCATGAGGGTGCTGGAGTTGTATAAAATAAATACAACTCTACGCACTTTCTTGATATCGTGCATGCGAAAATGGAGAACGGTCCTTTTCTATCCAGGATCTCGACGGATTCTAGGTCAGGGCGATCCTATAAAAATAGAGCGAGGTATCTTCCAGGGTGACGGTTTGAGTCCATTGTGGTTCTGTCTCGCCTTGAACCCTCTGAGTACACTTCTCGAGAGTTCAGGGTTAGGCTATCGTTTACGGAGAAATGGTCAAGTAATATCACACCTGCTGTACATGGATGACCTGAAACTATTTGCCCATAGCAGTTCTCATTTGACAGCGTTACTGAAGGTTACTGAAGCTTTCAGTAATGCCATTAAAATGGAATTTGGTGTGGACAAATGTGCAGTCATGCATGTAAAGCGTGGTCAGATAATGGAATCTACGGGTATACAACTCTCGGATTCTATTCATCTTAGATCTCTCTCCGTAAACGAAACCTATAAATATTTAGGTATGTCACAGGCATTAGGCATCAACGATGCTGACATGAAACAGTCGTTGCGTGAGCGTTTCTTGGGGCGCCTTTCAAAAGTCCTTAAAAGTCTTTTGTCTGGCGGAAACAAGGTTCGCGCATACAATGGATGGGTCATGCCGGTACTAATGTATTCCTTCGGCATACTTAAATGGACTCAAACTGAACTGGATGCCCTGGATAGAAAAGTTCGTACATTGCTAACAGCACACCGCATACATCACCCACGTTCATCGACCATGAGATTGTATATCCCGCGGAAGTGCGGTGGTCGTGGCTTCTTAAATGCTAAGACATTGCATAACCGCGAGATATGCAATCTTAGGGAGTATTTTCTCCAAGTCGATATGGGGTCTCATAGAGATGTAGTTGCTGTTGACAATGGACTGACTCCTCTATTTTTAGCAAAAGAAAACTGGCGCAAACCTGTAGTACTTAGTACTTCCGACCGCAGCACTGTGTGGCAAAGCAAGGAGTTACATGGCAGATTCTACCGGGCTCTCCATGGGCCCGACGTAGATTTATTAGCCTCAGTATCCTGGCTCCGCTTCGGTGATCTTTTTGGTGAAACCGAAGGTTTTGTCTGTGCAATTATGGATGAGGTTGTGATGACGAATAACTACCGAAAGTATATCCTAAGGGATGGCACAGTGGATATTTGCCGAGCGTGTCATCGTCCGGGTGAATCCCTTAGGCATATAATCTCCGGTTGTTCTCGTCTCGCAAACGGCGAGTATTTGCATAGACATAACCAAGTGGCCAGGATAATACACCAACAACTTGCTCTGAAACATAGTCTTGTGGCATCCGAGGTGCCGTACTACAGGTATGCACCAGAACAGGTCCTTGAAAATAGCCATGCCACATTGTATTGGGATCGATCTATCATTACAGACAGGACTATTGTAGCTAATAAGCCTGATATTGTATTGATAGATCGACACGAACGCCGCGCGATAATTGTTGATGTCACTGTTCCCCATGACGACAACCTTGTGAAAGCTGAAAAAGATAAAGAAAACAAATATCTTGATTTAGCTCACGAGATTGTTGACATGTGGGACATTGATTCAGCAATTATTGTTCCGATAGTCATATCTGCCCATGGTCTGATAGCCAAGAGCCTCGATAAACACCTTAAGAGGCTTGCGTTAGGTGGATGGATCGGGAGTCAGATGCAGAAGGCAGTACTTCTGGACACGGCCCGTATAGTGAGAAGGTTCCTGTCTCTGGATCCTTAACCATCGGTAGCCGGGACCTTGATCTTGCTGCCGTTGGGGAACTGCATTTTTGTATTTTTAAATGTTATATTTTTTAGTGTTATACATTGTAAAAATTTAATGTTTAGAAATATAATTTTGTAAGTATTTAAAATGTAATAAAGGGAATAATAATAATAAATCTTTATTTCGGATAATCCATATTTTTACAAGGGAAATTAAAATTAAAATTAAACAAAACAATACATTTAGATGAACGGAAAACGACTAAACATCACATTTCATCACAAATAATGTTGGTCAGTCGCACAGGATCTTTACTAGTTGCCTTATTAAAGGACAATCGTATTTTTGGGCTATTAGCTCAATAATACTGTTGGCGCTGCTCCTCGTTCTGCTTAGCAGAGATGCGGCTTTTTTGCGCATTATCGCGTCAAACCCGTCTGTGCGGGCCTCGCAGAACATGCCTGAGGCGCTGCAGAACCGGGGCAGCCCCAACAGCACTCTAAATGCATTATTATATTGCACCTTTAATGATTTGAACGCCCTTTGTGTATAGTTGACCCATAGGGCGCACGTATAAAATGACTGGCAGTAGGCCTTGAAAAGTGTTATTTTAACGGCTCTACTGCATCGTGCAAACCTACGGGCCAGCATGTTACTCCGGGTCGCCAAAGCCCTCCGCTCCCTCTCCATGTCCATTTCATCACGCAAGTCTTCGGTGACATAGTGACCCAAGTATTTAAAATGTGAGACCCTCGACAAGGTAGTGTTGTAGAGTCTGATAGGTGGTATCTGGGTGGGGCACTTATTGGCTGCTTTAAACACTACTAACTCACTTTTCTTTACATTATAAAGTAGACCGTGTTCATTGGCATAAATCTCGCAGATACCTAGAAGCTTTCTGAGCGCGCTAACCGAGGGACTCAGCAACACCATGTCATCAGCATAACTCAGGTTGTTAACACACTTTCCATCCACATGACAACCGACCTGTGTGCTGCTGAGTCTCTCAAGTAGCTCGTTTATATACAAATTGAACAGCTGAGGTGAACTAATTCCACCTTGTCTTACTCCGCATTTCAATTCGTAAGGCTCAGAAAACTTGTCCGCCCATTTGACATAATTGGTTTGATAGCCGTACCAATAGCGAAAGATTCCCAGGAGATCAGGAGAAAAATTACATTTTGCAAGCTTATTCCACAGAATGTTGTAAGACACCAGGTCAAAGGCCCTCGACAGGTCTAGGAAGCATCCGTATACCGGAGTCCTACGATCAGTGTAATATCGAACTGTGTGTTTTAAACCTAGAATGGCACTTTCGGTTGATAGCCCGGCCCGAAAACCAAACTGTGCATCATTCAGCTGAAGGCATTTCTCTAATTCATGAGTTAGAAGCCTGTCGAGAACCTTTGCAGTCACTGTTGCTAAGGAGATGGGCCTGTAATTGTTCCTATCTGAAATGTCTCCAGTCTTATTCTTCACTATTGGCACAACTATGGTCTTAATCAAATCACTGGGCAGATACGCGTGACTTATGCACAATGAGTAAAACATAGAGAGGACGCGTGGAAGGTGATAGCCAGCATATTGCAGATGTTCTATGCTGAGACCGTCATGCCCCGGTGACTTACCCCGAGAAGTACTTGCAATTATCTGTCTGATCTGCTTGGCGGTAAATCTAACAGGTCTTTCCACGTGACTCATCTCAGCGTAGACCATCTCTTGTGAAGAACTGAGAGGAGATTCTACATTAAAATGTTCCTTGAACATATTAGCTATAGTCTCTGGATCATTCACACCGTCAACGCTCATAGGTAGGTCCGGTTTTACATTTAATTGCTTAGTTTGTTTCCAAAATTTTCCAAAATGATGTTCTGTGTGAAATGAAGCTAAAATGTCCATTTTAATTTTATCTTGATTATTTTGACACCAGTGTAACTTTGATTTAAATATTTTCCTACTTTCTACCATTTCATCATATACAGGTCCGTATCTAGGTCTGTTATGCTGCAACCAGATCTGAAACTTTAGCCGGGCCTCCCTATGCGCGCTACTGACGTGTAAGTTCCACCCTGTTACATAATGCTTCTTTTTATTATTATACCCTCTCAGGTCCCCCCTCGTTCGTTCTGCCGCTTCGCTTAGAATATGAACAATGTTATGGTATAACTTATCTAAACTAATTTTATGTTCCGAGTTACTACAAAATTTATCACCACATTTTATGAAATCGTTAGGAAAATGAATGTCTTTAAATTTACTATTACAAATTTCTGTATACGCATTTCATCCAAAACAAATTTCTTAAAACTTTCATACAAAACATTTTTTCAAACAGAAAATGGAATTTATTAAAAAAAATCGTATGACATAAGGAATTGTAACGGTTGTTATTATTACCTTAAAATACCTTATTTTAATTGCCCTTATCAAAATGGCTAAAAGTTGCTTAGAAAACTTTTAGAGCAAAAAGTGGCCAAAACCGGTACAGTGGCCAAAACCGGTACGCCTGCCCTACTTATTCATTAATAATTTCAAATTACAAATCAGGATTAAGACAAAATGAACATAAAATATTAAAAGTTTACTTAAAATTAAAATAAATCAAAATTATAATCAACTAGCGGCTGCCCGCGTTTTCACCCGCGTGGTACCCGTTCCCGTAGGAATATCGGGATAAAAAGTATCCTATATGTTATTCCAGCCTATAATCTATCTCTGTTGCAATATCATACAGATCCGTTTAGTAGTTTTTGCGTGAAAGAGTAACAAACATTCTCACAAACTTTCGCATTTATAATATTAGTAGGTATGATTAGGTAGGTATTGCGTTGTGTTGTACACTAAACTTTCACTTTTTTGTTACTCATTGGTAAAAATCTTTTTCACTTCTCATGCTCGTAAAGTTCGTGTTTATGTCGGGTATAGGCTGCATAAAAACGCTTTTTATGCTCTAGTGCATAAAGTAAAATCTTCGTCTAAGTCTCAGACTTTAAGACAAAGATCGTCAGGTAAACAGCCACACACGGAATTAAACTTCTTTATTATTTTTAAATAAATAATTTTTATTATTTCATTCTGTTTCTTCAATTTTGTACGTTAATCCATGTTAAATTACTAAGTTAATAAAACTAGGCAAAATTAATGAGTTTTCTAAGAAATAAGTATTTCAAGAGCGTTATGGACTACGATATAATGCTAAAGTCACTGTGCTACCAATGCCACGTATAAAAAAAAGAAAAATAAAGTTTTCCCGCCAATATGGCGAAGTCTTTATTTTTTCTTTTTTGCAATATTAGTATTTATTTTACTCACACTCTAAGTGAAAAGCAGAGTGTATAACTTGTACATAAAACCCATTTTACCCTCGAATTGACTATCCACCCTCGCCTACGGCTCGGATGGATATAAACATCTCGGGTAAAATAGTACGTTTTATGCACTTGTTGTACAATCTACTATTGTTTTGTTTCTTTTTTCTATATGGTCCAATAAACGTTTTCATTCTTTACAATTCCCGGACGGAATTTGCGCGAGCGCATCTCTATAACAAAAGTGATTTATGGCACCACCACATGGCACCACCGTCTGCCACGAGTTTTTGTATTTAGAATAACAGGATACTAACTGAAACAATACTGATACAAAGGAGAATGGGCAAAAATGTATGGAGCTTGGTCTATGTTTTATGCATCAAGCGGCAGTCTCAGGACTAAGCATTTCTAGAAACACATTAATATGCAGAACTATTATAGCATCTACACACGTTCCTATCCGACCGCCGCTTTGGTCTGCTCCCAGACCAAATCGGAGCGTGTGTAGCGCAGATTTGGTCGGAACAGACCAAATCGGAACGTGTGTAGCGCAGATTTGGTCTGGGAGCAGACCAAATCGGCTGTCGGATCGGAACGTGTATAGACACTATCATAAAAACAATTGTGTAGACAACATCAACGACACCGGTTAGTTTGGGAAATATAGAATATTTTCTATTATACTTTCATGACTTTTAAAATGCACTTGTATCACAAAACCTAATGATTTTGACTGTGAAGAAATTAGTTGAAATGACAAACATGTTGTTCATTTGCCAATTTTGAAATAATAAACACTTACATTTAGCATTTAGTTTTAGAACAATATTAAAATAATAGGTTCACTCGCACTTATGAAATATATAAAATGGTGTAAAACACTCTGCAAATAGAGCAGGAGGTGTTCAGGTCAATAAAAAAAAATAGAAAAAAATATCCCTAATTTTTTTTACAAGTATTATTTAATTTTACAAAAAAATCTAATAAGTATTATTTTTTATATCAATTTAATACGTACAATAACAAACGTTTTAATAAAATTATTTCATTTTACGATGAAAACAAGTAATTTCAGAGCGCACGCGGGCTGGGCGCCGCGGTCATCAACCCCGGCGCTCCAACAGCTGATCGGCCAGCGCTATAGCGATACTCCTACCGTGCTATTGTATGCGCCCAATAGCTTCCGGATTATCGTTTACCTGTCTCGTGGTTAAATAAGTAATTTTGTTTTTATGTTTGGTATTATGTTAAATATTGAATTGATATCCATAGATAATATTAGAATTTTTTGTAAAATTAAATAAAAAAAAATATTTTAGGGATTTTTTTTCTATTTTATTTACGTTCTAAACACTTAACCTGACCACCCCCTGCTCGTTTTGCAGTTTGTTTCAAACCATCTTATATATCACGGTTTAATTAAATATTTCCAAACATGACTCGAGTTGGCTGCCATATAAAAAGTTTCTTATAATGAGTCTAACTTTGATATTCTATGGGTACTTGAGACTGCTGCTCACTTTTTTTTATATTATTTATAGACCAAAATGCCCATTCTCTCACCCACCTTGATCCATGGTCCCCCATCACCATAAGAAGTGTGTCCTTCATCCGACCGGATTCCTTGAACGTCCTAAGGAAATTCATCATCGCGTTGTCAGCGGACCCGATGACGTTGAAGTCATCGTGAGTGATGTCAGCAATGAAGGTGAAGCAGTATCGCTTGCCGTCTAGCCGGAGGAACTGAGGACAAAGTTGATATTGAACAAGAAGATATTGAAAATTAAGTTTAAGAAAATATCGACCCGTCTCACAACTAGCTCCGATGGGACACGAACCCACGACCTTTCACAGTCCGGGCGAATGTTCTAACCACTGAGCTACGGAGTCGCCACGAGTCGCTATGAGCAGCGTCGAATTTATCTAATACCTCTTAAGCGTCGATGACACGGGGCTAGTTTACGAGCTGCTACATGACGAGTTTAAAAGCTAGCGAGTGAGCGAGATAGCGAGTGTCGATGACACACAAAATAAAACTTTCCACTCGTTCAGTAGCCAACTAGCTAGCGAGTTGGAATCATGAAATGAAATGAACCCGCGCGAACTACTTCCGTTGAATTTTTTTGCAGACGGCCAAAACGCAAAGATACTCGCAACCAGTTCACTAGCAGTGATGATGACACACGGCTAGTTAAATAGCTTACAAGCCAACACGCCAGCGAATGGCGAATAAATTAGCCCGGCTTTCTATTTTACTCGCAGATGACACGGGGCGAGAAAAGTGACAAGTTAACAAGCTGCTAGCAAACTCGCTGGCTTGTAGCTCGTAAGCTAGGCCCGTGTCATTATTGCTGCTAGTGAACCAGTTGCGAGCATCGTTGCGTTTTAGCAGTCTGTAAAAAATGTCAACGAAAATAGTTCGCGCGGGTTCATTTTCATTTCATGATTCAAACTCGCAAGCTAGTTGGCCACTGAGCGAGTGGACAGTTTTTGACACTCGCTATCTCGCTAGCTTTGAAACTCGTCAAGTAAGCAGCTCGTAAACTAGCCCCGTGTCATCGACACTTTACGCGCTGTTTAGCCAGCGTTTATTTCATCAATGTGAAGATACTACTACCCTCACACTCGAAAGAAATATCTTTCCAGATATTTGCCAATAGGGTATTTTACTGTTGTTGAAATGTAGATATTTAATGATGACGTTAAAAAATATTGCAATTAAGAACACCAAATGTGAAAAAATAATTTGAATCTGTTTTATAATAAAATAATTATAGTCTGTTTGATTTTGACTATAGCTGTCTCTTTCTAAAACGAAATCTTCTATGGCGTGACTATGAAGCTACTAACCCACTGACGTCACTAAGATAGCGTCCTGTCCTTGTCTAATTATAAAGTTAGAAGTCCTATATCTTTGAAAATATTCAAGATAATTCAAAATGAAAACTTGTTTTGTGTAGCTAATATTTCGAAAAACATTTTAAAGAAATAAAAAAAAAACAGTAAAATACCGTATTGTTAAAGATGAAATAATAGCAAGTTGAAATTATTTTTACTTTTTTGCATTCACAATGCAATTTTTATTATTAAAATATAGAAGTTGTGAGACGGGTCGATTTTTCCTAATATTTCATTTTTAATATTTTCAATAATAAAAGTTGCATTGTGAATGCAAAAAAGTAAAAATAATTTTATATTGGGGAAGATTAAATATTTTTAGTTGCAAATGAAATTCTTAATGACCCTATTAAGATAAGTCTAAAAATAGTCCTGTAGGGCTAACATGACGGCAACGAGATAGCACGAGATAGTTTGTCGCGCGCCTTCCAACCAATCAGCAGTCACGCGCGCTATCTACGAGCGATCTGAATGGTCGAAAGTAATGCGACAAACTATCTCGTGCTATCTCGTTGCTGTCATATTGTTAGCCCTACTGGGCGAGTTTCTTGCCCGTTCTTCTCGCTCAAGGTATCTTGCCGTAGGATTTGCATACCGATGGCGTAGCTTAAATTGAACTAACCTAATTTGAATAAACGAAATGATTTTTGATTTTGTAATACGGTCTGTAAAATTTTATCTAAGTAATCTGTGTAAAGTAATATAAACATACTTATGTAAATATTTTAAGAGGGCGGGGCAGGGGTTAGACCCGCCCAGACCTGAAGCGAAGCCTATTAGGCTTGGCGGGAGGGCTGGGCGCGGCGAGAGACAGGCCCTGTGTTGTGTCTGACAGAGTCCAACACGCCGTTTTTGGTACTTATACGAAAACAAGGAGCCCTTTGAAGATTCTTCGAGGTAGAAAGCTCTTAGTTATTGGTATGTAGTATGATTACAGGCCCATTTTTGGTGTGTAACCAATACACAACTTCAGTCATTGAAAGACCAACCTTCTTACCTGATCAGTTAGGTTCATCATAAGCTTGAACCTTGGCGTGGCTCCAACACAATAACTCTGAAGACTCTTCTCTGAAGACTCTTCGAGGTAAAAGGCCCTTAGGTAGTGATCTGCAGGCTGCTTACGGAAGCCGTTGAATCGTAATTGGAAAGTACCGATCCAGGGCATGTCCTCGAAGTAGGCTGTGCGGTAGCTATGGAGTAAGAGAGAAATATGTACCTATAGTTAGTAAAAAATATTAAACATAATCTAATCTTATAATTAAGTACTTACTTATATTTATAAAAAAAGGAAAGATTTGACTTTTTTGTCTGTAATGGATTATCTCATAAAATAATAAAATAAACTTTAAAACTACTGGGCCAATTAAAAAAATCTTTTTTTATTTTTTATTTTATTTATTAGGTTTACCAATATTTGTGTACAACAATACTTTTACAACTTGCTTGTAGTAAACTCTTATAGCCTATTGTCACAAACTCTAACAGGTAAACACAACATGCACTAGTAATTAATTTAAATTAAACATAATTTTACCTTAAATATAAAAATTACAATAAAAACACATAAAAAAATAAAACCTTACACCAGCACCTACCTTAGTCCCTAGTGACGTAATTAATATAAATAATTTTATCCCGTTAAAGTCACGGGAACGGATACCACGCGGATAAAATCGCACAGAGCAGCTAGACAAAAAAATATAAGTACCTAAGTATTAGAACTTAAAAAGAGTATAGATAATACTATTTATTGATACTCTTCACATATTTTCATAATAACTATTGAACGACTCAACTAAGCACTGGTCATTTCACCAACGGACGAGCGGATTTAACTAACGGACGATTGTTCAAATGTTCATTTCATTTACCGGTTGTTCCGACTTTGGACGACTCGCCTACAGCAAGATGTTTATTAAATGGATTTGGGCCCGTTGAATTGTTTTTTTTTTTGTGGTGGATAGTATCACATGACGTGTTTTAAAGTGGTGGGTTAAACATTCACATTACGGATAAATGGTGCGGTTCAAAGTGGTGCCTTAACTGGAATACCTAGCATGTTAAGACAACATGAAGAAAACGAGTTGATACACACACTCCCCCTACCCCCCACTTTAATATAAAATCAGAATATGTATAAAGTCGTTTCTGGTCTGGCGCTTCGCCGGCCGCTGCCGCGGCACGCTCGCTTCGCTTGCTTGGTTCGCGCTGTTGGTCGAATGGGCGCTTTAAAAATAATATTTTAGGAGGGTCGAATGGGCGCTTTCAATGAGGTCGAGTGGACACTTTTTGCTTTAGGATTGAATCTTAAGGGGTCCAATGGGTACTAGGATCAAAAAATACGTTAGAAAGTAATAAGTAGGCGGCGCAAGCGTAGAAAAATCCTTTGCTCATAACAACAAACACCCCATACATTTTACCTTTTGACGATTTAAAATTTTTTTGAGTGTTCATGGCAACTAGTTTCTTTTTGGTTCTACGCTTCAAAGTACAAAATGTGTGGAGTTGCTAGAAAGCGAAATTCCACACAGCTAGACCTATTTATGAATTTCCTTTTATCCAATATCGCCTGGAAGAGATTGCTGTTTAGCAATAAGGCCGCTATTTTTATTTCTTTTTGTAGAGAATATTGAAAATGAAGTAAGTAATTAGATAAATTTAATGTTAATTTTTCAACATTAAATAATGCATTGTTTGTGAATGCAAAAAAGAAAAAGAATTGTTTCTGTATTTGAATATGTGCTGAATCGTGTGCAATAAAGCAAATTTTTACCCGACTTCAAAAAAGGAGGAGGTTCGGTTGTTCATGTTTTTTTTTTAATTTTTTTTATTACAATTTTAGATGTTTGACGTAAAGTTATTTTAATTTTTAGTTTTTTTGCATTCACAATGTAATTTTTATTACAGACAAATATAATACGGACGACTCCGTAGCTCAGTGGTTAGAGCAGTTGCCCGGAAAGTAACGTCGTGGGTTCCAATCCCATCGGAGCTGGTTGTGAGACGGGTCGATTTTTTTCTAAATACTTACTTCATTTTCCATTTTTCTGTTTGACGTAAACTTGCAGAAAAGTGTTAAGTCTACTCACCCGTCTTCCTTCAGCTTGTAGAATATAAAAATCCTGTCGTCCAAAGTGCCAGTTTTCGTTATCCATTTTCTAACATCTGGGAACTCCAACTCTGTCTTCCCAGTTAGGATAGGGAACAAGGCAGCTGGGGTGCCATCTCCTACGATGTTGTAACTGAAAAGATTAAAACAAAGTATTATCTATACATCTATACAAATAAATAAAACTAGAGTGTCTGTTTGTAATATTAAAATAACCGCTTTTTACTACATGTATATGATTATAATATGGTACATATACCAAAATATATTTTTTTGCAATTTTTGTCTGTCTGTCTGTCTGTCTGTTTGTTCCGGCTAATCTCTGAAACGGCTGGACCGACTTTGACGGGACTTTCACTGGCAGGTAGCTGATGTAATAAGGAGTAACTTAGGTTACTTTTTATCCCGGAAAAATATCACATTCCCGCGGGATAACGTCGTGTAGTCCACGCGGGCGAAGCTGCGGGTGGCCGCTAGTATTATTTAGCTTTTAAATAAATAAATAAATATAGGACACCAACACATACATTGTTCCAATACCAAAGTATAGTAGCATTATAGAAATCGGAAACAACGACGGGTATTACCACGTACACCCAGACCCGACGAAATATTGAAAAGTTCGTTTTCAATATTTACCCGACCAGGGACCGAACCCGGGACATCTAGAGATAGCGGCACCTTGAAAACCGGTGTGCACACCACTCGGCCACGGAGGTCGTCGAATATATGTAAGTAGTAAATATAGGTAGAGCAAAACTGACGATTCGAAAATACATTTAAAAATGTTTATTTGAATAAAGGATATTTCTATTTCTATTTCTAGACGATTCATCATCGATCACGATCATTCATTAGACATAATAAATATGTAGGTACTTATGAATCATAAGTACCTAAGTACATATTTATTATGTCTAAGTAAATAAATATTTTTTTATTTATTTATTTATTTTTATTTATAGTACAGATACTAAAGACATTGTATTTTTTATCACAACGGGGTAGCACTTGAAGCTCCCTCCCACACAACACTGCAAATTCGCATCGCATCCCAAAACTCAGTAGAAGAAATCCTGTGGAATAAGCTGTGCCGTGCCCTATACAAATTCTTCTGTATACATTTTCACATTTTACAAATGTGTGTCCAAAATATATAAATAATTGATAATGTTTTTAACTAAAACATAAAGGACTATCATGGGCATAAAACAACTGACAGCTTTTGTTTTCATGCGGTCAAAGGAGACTGAACAAAAGTATGGTGTAACTTTCAGTACGGGACAAAAAAATAATAAGCTGTCAGTAAAAAGTTATTGTGTATTCTCCGCAGTCATTCGTTTTGTTGATTTCTTTACGTCTAATGTATAATTCCTTGCGATTTTGGCTATCTTTTACTGGACTTTTGCTGATACTCTTATTGCGACCTAGGCTATATAGGCCAGTCAATATCGACACAAAAAAGGACAAACATCGCAAACGCGCATGTAACTACGATTTTCTTACATGTTGTTAGTTCCCTTGAGAGTAGTTAACACCCAAGTTTGCAACCCTGAAAACCCTGTGCTACCCCCCAAGCACGTACCCAGGATTTTTGGTCGGGGGGGTCCGTCCGGGTCGGGAGGGGGGGGGGGGGGGGGTGTTAGTTTAGATGTTTGTTGCTCAATTATGCCAAAACGGCTGAACAGATTTGGCTGAAATTTGGGACACAGATACTTTGTAGCCTCGAGTGGAACATAGGCTTCTTTTTATTCCGGAAAAATATCACATTCCCGCGGGATTACGTCGTGAAGGTCACGCCCATCCCTCAGATTAATGGATTTCGGGGGGGGGTCCAGACCCCCTGGACCCCCCCCCCCCTTGGGTACGTCCTTGCTACCCCCATGGTGCACTTCACATGATACCTATCGTGTGAACGGTGTCAAACATGTGATGTAGGTACATACATTATGTGTCAGTTCTGTTTGTACGTGTATTATCCATACATACTTATAGAGGAAAAATTAGATTTTTTGTTTGTTTGTAATGATAATAAACTCAACTGACCGATTTTTTATCCCGCTATTCCCACGGGAACGTGTACCATGCAGGTAAAAACGTGGGGAGCCACTAGTCTAAGTATATATTTGTAAAACCTTCGTTGCTTCTGATATCTGTTATACAAGTGTTTAATCTACTTATCTCAAGAGTAAGGTCAGTGGTAAAAAAACATGCAATTGATTAATTTTTGCCAAGCGGAAATCACAGGCCGATTCACACGCAATCGAGAAAAGTTCACATTTATAAGCTCGAAATACAAATATTTTTTGAAGATAACAGTTTGTGTATTGTCAGAATTACACAATCGAAAAAGTTCGATCGAAAACCACTCGAACTACGGACTAATCGATGTTCGTATACGAACTTAGCTGTCAAAATGAATTTGTTGAGATGTGGGATGGGACAGTCTAGTTTGTTTGAAACGTTTTAACTTTTCAATAGAAACCACAAACAAAATGTACGTAGGTATACAAATTACCACACTGAAAAAATTCGAATGCGTGAGAATCGGGCCCCTGATCCTATGTCCACGCTGTATAAAATCCGGATCACTTTGTGTAAACTAGATAGGTAGGTACTTACTTATCTATGAGTGAGTAGGCACTTAAGTACCTACTCATAATAAAATACTACAATGGATTAAAAAAGAGTTTTAAAGTAGGGCTGAAGCCCCGGTTTTGGCCACTGTACCGGTTTCGGCCACTTTTTGCTCTAAAAGTTTTCTAAACAACTTTTCGCCATTTTTGCTAAAGGCAGTTAAAATAAGGTATTTTAAGGTTAACCGTTAGAATTCGATAATGTCCGTATGGATTGAGGAGCCACGTCAGATTTTTAAGGATAGCTATCACCCTTATTTAGTAGCCATGCAGATAATTTTGTAGGTCAAATTCTGAAATTTGTAGTAAAATACATCAAAAGTTATATCACTGCAAAGGTGGCTCCTCAATCCTGATGTTTAGATTGAGGAGCCACCTAGAACTCGTAATGTATTGAATGTAGGTTGCTGAAACTTATGTATCAATTTGTAGCCATCGCGTAGGATATCTACTAGAATTTTGAGCACTTTAGTTCTAAAATTCAAGAAACTACAACACTTTTGTTGTGGCTCCTCAATCCATACACAATAGAGTAAATTTCTATGAATATTTGCAGTCAATTCAGATATTCGACATAATGATAATTTAGAAGGAGGTAAATTCTATTGCCTACAATATGAATGAAATACTAAAACATAGTGATTTCCGTAAACAAACGTATATTATTTGGCTCCTCAATCCTGACGTTTATTTACCTGAGATCACAACGAAATCAAAAGCCAGAGACTCTAACGTTTAGTAGGCGTGCATACTAAACGGCTACATACAATTCATTGCTGTATTCGTTTTAATTGCTGAAAAATAAAGCTTTTTGGTATTGCTCAAGGATCCGTTTTGAGGGGTGACCATAATTATGTGAATGAAACTAGGATAAGTAATTTTTATCAACATTTAATAATTTGTTTTTACAAAATATAGGTTAGCGAATCGATGAGTACCTATTGGGTCTTGTGTGCTCTTACGAATTCTGGATTCATAGTCATCGTAACACAACACCTCATCTGATCACGCACAATTGTGATGACCATCTACTGTGTTCCACAGTTTATTGAAACGAAGGTTTCTCATGCAAAATTAAGTAAATTAAGCTAGTCCTACCTTACTAGCAGATACTGTCCGTAATCCAGGGGGGCTGATGGCTGTCTCGCCGGCGCGCGCGCCTGGCAAAGATCTTCAGTCAACCCCGATGGGAAACTGTTATAGCTAACACTCTTATAACTACACAATGCCCTAATAGGCAGCTAAAACTTTCCCGGCGCTTTTCAAAGCGAACACACACGGGTCACAGGTGGCGAACTGAGCGCGAGTTGCGCGGACGGTGGTTGGCGGCGCACTAAACGAATGAAAAAACACCCGGCCCGAGCGCATCGAGACATTGACAATGACAACTGTCCGCTCGCGGGCGCGGCGTGAACATCCCCCCGTCCCGGACAGTAGCAAACTGTCCGCCAACTCAATCTAAGGGCAGGCGAGAGAGGGTAGCGATCGCTCGCTTCAAAACAGAGTCCCCCACCAGGACCTCGGCAAACCTGGGCACACCATCCGACCCCGGATGAAGCTGAACAATGCGTCCTAAACGCCAGCGGAGGGGCGGCAGGTTTGGATCCTTTACCAACACGAGGTCTCCTGTCTTGGGTGGGGTCGTCCTATCCGACCACTTAACGCGTTGCTGCAAAATGTGCAAATACTCCAGATGCCAACGGCGCCAAAAACTCTGCGTAAGCTGCTGGAGCAATTCAAATCGCGAGAGCCGTCCGGAGGGCACTTCGGAATAAGGATATTCCGGCAAGGCGTTAAGCGGTCTGCCAATCAAAAAATGGCCCGGCGTAAGGGCCTCTAAATCATTCGCGTCCGAAGACAACGGACACAACGGACGCGAGTTGAGGACCGCCTCAACCTTACAAAATACGGTCGCGAGTTCCTCAAACGTGAGGACCGTCTCCCCAATAACGCGACGAAGGTGAGTTTTAGCGGCCTTTACAGTTGCTTCAAAAATCCCTCCCCAGTGGGGGCAGGATGGCGGGGAGTACTGCCATCGTACCCCTCAGCGAGAGAGTGTGGATCCGATCTCAAAATTATTCCTATCCAAAAATTCACAAACTTCCTTTAAATACCTATCGGTGCCCTTGAAATTGGTTCCACAATCGGACCTAATTAACGACGGCATTCCGCGGCGAGACACAAAACGATTCAACGTGGCTACAAAGGCTTCTGTGGTGAGGGCACTAACCACCTCCAGGTGGACCGCTTTAGTGGCCAAACAAACAAATACACACAAGTAAGCCTTTTCCGTTCTAGCATTACGAAGCCGCGATGTCTTAACGGTAAATGGCCCCGCAAAATCCGTTCCAACTCCTGAGAAGGGCATCGATTCGTTCACTCGATCGGCAGGCAAATCACCCATCTGGGGCTGCATCGTATCGGCGCGCAAACGATAACACGGGAGACAACGAAAAATAACGGATCGGATTATTCTCCGCGCTGACAAAATCCAGAACTCTCGTTGGAGGAGCGCGGTCAAAGCATTACAACCGGCATGAGCATTCTTTACATGTCGGTCTGTAATCAACAGTCTAACTAACGGTCCATCCTTGGGGAGCAACAAAGGGTGGCGTGATCCGTACGGCAGGTTGGCATGTCTGAGCCTACCTCCGACACGCAGCAATCCGGTACTGTCCAAGAAGGGATTCAACCGCACCAAGGGTCCCTTCAACTTGGGCTTACTTGAGCGCAGGGCTTTCAGCTCCGGTTCAAACTCTCGCTGTTGCGTCACTCGCAACCAATGCAACAGAGCGTCTTGCCGCTCTTGTGGGGCGAGGACCGGAGACAACGATTTCTCCTGAGGCTGGCGACAATTTCGCACAAAGCGCCTCATCCAAGCAGTCACGCCGAGCAACTTATCAAGAGAACTGTAGCGGTCTAACAAAAACTCCATCTGCGGAGCCGCCACCGTCTCCACGGCGTGAACACGCATGCCTAGGTCTGGGACTCTGGCCACAGCCGGGGTGGCAGGCCATGAGCGCTCAGGCCGTAACAACCATGATGGACTCCACCATAGGTGGTGGTCCACTAACTCAGGCGCCTCGCAGCCGCGGGAGGCACAATCTGCGGGGTTCAGTTCGCCCGGTACGTGGCGCCAAATCAACGGGGCCTTTGAAGTCTGAATTTGTGAGACCCGGTTGGCCACAAAAACCTCAAGGGTATGGACTGAACTCTTCAGCCAACAAAGGACGACCTGGCTGTCAGACCACGCAAATATCGACCCCAAGTCGACACCGTTTCCCAAGGTGTCGGCAACATGATTGAGTAGCCGTACTAAGAGAGTGGCGCCGGACAGCTCCAACTTCGGAATGGTTAGCCTAGTCCGAAGGGGGGCGACCTTACTCTTGGCCGTAACTAAGTGTACGGCGACAACGCCTGCTGCATCCACCGTTCGGATGTAAACGGCTGCCGCGTATCCGCTTTCGGACGCGTCACAAAAGCCGTGCAGGGAGGCTTTAAACTTTCCCGAAGGCAGCATTTGCCTCGGTATACAAACCCGATTGACGTCGGGTAGGGATGACACGAACCTCACCCACTCTCGTAGGAGGCTACCAGAGAGGGGCTCATCCCATGACAATTCCGCAGCCCAGAGCTCCTGTAGGAAGCACTTCATCGAAAACACTACAGGGCTGAGCCAACCGTTCGGATCAAAGGTACGGGCTACAGTGGACAGCACCGTGCGTTTAGTCCCGACCTTTGGGTCTGGCAGTTCCAATCTATATGTGAACAAATCCGGGACTGGTCGATACTGGACTCCCAAAACAGACAGCATGTCTGGAGTCTCCGGATTTTCAAAGAGGAGCGGCTCTTGCTGGTGGTCCTTAGGCAAATCTGCCAATAGGTCCGGTGAGTTAGACAGCCACTTCCGCAACTCATAGCCACCAGCCCTCAAGAGCGCAATCAGCTCATCACGTAAGACGAGAGCCTCATCTAAGCTCGAGGCCCCCGTGCAGATATCGTCGACAAATAAGGCCCCCCCCTCAATAAGAGCAGATGCCCGGGGATAGCGTAGCCGTTCGCGCTCTGCGAGCTCCAAAAGCGAACGGATCGCCACAAAGGGGCTCGACCGCAAACCATAAGTGTTGGTGTTCAGCTCGTAAGCCAACATCGGATCCTGGGGATCCTCACGCCAAAGGATGAGCTGGTATCGTCTATCCTCCGGGTGAATCACGGTCTGTCTGAACATCATGCGGATATCGGCCACAAAGACGACAGCGTGCCGGCGGAAGTTGGTCAAAACATCACAGACATCGTGATGCAACTTCGGCCCCGCATGCAGACACTGATTCAACGACACTCCGGTTGACGTGGGCGCTGAACCATCAAAGACCACGCGGATCTTCCCATTGGAAGTCTTCAAAACAGCGTGGTGTGGCAGGAAGTAATGTTCCACATTACGCCAGTCCAACTGCGAGATGGACATGTGCCCAAGGTCCAAATACTCCCGCATGAAGTCTATATACTTCTCCTTGAATGCGGGATCCCTGGCCATCCTACGCTCCATGGACAACAATCTCTTCTCGGCCATCGGTCGGGAGCTCCCTAAAGGAGGGCGAACCGCCAAGAAGGGCAAGCGGGTAATCAAGCGACCCGAGAGGAGGCGCCCAGTGTTGTTCTGGTAGAACAATTCGCAGTCCTCGGCTAACGGATCCAACCGCTTGGCAGTGGGGGGTTCCTCCACCTCCCAAAACTTTTGGAGAACGTCGGACAAAGTAGAACCGACAATGGTCTGGCGGTCTACCGACGGGGTCTCTGGTGTCTGTGGTACCTTTCCCATCACCACATGACCCAGCGACGAGGACAAGGCGACAAGATCGGCTGTCTGCAAAACTCGCTTGCTTCCACACAGTACACGACCGAGGACATCCGCACCAATCAACAAGTGTATTGGGCCCGGTCGGTGGAAGGAAGGATCAGCCAAAGCCAGTCCAGACGTCAGCTCAATCGTGGATGGCGGCACTCGCACTTGCGGGAGTGGTCCAACCACCTTATCAAATACTATCGCCGAAGCACCGATCTTCGGCCTTGGCGCGAAGTGGGGGGAGAAGGAGAACTCAACTCGACCAATCGGATCAGGGATCCGCGAGTCTCCCACCCCCCGTACCGCTTCGTGATGCGGCACAAGCAAAAGACCCAGCTGTCGGACAAGCCACCTGGACATTATGCACCCCTGGGCACCTGAGTCCAAAAGGGCACGCACCGTGACAACATTGCCCTTAGGTCCCCAAACATTCACGGAGGCTGTTGGCAACAGCACAAGCTCCGGAGGGGTGGTTGGGTCCGACAGGGGCGCCATTAAAAATTTTGGGGGGGTACTTGTCCCCCTCGCGCCTGAGTCGGCGCGCCAAATGTGGGACGCTCGTACCGGGCGAGCGGGTCCCAATCGGGTACATACTGGCCCCGACCAACAGCACTCCTAGGTGCAGGGTAATACCCGTGTGGGGCGTGCCTCGGTACATAGTACCCCAATCGAGGCCTCTCCATTAGGGGGGGGGGAGTAGCAAATAGGGCCCGTGCCCATCGCCACCGTGGCGTACTCTTGGGGTACCCCCCTACCCCCGCCCGTGGCGGGGGCGTCTCTCCTATAGTTCCCCCTCTCCGGGGGGACTGAACGGGGGGGCTAAGCCCCGCCGAATCTCTAGGGGACCGGTTCCGGGCTGCCGGGCCCCCGCCCGTGCGCGAGGAATTCGAACCCCGGTCGCTCCCGGCGTCCTTGCGGTCCAAACAAAGGAGGGGGTGATGCCTCCCTCCGCAAAGACGACAATCCTCTGTCTGGGGACACGCCGACTGCATGTGTCCCCCCAAACACCTATAGCACCATTGGCGCTGTCTTGCAACGGCCCTCCGTCCCTCTGGGCGGAGGCCTCTAAATTTGGCACATTCGTGCACCATGTGCCTATCTCCCCTGCAATACCTGCACCGCTCACTCGGTGCGGGGGGAGGGGACTGCTGGAAGGCAGCATAGCGATTGGTCGGGCGACGGGGCTGTTCCCTCGCCGCCACCATACGACCAACACCTGGAACCGGGGCGGGCTCCAGGTGGTCCGTCACCCTACATTCGTCCTCCAAAAAACGAAGGAGGTCCGCGAGGGGCGGGAGATATGAGGCGCTGTCGCCTCCGTACCTCTGCTCGAAACGCCCCTTCATTTCAGCGGGCAATTTGGCGAGGACTATGTGCAGCAGTATAAAGGACCACTGATCCACCGGCAGGTCCAATCGCCTTAGGGAGTTGACCGCTGACAGTAGCGGGTTCAGCAACTTCCTCCGTAACAGGTGTACCCGCGTGATTCGCGGGAGGGCCAAAATCGTGGCCACGTGGGTGTCCGCCAGTAACCGGACATTCTGGTACCTGCTAACCAGAAGCTGGCGAGCCACCTGGTAGTTGTCGTCACTGATGAGCAGGTGCTGGATTACCGCGCTGGCCTCTCCTCGCAGGGAGGAGCGCAAATAGGCCAACTTCTCGCTAGGGGATAAGTCCCGTCGTGAATCCACCAAACTGTCAAACAAATTAATGAAGCCCATCCAGGCTGACAGATCCCCATTAAAGGTGGGAATCTCCAAGGTAGGCAATCGGCCTAGCAACGCCGTCGGGGTAGGTTTGACCTCCCCGCTCAAAACCGGCTCCCCCTTCCGAACAGCCAGGGCCCTCTCAGCCGCCTCCGTGAACTGGTCAGCCAG